>CM066983.1:51807509-52407509 GCA_033977485.1 Hydrangea macrophylla
TAATGGAGATTGAGTGAGCTTTTTACTTCTTCTTCTCTTCCTTTCTTCTCGGCTTCTTCTTCTTGCTCAGTCTTCTTCGTATCGAATCGTATCGTATCGCGTATCGTACGATTTTGACAACAGAAGCTATGATACACACAAAAGGGTTGGATGAAGAAAATATGGAGTGTGTGCAGCCTTGTGAGCTTGTTTGGAACTCTAATGGAGATTGAGTGAGCTTTTTACTTCTTCTTCTCTTCCTTTCTTCTCGGCTTCTTCTTCTTGCTCAGTCTTCTTCTTGTCTCAGCTTATGTGTGTAGGCAAGATGAACATGCATGGGGGGTTCTCTCTCACTAATACACTCTCTCTATCTCAATAGACACTCAAGGAGCAAACTGCATTGAATGCAATCGAACTGGGTTTATTTATAGAGGCTGGGGAGGGGCAGGTGTCCTGTTCTGGGGCATGACAAAAGTGTCACGCCAGCACTCAGTCTAAGCAGGGTCCTTCTCGAACGCTCATAGCCTCACATAGTGCGAGCGGTCGAGACATTCAAAGTTCCAAGGTTTCACAATGGTTCAAGTAATGCATAGAAGAACAAGGATAGAATTTCAATGTACAGATAAACCCTTGAATTCATAAAGAGAAATAGGAAAATACATGAAAAGTCCGGGTAATTTTTGAACAAATATAGGTGCTACAAAATATAAACCCAACATGAGGCTCCAAGTCCACCTACACTTGGGCCTTTCCTTGTCGTTATCACATGGGTTATGAGCATGAACGGCCCCCCCGCAGGAAATACATTGTGCAAATGTGATATAATTGACATAACAAAGAAATGAAATGTGGTGGCACTTGAAAGGCCATCAAAATGCAATCCCAAATCAACACCCAATGCACTCTCACTCTCATCACCGGACACGGCTACCCGCATAAAGAGTGAAGCATACCAAGTCGTGGTTAGCTAAACCAAGGTTGGAGTTCCTAACGATCCTCACATCACACCATATCTGGAATTTTTATCAAAAAATGCTCCACCAAGGAGATCCAAATGCCAATGCCTACAAATATACCACCAATGCTCAACGATATGAAATCCCTACAATGTTTTTAGCACGCTCGCCAAATCAATGATCATGAAAATTAAGTTCTAAGCATTTCATGAAATTTATAAACATAGTAGATAACTTGTTGAGATTATCACAAAATAAGAGAGAAGTCTAGTAAATCATGAATCCTTAGATCACATAAGCACATAAGCCATGGTTATTGGCACGTTTATCATGGAAAACAAATAAGCATGGTTCACATACGCCATTTACTTAGCATGATCCATGGTACACATTCATACATTGCAATAAAAGTCGTCTACTAATAAAATCTCAACACAAATCAAGGCTTGAAATGGGAAAGATAGCATAACTTCATAATATAGATCCTACGTTCCAACCTCTTTAGTATTTGCTCAAATACTACCAACCTAAAGTCAAAAGAGAGAATAACACCAACGTGAAGACTTGAGGAAAGAAGCAACTTTGCTTATTTGAGCTTGACCTAAATGTGAATGAAATGAACTGAAGAAAATTTGGAAGTGGAGTTTCTCTCTACTCCAGTGTGCTCCAAACATGCATAGGACCCCCTCCTATTTATACACACACACCCCTATTTGAGTACTCTACTAATTATGATTGGAGGATAACTGTCTTATATCAAATTTTAAATTCCCTTTGTGCATAGAGGGCAAGTGTCCTTTAGGTGTTAAACTTATACACTGCACTCTATTGCAATATGACAGACACGTCATCCTAAGGACTTTTTACTTGTTCTGCTAGTATGTGACCTTGTACTTTTTCATGATACCTCAAGCTATATTTTGACAACTCATGCTAAGAGTCGACACATCGTGCCCATGTACATATGTAGATTTGACAATTTTCTTTGTACTTGTCCAAATGGGATATTTTTCGAGCTTATCCAAACGAGATATTTTTTTACAGTTATCCAGTCTTATCCAAATTTTAGACATTTTCATACATTACATATAGATATACGGTCACTCATACTCATCTAGTAATATACATAGAAGGCAAGTCCCTATTTTGTAGATTTCTATTCATACTATTATCCCACTAAGAATTTATGGGACATTACAAAAAGTGTTTAGCTATGCCATGTGGTAAGAGCATTAAAGACGTTATTCAAGCTGCAGTTACACACTTAGGTAGTTAATGACCTAGAGACCTATTATTTAGTTCTGGTTTGCACAGACACAGTTTTGGATACACTTTCGATGTACACCTTGTCTAAAGAGTTTTTCATAAACTAGATGCCCCCTTTCAAATTAGTTAGATCTTTGTTCAAAATAGATCAGCGTAATTCCACAAAAGTAGCCTCTGTAGGCTGTGTTCAAAGTTTGTTAAGAGTGGTTTGCTACATACCTTCGACAGTAAGTTTGAAAGAACTTTCTCACCTATAACAGGACTTTGAAAAATTCTATTAGATGATTCTTTTTGAGACGAGAAACAGAGAGGGAGCACAAAACTCTTAGGGCACGTTTGGTAGGCAGGAATGCACCTTGGAATGGAATGGTCATTCCTGGGTTCATTCCATTCCTGTGTTTGGTGTGACTAAATGCAGTGGAATGAGCATTCCTTTTAGAATGGTCATTCCTACTTAAGCAGGAATGGGCATTCATTGCCAAAACCCAAGGAATGCTCATTCCATTCCCACAGGATTGACTATAATTGTAAAATATAAAACTTTTTCTTAAAATATATTTATAAAAATATGTATATATTAAATATTATTTAAAATATTAAAAAAATTATTAAATACTTTTTTAAATATTAATTTTTTATAAAATATTAAATATTTTGATTAAATATTATTCATACTTAAAAAATCATAAAATACTTATTAAACTTAACATTGGACTAAAAAAATTTTAATTATAACTAGCAAACATATTAAATTTTTAAAGAGATTTTGCAAATAGATGAATAAAAATAAGGTGGACGAAAATTGTTAAAAATGTAATATTATTTCATAAAAAAAACTAAATATTAACTATTTAGGCTAAAAAATATTTTAAAAATTCAAAATTTCAAAATATTGCATAAATAATACTGAATGTTTGTACCATAAATATTTTGTACAAATATAAAATATTTTGCTTAAATCTGATTTTATTCCACTAATTGATTGTTTAAAACCCAAAGTGGAATGTAATTGACATTTAATTCCTAGAAACTTAGCCAAACAGAGGAATGTAATGACTATTGCTATTCCATTCCTGAGTCCATTCCATTCCTGCCTTATTCCATTCCTGCGTACCAAACGTGCCCTTATTGTTGAACTTATGTTTTTAGTAAGACCATAGCCCCATATCTTGATCTTTGCTAGGGGAACCTGACTACATTTAACTGAAGCAGTGATTCCATTGTTTGTGGAGATTGTCAACATTGTGATAACGTGATCGGAAGGGGTTTGGAGTTTGGACTGTGTCCCTCACAAAATGATGTGAATCATGTGATACTGTAACTCAAGTGTTTTAAATAGGTCAACTGGAAGATGCATGTGTAAGTCAACTTCGAGTCGAATATTGCCATCGTGTGATGCTTCTGGATCAGTGCATCTGTTCGTATGTTCAATCAAATCTACGCACTTTCTTCAAAGTTGATGGTGATATGGTGTTTATGGCAGTGTTACCAGAAAACTATCATATCCTAACAATCCCCGTTTTGGTACAATCGTTCCGAAACGTGGTACACTAGCGAATTGGAACGCCGATTTGGGCGTTCCCGCTTTAAATCACCTGATATTGTAATAAGACCACCAAAATCTAGTGAACTTATAACACTACAAAATTCTCATTGATTATATTTTCTCATTTAGAACTTTACTTGACAATAAAATGATTAAAAAATCATGTCACGTTTTAATATATCATACTACTTTCCCTCTTGAGATCGGAAGAACTGTACCCCCACCGTACCACATTTTATAGCATGTGGCGATCCGCGTTCCCGATCCCGTTCCTTGTACCGAATCGATCCACGATCCAGGTAACCTTGGTTTATGGGACTAGGTTCCCTGGTTTTGACCAAGTTGGTTTCCACATAAAAACTCTTGTGTTTTGTGCCATTGTTTCATTGTTATTGCTTTAATATAAATGGATAAGCAAGTTAGTTCGTAAAACAAATTAAAACTGCCCAGTTAGAGTAGTTATTTAATTTCTAAACTGGTAGACATTTCCACATCCCTTCTCTATCCATATCTTGTTTAGATAACATCATAAATTTCTCTAACCAATGGTGCCTATTCTTTGGTTGATTGGTATCCAGAAATTACAATTGGTATCAGATCATTTATAGCCTGATCACAGACTCAACAATTGGTAGCAAGGCTTTAGTCATATTAGACCTTTTGGCCCACAGATTTTTTGAGTACCATGAGGGACCTTCATTGAATCAAGTTTCTAGAAGGAATACAAATTCCTAAGGCAGTGAATTTCAATCCAAGCAATATGTTACAATTATATACAATACTTTAAAATTTTATAAGATTCTGGTTATGTACAAACCTTGCATTATAGTGCTCTTCCAAACCCAGTAACGAATTTAAAGACACCTCACTATCCTGCAGACATCCCAGAAAAGTTTAGGAAACTACAGAGATGTCCGTATAGCAATATGCAAGTTGTCATACCTTGAATGCTTCCTCAAAAGCCTTATTTACCAACTCGTCCTCAGTAACAATTTTAAGTTCGTCAACTCTGAAAGCACGAATAACACAAAATCAGAATAATACCAAGAAGCGTGAAGCATGCATAATTCAATAGCTTTAAATAAAAGAGTGTCACAACTACCAACTCTATATCCTCAATATAGTAAATTGGACAGGTGATATTCACTCTATCTTCTTTTATTCGAAGGGAAGATGATGTTTCCATCCACCCTAAGATAAATCCAATATTGTGGCCTGACAAGCTGCTGCAGAACTAAATGGGTATTGAAATCTACTAGCTAAAGAATCCTCACTGCTAAAGTGGTGTGACCAGAACCTAACGCAGATGGCATGTCCCAGGTGTAAATCGGGTATAGGTTCGAAATGTTCCAACCCTTTCTTGATGTTTTCACACACTCAAACCACATGTCGAGTTCCAATCTCCTTGTTGCACCAATTCAATGTCTCTCTCGTATTTTCTGCAGATCAGTATACTCTGTAGTCGATGTCTCTGCACAATACCTCCATAGCCACTTCCCTATCAAATGATCAGTTCTAATTTCTAAATCTTTTTTCCCTTATCCCAAGACCGCGCTCTTCAAAGGATTAGAAAAGCTATTCAAATCCATCAAGTCGTATTTGAATTCCTTGTCTATGCCTCCATCTTGTGATTCTCATATATATATATATATATATGTGGTTTCAATACTCTTCGTAACCTATGTACACGGAATTTTGCTTGTAATTTCTAGAAACCTCAACCAAATTAGTAAGAATATTCAACTACAATGCACCACCCTTCTCCAAAATAAGGGCCAAGAATATATTGTTCAGGCTTCTCTCCAAAGTCTTATGCTGGAATAAATTATTCGAAGCCAAATCTCACATCTCACTGTCCTCCCATAATGCCGAAAAATGATACTGTGAAGCAATCTGACCTGATGCTTTATACCCTTTAAGGCTACTAGGATCTCCGCCTCTGAAAAAGTCTCTAACCTCTCCCTGTACACAATCCTTGTTCAACACAATGTTCTGAAGCACAAACCATCGAGAGTTGGTTTCCTACTAATTCAATTCGTGTACGGTCACTCATAATAGTTAACTACTTCCTCCTTCATATCATTCTTCTCTCTCAAAACTATGCCTCCCTCCTCAACTCATCCAATGTAGTAGTTTTTACTGTGTGAGTTGGAAACACAATTAAAGAATTTTTACACTTATCCCCATCTGTCAACCATATTGCTCCAGACTTCATCCTTCAATTTATTTCCTTCAAGATTGCAAAGTTTTTCTAACTCTGCCATGCAATGCACCCTTTTGTCCGCCCTCAAAATCAACTACAGACTCAAAGTAAGGAGAAATTTTCATAAAAATTAGAGTTGTTTATAACTTTATATCACAATCAAGTTGTAAAATTGTGCCAAACATTAATTTTACTTTATTGTACATAACATCCAACCACAACACCGAGTTCAATCGAATATCATAATAAGTACAAAACTCAATGGAACTTCACCAAAAAAATATAATATGATGTCTCAACACAAGGTAGAAATGCCCAGAATGCTATCTTCCAACCCCATTGGAATTATTATCGAATTAGAATCGATGATTATAGAACTCTAACGTGAGCCACAAATTTCAATTCGAGTTACCAAAGCCTTTTCTCAAATTATTTGGTGTCGGTTAAATGAATGGAGTTTGTGAAATGTCTCTGTTCTTGGAAACATATAAGTTATAACATTAAAACTCTTCCCCCTTCACTAATTCCCATCTCCAATAATAAACTAATATTAGTTCGGGTCCTATAAACTTAATTTTTCCCAGAGAAAGGCCACAATTTCCTCGTAGTTCTAATGCTACCAATGTGTCCAAAGCTAATCATTTTTGAAGCACATCCTAAAATATTTAGAGCCCGTTCAGGATCTCTGTTCGAAATAAGAGATTATTTATTAATAATTTTTTTCTAAAAAGGGGAATTTTTATTTATAGAGAGTTTTGCGAAAAGCTGTTTAGTTTGGCATTGATATTATTGTGAGAATTAAAGCTTTGGTTTTCTGTTTTTAAAATTAAACTCTTTTTCAGCTTTTTTAAAAACTACGATTTTTAAAAAATCTATAAAAAGTTGGTTGCCAAACAGAATCAACAGTTTCAATAATTGGTTACCAAATGAGATTATATGTATAAAAAAAAAAAAAAAAAATAAAGAGAGAGACTTACGAAAGATCCTCATTACATGTTTCGAGCGTATCGGAACATAACTCTGTCTGGAGATTCTGCACAGAAAGAGAAACGGTGGTCATAATTCGACGGAAATTTGCGATAATAATCAGATTATGGTAACAGAACATGATGCCTAAATACAAATACATAGCATATACATATACATACATCTATATATATATTATGTATAATTTTTTTTTTAAAAAAAAAAAAAAGTGTGTAGTGTAGTCAGTAGTGTACCTGAAGTTGTTGTAGAAGAGAAGACTCGAAGGAGGAAACCCTAGTAATTGGGCTGAGCATGTCAGTAACATAAATAGGGCCGCCACGAGGTATTGAAACACATGATGCATCCCCTCCACCTCCATCTTCTTCAATGCCACACTCCCCCGTCTTCTTCTCCATCCTCCTAACTTTGAATTGTTTTCGAGACCCGTTTTCACTAACACCCCTTAAATTAATAAATAAATAAAATTGATTAAACTGACCCTTTTATCTTTGGGCAAATATCACTTATACTCCCTGAGGTTTGCTCTAATCACACTTAGACTCCCTCATGTTTCAGTAATATCATCTACACCTCCTGAGGTTTGAAGCGCGTATCACCTAGACCCCCTCCGTCAATTCACCGTTAAAAAAGTGACGGACTGTTTGGTTGGAAAATTTATAAGTGTGTGCGAGCATGTCAGGCAAGCAAATTGCCAATGTGTAAATGTAATGATCCAAACTGCGCATCACCCCAGGTAGATTGTGGTGACGTTCGATGCCTTAACAAGGACTTTAATCGTGTAAAAATGTACTTAATTGAAACACTTCAAACTGGTTCTAAGATACCTACTCCTAATAAAACAGTAAAGAAAGCAATAAAGTAAAAAAAAAAAACTACTTTGATTAAATTAAACAAACTACAAACTATAATCTAACCTTGAAGATAACTTCGAAGGTGTTCTACTCCTAAATTTAAGTATCTAGATAACAATACAGTAAGTATATTGAGAGATATATGTTGATGTTGATCGAAGGATCCCTTTTTGAATGCACAATCATTCTATTTATAGACGTCGAGGGTCACCAACAAATCTGTTCGAATACTCCCTCCTATTTTCAAACTGATAACTGCTCTGACACCTGTTATATCCTTGAATTGACACATGTTCTTCAGTTTCTTCTTAATGATTAACACGTGTCTTCCAGTGGTTAAATATTTGCACAACGTGGATCAGAAATAACTGCTCGCAACAGTTTCAGTATTCATTTGGGTCCACCAATTATTCTGCCACATAAACTCTTACATGTCATCTCTACATTGGCTGAATATTTTTATCACAAACATTACCCCCCGCGCCATTTTCCTTTTGGTTCAAAAAAGATAATGGTGATCATGGACAGATCATGCCAAGCAGTTAGCATCTTATACGATCTTCGAATGTTTATAAATTGCACAAAATATCACATCTGCTTGATCCTTGAAACCTTCTATCTACCTTGTTCTTTCGAATCTGCTCTATTACTCATATCTTCTTCTCAATCTTCTTTCGACACCAATAACTACTTTCCTCTAGATCTTCCCGAAGAAGTGATGTTATCAACCAAACGCCCTGAAATTTCTTCTCGAACCAATCGGGATCTCCCTGAAATTCCTACTGACACCTACTCAAAGTGGGGAAAATGGCATGAAATGTTGAACAGACCAAGTGCTTCTTTAACAGGGCCAAATTCTTCTTCGAACTCTTCCAAATCGATTTATAATAACCAGACATTCCCTCCTGCTTGGGAACAACCTATTTCCCATGGTGAAGGAGTAGGATATTATAAAGGTATGAAGCTCGAAACCCTAGTTACAATTCCTTCAGTTGTTCATCCATACTTTGACTATCCTGAAACTGAAGGGATTATTCGAAGCAGGACAATAAAACCCTACTATCCATTTTCGAATCGTCTCTCTCTCGAGAGCAAAATCTGCTGAATGCATGGTTGATATCCTCAACCAGTCCTCCTGGTGAGAGGCTTCAAAGAGGCAATATCTTAATTCCTCAAGGCAGACCCCCCATTCACACATATGTAAGAGCATCTCATGAGGATTTTTCTAATGAGCATTACTCTTCAGCCTTCCTCTCTAAATTCAAATTTTTTGAGAAAGATTATGAAGAGAGAGTACTTCTCTTCAATCATTCTGTACTAGGCTTTCCTGAAACCAAAGTTCAAGTGATGGATCCTACTGACGATATTGGTGATCCTTTTTTAAAATTAGACCAATTATGCAGGTATGGTCCTATTTTCGAACATATTCCTCTCATTCTGTCGCCTTCTACCTGCTTGATCATCCAAGCTCAAAGGCTTCTAAAACTTCAGCTCTTGTTCCTCCGTCCCTAAAGCCAAAAAGAAAATTGGTCCTTCCAGCAGAGAGCTCACCTTCCCAATCAGAAAATATTGAGTCTGAAGGAGAGGAAGAAGTTAGCCCTGTCCCTGCTTTGACTCGAAAGAAGAAAACCAAAATAACAATTGAACCATCTACTGGTTCAACAATCAATAAAGAAGTTCCTATTCCAGCCATTCCTATTTCGAAGGTGGAACCTGCACCTAAATCACCCCAAACTATTCCAGAACCATCTTCCCAAAGTTTTGACATCCCAGAGGTTCATAAGTCTCCTTCATCCAGTGCTCATCCTCCATTAATTGAATACCAACCAATAGTAAGTTATTTAAACTTTTCTGATATATATATTTTTTTACATACACAGACACATTTAAATTAAAGTGTTCATCCTTTGTTATCCAGATTGAATCTGTTCCTGAAACTGAAGCTGGTTCTTCAAAGCAAAAAACAAGTTCCAACCTTAAATCTGCTCCAACATCAGCTTCATTCGAACCTCAGGCTGCCCCAAGTGTCTCAGGTTCTGAGGAATTTCACTTGTCTCTTCCTCCCAATCTGAGTCCTGAAGAAGTTAAGAACTTTAAAAAAGATCTAAAGTTTGTGTTGAAAATGGGAGATACCACTGTGACCAATGTCCAGGAGTTTTTTCAACAAATGACAGGTCAAAGCAAACCAAAGATACCCTCTATAGATCCAGTAGCTGCACTGGTCACCTTGAGACTGTTTAGTAAAGTCTCTTTTGAAGTATTCGAGGACAAAGAAGTGCAAAGAGCTATGAAAATTTTGTGCCAGTTCATGCTGGATAGTTCAGCCATAACTGCTCCTGACAAAGAAACCATTTCTGCCTTGATGTCTACCTTTGATTTTGACTGCTTTTTATTAGAAAAAGTCATCGAAGAAAGAAAGAAACTAGAGGTTGACATGGAATACACAGCAAAGAAGACTCTTGAGATGGATCAGTTGTTAGCAGAATTTAGTGAGAGCAACACTGCAATTGAAAAGCTTTCAAGCAAAGTTGAAAAGCTTAAAAAAAAGCTGGAGATTGCAGAAACTGAACTAGCCAAATTGAAGGAGAAGCAAGGGAATGCTGAAACAAAGCTGCTGGTTCTGAAGACAGAAATTGAATCGAAACCTTTGAAGAACCAAGAATCAATTTTGAGGCAGAAATTTATTTTTAGCCAATCAAAATTGTACACTAGGTCTTGGGATAATTTCAGATTAAAAGCCCAATTTATAAGTAAACTGGTATGAACATTTACACCAATAGGACTTTGAAATGTATCCACATCTAATTTTTGTATCTTAATTTTGAATATGGAATACATGTTCTTACTTTGTAAATGCTGCATTTCTTTATTCTAGATTCCTTGCTTCCCAAATAGTGGGATAATATTGTTTAAGAAACTTACCATTGATTTTTCTAACATGAACAAATCCATTCAAATTTTTTAAATGATAAAATCCACCCTTGAAAACCTTGTGAATTTGGAATGGACCTTCCCATTTAGGGGACCATTTTCCATACTTTGGATCTTTAGATCCAATAGGCAATATTGTTTTCCATACCAAGTCTCCCTCATCAAAGGTTTTTGGTTGTACTTTTTTATTATATCCCCTTGATACTATTCTTTTCTGTATCAAAATATTATTAAGAGCTTTGATTCTTTCTTCATCAATGTTTTCCAATTCAATATCCATGGATGTTTGATAATCATCCAAAGATAACTGATTCTGCTTCATAACTCGAAGAGAATTAATCTTTATTTCAATAGGCAGAACTGCCTCATGTCCAAAAGTTAAGGCATAGGGAGATACACCTGTACTTGTTCGCTTTGAAGTTCTATATGCCCATAAAACTTCTGGCAAAATCTCATGCCATACCCTTGGATTACTTTTTATAACTTTAGCCATATTTTCTTTTATGACCTTGTTGGTGGCTTCAGCCTGTCCATTCGATTGAGCATAATATGGGGTTGATTTTGACATTGTAATTCCCAATTTATTTGCAAATGCAATCACATCTCCTTTGAATATAGAAGCATTGTCAGATACCATGGTTTGTGGGATACCAAATCTGTAAATTATATTTTCTAGGAATTTTACAACCATTGTTTGAGTCACAGTCTGCATGGGTTCTGCTTCTACCCATTTAGTAAAATAATATGTGGCTAAAATAATGAATCCATGACCCTTCGAAGAAGGAGGACTGATCTTTCCTATCACATCTATAGCCCATCCTCTAAAAGGCCAAGGTTTTACCACATATTGAAGATCAACAGTTGGTAAATGCTTCAAAGGACCATGCTTCTGACATTCTTGACATCTTTTGGCAAATTAAATACAATCTTTCACAATGGTTGGCCAATAAATGTTATGTCTTCTAAGCAACCATCTCATCTTAATTCCAGATTGATGAGCTCCACATAATCCCTCATGAATTTGAGCTATAGCTTCTAATCCTTCGAGATTATTTAAACATTCCAATAATAATCCATCACTCCCTCTTTTGAATAATTTTCCACTATATAAGATGTAATTTACAGATTTCAACCTTATACCTCGATTAGGTTTTTCACTGCATCCTGAGAGATAATCAATGATTGGCTTTCTCCAATCATCATGAACTTCTATATTTAAGATATCAATAGAAGGTAATCTATCTACCAATACTGGTAATAATTTCCTATAAGTCACTTGTTCCATTTCAATATTTTCATCATTTGTTTTAAATCCAGATGCCTTCTGAGCTACATCATTAGCTTCTTCATTAAAACTTCTAGGAACATGCAACAAGTTTACATTATCGAATTTGGATAACAAATCCATTGTAGTTTCATAGTACACCTTCAATGCACTACTCATACATTTATATGTCCCATTCATATGATTTATGACCAACTGGGAATCTCCAAATATATCTACAAATGTAGCTTTAAGATCCAACAAGGTTTCGAGACCCATGATAAGAGCTTCATACTCAACTTGATTGTTGGTACATTGATTCGAATTTAATTTATAGCCATATTTGGTTTTAATCTTTTCAGGTGATTCAATGACAAAACCAATGCCTGCAGCAAATTCAGTTTTTGAACCATCAAATCATAATTTCCATGGACTAATAGTTATTTGCCCAATTTCATACTTCCCCTCTGTTTCGAGGCAATTTGGATGATCAGCCAAAAAATCTGCCAATGCCTGACCTTTTACTGCCTTTTGTGGCACATAAAACAAACAAAATTCTGATAATGCTAAAATCCATTTACCAATTCGATTTCTCAGAATAGGTCGAGTCAACATATATTTAATTAAATCAAACTTAGCAATCACATAAACTTCGGTAGGAAGAAGATAATATCTTATTTTCATAACTGCAAAATACAAAGACAAACACAATTTTTCCATAAAGGAATATTTGCATTCAACAGAATTTAAAAACCTACTAAGGTAATACACAGCTTGCTCTTTCTTATTATCATTATCCTGGGCTAATAAAACCCCAATCGATGCTTCTGCTGCTGAGATATATAACTTCATAGGCCTATCTTTCCTTGGAGGCATTAACACTGGTGGCTTTACCAAATAATCCTTCAAAGCTTGAAAGGCAGTCTGATGTTTATCTTCCCACTTCAACTCTTCATAATCCTTTAATTTTAACAAAGGAGAAAAAATTAGAGTTTTTCCAGCAGTATTGGAAATAAACCTTCGAATAAAATTGACTTGTCCTAAGAATCTTTGTAATTCTTTTTTGGTCGAAGGGGGTTTACTTTGAATAATTGCTTGTGCCTTATTCTTATCCACTTGAATTTCCTTTTCATGTACCAAATATCCTAGAAAATTTCCAATACTAACTCCAAAGGCACATTTTAGTGGATTTAACTTGAGTTTGAAACATCTCATCCTTTCAAATGTTGACTTCATGTGACTAAGATGATCATCAAATGTTTTTGATTTAACAATTATGTCATCTATATAACATTCTAAAAAGGTTCCAATCATGTCATGGAAAATAGTATTCATGGCTCTTTGGTAAGTAGCCCTTGCATTTTTTAAACCAAAAGGCATTTGTACCCATTCGAAGGTACCTATGCTACCTGGACACCTAAATGCAGTCTTATGAATGTCCTCCTTAGCAATGCATATTTGATTATACCCGGAATGGCCATCCATCATGGACATTATAGCATTTCCAGCAGATCTATCAATTAATAAATCAACTATTGGCATAGGATATTCATCTTTAGGAGTAGCTAGATTAAGATTTCTGTAGTCGATACAAACTCTTAATTTTCCATTTTTCTTCATAACTGGAACAACATTCGAAAGCCATTCAACATACCTGGCAGTGCTAATGAATCCTGCCTTGAGCAATCTTTCAATTTCTTCTTTAATCTTCATAGTGACTTCTGAAGTCATCCTTCGAGGTTGTTGCTTTACCGGTTTGTAGCCAGCTTTGATAGGCAACCTATGTTCTACTAAACTCCTTTCGAGTCCTGGCAACTCATCATAATCCCAAGCAAAACAATCTTTAAATTCCTTTAACAACTCGACCAATTTATACTGGTCATCCTTTCCAAGTTTGGAACTTAAGTAAGTAACTCTCTTTTGTTGATCTGATCCTAAATTGATTTCTACTAAATGGTCTTGTGAAGCCTCTTGTATCAAATTTTCTGGCAATACAGATAATTCTTCCTTGCCAATATCTTTTAACTCTTGTGAATCTTCCTCAAAGACATAGTCTGACCAATTTATGGTCGAGTCTTTCTCAATTCTTGACTCTAAATCTGTCATCATTAACTTGTGTAAGACCAATCGAATGGTCTCTTCTACATCTTCTATTTCCGTAGATGTATGAATCATTAAATCATTTTATCATCACTTAATGGTTCCAAAGAACTAAATGGCATTTCAACCAAAACATCCCAATTTTCTTCTGGAGATTCATCTTCTAATTCTTTTAGTTCAATTGGCTTGACGTTATCTTGATACAATTGAGCTTCGACACAATTGGAACTTGTATGAAAAGGCTGAACATCAGCTTTTACTGTTTCCACTTCACAATTTTCCTTCACAAGCAACAATTTCTGATGCATTGAAGAAGGAACACATTTATTAGCGTGAATCCAATCTCTTCCTAATAAGGCATGATAACTAGGATTAGCATCTACCACAAAGAAAGCAGTTTTAGATTTACTCGAACCTACTATAGTTTCAATTGGTATTACTCCTTTGGTGTTTTTCTTATCACCAGTAAATCCTGATATCATAATGTGGGTCTGTATCAATCTTGCATTTTGTTTATTGATTTTTCTCAAAGTATTTTGAGGAATAATATTGACAGCAGCACCATTATCAACCAGTATTTTGTTTAAAAGAACACCATTCAAACAAGCCTTTATGTATAATGGTTTAAGATGCTTAGTCATTTCTATTGATGGTTCTTCGAATGAATAAACAACATTACAATCACTAAAAACAAACTCAGGAAGATTTACCTCAGAAACATCCTCAGGAGATACTTCCATTTCCATTTCTCCATCCATTTGTTGATCTTCTGTTGCCTCGAAAATCTTTGGTAACATGAATGTGGCAGTGTTAACTTCCATTTGTTCTGGAAATGTGCCAAATTGAATAAGCATGTTCTCTTCCTTAATCACTTCATTTTCAGATTTTATTTCAACATTTCCCAAAACTTGGGATTCTACCACTGTCATTGCTTCATTATCATCATCAATACTCATTGCCTTCTCTAATTCTGATACTTTGGCTTTAATGATACTTTCCTCAGACATAGTATCAGTCTCTCCTTTGGTATTTCGATCGAACCTAGGATTAGGCTTTGAAACTTCATTGGAGTCCCTTTTGACTTCATTTCCTAACTCCTGACTTCGAGCCTGCATATTAGAAAATTCTTTCCTTATTGTGAACTTCCTCTGCAATCTCCTTTGTTGAGTTCTATTTATCATAGAAACCATATTCTGGTTTTTTCCCTTGGGATGTTGAAGTACATGCCATGTATTCTTTTCAACCTGAGGAGGTTTAATCATCCTATTTTTATTTTGAGGACCTTGTTGTTCCATCATATTTTTTACCCTATCATCTTGCAAAACAAACCAATTTGGCACTCCTGGAACCAATATAGACTCACATGATTGTGATGTCTCACCAACTTCTGATGACTCTTTTAATGCCTTCATATTTATTTCAGCCTGCACCACGTGTGCTGGTACCAATTTTGATGGTATGAATTGAGTTTGCCTTTCTCTCTGTCCTTCATATTATTTCTTTGGTATATGTGAGAATCCTGGCCTCACATATTGCATGTTCCTTGATGGTCGAACATGATTACCAATATGGAAATTCCTTGAAAAATTGGCTTTAAAAGGAACCACTGGTCTTGAAGCATACCTTGCTGTCATAGGTCCATAATATGCTGAGCCTTGATAGATTGATCCTCTAAACTATCCTTTCCCAACATTCATGATTGGTTGGAAGGAAGGTCCATAAGAAGTGTTCATTTTCTTTTGTTCGAACAAAGGCTGTTTGTTTTTCCTGCCTGCTTTGACTCCAACCCTTTCATCATAGATTTCAGCATATCTTTTCCCACAACCAACGCATAAATTTTTTGCATATTCATGGTTGAAAATTGAGACATCAGGGTTTTTCCTTGTTATTTCTTCGAGTCTCTTCATCTGATCTTCTGACTTTGCATTTTCTCTTTCTTTGACTAAAGCCTCGAAGGAAATATCATGAACATTGATTGACATTTCTTGAACTGCTGGGAATGGATCTTCATCAACCCCCATTTATTTTTCAGGGAATTTCAATTTTCCTTTCTTGATCAGATCTTGAATCCTGTCTCGAAAAACAGTACAATTATTAGTTGAATGAGTCCAAAAACTATGCCATTTGCAGTATTTCTTACCTTTCAATTCATCATTAGAAGGCAATTTCATCCCATCAGATAATTTAATGATTTTCCCTTCTAATAAATGATCAAAAATTTCATCCAACTTATAAACATCAAATGAATATTTTTTAAACGATCCTTTAGATTTATACACTTCAGCACAAACATTTTTCTTCACAAGACTCTTACATGTGAAAGGTTTTTTCCCTATTATTTCTGCAGCATCTATCTCATAATTAGGATCTTTATAATATGTTTTTATTGAAGAAGCATTTCTTTCACTTTCTTCTTCCAACAAGGCTTCATATCTAGAAACTCGAGCAGTTAATTCTACAAGATCTCTAAACTCTAAAGCATCGAATTTCTTTCTTAGTCTAAATTCGAGACCATTTTGAGCCAACTTAACAAATTCAGGTTCAGGCAGAATGATTTTACACTTTGTTCTAGCCCTTTTGAACCTATTTATGAATTGAGTAGCCTTCTCATCAGGCTTTTGACATAATCTGGCTAAGTCAGCCATTGATACTTCTGGTTCTGTTTGGTAAAACTGAGTATGGAAAGATTCT
The DNA here is from genome assembly GCA_033977485.1 of Hydrangea macrophylla. Lineage (NCBI taxonomy): Eukaryota > Viridiplantae > Streptophyta > Magnoliopsida > Cornales > Hydrangeaceae > Hydrangea > Hydrangea macrophylla. The sequence continues at coordinate 51,824,284 of CM066983.1, forward strand.
TCCATTTGTGCCCAATTATAAATTGAATTAGGGGCTAAATTAGTAAACCAAGTGAATGCAGTATCTGTTAATGAACTAGGAAACAAACGAAGCCTAAGATATTCATTATTTCCTGCATCAGCACACTGACTGATGAATTTTGCTACATGTTTGACTGTGGATTGACTTCCATCTCCTGCAAACATGGCAAAAGTGGGGAATTTAAATCCCCTAGGGAATTCGATCCTATCAACCCAGTCAGGATAAGGCTTCCTATAAACTGGAGTTTGTACCCCCCGAGCCATGGGTCCACAAATTTCATGGATCAAATTAATCATGTCATTCCTATCAACCATATTAAATGGTTGTTGATGACCTGGTTGACCAAAAGGAGGATTCATTGGTGGTATTTGATGTTGTCAATATCAAGATATAAAAAGTGTTCTTTACTTTTCAAAAGATTTGTAGTGTGAAAGCAAAGGTCGAACCCACAGGGATTGGTTAACTACAATGACTTAATTTTAAAACCTAACTTTAGTTAATTATGAAAACGGATTTTGATTTGATTTTAATTAAACTAATAACAATAAAAATAAATCTAAACTATGAAAGCAATTAAAAGTGTTTTTGTAAATATGTAAAGGGAACCTAGGATTGCAACTCCACCACTAGCTACATAATGGGGATATTTATGCATTCGATTAGCTTACTAAGTTGGATGATTTTGGGGAATTGTGACTACAAGCCCAATTCCTCCGTCAAGAAAATAATCATGGTTCAAGCACCAACATATTCCATCTTCGGTTAGCATGAATTATCCCACACTAAACTAGGGTTGTGACATAATTCGTCTAATCTAGGCATGGATTATTCGGATACTTGATAGCACAAATCAATAAAGCACCATCACATGTAAATAATCTAAACAAGCACAGCGAGCATAGATCTTTGAGCACATCGCAGTCAAAATAGATCTAAGACAAGAATAAATTCTGAAAGCAATGATTTAATCAATAGAAGTACGATTTATTTATAGAAATCCTCGGAACATGTGACTGTCATCCATACATAATAAAACTAAAATAAAAACATAAAATACTCCCTATTACTCGACTAGGGCTTCATTGAAACCCTAGATCTTTGTCTAGGCTGCCATAGAAGTGGTAGATGGGCAAGTAGTTGATGGAGGAGGCCATGGGAATCCTTGGTCTTCTTCTTCTTCTCCTTGCTTCCTTCCCTTCAAGGGCTGGAATTTTAGTCTATATGGTTGTATGTGTATGTATGTATGGGTGTGTAACCCTTCAATTAAAGTAAAATAGAATATATATAGAGTTTACAACAAGCTTTGGAAGCTTTCCTAACCCGAAACGAACTGAAACTGATATATTTTACAGTCTGGACGTCATTCAGCAGTTTCGTTTGCACAGGAGTCTTCAATATACTGAAATACGCGTTATTGGTTTTTACACATATCGCGAGCGCGGGCCGCGCGAGCGCGACATTTGGGACCTCGCGCGCGCGGATCGCTCGCGCGATTTCTGGGATTTCGCGCACGCAGCTCGCGCGCGCGAGATGGCTTTTTCAGCTTCTTTTCTTCTGCTTTTTCATCCTGTTTAGCCTGGTTTAGTTGATTTCTTCCAAATCCTGTCAGAAACTCGAAAAATAAGTAAAAATATACAAAAACAGGATGAAAAGATACTAACAAATGCTCGTTAAAGCGTATAATTAGGATTAGTTCTCTCCCGATCACACCCCCAAACCTACATTTTGCTAGTCCTCGAGCAAAACTAAAAATAAAAACTAACTACTAATAAAATACTACTCCATTTTCGCATGGATCACGATTGCATTTAGCGTATGCAACAAGCCTTTTAAACCTCTAGGTGTCCCTAGTCGGACGAGTGAAGTCTCGTGAGGGTTCTCATCAACAAGTTACCCACAACCATCTTTATTAACTTAGAAATTTAAAAAGTTTTATTAAAAAGAAAAACATAACATTCAATACTCCTTATTATAAAACAATGATTCGAAATAGAATAATGAACAAGAAGAAACGGAATCAAACGTTCACTTACGTCCTGAAAAACAATCCCAAGTACATGAATCGTATAAATCAATAGAGTTCCTCATAAAATTGCACGTGTGTGATGTTGTAGTCAAATGAATACGTGCATGTCATGAACTTGGAATATAACTCGGATAACCATCCAACTATGCTTTGACTACAAATCTCACAATGTCAATTACACTCTAAAATGAAACACTCAGAAACATGTGTAATTTCTCTAGTATACGTGAGCAAAGGAATTATGTTTTTAAGGCAAATAACGCTCACATACGACACGAAAAAGACGCATAACACGAAAGAACAGTAGTCTCATGGATAGGATGCCAACAATCAAGAAAAATTAATCATTACCATGTTTTAATCTCCCTCCCATCGTTTACATATCAAAACCATGTTTCCTAAGATCAATTAGGACTTTTCAAATGTTGTAACATGGCTCAGGTAATGAAAGAGGATAGAAAGGATTAATTGGGTAGGTTTACGAATGGCGTTGTAAGGCATGTTCGATTTCTTTCATTCTTCTTCTACAAACTTTCATCTTTTCTTTCTCTTCATTCCTTTTCATTCATTTTTCTTCTTTTCTTTCATTTTCTTCAACCCTCCTCTTCTTTATTTTGTTTCTTTTCCTTTTTCTTTTCTCGCTTCTCAAATGACTATGCATTGAATACCAAGCAACTACCCCAATAACATCTTATTTTCTTCTTCTCAATCAACACATCGCCTTAATACTACTAAAAGTTGATCACTCTTCCAGTGGTATACTCCAAGTTGATCAAGTTGGAGCTTTTAAAGAGGATAATGGTGAACAAAGAAAAAGAGGCATTGTAACGGCTCAAAGGGCGAACTAAGGAAATTTTATCTTTTATCGATCAATAGTAAACAAAGAAGGGCCTAAGATCATTTCCTAGGGTAATACGGTTCTTCAATGTTTACAATGGAAGATTATTTAGCATGGTAACAAATATTTTAACTTGACTATTGACCAAAACAAGAATAATGAGACTAAACAACAAGTTAATGCGCTATTTCAATGAAATTCGATAAACACAAGATGTATTTATAACCCTCTAAAAAGAAAAGATAGGCTCAAAAGCTCACCGGGTCTAGTCTCCACCTTGTGTTATCTAAAAATCCGAATCATATTATAGTTCACAACCAACATGTATTCCAATGACTACGTGCAGTGCATAAGTTTGTGTGCAAATCTATGATATACAACTACGATTCGAACGATACATAACTTAAAACGTTTCAACATATCATGACTTTAGCAAATGTTTAATCAAATCTTCCCTTATTTACCATTCTATAACAATCATAGTTACATAACAAGAAGTCTTGAATCAAGATTGCAAAAACGTCGGTAACATCGTTTATTTAAACACACTTATTTGAAAATTTTTAAAATTTTGCATAAAATAATGTGCATGTGTGCATACATACCCCCAAACCTAAACCGTTCATTGTCCCTAATGAAACAATAAAATGAAAGAAAAGTGAGTACATAAGGAAGGAACGATAGTACCTCAATCTCGGCAATGACAAACAGGTAAATGTATAAAAATATGGCGATAAAGTTCAAATGTACCTGTTAATACTAGATAAACAAAAAGAAACTAACAAAAGAATATTAAAAGTAAATGAAACATAAATATGGAATATAAATCTAAAAACTAAGCTAAACTAAACTAAACGAGAAATAAAACGAAAAAGTATAAATGTAACAAGGAAACAACAACACGAACTAAACTGAACCAAATTAACAAAAACTGAAAAGAAACACAAATAAAATAGGTAGGGGGAAAGATATAGAAAACAAAAGGGAAAAAATAGGACAATGGGGAATCGCGCGAGCGGTCCGCGTGAGCGGCCGTCGCGCGCGCGAATTCCCAAAAAATTTATTATTATTATTATTTTTTTTATTTTTTTTGAAATCTCGCGCCAGCGAACCACCTCGCGCCCGCGAAACCAGGCGCGAGAAGAAGCTGAGGCATCAAATAAGAAAAAGCAAGGAAAAACGCCTAAGGCACAAACTCGCGCCAGCGGACCGCGCGAGCGAGGCCTCGCGCGAGCGGATCGCGCGCGCGAGTTCAGTTTTTTTCCATTTTGTGGCTAAAATTATGTATGTAATAGTAAAATAAATTAATTCCAACCCCCAAATCTGTCCAGAAAAACTAAAAAACTAAAAAACTGACAAAAACGACTCAAAAACGACCAAAAACAAAGAAAACAGGCGAAATTAAGCTTGGGTTGCCTCCCAAGAAGCGCTAACTTTTACGTCTTCAGCTAGACCGTTCTAGCTCAAGACTCACGGAGGCCATAAATCGGAGTTTGTACCCCTTAAGATCAGGAAGAGCCCGGTGGTAAGTTGAAAGCATGTCGCTTCGAATTAATTCAATCGACAGTTCATCCTGATTAAGGTCAAGTCGATTTTTCACCTTTCGAGTACATTCATCGTTAGAGTCTGTTGTATTCAAATTCATCTGCTCATCACTCACCGTATTATTCCCCTCATTGATATTTATTATTTTATTAGGTTCAACAGTTCTTCTAATTTCATTACCTTCCACATATTGATAATCATCGTCTTTAGGAGGTTGATCAGCAGCGTTAAAACATTTAATTTTAATTTTATATTCCCGAACGACACTTTCATCAGGTTCTACAATTGACATGTGCGTTGGCCGTGGCTAAGAATGGACGACCAAGAATAATAGGAGTGTATTTTCTAGCATCTAGCACCGGTTCGGTGTCAAGGATCATAAAATCAACAGGATAAAAACATTGATCAACTTTAACTAAGACGTCTTCGACGACTCCCCTAGGTACTTTAACCGAACGATCCGCTAATTGAATAGTAGCGGCCGTAGGTTTAAGTTCACCTAGTCCTAATTGTTTGTAGACATGATAAGGTAAGAGGTTAACACTAGCTCCGAAGTCAAGTAGAGCTCGATGAATGATAGTGTCACCTATGACACATGAAATCGTAGGCGTATCGGGATCCTTATACTTCGGAGGAGTGTGTTGAAAAATTGAACTTACTTTTTCCGTGAGGAAGACCTTTTTAGGAGTATGACTGCGTATTTTGCGTTTTTGCGTACATAGGTCTTTAAGACATTTAGCGTAAGCGGGAATTTGCTTTATAGCATCGAGGAATGGAATATTGATTTTAACTTGTTTAAACACCTCGAGTATATCCTCAGTTTTTGATTTTTTCTTTGAAAAATTAGACGGTTCCTCAACATTGGGTGGAAAAGGTAACTTTGGAACATAGTTAGTTGGGACCGGTTCTTTATCTTTCTTATTTTGACTCGCGTCCTCACCCTCTTCTTTATTCGATTTAACGTTATTTTGATCCAGAATCTTAACAACTTCATCTTCCCGAATAGTCGTCCTGGTCGATACGGCGTTTACTTGTTCACTCGACCCCTTAATCTCATATTGTCCCTTAGGATTTTGAATAGCTTGCGCAGGCAACTTCCCCTCGTTCCTACGATTCATTGTATTCGCTATTTGTCCAATTTGGGACTCAAGCTTCGCAATGGATTGTGTATGAGAGTGCACTATTTGTGCTTGTGCTTGGACTTGAGTTTCAATATTCTTAAGGGAAGCCAACACCGTCTCCTCAAAAGCGTTAGTCCTTGGGGGGTTAGGATTAGGAGGATGGTGTTGGTATTGATTTTGTGGAAACTGGGGTCGATAAGTGTTAGGAAAATTAGTCGACCTAGGATTATAATTATTTTGTGGGAATTGTTGCATAGCATTTACGTGTTGCTCCACAAATTCGGGAAACTGAGATGCCGATGGGCATGTAAAAATATTATGTGACGGTGCAGAACACAATTCACATACTTCGTGAGAAGGTGCGGTTGTCGCTTGATTCATTGTCATAAGGCGATCAAGTTTTTTAGATAATTCTTGAAATTCAATAGAATGACTCGACTCAAACTTCACCTCTCGTTTGGGTGGAGGAAGATATCCTTCCGAACGTACCGACACAGCCTGATGCATCGAGTTCTCGCTTAAAGTTTCAAAAATTTTCCAGGCCTCGTCGGCGCTTTTGTGTAGGAAGGTTCCCGCACAAACGTCATCAACGGTATTACGGACTGAGGGAATAAGTCCCTCGTAGAAGACCTGAACAAGTTGCCACTTAGGAACCTGATGATGTCGGCAAGAGCGTAATAATTCTTTAAATTTCTACCAAGTGTCATAAAGCGTCTCCCCATCTTGCATTACAAAATTGGTTATGGATTTCCTTATCTGATTTGTACGCATAATAGGAAAAAACTTTTGTAAAAATGCGGTGTGCAAGGCTTCCCATGTTTTAATTGTGTTTGGCCCAAGTGATTGAAGCCAATACTTAGCTTTGTCTCTTAAAGAAAATGGAAAGAGCCGCAATTTTAATTCATCGTCATTTAAGTTTTGGATTTTCAAAGTAGAGCATATGTCCTGAAAATCTCCTAAGTGTTGATATGGATCTTCATTTAGACGACCATGGAAAGAAGGAAGTAGCGAGATCGTAGACGATTTTATCTCAAAGTGAGATGCTATCGCCTCCGGTAATTCGATACCGGCTTGTGGCATGTAAGTAGTAGGAATAAAATAATTTATAAGTGGAAGAGGTGGCGGTATATTAAGATTATTCATATTATCTCCGTTGTTTTGATTGTTATTGTTATTTCCACCGTCAGCCATTTTAATCGGTTCAATTTTAAAAGTTCGAGTTTTCCTTAACCGTTCACGGGTACTTTGAATTTCGACCTCAAACAACGACGACGGAATCGGCGTTGCTTCGTCGTCTTGCAACCTAGCTTTAGAAGCTTGGGTTGTGGACTTACTAGTTCTTAAGGTACGTTCAAGTTCAAGATCGAAAGATTTTAATTCTGGTTTATTTGAACGTGTACCTAACATAAACTAAAATAAAGAAAAAGAAACTAAAAACAAAGACTGACTAAACAAAAGAAACAAATAGCAATCATGCAAATAAGATGACAAGCAAGCACACAATACTACTATGATGCATGAATATTATCCTGTAATGCAATGACCGCGTCAAGCCCAGCGCCCCGGGTTTCCTAGCTAATGCAGTGTTCACTCCACAACTAACCTAATGCAAGTAATTGCGTCTCAACGCCCTGACTTATAGTGATTTGATGCGAAGTTAAAGCGAGCAATTTACTTAATTTTTATTTATTTTATATGCATAAGCTCCTTTGATGTAATTAGCTACTCCACTCGGAAACGTTGGAATTTGATGACTCGAAAACCTAGAAAATAAAAGAACAAGTTAGTAATTTAAAACAAACATGGAAAATAAGAAGAATAAAAACTAATATAATATTTACGAATTAACTAAACTAAGATTATAAAATCAAAGGTAGTAAAGCAATCCCCGGCAACGGCGCCAAAAATTGATGTTGTCAATATCAAGATATAAAAAGTGTTCTTTACTTTTCAAAAGATTTGTAGTGTGAAAGCAAAGGTCGAACCCACAGGGATTGGTTAACTACAGCGACTTAATTTTAAAACCTAACTTTAGTTAATTATGAAAACGGATTTTGATTTGATTTTAATTAAACTAATAACAATAAAAATAAATCTAAACTATGAAAGCAATTAAAAGTGTTTTTGTAAATATGTAAAGGGAACCTAGGATTGCAACTCCACCAGTAGCTACATAATGGGGATATTTATGCATTCGATTAGCTTACTAAGTTGGATGATTTTGGGGAATTGTGACTACAAGCCCAATTCCTCCGTCAAGAAAATAATCATGGTTCAAGCACCAACATATTCCATCTTCGGTTAGCACGAATTATCCCACACTAAACTAGGGTTGTGACATAATTCGTCTAATCTAGGCATGGATTATTCGAATACTTGATAGCACAAATCAATAAAGCACCATCACATGTAAATAATCTAAACAAGCACAGTGAGCATAGATCATTGAGCACATCGCAGTCAAAATAGATCTAAGACAAGAATAAATTCTGAAAGCAATGATTTAATCAATAGAAGTACGATTTATTTATAGAAATCCTCGGAACATGTGACTGTCATCCATACATAATAAAACTAAAATAAAAACATAAAATACTCCCTATTACTCGACTAGGGCTTCATTGAAACCCTAGATCTTTGTCTAGGCTGCCATAGAAGTGGTAGATGGGCAAGTAGTTGATGGAGGAGGCCATGGGAATCCTTGGTCTTCTTCTTCTTATCCTTGCTTCCTTCCCTTCAAGGGCTGGAATTTTAGTCTATATGGCTGTATGTGTATGTATGTATGGGTGTGTAACCCTTCAATTAAAGTAAAATAGAATATATATAGAGTTTACAACAAGCTTTGGAAGCTTTCCTAACCCGAAACGAACTGAAACTGATATATTTTACAGTCTGGACGTCATTTAGCAGTTTCGTTTGCACAGGAGTCTTCAATATACTGAAATACGCGTTATTGGTTTTTACACATATCGCGCGCGCGGGCCGCGCGAGCGCGACATTTGGGACCTCGCGCGCGCGGATCGCTCGCGCGATTTCTGGGATTTCGCGCACGCGGCTCGCGCGCGCGAGATGGCCTTTTCAGCTTCTTTTCTTCTGCTTTTTTCATCCTGTTTAGCCTGGTTTAGTTGATTTCTTCCAAATCCTGTCAGAAACTCGAAAACGAAGTAAAAATATACAAAAACAGGATGAAAAGATACTAACAAATGCTCGTTAAGGCGTATAATTAGGATTAGTTCTCTCCCGATCAGTATTGGAGGTGGTTGAGGATTATTATCCATCCTCCTAGGATTTTCATTCCTTCGACCCACTCCTATTCCAGTAGGTTCTGGTTCGAATATAGGATTATTGTTTATTCTCCTATTTTGGCCTGTTATGTTTTCTCTAGGCCTTGGTTCTTTAGTATTTATTGTTCTATAAACATGATCCTGACCATTCACATAGTTTCCTTGCACCCCTTCGAATACTGGGAAAGTATTATTAGGGACAGACATATAAAAACTTTCTTGTGAATTAGGCCTAAAAGGAGGCCCATTTATATGATTCATAGGATTTGACTGAAATAAACCATGACCATGATCTCTTTCATTCTGTCGAATTATAGAGGGATTTCCACTCGACACCATCGCTGGTGAAAATTGCGGTAGACTATTGTTAAGGGAAGTGATTAGAACATTAACATTCTGAATCATATTTCCCAAATGATCAAATATTGGTGTCAACTGACTCACCAAATCTTGTTGATTTTCTGAACCAACATTCCCATTATTTGGAGTTGAATTTAAATTTTCAACTCCTATTTCTGGGTTTTCACTGACTGCCTGATTCCCAGTATTGCTACTCTGAGGGTCTTGGTGTGGAGAACCACCAATTTCAGCAATATTAACACCAACATTGGTGTTATCAACAGACCTATTACTTCGAAGGTTTCTGTTTGTCATCTTTTGACACTTGAGTCCCACCGGGCGTGCCAAAAATGTTTGGTTGGAAAATTTATAAGTGTGTGCGAGCGTGCCAGGCAAGCAAATTGCCAATGTGCAAATGTAATGATCCAAACTGCGCCTCACCAGGGAGATTGTGGTGACGTTCGATGCCTTAACAAGGACTTTAATCGTGTAAAAATGTACTTAATTGAAACACTTCAAACTGGTTCTAAGATACCTACTCCTAATAAAACAGTAAAGAAAGCAATAAAGTAAAAAAACTACTTTGATTAAATTAAACAAACTACAAACTATAATCTAACCTTGAAGATAACTTCGAAGGTGTTCTACTCCTAAATTTAAGTATCTAGATAACAATACAGTAAGTGTATTGAGAGATATATGTTGATGTTGATCGAAGTATCCCTTTTCGAATGCACAATCCTTCTATTTATAGACGTCGAGGGTCACCAACAAATCTGTTCGAATACTCCATCCTATTTTTAAACTGATAACTGCTCTGACACCTGTTATATCCTTGAATTGACACCTGTTCTTCAGTTTCTTCTTAATGATTAACACGTGTCTTCCAGTGGTTAAATATTTGCACAACGTGGATCAGAAATAACTACTCGCAACAGTTTCAGTATTCATTTGGGTCCACCAATTATTCTGCCACATAAACTCTTACATGTCATCTCTACATTGGCTGAATATTTTTATCACAAACACGGACTGACATAATAAATGCAAAAAATACCCCTGCAAGTTTGGTTCTTGTGTCATTTTAGTCCATGTAGTTTCAATTGGATCAATTTGGGCCCTAAAGTTTTAAATTGTAGCAATTTGATCCAAATGTTAAATTCTATGAGTAAAATTGACAGAATTTACTCACATACTATGCATTGTCACACCTTTTATGGTCAAAATGGAACACCACCAATCTCCCAACCCGCTTACTAGCGTAATTGTGCATAATAGTGGGTAAATTCTATCAAATTTTCTCACAAAATGGGACATTTGGATCAAATTGCTTCAATTTAAAACTGTGGAGATCAAATTGACCCAGTTGAAACTACATGGACTAAAATGGCACAAGGAACAAACTTTTAGGGGTATGTTTTGTATTTATTTATGTCAGTCTGTCACTTTTTTAACGGTAAACTGACGGAGGGGGTCTAGGTGATATGCTCTTCAAACTTCAGAGAATGTAGGTGATATTACTAAAATGTGAGGGTGTCTAAGTGTGATTAGAGAAAATCTCAGAGAATCTAAGTGATATTTCCCTTTATCAGTTTGAGTTCAATCATCAATTAACATCGTTAACGCCAATACTGAAATGACTAAGTTGCCATTAACCAAGAGAACGGATCCTCGGCCTCAAGGGTGTGGGTAGCACCCTGGCAGTGGCTACGTTGCATCCGCAGCACCTCACAATTATTAATTTTTTTTCCCTTTTTTGTCAATTGCAACACTTTAGGCCATGTCGTTTCAATTTTTGTTGCAATGTAGGTTCGCGTTCATTGCACAAGTATACTTATTAAAGACATTTTGGTACTCTATAGTTTGGGAAAAGTTTCACTTTGGGCTCTAAATCACTTTGGTCCTAGTAGCTCACAATTTTAAGCAATTGTAATTGGTGTCCAAAAATGTAGCGTTGATGGCAAATTGTTCTTACCATCACCATGAAATTGAATTTTCAATGTTAAGAGCCTATTTGGGTTAACTGAATTTCAGAAATTAAGTGATGAATTACAAATTTTAATAAACAAAAGTGATTCTTTTGTAAAATGCAGGTTTTTGGGTTGGCTTAATTGTTTAGCGTTTTGCGGAACATAACCCTTCCATAACTTCTTCTCTGCTAACTCTAATGCACTCTCATGTCCTTTTTGGTCGTTTTACACAAACTACTTTTTCAAGTTTTTGCGAAACACTCTTGTTCAAATAAATTTAGTGTTCCCTTAACTAACTCAAACACCAAATATCTTCTTAAATATCTTTGAATAAATAATCACTTTCACTAAAGAAATAATCTCTTAATATTTTAGTTAGCCCAAATAGGCCTACGTTGATGGCAATTAGAAATGTTGTGACCCCATCTCAATGGCAATTCATATTTCTACAATTTTTATTCTCAAACTGCTGAGTGAAAAGCCTCCATAAATAACCAAATGAAAGCCTTCATGAACAATTCTACACCAACACACCAAATTAAAGCATTCATTTGGTTAGAGGCAGGTCCCACATTGCAACGAATCCAAAACTCCAGGGACCAAAGTGTAGCAATTAATAATTTAAGGCCCAAAATGAACTTCACCCAAACTATAAGGTACCAAATGTATTTAGCACGTGACTATTCTGTCAAATGACATTGACGGAGTTAGAGGTAGGACATACATTGCAACAAAACCAAAACTACGCCCAAACTACAAGTTAACTTGTCTTTTAGCCTTAACTAAACAAACTATGGGCTTGGAATTTTAAGAACGGCAAAATAGGCCAAAATACAAATGACTTGGTATGTTCTTTCACTAAATTTTATTGAAAACACTAGGCATAACACGTGTGTTGCACGTGTTCGACTAAGAATAAAGCATTTCATGTTTAAAAGTTCAATTTGCAAGCCATATAATACGCACAAGTAGAAATGATGAATTTTACTTCATAAATATGGTGACTTACCAAAATGAGAATTGACATTCATTTAAGATCCACGATGAGACTTGCTATCAAGGAAAATAGGAATCATAAAATACAATAGTTCATGTCATTGGTATTGATAATACTGGTAAAATAAAATCCAAAAGATTAACAATAAGAAACAAACATGTATCAAAAATGGACTTGTTTGAGCACAATAGTAAATGTACTGGGATAAAGAAGAACTTTGACAACAAACTAAATTCAGAAAGATAAAAATAAAAAATAAAAATATGTATATATATACGACTGGATGCAAGTGAAAAGTTTTAGAAGTCTAAATGAACAATTGTAACATTAAGGGATTTACTAAAGACAAGAGAAGAGTGCTCCATTGCCAATAATGGAGTTGATCCCCCAACCTATAGGTGGAAACAAACAGAAGTAATCAATATCGGTAGCAGTGGAATGAAATAAATAGCCACATTAAAGTTTGTTACCTTTTAGTTCCAGAAATGCCTTTTGTATTTTGAATACCACATTATAAGGTACTGATAGTTGATCTTAGAATGTGAAATAAATTGAGTGGCAATTCAAAATTACTCAAGACCTTTCTTCTTCCTAGGTCCTTCACAACCAAGACATAGATTTTGACTGAGATTGATCAAGGGCAAAAAATAATCAAATAAAAAGTAGATATTAAATTACATTTAAAAAAAAGGAAAAAAAAACTAATAAATAGAATGCAGAAGCACCTATATATCTTAATTTTTCCACTATGACAGTGTTTGCAATAATTTCTTGTGTGGTGCGTCGGGCGTGCCAGAGTCCGTGTGGACGTGGACTCAAAGTGGTGGTGATTACCTGATCTGACTTCTACTCAAGCGATTTGTTATTAACACGATTCAAAATAACAACAAAAGTGTGGACTTTCTCTACTCTGATGCAAGCAAAAAATTACAAATGGAATTTGAAAAAGAACGAACTAAATACAATATTTCAGAATACCTCCATAGACATCGTCATCTTCATTGATTGATTGAGGAGTAGTGATTACAACGTTCAAAGTAACAAACAAAAACCGAGCACTCAGGAACAAGAACTCACAGATCACTCAAAATCACTCAAGAACAAGAACAGAATTGTTATGAGGAGACACTAAAGCCTGCTGAGAGCAGAAGTGGCGTATGTGTTAGCCCCCTCTAAATGTTGCACCACCTGCCCTATTTATAGACTTGTTTGCATAACCGTCCATGTTAGTGGGGTAGTGAGGTAGTGGGGTATTGGGGTAGTGACCCCTGGTTTCTAGGCATGTATCAGTCTCTGCTCCCACTATGTCCCATGATCAACTTCCATGACTTGTGTGATGATCCCACTGCTGCCATGTTCCTCTTTTCACGTAACTACTATTCCTCCCAGCTCAGCATATTCTGACCACGTTCTCATTTATGCTCAACTGCCTGCCACCTGAATAAAATCAAGACTGATTGCATTTCTACCTGAGTAGCTTAATCTTTGCTGGTGATAGAAATCGGCCTTCTAATCAGTAGGAAACCTACTCGCGTCTCTCAGTTTCTTTACACTGATGTTGCCTTTGACCTTCACTGATTCCATGGACTGCTTTTACCACTTCCTAGCTCGATATTACATATTCTCACATGGCTGCTGTTATCATCTTATGGACTTGCTACTGCAGGATCTGCAGAGAAGGTCATCGGCCTATTCTGTTAATGCCGAGGTGTGTCCCTGATCTTTTCTAATATCGGCCTTTCTTTTTGGGACCGATATCTTTATTACCGCCGTGTTCCTCTTGACGATATTAGGGTTCAATTGTTATAAATAGTTTGGGGTCGGTCAAGTATGACCGATGTTAGGGCTGCTGATGAGGCTATTTTGCCACTAGCCATACTTGATGAAACTGGGGTATTTCTTTGAGAACCTTGTATCAACCTGTCCTCGGTCAGGACACCGATATCCTCCTATTGAATGTACCATCCTTCCCAGCAGCTGGATAAGACACCGGTCTTTACTACATCATCGGCCTCATCACCTGTTCATTTGCCTATATGGTCATGTGATGACGTCCTCAGTCTATGTGACAGTCTCGTGCCTTGGGAATCCCTAATTTAGGGTATAAACAATGCCCCCAAAACGTCTTGTCAAACGTGGTGCCATCAGTTTGATGAGACGTTTTAATTTTAAATTTAAATACCAACTGTAAATTGGCGGCGTACGGCTCCACGTGGCATCCCCCCAATAGTCCTTCCTGCCTCGTTTCCAGAATCGAAGCATACCTCTTGGGAACCCGTTCCCATATCATGATGACCCCCTTCTCCTTCTATATAAATCATTCTAACCCTTGTCATTTTTCACTCTTTATTTTCTTGCCTTATTTTCTCGGGAAAATTTCCTTTCCTCTTCTCAAATCTCCATGGCTTCTTCTTCTGCAACCAGTGCTTCCTAAGCCGCCGGCGCCACTTCTTCTTCCCCTGCTGCTACCGATACTGCGCCGGCAGTAAAAACAAATGCCATCGCCATTAAGCAAGCCCTCGAGACTATTCCTGGGCTAATCAACCATCAGGTACTGATTCCTCTTCTTCCAAGTTGTTTAATAGGCCTTGGTCCTTCTTTTGATTCTTTTCCCCCATCTTCTTTAGATCCCTACTTCCCTCTGGTTGTAGAAGACAAGGAACTACTCTATCAATCCCCCAACTTTGATTGGGGCTCCCAATATGCCCCTTCTAACCCCTTGCGAAATTGGCCTATTCCTTCTCCTGACTGGATCTCCTGGGTAGACCGATTGGCGGAGGTGAAAAAGGACCTATGGAAGGCCCTTGACATCTATGATGCCATTATGCTTAGCCGAGAGAGATTTTACCTTGATAAGCCTCTCTTCTTTTCTTCTCTTTTCTTCTGGTCGACCTCGGCCAACGCTTTCTTTTTCCGTTGCGGCCTTATGAGCCCAACAATCTAAGATGTTTGTTTCCTCACTGGTCTTCCTGCCCATGGTGAGGAAGTTAATTACTCCAAACCTTTCTTCTGTACTTGAGTTTAAATACCCTAGGACCACATCGGGCAAGGGTTCTCGTGTCATTACTAGCTTCGGTCCTTTCATCTCGGCCTGTATGGATCAAGGGGAGGTTACTGATCGAGAACATGTTGCCTTCTTGATCTATTGGCTGAACCAATTTATTTTTTGCTCAGCCTCATACGGCATAACTAAAGAGTACACCTACATCGCCCTTGCTCTTGCCTCGGGTACAAGACTTGCGCTTGCTCCTCTTGTTCTTTCCCACCTATACCGTGGTATTCTTGAATTCATTTTTTCCGATTTCGAAAATTCGGGAGGAGCCCTTTGACTCCTCCAATGTTGGCTGCAAACCTACTTCCCCGATAAGTGTTTAGTTGATAACTTCGATCCCGTTACTCTTCCTGAGGGCTCTTCCGCATTCGCCTCTCATTTTGCTGGATTCGGCCCGAAGGGCCTTTCCTTTGATCATCTCTTTTCTTTCTTTTATGAACTCGTGGGGAACCGATCGCCCCAACAATTTCTTCCCTTCCACCCTCGTCTTCGATGCCCGAGTTGGATTCTTTGTGGTCCGGGTCAAGCTCCTGAGACCGAACAAGAAGCTTATGAGGAAATCTGGGCCAGCTTTTTAGTTGGCCGAGATCTCTTGTACAATCCTGTCTTACCTCAACACAACAAAAAATGTGGGGTGGAGTACTACAATGCTCCCGCTTTAGCACAACAATTCGGGCTAACACAGCTAATCCCCATTCTTCCATTCCGAACATTCAACCGTTCAATGGCAGGGCGGTCTCTTTTTTCTGACCTGGCCAAGGTTGAGAAATGCCGTTCTTTC
This sequence comes from Hydrangea macrophylla, assembly GCA_033977485.1. Lineage (NCBI taxonomy): Eukaryota > Viridiplantae > Streptophyta > Magnoliopsida > Cornales > Hydrangeaceae > Hydrangea > Hydrangea macrophylla. Next base: position 51,840,258 of record CM066983.1, read on the forward strand.
AGTAGATCGGCCAGAGTAGGATTGGAGTTTTTCCCTTTTGCAGAGCTTCCTTCAACATCCACCGAGTTTGAAACTTGGTGGTCCAAAGTTTTATCGGGTCTCCGTTCTGAGCCCGTTTTCTCTATCCTTGCACGTATTTCTCCACCTTTCGCCGAGAAACCATCTCGTTCCACTAACCCCTCTGTGGTTCAGGTTGCAGGTCAAAAGAGGAAAGCTGCTACCTCCAAAGGTACAACTCCATATCAAGCCGTTCTTGCTTTCGAAAAGTTCTTTAAATTCAAATTTGACCCTAGACATCCCGAGATCATACAATCCGATATGAAGTGGCATTTGAGGGCGCTTGAGCAGGAACACAGAGACAAAACAACAAGGGCGTATAGAAAGTACTTGCAGAAGGCTGATTATTCATCCGTCATGTCCTATAAGCAGTTTCTCAAGCCCTTTGAATGTCGGCCACCTCCCTTGCCAGACGCCGATTTTGCGATTGCCATTCCGATGGTGGATAAGCAAGCATCGTCCATGCTGGAACCCTGGGAAAAAGTTACCTATACTGGGCTGCATGATCTCAGCGCGGTCGATCACTCATCGACCATATGGGTTGTAGAAACTGGAGCACCAGTTTTAGGTATTTCTTCCTTTTGTTTTATTGAACCTTCCCTTTCTCTAACTGATTTTTATCTCTATTCTTGTTCAGAGGCTCTTCCTAGAGAGAATCCATCCGGCGCGACCGATATCGAATCGGATGAGGATATCCCTCTCTCAACTCGTCAACGTCATAACGTTGCCACGGCCACCGTAAAATCGGGCAAGGTATCAAATTTCCCTTGTGTTTGCTTTGCTTCCAAAATATGTAAAAAAAAATTTTGGCTGACCTTGTTTGATAATAGGGAGCTGGAAGCGCTGCCCCCAAGAAGACCGGCCAGGCGACGATGAAGCCTCCAACTTCTCGGGCAAAGATGCCCCCACCTCCAAAGTCTCCTTTGAAACCTCCAACTCCAACATCCTCCCCAGCTGCACCGGTGGAGACAGCCCCTCAGATGACCTACGATCAGCTGATGGCCGAGCTCCAACGGTTGAGAGGGCTAGACGAGGCCAGGCATGCCATCCTTCATGGTGCGGCCGAGGTATTATCACATGTTACTGACAGCACTGGTGCCGGTGACACCTTGGGAACTGCTGAGGATGAGAGGCCCTCTGGATTGGATCGCAATGATCCCATCGATCTCAGCGATCCTGGAACCCCTCGGGATACTGGGTCATGGGTGAACAATCTGTTCTCGATCAACCTCCTTCTACCCGTGGTTCTCATACCGAGACATCGGCCTCTCCGTTGGTCCAAGTGCAAGCATCCGTTGTACCACTACCCCCACCGGCGACTTCCTCGACCAACTACCCTTCGGTCCAGGTATTAGTATTACCTCTTTTACTTTGCGTCGTCTGCCTCTTCACTGTACTTTATGCTTAAATGTATTTCCTCTTGCAGGTTTCTAGCTCTCTTCCCATCCCGGACTTCAGCTCGGTCACATCAGTTGAAGCCTTTTTCGCTCTTCTGAATCCTGAGCAACTCCTTCAGGCCGAGCCCATCGTTGCTCAGGCTACCGCTGGTCCTTCCGCTGTTGAATACCAACGGGCTGAAGAGTGGTTTCGGACCACGGTCCAACGCAAACTCTCCCAGCTCCCAGATTTTGATGAGTTTCAATCGGCCATGGGCCTCTTACTTTCCTGGCTAGACATATCTGAAGAAATGAAGGTCGATCTCCGGGATCTGCAAGTGAGGCTGCCAGACTATTTGAATCGACATCGGTCTGCCACCAAACTTATCTCTGGAATCGAAGAGAAGTCCAGGGAACGCAAAGCCTGCGTCGAGCATCTGGGTGCTTGCAAGCAGCAGTTTAAGGCATCCAAAGCCATGAAGGAGCGCCTCGTTCAAGAGAAGGCTAGGATCGAGGCCGAGATGGCTAAGCTCCAGGCCGAGCTGAACAATACTGATGCAGGCCTTGCATTATCTGAGAAGACCATTCTTAATGTTGGGCGCACCGCGCAAGAGCACGTGGATGCCTTGTCTGGCACTGTAGCGGCAGCAAGCAGGTGGGAGACCGATAAAGCTACTGCTAAAAAAGAGCTGGAATACTTGGACCGGGCTTGGGAAGAGCTTAGGTTAAGATTTGCTAAGAAATAATGTTAAATTTGCTTAGGTTAAGATATAACCAGTGTAGGAGTGTACGGCTACTGCCATGTAAACTTTTCTTGAAAATTAATGAAAATGAATATTTCCATCATTCCTCTATTCTTATTGATTCCCAAAGGGATGGTACATATTGCTTTAAATATATTCCATTTATCGGTCTTGTATGCATCTCGCCATCTAAATCCATTAACCGATATGCACCCCCCGTAATGATCGATGTCACCTGGAATGGTCCTTCCCACTTAGCTGACCATTTCCCATATCGGGCATCCTTTTCACCCAACGGCAATACAGCTTTCCAAACTAGATCTCCCTCGCCAAATGACTTATGTTTAACCCTCTTGTTGTACGCCCGAGTAACTCTGTTCTTCTGTGCCTTAATACAATCCAATGCTTTAAGACGCACGTCATCAAGTTCTTCCAACTCGGCTATCATTGCCTCAGTGTAATTAGCTGATTTAAGGCCGAATTGGAATGCTCGTCTCGTTGACCGGACAGTTACTTCCATTGGCAGCATTGCGTCATGACCATACGTAAGCATGAATGGAGTGATGTTTGTGGATGCTCTTTTAGAAGTACGGTATGCCCATAATGCCTCCGATAACAGATCATGCCATACCCTAGGGTTACCTTCCACTGTCTTCTCTATTATCCCTTTGATCGTTTTGTTTGACGATTCGGTCTGTCCATTTCCTTGAGCAAAATACGGGGTCGAATTAAGGATTTTGATACCTCGGCTTTCAGCAAATGCCTTAACTTCATCCCCCGTGAAGACTGATCCTTGATCTGCTGTAATCGTTTCGGGAAGTCTGAATCGGTGAATTATATGTTCGTTAATGAATTTGATCACATATGCTTGATTCACCGATTTTGCTGGTACTGCCTCCACCCATTTGGTAAAGTAATCAGTAGCCATCACAATGAAACAGTGTTGGCCTGATGACGGTGGATATATCTTTCCAATGAAGTCCATGGCCCAACCCTGAAATGGCCATGGTCTGACAATCACCTGCATCTCAGTGGCTGGTACTCGCTGAATTGGCCCGTGTTTTTGGCATGCCTGGCATCCTTTTGAGTAATCAATGCAATCTTTTAACATGCTCGGCCAATAATAATTATATCTCCTAAGGAGCCACTTCATTTTCGTACCTGCCTGATGAGCTCCGCAAGTGCCTTCGTGTATTTCGGCCATTACTTTCATCGCTTCGATCTTGTCCAGGCATCTCAACAAAACCTCGTCCTTAATGCTCTTCTTAAACAGCTCTCCATCAAGTAATACGTAGTTGACTGATGATAGTTTTGTCTTCCTCTTGGTTTGTCCGCTTGGATGCAAGAGGCATTTAATAATTGGATCTTTCCAGTCCTGGTCATCCATGACAACCGAGAATGCTTCTGTTGCCATCTCCCTTTGTCTAACCGATGGTAATATTCTCCTCTGCACTCTAATCAACTTTTCACTATTGGTGACTTCCAATTTAGTTCCTGACGCAACCTGTGCCAGATTATCGGCCTCGGAATTATAGGCTCGATCAACGTGCTGCACCCTGATATCGTCAAATTCACGCAACAATTGGAGAGCGATTGAGTTGAAAGGTAACAATTCCCAACTCTTGCACCGATACTCACCACTGAACTGATTTATAACGAGGTTTGAGTCGCCAATAATATGAATTGCCGATATATCTAGCTCAGCCATTATCTCAAGACCGATGATTAACGCTTCATACTCAGCTTGATTACTAGAACATTCGAATTCTAATTTGAATGAGAAGACGGTCTTTCTCTTTCTCGGTGATATCACAATTATCCCCGCTCCAGCTCCGTCGGCATTTCTGGATCCGTCGAATATTAAAGTCCATGGGGTCAATGAAATTGTTGACAATAGAGTAAAATCAATAGCTTCATTTAATTCCGGGCCGACATCCAAACAAGGATGATCGGCCAAGAAATCGGCAAGGGCTTGGCCTTTTACCGATCTCTGTGGAACGTATTTAAATGTGAACTCCATCATTGCCAGAGTCCACTTTCCTACACGCCCACGCATTATCGGTCTTGACAGCATGTATTTAATGATGTTAGTTTGACAGATCAAGTAAACTAACACAGGGAGCATATATACTCTTAATTTTTGTGAAGCAAAGTACAAGGCTAAACATAATTTCTCTATCGGCGTGTATCTACGCTCAACATGAGTAAGATCCCTACTTAAATAGTACACTGCCTGTTCTTTTCCCCACTCGTTATCCTGTGCAAGCATACATGCTATTGATTCCTCTGAGGCCGATAAATACAGCTTTAACGGCCTCTTCTTCCTCGAGGGCATGATAACTGACGGTTCAGATAGATATCGCTTGATGGCCTCAAAGGCTTGCTGATGCTAACCCTCCCACCTGAATTCTTCTTCGGCTTTTAGCTTAAGCAACGGGGACCACACATGTGTCCGACCTGCGTAGTTCGAGATGAACCTCCGCAAGAAGTTGATCTGCCCGAGGAGCCTCTGTAGCAGTTTTTTATTCCATGGGGCCTTCGCTGATTGAATAGATTGGACTTTGTTTTTGTCGATCTCAATCCCCCTTTGGTGTACTAGGAACCCGAGGAAGTTTCCTGCCGATACTCCAAAGGCACACTTCAAGGGATTCATATTCAGCCCATGGATTCTCATTCTTTCAAAGGATCGCCTCAAATCGGCCAAATGCTTCACCTGCGTGGCCGATTTTACAACAACATCATCGATGTATACTTCCATGATCTTTCCTATCATGTCATGGAAGATTGCATTCATAGCTCACTGATACATTGCTCCAACGTTCTTCAATTCGAACGGCATCACTACCCATTCAAATGTCCCAATCGCTCCTGGACATCTGAAGGCAGTTTTTGGGACATCCTTTTCAGCTATATATATATATATATATGATTATAGCCCGAGTGTCCATCCATAAAGGATAAAATTTTATGTTTGGCCGCGGTGTCAATAAGTTGATCGGCTATCGGCATAGGGTATTCATCTTTTGGGGTTTCCATGTTCAGATTTCGAAAATCTATACAGACCCTTATTTTGCCATTTTTCTTAACCACAGGTATGATATTTGAAATCCAGTCGACGTACCTGGTTATTTTTATAAAACCGGCCTTCAGCAGCCACTCGATCTCTTCTTTGACTCTTAGAATCACCTCAGGGGACATTCTCCTGGGTAATTGCTTGAACGGCCTGCACCCCTCTTTAATAGGTAACTGATGTTCCACAAGTCCCCTTGCCAAGCCCGATATCTGATGGTAATCCCAAGCGAAACAATCTTTGAATTCTTTTAGCAAGGAAATCAATGATGCCTGGAAATCGGGCTCTAGTAATTGGTTTACAAAAGTGGGCTGGTATTCCCCGCTTAACCCCAAATTAACCTCAAGGAGAGGATCTTGTACCTCGGCCTTCAAATTGTTGAGTTTTGCAGGGGTCGATGCCAATTCTTCGAGGTTGATGCAATCTTCCAAAATCTCTTGGTTTTCTAGTATATCGGCCATGTCTGCCGCCGATATCTGTGTTTGTTTGTCAGCCAGAAAAGCTTGTACTCTGGCTACACTGGCCTGCACGACCAGTGCTTTTCTATACTTCGCTGATGATGGGCTCTGGTCCATCGGGTATGTCAAGTTCTTTATCATCGTCAATCGGTGTAATCACGATTGATGGCCGATCGAGTTGCTTGTACACCTGAATCAATTGATTCTTCTAATCTTTTACCATGGTAGCCGATCTCGGTCTACCGTTCTTATCCGTTCCGATGAATTTAACCGGGCCAATGTCGTGCTCATATAAAACGGCCCCAAACTACTTCCACCTCATCACCATTCCAGAAAATCAGGAATTGGTGCAAAGTCGATGGAATACACCAACTGGTGTGAATCCAATCCCTACCAAGCAAGGCATTGTAAGAAGATCCAGAGTCCACCACGAAGAAGGCTGTCATGGTGGGTTTCTTTCCTACAGTGAGCTCTACTGGGAGGATTCCTTTGGTCTTTGCAGGCGTCCCTGTGAACCCACAAACTGTAAGCTCAGTTGGGATCAATTCTTTCTCATTGCGTTGTAACTTCAACAACATGATTGATGGTAGGATGTTCACCGCTGCTCCATTATCGATTAGCACCCTTGAATACGTCACTCCATCAATAGCCGCGTTAATGTATAACGGCTTTAGGTGCTGTGACATTCCTACCGCTGGTTTTTCAAAGACTACCTTTGCGGGTTTCTTTCCTTCTTCATCCTCGGTCTTCGGCCTTATTACCGAGACCTTTGGTTTCTCCATTTTCACTTCTTGATTGATAAACACTAGCGTCGTTGGACCCTTGTCTTCAGGCATAGCCTCTTCTTCCATTTTCCTTTCCTGGTCCGGTTTTGCTCCTGAAAGACATCGGCAAAGTATACACCATGTTCACCAAGAAGTCTTTTGGAACGCTCCCGAACTGGATAATCTTCTCCAAAGATTCTTCGTTGTCTGAACCGATATCGGCCATTTCTAAGTCCGATTCGTTGATCTCCGGAATGGATGTTTCAAGCTTCTGAGGCTTTACATCTCGGTCTTCAGCTTCAATCTTTTCCTTTCCTTTAGGGCTTAAGATCACCCTAGACACCCTGTCCTTTTGCTGATCTGCTCGCTTCTTTTCCAAACGGTATTTGGCTTCCCAATCTCGAGCTTCTTGCCTCAGCCGCTGCATTCTTCTCTTCTGGGTCTTACTGAAGTACGCATAGTCTGGGAATTTGGGGTGTTCCACTCTTGCCCATTGGTTAACTTTGGTTCGTGGTGGAACCACCATCCGCGGAGATCGGTCTTGGCGTTGGTAAGTTTTCTGTCTCACATCCCTAGCCACTCCCCTTGATTCCTTCAGATATTGCTCGTGCTTCCAAAAGTCGGGCCTCCTGTGGTACTCCTGGTTTGGATAAGTGAGGTGGCTTTGGATCGGCCTCCTCGGGCTTGGTGGCCGATCTTCTTTTTCCCTGTTTTGTTCAGGTTTTTTAGTTACCTCAGCCCTGCACTTTGGATACAACCCTTGATTGATCAGATCAACCATCCATTGTAAAGTTGGGCCATTATTTACCTCGGGAGTAACCTTGTCTGCCACCATACTAGAAGCCAATCTCGTTCCTAATCTTCCTTCCTTCCTTCAGTCAGTTTCGTGCTTGACTCGGCGACGTCAAGTCCTCTAAGATCGATCCTTTCCCTTGGTCTCCGCAGGATGGTGAAATCAGGTATCACCATGTTTGCCCCCACTATCTCTGGAAACGGGTTGCTATTAACTCTCATTACTTCTTTCTCCTTCTCAGCAAACTTCAGGTTTCCCTTATCAATCATATCCTGCAAAACATTTTGGAATACCAAGCAGTTGTTAGTGGTATGACGCCAAGAGTTGTGCCATTTGCAGTACTCTTTTCCTTTCAGCTCGTTGGCCGAAGGTAATTTGACGTCGTGAGGAAGCCGAATTTGTCTATCGGCCATCATAAAGTCGAAAATCTGGTCAGCCATTGCAATGTTAAATGAGTATTGCTTGCCTGCCTCAAAAGGCTATTTTTTTGACCGAGGACAACTGCGCGTCGGTCAGTTTAGGCAATGGATGGCATAGATATGGCCGTTTTGAAACGATCTCGGCCACATCCACTTCGGTGTTGATTTCATATTCAGTAGCATGAATATCATAGTTGGGATCCCTGTAATAGGTTCCCTTAGATGAATTCTTCCTTTCTTGCTCTTCTTCGAGCATGCGCTCATATCGGGCTGCTCGAGTTGCTAGCTCGAAGAGATCGCAGAAACCCATGCCCTCAAACTTTTTCCTGAGTTCGAAGGAGAGTCCCCCAAGGGCTATATTGACAAATTTCTCTTCGGGTAATATGACCTTGCAGCGATGCTTAGCTCGTTTGAACCTAGCAATGTACACTTCAGCTGATTCACTCGGTAGCTGATATAACCTTGTCAAATCAGCCATAAAGACTTCGGGCTCTGTTCGATAAAACTGGGCGTGGAAAGCTTCCTCCATTGGTTCCAAGTATGGAAATGTACCAACTGAAAGCCACCCCGGTCAAGGAGTTGGGGAACAGCTTTAGTAGCATATCCCCGTGGTGACTCACTTCTCCGCTTTGAAACAGGAAACGACTGATATGCTCCACGGTCGATTGATCTCCTTCACCAGAGAACATCGTGAAATTGGGCACCTTGTATCCTCGTGGAAGAGGCATTCTTTCAATGGCATCACTATGCGGCCTCCTATACATGGGCCGCTGAGTCCATCGAAGCAGGCTGCCAAAATCTTGATTAATGACTTCAGCGATCTGTTCTCGGTCAACTCTCACCGTTTGGGTTGGATTAGCCCTTCTCATGCCGGGCTCATGTTCTAGTCCAATCCTATCATTCCACATTTGTTCATCTTCGGTGACTATATTGTCTCCGAACAACGGGTTGACTCTCCCCCAGTGTCAGTCTGAATCCTGCCCGTTTAGACCGACAAATGGTTCCCTAATGGTGACGCTTGGTCGGACCACTACCCGAGGTGGGTTTCCAGTTTCTCCTAAAATCTCTTTACCATCCCTCCTTGGCGGTGTAACATATTTTTCTGTCTGGGAGGAAGAAGGGGCATTCTGGCTTGCCCCCAACCCAACCCGAGACAGGGAAGTTGGTTGAATAGAGGGCTGTAGAGGATCACCCGCTCGATGTTCCTTCCACTCCCTCATTTCACGGAGCATCTCACTCACTTGGGTGAAGGTTTGGTCTTGCCTAATGGACATTTCAGCCAATCGCTTGTTGAACATTCCCATTATGTGATTACTCATATTAGACAAGTCGACCTGACTGGCTACCGAGCTAATGACTGGGTCTATGATGGGTTCAATGACAGGCTCTATGATAGGGTCTAAGAGAGGTTCGCGTGAGCCTACCTCCTGGGAAATTCCCTTAGATCGTGTTCCCTTTGCGGCCATTTGACACGGGGTCCCACCGGGCGTGCCAAAAAATTGTTTACAATAATTTCTTGTATGGTGCGTCGGGCGTGCCAGAGTCCGTGTAGACTCAAAGTGGTGGTGATTACCTGATCTGACTTTTACTCAAGCGATTTGTTATTAACACGATTCAAAATAACAATAAAAGTGTGGGCTTTCTCTACTCTGATGCAAGCAAAAAATTACAAATGGAATTTGAAAAAGAACGAACTAAATACAATATTTCAGAATACCTCCATAGACATCGTCATCTTCATTGATTGATTGAGGAGTAGTGATTACAACGTTCAAAGTAACAAACCAAAAACGAGCACTCAGGAATAAGAACTCACAGATCACTCAAAATCACTCATGAACAAGAATAGAATTGTTATGAGGAGACACTAAAGTCTGCTGAGAGCAGAAGTGGCGTGTGTGTTAGCCCCCTCCAAATGTTGCACCACCTGCCCTATTTATAGACTTGTTTGCATAACCGTCCATGTTAGTGGGGTAGTGAGGTAGTGGGGTATTGGGGTAGTGACCCCTGGTTTCTAGGCATGTATCAGTTTCTGCTCCCACTATGTCCCATGATCAACTTCCATGACTTGTGTGATGATCCCACTTCTGCCATGTTCCTCTTTTCATGTAACTACTATTCCTCCCAGCTCAGCATATTTTGACCACGTTCTCATTTATGCTTAACTGCCTGCCACCTGAATAAAATCAAGACTGGTTGCGTTTTTCCCTGAGTAGCTTAATCTTTGCTGGTGATAGAAATCAGCCTTCTATTCAGTAGGAAACCTACTCACGTCTCTCGGTTTCTTTACACCGATGTTGCCTTTGAGCTTCACTGATTCCATGGACTGCTTTTACCACTTCCTAGCCCGATATTCCATATTCTCACATGGCTGCTATTATCATCTTATGGACTTGCTACTGCAGGATCTGCAGAGAAGGTCATCGGCCTATTCCGTTAATGCCGAGGTGTGTCCCTGATCTTTTCTAATATCAGCCTTTCTTTTTGGGACCGATATCTTTATTACCGTCGTGTTCCTCTTGATGATATTAGGGTTCAATTGTTATAAATAGTTCGGGGTCGGTCAAGTATGACCGATGTTAGGGCTGCTGATGAGGCTATTTTGCCACTAGCCATACTTGATGAAACTGGGGTATTTCTCTGAGAACCTTGTATCAACCTGTCCTCGGTCAGGACACCGATATCCTCCTATTGAATGTACCATCCTTCCCAGCAGTTGGATTAGACACTGATCTTTACTACATCATCGGCCTCATCACCTATTCATTTGCCTATACGGTCATGTGATGACGTCCTCAGTCTACGTGACCGTCACGTGCCTTGGGAATCCCTAATTTAGGGTGTAAACAGACAGAAAATTGAAAAGGATTTGTGGAGAGCATGAACCACAAGGCTAACTCTATTAGACTGTCGATCTTCCTCAATTAGCATATGCAGGCGTTCTATATGCTGAACATGATGAGGAAACATTAAGATTATAAAGCAAAAGGTGTCTAAAATAATAAGATCAAAGAGAGAACATAGTGTGTTACCTTACGTCCTTATTCTTGTCAGAATTGATGAGCTCTCGAGAAAGATTAGTTAGCGACCAGAGAAGTTGACAACTGCCTAGTTATCTTTGAATGTTATCTTTGAAGGTGATGCCTCGTTGGTTTGTGACCCTTTGCTCAATTGGGACTCTCCATGTGTTTGGGCCATTGACTCTCTGATCTCTGAAGCTAAATCCCTTTTGTCCAGTTTCTTTGATTTTTGGTTTTATAGTCATATTCCTAGAACAGCAAATTCTGTAGCACACAAACTTGCCCATTGGGCCCTCAATTGCTCTTTTTGTGGTTCTATAGTGGTTGATAATCTTCCCTCTTTTGTGTTGCGGGAAGATAGTCAACCCGATTAGGCCTCTGTTTTTTTCTTTGTTGCTTTGTTCTTCTTTTTTGGTTTGAATGAATGGTTTTCCTAGCAAAAAAAAAAAAAAAAAGACAACTGCCTAGCACTCTATATGAGTAGGAGTTCAAAGCTGCTTCAACAGAATACATAGATTAATTAGCATCCAAATCGGATACACTATTTTTTAACAAAAAAAAGATCAAGTAAAATTATTGAACTCTCTTTAAGCCTTTTTCCAAACAAAATTCAGAGTCCAATGGTATAAATTTGGCTGAAAGACATAATTATATCTGTAATGGCTAGAGAGAGAAACTCCCCCTTCTCTCTAGAATTCGGGTAGCATTTTTTTTTTTGCTATATATCTTCCATCTCCTCCCTCTCCATCCTTCTTTCTGTTTCTTTCTTTGTGTTCTCTCTTTCACTTCTCTGTTTCTCTCTCTTGTCTGGTTTTATCTGGTTTTGATGGATCTAAAATCAAAGCTAAAAGGAAATTATCATAAAGCTAATGTCAACTCTGTCTTGGAAGATCCTATGGTCGCTGCCCAGACTTTGATCCGAAAGCTACAGTCAGAAATCACTTCTCACTTCTGACTTGTTCAGAAGGAGATCTGGTGCAGGGACCATTGTGCTTCAAGGAAACCCTAAACCTAAATCTTATTTTTGGAGAGCAATGAAGGATGGGTCATTGTCTGAATCTCATATTCCATTCCATTAAAACAACCTCTAATACCTTGTAAAGACATCTTCCAAATTTGACATTGAGGAAGGGGAAGTTACTGAGTTCTCTTTAGTTCTTGGAAGCAGTGAGAAGAAAGCGGGGGTAAAAGTGATGAACATACACTTTTTTGATCCTGCTAACCCTAATCTCATGTGCACCGCGAGGTTTGTGGAAGGTGGTCCCTACTCGCCTATAGATACACAAGTGGATATAGCTTAGGTAGGATGGGTAATCCATTTTCAGTGAAGTACGTACTGGGTAGGTAGGGATGTAAAAAAAGCCCGGCCCGACAGATAGCCTGAAGCCCAGCCCAAAAAAATGGGCCTTAAGCCCGGTCCAAGTTCGAGGTAGGGCCAGCCGGCCCTAGGCCCTTACATCCCCGGGTAGGACCTGGGCCTAGAAGCCTGAACCCGGCCCGAAGCCTGACCCGATCAAGCCCGACATGAAGCCTAGCCCGAGGCCCGACCCGATCAAGCCCAGAAGCTTTCCAACAATTAATATTTTTGCCATTTCCAAGAGTTTATAATAATCAAAATTGCAAGTCACAAAATTTATAGTATTGCCAGCTTGTGAGTAAATTGAGTAATGCTATGCTTCCAAAATTTTGTATCTCAAATAATTCCAAAAAATATGTGACAATGAGCCTACTTTGATTGGACGATATTGAAGTGGTCCTACCATTATTGAAGGTGGGCCACACACCACTTGTGTTTGGGAACCATTTAGGAAAAGAAGTATATGTTACTTGAATAATTTAAGGATACAATACAATTATACATAGGAACAATGCCAAATTTGGAGCGTAATCATTTTTATTTCTAATTTTTTTTAATAAAAGATAATGGTTTTTATTTTATCTTTTTAATTAGACTCTAACATTTTATATCTTCTGTTACTTTTTCACTTATTTACATATTTATAATGTCTTTATAATATCTTATAGGAGTAATAAATTATATAAAAAAAAAGACAACTTAGGCCCGGCCCAAGGCCCTAGGCCCTCGGGTAGGGCCTAGAGCATGAACCTTCTAGCCCAGCCTGAGCCCGACCCGACCCGAAGGAGAGAAGGAGTCCGTGGGCCAAAGCCCAAGCCCGTCTAAGCCTGATTAATGTCGGGCCGGCCCGGGCCCGATGGGCCATTTTGACATCCCTAGTACTGGGTATTTAGAGGACATCGACACTCATATTATACACCTGAGTACGTATTAGGTATCCCTTTAGCGGTGTCCTAATATTTTTAAATGAAGGATTCAACTTGGGTACGACTCGGGTACTTCGTGAGTATGGCATGGGTACTTCATGAGTACGGTGTGGGTACAGTACGGGGTCATATTGTATTTTTTGAAAACTATGGGGTACAGTTATGGGAGTACTTCGTGGTACGTCATGGGTACTTAGTGGACCTGTTTCTTCTTCTTTTTGTTTTTTCTTGTTTTTTTTCTTTAATGTTATAGACTTGTAATGTTAAAAAAATGTTGTTTAGTCCTTAGATAACTTATTTGCTAATATGTTTTGGATTAATATGCAGTCGTGTTGTTCAATCTTCTTCTCTTTTTTTTTTTTCTTTTTTAATTAATAAAAGTAAGCTTTTAAAAATAAATATTTATTCAAGGTACCTTAGCCGTACCCGTACACTACATTTTTGGAAAAGTTAAGCATCACCTAGACCCCTGAGGTTTACTCTAATCACATTTAGACCCCCTCACATTTCAATAATATCACCTATACCCCCCGAGGTTTGAAGCGCGTATCACATAGACACCCTCCGTCAATTCATCGTTAAAAAAGTGACAGACTAACATAAATAAATACAAAACATACCCCTGAAAGTTTGGTCCTTGTGTCATTTTAGTCCATGTAGTTTCAATTTGGTCAATTTGGTCCCTACAATTTTAAATTGAAGCAATTTGATCCAAATGCCACATTACGTGAGAAAAAATGACAGAATTTACCCATTGTTATGCACAATTACGCTAATAAGCGAGTTTGGAGATTGGTAGTATTCCATTTTTACCCTTAAAAAAATGTGACAATGCATACTATGTGAGTAAATTCTGTTAATTTACATAATTGAACATTTGGATCAAATTGCTTCAATGTAAAACTCCAAGACCCAATTGAAACTCCAAGGACTAAAATAACACAGGACCAAATTTTTAGGGGTATTTTTTGTATTTATTTTTGTCAGTCTGTCACTTTTGTAACGGTGAATTGACGGAGGGAGTCTAGGTGATACACACTTTAAACCTCAGGGGGTGTATGTGATATTACTGAAATATGAGGAGGTCTAAGTATGATTAAAGCAAACCTCAGGGGATCTAGATAATATTTACCCATTTGAAAAATACCGCACCCGTATCATATCGTACCCGTGTCACATATTAGTATCCGTGCTACATGTGATATAGCTACCAACGGTAATATTGGAGTTTCAAATGGCCAGAAGGTCAAGGATGATCACATAGGTGCAACAGGCTTTTCCTTATAACCCGGCGTTATGTCTGTTGAATCTCAAACACGCGAGCCGCTAATGAACATTCTTCTCAGCTTGATGGCTTAGCTTAGTCCAAACCCGGTGTTCCATCTATCTACAAGCCAACTTCTTTCCATTCTACTTTAAGAGGGTCCCATGTGGCACCTCTTGCTCATGACACCGCAACTATACAAGCTGGGGCTCTGTCAAAACCACATGCAGTCAACTTTTCTATTGATGTTGATGAATCCAACTTTTCCCTAGGGTTGTAAGGATTTTTCAAAAAACTGGTATGATCGACCGAAATCGACCGGTTCAGGTGGTTTAGGTCGGTGTTGTGGATATCGCAATTTTCTCTTACCCACAGTTTTTTATTTAAAACTTTTTTATATTCAAATTTCAAAAACGAGTCGCCACTTAATTTTTAAAGGAAAATTAAGAAACCATTTTAAAAGCAAACCGATTTTTTGCGAAATTAAAGATAAACTGGGTCCGGGGATTATGGAATGAAAGGGGAAGGAGTCCGGCGGACTAAAACACCCCCTCTCATCCTATATCGCGATAGGCCTCTACTCAACATCCTTTTTAATCGAATTATTAATCTAAGCATGCCCTCAACTAATACATATATACATATACATTACAAAAGCATATTGAAAAGGGTGTAAGATTGCTAACGATAAAATATCATTCAAAATCATGTAATTCAATTAGCAAGCAATATGATATGCATTAGGGAACTAGAGAACTTACCCAGGATCCCGCCACGAATATTAAACGTGTGATGCGTGCAAGAAAATAAAACCTAAAAAAAGGTCTCTAATCACATATACACAAAAAGCAAGACCTAAGCCAAGGTGTCGCGCATGGAGTCGAAAATCAATTAAAATCAAAGAAGTAAATTAAACTAGAGAAGGGGTTGAGAAATTGTACCTTGAAAGTGCTACAAAACAAAAGGGTTAGTCCACATACTTTAAACAAGATACATTTATTGGATTCCTAAGTAATAAATCCTAACCTAAGATGAATTCTAATTACAAGTATCAGTCTATGCATATGAATATATGAATATAAACGAGATAAAGCTATGAACTATTCATTGGTTTGGATCATTTAGCATCTGGATTTAAGCTTAACTAAACATTATTATAGCATGGTATAAGCCCTAAGTCAAGAAAAGATCATTTGAACTATTACTTACAAAGTTTGTCAAATCTGTCATAAGGTTTTGAAAATTCCAGAGAGCAAACCTGAACTTCAAGAAAATAAAAGGCATGGTTCCCATGGTTTGATCTTGATAACTTTTGGACACAAAGTGCCTTTGTGAGTCTAGTTTTAACCAAAAAAGAAAATCGACCATTGAATGGTTCGATCTCTGGGAATTGGGAAAAGACCAGACGTCTCTCAGAGAGCTACAACTCTCTGTCCAGAGATATTGTTTGATTTTTTAAAAATAGTAAACAAATCAGAAACACTTTGTTCTTTTTAGGAGATCTTTTTAACACATTAAACTTCTTATAAAATATTATTTGAAGTTAAAAATGTTTGAATAAAGGTCTGATTCACCCATTTCAAACTGACTTTCTGTTCTGGAATTCTGGACGGAATATGGATATTCCATAAAATTCATGATCAAACCAAGTTAACCATGGAATCTCACTAAAACAAAAATTACAGTGGTAAAACTTTGAGTTATTGACACTTTCCCGTTGGTTCACTCAATTCCAATGGTCCGATGTTGTGGATATCGCAGGGTTATTCAAATTTTACCCACTTTTAAAACATTTTTCAAATTCAAAGAGTCGCCACTTAATTTTTAAAAGGAAAATTAAGAAACCATTTAAAAGGAAACTGATCTTTTGCGAAACCAAAGATAAACTGGGTCCGGAGATTATGGAATGAAAGGGGAAGGAGCCCGGCGGACTAAAACACCCCCTTTCATCCTATCTCACGATAGGCCTCTACTCAACATCCTTTTTAATCAAATTAATAATCTAAGCATATCCTCAATTAATACATATATGTAGGTATACATAACACAAGCATGTTGAAAGGGTGCAAAATTGCTAACGGTAAAATATCATTCATAAGTCACATAATTCAACTAGCAAACATCATGATATGCAATAGAGAACTAGAAAACATACCCGGGATCCGGCCGCGAATATCAAACGTGCAATGCATGCAAAAATAAACCTAAGAAAGGTCTCTAACACATATATACACATAAGGCAAAACCTAAGCTAAAGTGTCGCACATGGGGTCGAAAAATCAATTAAAATCAATAAAATAGATTAAACTAGAGAAGGGTTGAGAAATTGTACCTCAAAGCACTACAAAACAAAGGTTAGTACACATGCCTTAGACAAGATATAATATCAAAAGGTAATTAATCATAGGTCATGTTCAATTAAATTCAACTAAGTCCAACTTCATCCAAGAACTAGTTCTAACTATAAGCATCAATGTACATGAATGAATGAATGATTATGAACAAGGATGAGACATGAATTTATTCACTAATTTGGATCCCTAAGCCTCTGGATTTAATCTAAATTATCATTATTCAAAACATGGTTTGAGTCCCAAGACATTAAAAGACCATTTGAGTTGAAATAAATAAGATTAGACAAAAACAGTAGCAGTTTTTTGTGATTTACAGAGAGCAGACCCGACGTTCAAAAATGGAAATAAAATACTTTCAACGGTAGGATCTTACTAATTTTTGGATATGTTATGCCTCTGTGAGTCTAGTTTCTAACCCAAAAAGAAAATCGAGGTTTCAACGGTTAGATCTCCGGGAATACTGAAAATACTAGACCTCACTCAGGATTCTGCAACTCTCCGTCCAGAGATCTTGTATGATTTTCTAAAAATAGTAAAAAAATGAGAAACACTTAGATCTTTTTAGGGTACCTTCCTAACACATTAAGGTACTTATAAAAAATTACTTGAGACCCCGAAAACTTTATTAGGGTTCTGATTTATTAATTTCAAAACAGACTTATTATTCTGAAAGTATTCTAGAACTCTGGACAGATTGTGATTAGCTCACAAAAACCATGATCCAACCTCTCTATCCACAAAATCTTGCTAAAACAAAAATCACAGTGGTAAAACAATGAGTTATGAACATTTTCCCGTTGGTTTCATTCGATTCCAACGGTCGGATTTCAAACTAAAAATCTTTGATCAAAAACAGTTTATGAACCCACTGTTTCATTTTGCTAGCTCAAGTTTATTGATTGGCCTCAACTATTAGAACATGAAGTTGGGGCTCAAACCAAACTACTTCTTCTACCATTTGATGGTCATTGAAGACTATGAGGCATATTACACTTATGGATCTTGATGAAGTATTGAAATGAACTTCACAAAATTCTCAAATAAAGAACTCAAACCTATGGACCCAAGTTTGAATTCAACTTATCACTCCTACCCTTTGATGGTCATTGGAGTTAGAGATGAAGTTAAAATCCACTCAAACCTCATTGGAATATAATAAGATTCCATACGATTTCTTAATGAAGAGGTTCAAGTCATGGATTAGGACTTGAATCTCACTAATTATATGTAGATTAAGACTATGATTCATTCTAATCTCCATATAGATCATAAGATCATAGGAAATTAAATAATCAAACTCAAAGAGGTTCAATGAGATATGGAAGATCTCATGAGCCTCACAAGAGATGGTAGAAATAAGAAATCAAAGTTTGTCTAGAGAAACTAAGAACACAAGCTCTTCAAAATTGAATTTATTTTAAATCCAAGGCATCAATTAGATCCAAATCAATGAAATATTATGAGATTCAATCACAAGTTCTAAGTGGTGTGTGATGAAATGAGGTAAGAAGAGAGGTTTTGAAAATGTGTAAAGTTCCTAGAACTATGAACTTGTGATTGAATAGTCCTAATTCTATCAAGGATTAAGAGGTTACCTCTAGGACCTCAAGTATTTCTTCAACTTCTTGTGAAAACCTTCCAAGATTTCCCAAAATTCTTCAAATTCTTCAAGTTCTTCAAGAATTTCTTCTTCTCTCTCTCTCAAAATATATATGATTCTTGTATATCTCTCTCTCTTAATTCTCAAGTTCAAGTATATCTCCAGTCTCTCAAAAATGAAGGTGAAAGTTTGTTTATATAGACCATTAATCCAGGGATAAATGGGTAAATTCGGGGTGGAAACCCATGTGCAAAGATTTCTTCTAGAACATGTGAGAAAAGCAGTCTGTTACAGCCAGCGGCACTCGACGGGTGCCGGTGGCACTCACTGAATGCCGGGCGGCACTCCCTGAGTGCCGGGCGGCAAACACTGAGTGCCGGCGCGGCACTCAGTGAGTGCCGCCGCGTTTTCCGCGTGCCGGGGCTAACTGAATTTTGTCCCTCTTTTTGATTTTTCAAAAATATGTTGGTGTAAACACAATTTTTTTCTATTCTATATATATATATATATATTTGTATTAAGATCCCCCATATGCATGGTATCAACCATGTGCATGGTATATTTTGAATATACTACTCTCTTTATTGTATTTTCTCTTTTTCCAAGATTTTTTATTTATTTTGTCCTCCCATCTCTTTCAAAAGAACTCTTTATTATTTTTATTGTTATCTTCTTAAAAACTGGTTCCCAGACTGGGTTTCTCACACGTTCTTTATTGTTCGGGTTTCTCCCGAATACCCAAACTCTCTCTCTCTTCCTTCTCCTTTTTTATATTTTCTATTTTAATTTTGAAATTTGCCTTGAAGAATCAATTGAAGATTTTGAATTTCCTGGAAAATCTTCGAGTGTAACCGGCCATTGTCATCATCGGTCTTTTAAGAGGTAACCAATCCCTGGATTTGACGTTTGGTCAAAATCGGGGTGTCTACCGTTTGCCCCTCTTTGACAGAGCTTGTGAAGCAACGCGTATCACAAATGAATGTCAAAGCCTGTGTGAAAGACAAGCCTTTGATCAAATAGTCGAATCCAGGTAAAAACAAAAGTGCGTTGCAAAATCAGGTGCGCAGATAGTCAAATGCTGGTCGTGCTCAATGGTGAGCTGCCTACGTATCCCAACGGGAATCAGACCAGGACGTAGTTCGGGCAAAGGACAACAATACACCAACGCAGGTGGTCACACAGATGAATGCACCTATCTTATCGTGATGCACATGCTCATGCAATCTTATATCTTGTGCTCCTAAATGTGATGATCCCGAATCACGTTACTCTTCCTATTATCAGAAATGCACCAAATACATCGAATCATCCTATTATAACACCGTCTTACTCTAGGAACATTATGACTGATGTATGTACATTTCATATGCATATGAGAATCGTCTGATTGACTGAGATGCGCCCTGCGCCTTATACTCC
This sequence comes from Hydrangea macrophylla, assembly GCA_033977485.1. Lineage (NCBI taxonomy): Eukaryota > Viridiplantae > Streptophyta > Magnoliopsida > Cornales > Hydrangeaceae > Hydrangea > Hydrangea macrophylla. Next base: position 51,859,878 of record CM066983.1, read on the forward strand.
ATAGCCGAATCAGGTAGCACACAGAAAAGATTGAGCAGCTCTATGCTCAAAATCCCCCAAAATCATCTGATCGACATAATGCCGAATCAGGTAGCACGCAGAGAGATTGAGCAGCTCTATGCTCAAAATCCCCCAAAATCATCTGATCGGCTAAGCCGAATCAGGTAGCACGCAGAGAGATTGAGCAGCTCTATGCTCAAAATCCCCCAAAATCATCTGATCGGCTAAGCCGAATCAGGTAGCACGCAGAGAGATTGAGCAGCTCTATGCTCAAAATCCCCCAAAATCATCTGATCGGCTAAGCCGAATCAGGTAGCACGCAGAGAGATTGAGCAGCTCTATGCTCAAAATCCCCCAAAATCATCTGATCGGCTAAGCCGAATCAGGTAGCACGCAGAGAGATTGAGCAGCTCTATGCTCAAAATCCCCAAAATCATCTGATCGGCTAAGCCGAATCAGGTAGCACGCAGAGAGATTGAGCAGCTCAATGCTCAAAATCCCCAAAATCATCTGATCGACATAATGCCGAATAAGGTAGCACTCAGAGAGATTGAGCAGCTCTATGCTCAAAATCCCCAAAATCATCTGATCGACTAAGCCGAATCAGGTAGCACGCAGAAAGATTTGAGCAGCTCTATGCTCAAAATCCCCTAAAATCATCTGATCGGCTAAGCCGAATCAGGTAGCACGCAGAAAGATTTGAGCAGCTCTATGCTCAAAATCCCCCAAAATCATCTGATCGGCTAAGCCAAATCAGGTAGCACGCAGAGAGATTGAGCAGCTCTATGCTTAAAATCCTCCAAAATCATCCGATCGGCTAAGCCGAATCAGGTAGCACGTAGAGAGATTGAGCAGCTCTATACTCAAAATCCCCCAAAATCATCCGATCGGCTAAGCCGAATCAGGTAGCACGCAGAGAGATGAGATGCAAATTTACTGCCTCACCAAGTAAAATCAAAGTTGACTTGGTTCAATTCATAATTCCTAACTTTCAGGAGCTGATTAAATTTCAAATTAACTTTCCTAAATCTGGAAACACTTGGATTCATATTCGCTTTTAATTTCTGAAATCAAAGATCAATCACATTAAAGTCGGCTGAATTTTCTCCTAACCTGGAGTCGAACCAAATCAATTTTCAAAGTTCCAGAATCAAACAAGACTCTCATATCAAATCAAATTCCAAAGAGTTGAAACCAATTAGGCTCAAATCAAATCTATTTTCAAAGAATCGGAGCCAATCAGGCTCAAGTCAAATCAACTTCAAAGAATCAGAGCTAATTAGGCTCAAATCGAATCAAATTTTCAAAGAATTGGAGCCAATCAGGCTTAAGTCAAATCAGGTTTTAAAGTTCGGAGTCAATTAGACTTCGGTTGAATACATGCTTCCGCAAATCCCAGAATCAATCAGACTCTTAATCAGATTAAACTTCAAACTTATTCCAATTTATTTAATTTTCCAAAATCGGAGTTAATCAGGTTCTAATTTAACAAATTTCCAAAGAATCGGAGCCAATCAAGCTCGAACCAAATCAATTTCCAAAATTTCGGAGTCATTCAAATTCGAAATCAACTCATCTTCTCAAAATCGGAGCCTTTCGGACTCGAGTCAATTCATTCTTCTAAAACCAGGAGTCCGTCAGACTCAAATAAGCTTAGATTCAACCAAACTCTCATTTATTTAATTTTCCAAAATCAGGAGTCAATTAGACTCTTAATCAAATCAATTTTCAAAAGCCCGGAGTCAATTAGACTCTAATTTACTCTAATTCTCAAAATCCGGAGTAAATCAAACTCCTAATCAAATCAATTTTCAAGAGTCCGGAGTCAAGCAGACTCCAATTTATTCAATTTTCCAAAAATTGGAGTCAATTAGACTCTTAATCAAATCAATTTTCAAAAGTCCGGGGTCGATCAGACTCCAATTTATTCAATTTTCCTACAATCAAGAGTCAATCAGACTCAATTCAACTTAGATTCTTAAAATCAACCAAACTCAATTCAATTCATTCTTTTTAAAATCAAGAGTCAATCAGACTCAATTCAACTTAGTTTCTTAAAATCAGCTAAACTCAATTCAATTCATTCTTTTAAAATCAGGAGTCAATCAGACTCAAATAAAAAATTTGCCTAATCAAGAGTCACTTTGACTCAATTTCGAATTCAAATTCCACTTATCAGGAGTCAATCAAACTCAATTCAAATAAATTCACCTTCTAAAATCATTTAGTCAATCAGATTCAAATAAATTCAATTTTCTAAAATAAGGAATCAATCATACTTAAAGAATTTCAAATTTCTAAAAACAGGAGTCAATTGGACTCGAAGCAAATTCAATTTCACAAAACCGGGAGTCAATTAGACTCAAAAAATTTCAAAAAACAAACTCAAAGAATTTTAGTTTCACAAAATTAGGAGTTGATAAAACTCAAAGAATTCTTGCTTCACAAAATTGGGAGTCAATCAGACTCAATTTAGTTCAAACTCATGAATTAGGAGTCAATTAGACTCAAGCAAATTCAAATTCTCAAAATCCAGAGTTCGGAGTTGATTCAACTTGAAACAATTCCTATTTCCAAAGGGGAGTTGCACTGATTCACATTTTACAAAGGAGAGTCATATTGATCGGGAGAGAACTAATCCTAAATATACGCCTTAATGAACATTTGTTAGTGCCTTTTTACCTTGTTTTTGTATATTTTTACTCTGTTTTCTAGTTTCTGACAGGTTTTGGAAGAAATCAACTAAACCAGGCTAAACAGGGTGAAAAAGCATAGTTGAAGAAGCTGAAAAAACCAAGTCGCGCGCGCGACCCGCGCCCGCGATAATCAAGAAATCGCTCGCGCGATCCGCTCCCGCGAGAACCCAGAATCGCTCGCGCGATCCGCGCGCGCGAAAGCCAAATGTCGCGCTCGCGCGATATGCCCAAAAACCAAAGTTGCGTATTTCAGTATACTGAAGACTCCTGTGCAAACGAGACTGCTAAACGACGTCCAGACTGTAAATTACATGCGTTTCAGTCCGTTTCGAGTTGTAAAGGCTTCCAAAACATGTTGTAAATCTATATAAACTCTAAATTTACTCAATTAGAGGGTTGTCAATTATTATACACACATTCTACAACCATACTTCCAGCCATTGAAGGGAGGGAAACAAGGAGAAGAAGAAGAAGACCAAGGGTTTCCATGGCCTCCTCCATCAACCTCTTGCTATCTACTACTTCCATGGACGGCTAGATCATTGATCTAGGGTTTCAATGAAGCCCTAGATGAGTAATAGGGAGTATTTTATGTATTTATTTGAGTTTTATTATGTATGGATGACAGTCACATGTTTAGAGGATTTTTATAAATAAATCGTACTACTATTGATTAAATCATTGCTTTCAGAATTTATTCTTGTCTTAGATCTATTTTGACTGTGATGTGCTCAACGATCTATTCTTGCTGTGCTTGTTTAGATTGTTTACATGTGATGGTGCTTTATTGATTCGTGCTATCAAGTATCCGAATAGTCCATGCCTAGGTTAGACGGATTAGATCACAACCCTAGTTTAGTGTGAGATAATTCGTGCTATCCGCAGATGGATTATGTTGGTGCTTGAACCATGATTATCTTCTTGTCGGAAGAATTGGGCTTGTAGCTACAATTCCCCATTATCATTCAACGTAATAAGCTAAAGTAATTCATAAATATTCCTATTATGAAGCTAGTGGTGGATTTGCAATCCTAGGTTCCTTTAAATATTAATTAAAAACACTTTTAATTGCTTTCATAAGTTAGAGTTACTTTTATTGTTATTAGTTTAATTAAATTCAAAATCAAATCCGTTTTTCCTAATTAATTAGACTTAGGTTTTAAAATTAAGTCACTGTAGTAATCAATCTCTGTGGGTTCGACCTTTACTTCCACACTGCAAATCCTTTGAAAAGTAAAGAATACTTTTATATCTTGATTCTGACAACATCACATATGATCTTGAAAATTTTCATATTTCTCAAACACGAATTCATACGGACTCAAAAATTCACATTCCATAAACACGAAGGAAGTCATACAGACTAAATATATATATATATATATATATATATATTGAAAAAAGACAGAGTCACGCGGACTCTAGAACTCAGTATTTTACATAAATGAAGTCCCATGGACCCAACAAATTCACATTTTTCACAAACGGAGTCATGCGGACTCAAGAGTTCATATTTTACATAGACGGAGTCATGCAGACCCGAAAATTCATATTTTACACAGACGGAGTCATACAGACTCGAAAATTCATATTTTACAGAGACGGAGTCATGCGGACTCAAAATTTCATATTTCACAAAGCCGGAGTCACGCGGACTCAAAATTTCATTTCGTTATTCAAACGAAGTCACACGGACTCAACAAATTCACTTTTTTATACAAATAGAATCATACAGACTCAATCAAACTCACATTTCATACAAATGGAGTCATACAGACTCAACAAATGTATATATATATATATATATATATATTTATACAAATGGAGTCACACGGACTCAAAGAATTTCCCATTTATACAAATGGAGTCACACGGACTCAAAGAATTTCCTATTTCAAAATCGAGGGTTAATTTATAACATTTCAAATTTTCTTAATCAGAGTCAATCTTGACTTAATCAAAAAATTCCAATTTTCAAAATCAGGAGTTAAATCAAACTCAGTTTATTTCAATTTCCCAAAATCGGGAGTCAAATTAGACTCAATTTATTTCAATTCAGTTCATCAGAGTTAGTCAAACTCAGTTTTATTCAAATTCTAAATCAGAAGTTAGTCAAATTCAATTCAATTCAATTCAACTTTCAGAATCGGGAGTCAATTAGGCTCAATTCAATTCAATTTTTCAAAATTTGGAGTCAATCAGCCTCATTTCAGTTCCATATTCTAAAATTGGAATTCAATCAGACTTAAATAATTTCTATTTCACCAATTCAAAAGTCAATTAGACTCAAAGAATTTCTGTTTCACAAAATTGGAGTCAATTCGATTCACAAAGAATTTAGAATTTCCAAATCAGGAGTTTGAACGAGACTCAACAAATCATTAAGGACTAATGCGAATGCGAGGTTGCCATTGAGGAGTAATACCAATGATGCTGCCATTGAGGACTAATGCAAAGTTGCCGTTGAGGACTAACACCGATAATGTCTCCATTGAGGACTAACGCAAGGTTGCCATTGAGGACTAACACCGATAATGCCGCTATTGAGGACTAACGCAAGGTTGCCATTGAGGACTAACACCGATAATGTCGCCATTGAGGACTAATGCAAGGTTGCCATTGAGGACTAACACCAATAATGCTGCCATTGAGGACTAACGCAAGGTTGCCATTGAGGACTAACACCGATAATGCTGCCATTGAGGACTAAAGCAAAGTTCGGGAGTCTCCTTGGACTCAAAGAATTTGAACGAAACTGATTGGAAAGAATGATTTTCTGTATCTGCGGACCTTTGGAAGAAACATATCAATTCTATCAAAAGAGGGAAGTCACCTTTTTCCCCTAGTCTTGGACCCTTCATATTTCCACTTTAGCATTGTGTTATGATAGTGTTTAAAAATCTTGCTTGCATTGCTTTTGGGATGCTCATGGAGACTCTTCAAATCTTTATTCATCATCTTAAACCCACTCATTTGAGACCATTATTGACTCATCGAAGGAGGACAATTTATACAAGACGACTGACTCAAACTCTGTGTTATTATGAATCAATGTGCTTTCATCGTGGATAATGTATCATCTCATCTTTCATTTATTCATCATCTTACAATGATAGTACTTCACCAACAAATCTAAACTTTGAAGATTCTCCCCTTTCGAGTTAGCTGGTTCTTTGCCTATCCAGAGTGTGCTTCAAATTAGTGCTTTAGCTTAGAGAATAAAAGACATTCTATTTCAATCCATTCAAAACAAACTCGATTACTTGAGAACTTTTCTCTGACATAGAGGGATTTTTGACAAACGAAGTTTGCCCCTAGTTTGAATAGGACTCGAAGGCCTTGCTTCTGGGATTAAATAAGGTGTTCAGAAAATGAAGCTTGTCCCTAGTCTTAAGGGCAAATAGGCTTATCCAAGGGTTTTGAGAACATGATGGTGCAGGATGCCTGCAGTGCATTTACTCCCAACCTAGAGGTAATCATCATGAATGCGGTGGGTTGAAGTAGGACATCCCAATGCTGATGGGCAAACTTTGTTTGCCCGTAGTTTGGCAATATATATGTGGCTTCAGGCAAACTTACGCAAGTTTGCCCCTAGTCTAAAGGAAGGAAACCAAAGGCACAAAGGGTGATGCTTATGGTTTAGGGATGGTTATGGACCGAGGACCTTGGGAGATTCGCCTACTTATCCCCGAACGGGAATCAGGCCCAAAGTAGTTTGGCTAAGGCCTGAAAGAAAGTGCCAGGTCATAGCAAGGGCGGTGACCGAACCGGGTAGGCTGCCTACGTATCCCCGAGTGGGAATCAGGTCAAAAACGTAGTTCATCAACTCTGGAGGTCTTGAAAGAATAAGGCTTCAAGAATTATGGGCTTTTCGAGCCATGTTTTCATTTGAGTCCAATGAGTGCTTTTTTTCTGGGCAGATTTTCTAAAACAGATTCCTTGTGGTAGCTTTTGAACAAAATGATGAGAACATGAACTACGTCTCCCTTTTATTATTTTTTTTCTTTTATTCTCTCTTTTTTTTTTTTTTTGGCGGTTGATTCTTTTCACCTTTTCACTAGCCAGTCAATCTTTACAACTATCATAACACATCGTGTTAGAATCATACTCTACCATACTCATAAAGCAATAGCAGCCCTCCAAATCACTCTTTATTTTTCTTCAAGATACTTTTGCATTCTTATAGGCTAACTTAGCCATGAGCCTCTCACAACATTTTGATACTAATTGATACTTTCAAATCTCTCTTTCCAATTTATTTTCTTTGTTGAGAACAACATAAAGCTTTGGGATAATTCATCTACCAATGATGTACTTTGAAGTGCTCAAGAATTCTCAATCTTATTTATTCTTTGCCTTTTCTTTTCTCTTTCCTTTCTTTTCTCTACCTCACTATCTCTTATTCTCTTCATGATTTTGACTGGCTAGGATTCGGATTTTGAAATCAACACGCATCTTATTCTTGCTCTACCTTTTTGCCTAGGCGCCCTTTCGGGTTTTCATCCTAGCGAGCTCCTTCATCTTCATTTTTTTTCTTTTTCTTTTTTTTTTTTTTTTAATTTCTCTTTTTTTTTTCGTGCTCTCACTTTTGCCTAGGCGCCCTTTTGGGTTTTCATCCTAGCGAGCTCTTTCTTTTCTTCTTTTTTTCTCTTTTTTTTTTTTTGGAAGAAGAAGTTCATTTAAAACATTTGGCTACCATCAAGGATCAAGTTATGACTTTGGACTGGTTGGGCTCATCTTTTAGGCTTGGTATTTAAAAAAAGGAGATGATGAGCAAGCTTCAAGTTCCAAGTTCATCTTTTCAAGATTAAGCAAGAGCATCTTTAAATTCTTAAAGTAAAGCAAATCAATTCTCTACTCCTCCGTGGTTTTGGCACAGAATTTGCTTTGATCACTTGGGGATCCTTTTTAATGCAAAGATTTATTAACAAAGTATTTTCCATGATCATTTGAAAAATGATTTTTATTTTTTTCTCTTCTTTTTTTTCTTTCTTGGCTTAATGATCCATACATTCACGACTTGGCACACTGAATCAAACAGAATGAGATTTTATTCAACTAGTAGGGAAAAAGGATTACATCACTCAACTCGATAAAAAGACTTGAAAAATAAACTCAATAACTGACTGACTCAAAGACTCGACTGGACTTGACACTTGACTCCTACTTAACACAACTCGATTACCGGACTAGACTCGGCTTGGCCTCAATTGGAGTGTCACAGATGATTTTCAATTTATTGGGTCTCCAAGAGCATCCACATTCGCTTTAACAACAGTGTTCCCAAACGATATCACCTCACTAGAATCATTTGAACCTTCGGGTTCGCCACTCTCCAACAACATGTGTGCAAAAATATTTTCTCCTTTAAATCAAGAGAGATGAACCCAAGAAGGTTAGAAGTGTCCTCACTAGGGGATCTAGTTGTTCCACTCTTTCTACAAATTCAACAACATACATAGGTAAAAAGTCCGCATGCAGAATTTTATTTTCAGGAGGCAAGGAATTTTGAGGAATTATTGGATTACTTTATGAATTTGTATTTTACATGCATGTAATGATATTGACTGATATGATGAGAGTGACAAAATGTACATGCTTTAATGTTTTGATGTGGCTAAATGCATGCACCGCACACATGGCACACGGATGAAATGCAAGTGTGTGTGTGCCTATTCTATATGCCAAAGAAAAGAAAATCCTAATTCTAACACATAAGCACATAAAATCCTCATTCATGTCAAGTGCGCTAATTTCTCCTTTCATTGTGATCCTCACTACCCTTTTAAGGTCGAGTATTCAAAATTTTTCGAAATTCATTTGAAAAGCATTTCTCCTAGATGATGGGATCTTTTCAAAATTCCTTAAGAAGCTTTCCTTTGAAAACAACAACATTTCTAAACAAAAGATGGTTGGGTTGAAACTTTGCTTTTGAAATTTATTTGAAAATGATTTCTTTAATTGCAGAGATTTCTTGGATTATATTCCTTAACAAAAAGGTGATTAGGTCCAAATTTTGCTTTGAAAAAGCATTCCTTTAGTTGGTAAAACTTTTCAAACTCTTTCAAGAATTTTGGGTTCCAAGAATTTTAGGTTCTTTCTTCAAATATGGTTGATTTGAAATTTTAATCCAAAAGTGAACTCCAAAAATTTTGAAAGAGTGATTGAATGCCTTGGAATAAAGATACCAAAAATCTATTTGCTTCCAAAAACGTATTTAAAATTCTTTGGGTAGGAGGATCACATGATCGGATTGTTGTCATACTCTTCATGAATTTGGATGCATACAAGGTCAATGATGCTTAGCTTAGCAAGATGTAAGAGATGTAATCACATAATCAAGATCCAGCATGTTCCCAAATGTCGTGGGACATGAGAAGGAATTGCTAAAAGGTGATTAAAGGGTTACACATCTTTTATCAAGCAAGCATCATCATCATCTCAAATAACCCCTTTCGGGCATACAAAACTCCCTAGCACATAATCCCAATCAAGAATTAATTTCCTAAGATCGAAAGGTTCTATGGAAGCTACCATGCAAAGGCCGGGTTTTGGTCAAATAAGGGACCCTTGACACACACCCGATAGGATGCTTCATATACCAAAACATGGTACGAGATCAAGGGTGATCACACGACCCCATGATGGCTTGACCGACCGGGTTGCCCCGAGCCTCCAAGGTCATAGTTCCGTGCAATCGACTGGCGAGACATGCAAGTGCAATGCAACGGGCACACAAAAATTAATTAATTTGATTAAAAGGATGCTTTCAAGTCTAATCCTCGAGTGAACCCAAAATCAAAATTCTGGTCTGCGAAACCAGAGATTCTGGGTTCGATCCCCAGCAGAGTCGCCAGATTGTGGATATCGCAGGGTTATTCAAATTTTACCCACTTTTAAAACATTTTTCAAATTCAAAGAGTCGCCACTTAATTTTTAAAAGGAAAATTAAGAAACCATTTAAAAGGAAACTGATCTTTTGCGAAACCAAAGATAAACTGGGTCCGGGGATTATGGAATGAAAGGGGAAGGAGCCCGGCGGACTAAAACACCCCCTTTCATCCTATCTCACGATAGGCCTCTACTCAACATCCTTTTTAATCAAATTAATAATCTAAGCATGCCCTCAATTAATACATATATGTAGGTATACATAACATAAGCATGTTGAAAGGGTGCAAAATTGCTAACGGTAAAATATCATTCATAAGTCACATAATTCAACTAGCAAACATCATGATATGCAATAGAGAACTAGAAAACATACCCGGGATCCGGCCGCGAATATCAAACGTGCAATGCATGCAAAAATAAACCTAAGAAAGGTCTCTAACACATATATACACATAAGGCAAAACCTAAGCTAAAGTGTCGCACATGGGGTCGAAAAATCAATTAAAATCAATAAAATAGATTAAACTAGAGAAGGGTTGAGAAATTGTACCTCAAAGCGCTACAAAACAAAGGTTAGTACACATGCCTTAGACAAGATATAATATCAAAAGGTAATTAATCATAGGTCATGTTCAATTAAATTCAACTAAGTCCAACTTCATCCAAGAACTAGTTCTAACTATAAGCATCAATGTACATGAATGAATGAATGATTATGAACAAGGATGAGACATGAATTTATTCACTAATTTGGATCCCTAAGCCTCTGGATTTAATCTAAATTATCATTATTCAAAACATGGTTTGAGTCCCAAGACATTAAAAGACCATTTGAGTTGAAATAAATAAGATTAGACAAAAACAGTAGCAGTTTTTTGTGATTTACAGAGAGCAGACCCGACGTTCAAAAATGGAAATAAAATACTTTCAACGGTTGGATCTTACTAATTTTTGGATATGTTATGCCTCTGCCAGTCTAGTTTCTAACCCAAAAAGAAAATCGAGGTTTCAACGGTTAGATCTCCGGGAATACTGAAAATACTAGACCTCACTCAGGATTCTGCAACTCTCTGTCCAGAGATCTTGTATGATTTTCTAAAAATAGTAAAAAAATGAGAAACACTTAGATCTTTTTAGGGTACCTTCCTAACACATTAAGGTACTTATAAAAAATTACTTGAGACCCCGAAAACTTTATTAGGATTCTGATTTATTAATTTCAAAACAGACTTATTATTCTGAAAGTATTCTAGAACTCTGGACAGATTGTGATTAGCTCACAAAAACCATGATCCAACCTCTCTATCCACAAAATCTTGCTAAAACAAAAATCACAGTGGTAAAACAATGAGTTATGAACATTTTCCCGTTGGTTTCATTCGATTCCAACGGTCGGATTTCAAACTAAAAATCTTTGATCAAAAACAGTTTATGAACCCACTGTTTCATTTTGCTAGCTCAAGTTTATTGATTGGCCTCAGCTATTAGAACATGAAGTTGGGGCTCAAACCAAACTACTTCTTCTACCATTTGATGGTCATTGAAGACTATGAGGCATATTACACTTATGGATCTTGATGAAGTATTGAAATGAACTTCACAAAATTCTCAAATAAAGAACTCAAACCTATGGACCCAAGTTTGAATTCAACTTATCACTCCTACCCTTTGATGGTCATTGGAGTTAGAGATGAAGTTAAAATCCACTCAAACCTCATTGGAATATAATAAGATTCCATAAGATTTCTTAATGAAGAGGTTCAAGTCATGGATTAGGACTTGAATCTCACTAATTATATGTAGATTAAGACTATGATTCATTCTAATCTCCATATAGATCATAAGATCATAGGAAATTAAATAATCAAACTCAAAGAGGTTCAATGAGATATGGAAGATCTCATGAGCCTCACAAGAGATGGTAGAAATAAGAAATCAAAGTTTGTCTAGAGAAACTAAGAACACAAGCTCTTCAAAATTGAATTTATTTTAAATCCAAGGCATCAATTAGATCCAAATCAATGAAATATTATGAGATTCAATCACAAGTTCTAAGTGGTGTGTGATGAAATGAGGTAAGAAGAGAGGTTTTGAAAATGTGTAAAGTTCCTAGAACTATGAACTTGTGATTGAATAGTCCTAATTCTATCAAGGATTAAGAGGTTACCTCTAGGACCTCAAGTATTTCTTCAACTTCTTGTGAAAACCTTCCAAGATTTCCCAAAATTCTTCAAATTCTTCAAGTTCTTCAAGAATTTCTTCTTCTCTCTCTCTCAAAATATATATGATTCTTGTATATCTCTCTCTCTTAATTCTCAAGTTCAAGTATATCTCCAGTCTCTCAAAAATGAAGGTGAAAGTTTGTTTATATAGACCATTAATCCAGGGATAAATGGATAAATTCGGGGTGGAAACCCATGTGCAAAGATTTCTTCTAGAACATGTGAGAAAAGCAGTCTGTTATAGCCAGCGGCACTCGACGGGTGCCGGTGGCACTCACTGAATGCCGGGCGGCAAACACTGAGTGCTGGCGCGGCACTCAGTGAGTTCCGGCGCGGCACTCAGTGAGTGCCGCCGCGTTTTCCGCGTGCCGGGGCTAACTGAATTTTGTCCCTCTTTTTGATTTTTCAAAAATATGTTGGTGTAAACACAATTTTTTTCTATTCTATATATATATATATTTGTATTAAGATCCCCCATATGCATGGTATCAACCATGTGCATGGTATATTTTGAATATACTACTCTCTTTATTGTATTTTCTCTTTTTCCAAGATTTTTTATTTATTTTGTCCTCCCATCTCTTTCAAAAGAACTCTTTATTATTTTTATTGTTATCTTCTTAAAAACTGGTTCCCAGACTGGGTTTCTCACACGTTCTTTATTGTTCGGGTTTCTCCCGAATACCCAAACTCTCTCTCTCTTCCTTCTCCTTTTTTATATTTTCTATTTTAATTTTGAAATTTGCCTTGAAGAATCAATTGAAGATTTTGAATTTCCTGAAAAATCTTCGAGTGTAACCGGCCATTGTCATCATCGGTCTTTTAAGAGGTAACCAATCCCTGGATTTGACGTTTGGTCAAAATCGGGGTGTCTACAGATGTTTAATTAAAAATCCTTGATTAAAAATAGTTCATGGAACCACTGCTTTCATTGTCAAGTTTATCTTTGTTTGTCAACCCCAACTACTAAACCAAGAAGTTAGGCTTAAACCAAACCACTTCTCCTACCATTTGATGGTCATTGGAGATTAAGGACATTTATACTTATGGATTTTATTGAAGTATGAAGAGACTTCATAAAATCCAAGACAAAGAACCTAAATCACGGAGATAGGCTTAGACTCAAACTACTTATCCTACCATTTGATGGTCATTGGAGACTAAGGACACTTATGCTTGTAGATTTTAATGAAGTATGAAGAGACTTCATAAAACCCCAAAGTAATGAATTCAAACGATGGATAAAAGCTTGGACTCATTGACCCAATACACTAATATCAACCTTAATCTTCTCATAAATCATAAGTTTATGAGAACATTGAGGGATTCTAAGCTCAAGAATTCAAATAAGACATGGAAAGTCTCATGAATTCCAAGAAATAAACATAATCAAGATATAGGAAACCAAAGAGTTCAAATACCATTTAAATCAACTCCAAGATTCACTTAAACTTTAAACCTTAAGTTATTTTGATCCAAACTAATGAAATAAGAGTTCAATCACAATATGTGTGGTGTGTTATGAAATGAGGTGGGATGAGAGCTTTTGAAAATGTGTTAAAGATCCTAAGAATCTACATATTGTGATTGAACTTTGAATAATGGAACTAAATAATCTAGAGTTTACCTCTAATTATCCTCAACTCCTTGGTTGTTCTTGGACTTTTCCAAGATTAATCAAGCTCTTCTTCTAACTCTCTCTATTACTCTCTTAATTTAGAAGGTTTTTGAAGAAGAATCAATATAGGAATGCTAACATTCTAAATTCCAAGTCTAAAAAAAAAGATCCTTTGTAATGGGATATTCACCTCTCTTATATAGGCAAATTTTGAGAGGGTATTCCAATAAATTCACAGCAAGAAACCCTAACTCGGATGTCCTTTTAAGGGTACAAGTGTAATATCTCACAGTTGGCAGTCACGAAAATGCGGCACTCATTGGAGATGGAAGCGGACTTGGCGAGTGCCGGAACGACACTTGATAAATATCGTTACAGCATTCAACAATTACCGTACCAGCATTCAGAGAATGCCACAGACAACTCTAGGGACTGTCGTTTTCTCTGGAAATCAATTTTTTCGCGGCATTTAGTGAAATGTGGGGCATTCATAGATTGCCGTCCCGGCACTTAAGAGAGTGCCGTACGGCAACCCGTGACTGCCGCATATCTCACTACGTGCCATTCTCCTATGTTTTCCTTTTTTCTCTTTTTTTTTTCTTGAATTAAAAGAGCCTTCGGAAGAGCTTGAATCACCTTTGGAAGTCCTAGATTAGTCGGGCGTTTGTCATCATCGGATCTTAGAGGTAATACTCCCTAAATTTGGCATTTGGTCAAAATCGGAGTGTCTACAGGTGTTTAAACATAGCAATCGATCTGTTGCTTCAGAATTCCCAATATTGATTATTTCGGTTCGATAGGCAGTTCTTGCATTAAAATTTTCAGAACCGACCGATTTAATGCTCTCTTATATATAGAATCATAGATATATTGTATACACTATATATAGAATATTATACTCTCTAACCCTAGCCGCCCAAAACCCACCTCATTTTTGCACTTCCCCTTCTCTCTCTACACTCTCTCTTTCTCTCTCTAAGCCTATCTTTCACTCTCAAGGGCCTCAACGTCTGCACCTCTCTTTCACATACACACACATACACACACACACACATACACACACACTTACCATGGACGAAACCATGGACGAAGCCTCTAGACGAACACCTTAGACGAATTTGTTTCTCTCTATGGATGAACTTGATTCTCTCTCTAGATGAACACCATTGAAGAACACAAGGCAACCCCTATACTTTTCCTCTGAAAATTTATGTTCTATGTTGAGATTTGTATTAGATCTGTTGATATTTTAAGTTTAGTGATTTCCTCTATTTTACAATCGATTGATTTTTGTTTTTGAGTCTCAAAATCTCTGCACATCCCCTTCTGTGTCTATAATTGATTGATTGATTTCCTCTTATATCCTTTGAAAAGATATTTCAAATGATTGTCAAAAAATCGACACCGACCGATGTTTATATAGTCACTGTCACACTGACTCCCCACTACCACGGTCGAAATCGGTTCCTGATCTAAGGATTCCGACATAGCCAGTTCGGTAAAGTAGTGCTGCCAAAGCCGATCGAATTTCACCCCTACTTTTCCCCCATGTCAAGCGCCTTGGCCCCCAAAAGCACCCACATGCTTGGTATTGGAAAGGTGGGCATTTCACATGGGCCCAACCTACTAGCTGCCCATTCTGGTGGTTATACCCCTCTAAACTAGCTTCAATAGGTAATGCTGCTACTACTTCCAACTGGGCCTCTCTAGTGAAAGGCAATACTAATCCAGAGTTTAAAGTTAATTATGTTACACCTAACCTTGATGTTGACCGAAAAGTGATCACCTTACCCAGTACCTTACCTAACCTTGGCATTTGTAATTGGAATAACACTCTTGTGGGTTCTTTTCTATGTAAGAAGTTACCTTATTATTTGGTTAAGAATGCTAAATCTAAAATATGGGCATAGAAGGGTATGTTTGATATGTTAACCATAGATTCGGAATATTACTTTTTTAAATTTCATTCCAAGGAAGATAACGTTAATGTTCTTGAAGGGGGGGGCATGGCATGTTGTAGGACAACCCATCCTACTGAAAAATTGCCAGCCAGGACTTGCTCTTGATAACGAGGTTCCATCCTCAGTTCCAATTTGGGTGCACTTGTTTAATATCCCATTGGAGTCCTGGACATATGAGGATCTAAGTCATAGAGTTAGTGCTATATATAGACTATATATTGCATGTGGATAGAATGACAGCCTCGTGTAGGAGAATATCCTATGCAAGTATATGTGTAGAAGTCCAAGAGGAATTTGAATTACTGCATAATTTTGAGATCTAGGTGGATGGTGTTGAAACAGAAAGGATTACTATTGATGTTGAATATCAATGAATCCCTTTGAGGTGTGTAAAATGCAAAAGATTTGGTCATAATTGCAATAAGACTCAAAAGCCATAAAGATCACATCCCCCGGTTCATAGTATGAATAAGACTAATGAAGAGGGTGCTTGGAAGACTCAAGGAAAGGGTAAATTGATCATTATAGAAGAACCCCAATTAGTTACCCAAACTGATGTAGAGGACATTTTAATGATGAATATTATTGATGAGAAAGTTCAATAAGTAGAAGGTTTAAGGGAATGTCCTTCAATCTCCTTTTGCCCAATCCAGGTGGTATTCCCTCAACTTCCCATACTGCCCATCAGCATGTGCACTTACAAGCCTCAGCTTCTCCAGTGGAAGGGATTCATAATCCCACAGTTAAGAATGGCTTTGCTTCCAACAACCAATTTTCTGCACTACATATTAAAGATAATGAGGAGGGCTATTTGATAAGCAAGAGGTTTTGAAGGTTGTAAAAATTGCTTATACCGACCATGTAGAAGAGGTTAAAGAGGACAAAGGTACAAAAGGGGTGCAAGAGTTATCTTTGGAGGGTAACCAACAACAAAGCCCTATTGATACTACTGATTATGCTATTCCAGCTTGTAAGGGATAGAATATTAAAGCTGTTGCTTCCCAGCAATCTTCTCCAAGTGCAGTCATATCTCCCAGGTCTTCAACTACTCATAGTAAGATAAAGAGTAAGAAGAACTCCCACTCTAGTTCTTTAGGTAAGAAAAAACAATCCCATCGTCATTCTTAATGATTATAAGTTGTTGGAATATTAGAGGACTCAATATGGCATCTAAGCAAACTGAGGTTGTTAAGTTCATCCATGAAAACAACATTGATATTTTAAGTATTGTTGAGACAAAAGTTAATCAAACCAATAAGGATACAATCAGGAGAAAAAATTTTAAACATTGGGATTTTTTTTTTCTAATGGCAGTCCTACTTCTACTGGTAGAATTTGGATAGGCTGGAATAATGACAAAATTAGCCTAAAAGTTCTTAAAAGCATGTCTCAAATCATTCATGTTAGTATTAAAAATGATGAGAAGACCACGTACGTGGAAGCTTATTTTGTTTATGGTTTTAACACCGGCCAAGCAAGAGGTGAACTTTGGGCTGATTTGAAAGCTATTAATGCTGGTTGTGATTCCATTAATTACATTACTTTAGGTGACTTCAATGTTACCTTGTGCCCGGAGGAAATTTCTAATCCTAATCATGGATGGAATAATGATATGTTGGATTTTAACAGTTGTAACACACGCTCCCGCATGTTGTATTTAATTGCATTTAACATGCATGTTAATATTATATTGATGATGTGATTATACGTGTTAAGTGAGTTTTGACTCACTAAGTTGATTTGGGGGTGTCCAATTTGGAACCCAGAGATAGGTCAGGTGGCAGTCCCAGTTAGGACAGTTATAAGAGGTCCCCGTGTGATGGGACAGATGTGGACACGCGGCCTCCGTGAGCCCACCCACATTTTCCTTCCCAGGGGTTTCGGAATTGATTTTCCTTTGTTTTGAAATTAATTTTAAAAAGGTCTATTGAAAATAGATACAGAGTCGCCACTTGGTCTTTAAGGAACCAAGAAACCTAATTTTGACATACCTAAACGGATAAAGGGCACCGGCCCTTCATAACCAAAGAATTTGGCTCGGAGTTTTGGTACGAGAGAGGAAGGAGCCTTTATCACGACTAAAACACCCTCAACTCTCCCTGCCTCTCGACGGGCCTCAATTAGCATCCAAACAATCATCTTATACTATGTATGGTTCGACAATTAATACTATGATAGTATATTACATCACATAAGAATCTTGAAATGGAAGATCAAAAGATAAGATATCATTCATAAGATCTAAGCCAAATATCACACAATGCAAAAGTGAAAGATCACACAAACAAACCTAGAAAAAAATTGTCTAATCACATATCAAGTAATCAAGTTTTCCTAATCTAAAGGGGACATGAATTTTTCGTGAAACGAATAAGCAAATAAATCAAAATATGCTTAGCAAGCTAGAATGATGCATGTTAATCTTAAAGGAAAGAAGACCTCCCAATCCCTGAGATGGATGAGAAAGGAAGATTAGATCGAGCAGAAGTGTGAACGTGTGATCAAATTCATTCCTTATAATCTTCTTAGATTAGGAGTCACAAAAACCCCAAATCTTGCATGGATGCAATGCATGGTCTTAGAATGTGCAAAGGTTGTAGTGTGTTTGTGTACATGGACTTTCTAAAGTGACTTAGAAGTTTAAAATATGAATGAATGCATAGAGGAAATCATCATGAGATATGCAAAAATATAGTATGGACAACTTTCTATGATATAAACCAATTTGAAGTATATATAAGCATCAAATCAAAGGATGGAAGTAAAAGTATGCTTGCTATGAATAGTGGACAGAACAGTGAGTTGATATTGTAAAAATGGAAAAGTGGGGTTAGAAATGTATTTAGTTCATGACTTTTTATGGGGATCATACTTATTGTGTCTAGAATACATATCAAAAAGCCAATCTTCAGTAACTATTGTAGATTGAGAGAAATCATATAAATAATAGAGGTTACTCAGAAACAGAGTCTGTACTGTTGACTGAAATGTTGAAAAATCTTAGAAAAGGAAAACAAAACATCTAGAGGCCCATAGCATACAGAAAGTTCCCTACGACACTGAAGTTCAAGGGAAAAATAAGTTGGGACTACCCCTTTTGGAAAAGTTTTCTATAAAACAAGTTGAAAATTCAGCCAAGTTGCTATGACAGCAAAAATAGAATGTCTGGAAGGAATGTTTGGGTCAAAATGGAACCCTTCCATGTGTTTCCAAACCAAACAAAAAATCATGGGTGTTCGCTAATGAGTTAGGAAGACTTTTCAAGTGGTCTTGTATCCATACATTGAGTATTGAACTCAGAATAATATTTTAAAGTTGAAGAACTCACTGTTTTGAAGATTTTTTGAGAAAATAAGGTTTATTTCTTGGAATCCAAATATTGGGGGTTTTAGAGAGGTTTTGAAATAGTGGTTTTGAAAGCACATTTGGCAGATGTTTGAGGGAAATCGAATCTCATTAGCAAAAGAGATTTCTGGGAAGTCTAGGTGAATTTTAGCATATAGTTTTTGGGGAGCAGAGATTTCTAGTATAGTTTCTAGAAAATAGGAATTTCTGGGAAGTTTAGATGGATTTTGGTAGAGTTTATGGGAAATAGGGATTTCTGGGTGAAACTAGAATTTCTGGACAATCTGGATAAATTAGACAGAGTTTCCGGAAGAAATAGGTATATATGAGATTTTCTGGGAGAACCAGGGATTTCAGAGTTTCTGGGTGAAATAGGGGTTTCTGGGTGACTTAGTGAGAGTTACCAAGGGAGGCAGGGATATCTGGATAGTTCGGGTAGTGTTTTGGGAGAAACAGGTACATTTGGGTGAGTTTCTTGGAAATGGGAGTTTCAGGGAAGCTTGGGTAGAGGTTCAGGAGAAACATGGATTTTCTGGAATTTTAGGTGAAACAAAGATACTTGGGGAGTTCGAATAGGATTTTTGGGAGAAGCAAAAATATCTGGGTGATTCGGATAAAGTATCTAGGGGACACAAGTATATTGGAGTTTCTGGAAGAAACTGAGATTTATGGGTAATCTGGGGAGAAATAGGGATTTCTAGGAAATCTGGGTGATTCAGACAGAGTTTCTAGGAGAAACATGGATATCCTGATAAGTTGGGTAGAGTTTCTGGAAGAAATAGGGGTATATAGCTGGAACAGGTGATGGTGATGATCATACTCTCTAGCAAGTTTTCATACAACTATGTCTTAGGACCAACAAACAAGATTTGTGGTGTATATCTTTGTGAACATGGAGCAGACATCCTTACCATGGTGCCTAGGCAGGTCAACTCAATGTGGTCACATGTGAGTGATTTCCTTGGAAATCATAAGAAAGAGGTTCTACCTTATGCCACATAAGCGTCTACACCGTGCAGGTAATTCCGTTAGGGCATACAGCAGTTATATCACATTATCTTATCTAAAAAGATAAATGAACAGTCCTATGAAAGGTTCTACAGGAATCTATATGCAAAGGCTGGGTCTAGTCAAAAAGGGTCCATTGACAAGAGTTCCAATATATCATCAGAGAGACAGTACATAAGTTGTTAGTCTTTCTGATATACCTTGGATGGTACAGTATCAATGGTGACTTGTGCCCTGGCACAGCATGACCTGAACAATGTCAGCGCCGCGTTTCAGACACAATCGGAGGGGAAATGCAGAAGTGCAATGCGGTGAACCAAACAGAGTAAAAGATGATTTTAAGGATATTTCTTATGAGTCAAACCTCTGTATTATTTTGTTTTGAAAATAAAAATCCCCAATAGAGTCGCCAGATTGTGGACACGTGGCCTCCGTGAGCCCACCCACGTTTTCCTTCCCGGGGTTTCAGAATTAATTTTCCTTTGTTTTGAAATTGATTTGAAAAAGGTCTGTTGAAAACAGATACATAGTCGCCACTTGGTCTTTAAGGAACCAAGAAACCTAATTTTGACTCACCCAAACGGATAAAGGGCACTGGCCCTTCATGACCAAAGAATTTGGCTCAGGGTTTTGGTACGAGAGAGGAAGGAGCCTTTGTCACGACTAAAACACCCTCAACTCGCCCCGTCTCTCGACGGGCCTCAATTAGCATCCAAATAATCATCTTATACTATGTATGGTTTAACAATTAATACTATGATAGTATATTACATCACATAAGAATCTTGAAATGGAAGATCAAAAGATAAGATATCATTCATAAGATCTAAGCCAAATATCACACAATGCAAAAGTTAAAGATCACAGAAACAAACTTAGAAAAAATAGTCTAATAACATATCAAGTAATCAAGTTTTCCTAATCTAAAGGGGACATGAATTGTTCTTGAAACGAATAATCAAATAAATCAAAATATGCTTAGAAAGCTAAAATGATGCATGTTAATCTTTAGGGAAAGAAGACCTCCCAATCCCCGAGATGGATGAGAAAGGAAGATTAGATCGAGCAGAAGTGTGAACGTGTAATCAAATTCATTCCTTATAATCTTCTTAGATTAGGAGTCACAAAAACCCCAAATCTTGCATGGGTGCAATGCATGGTCTTATAATGTGCAAATGTTGTAGTGTGTTTGTGTACATAGACTTTCTAAAGTGACTCAGAAGTCTAAAATATGAATGAATGCATGGAGGAAATCATCATGGGATATGCACAAATATAGCATGGACCACTTCCTAAGATATAAATCAATTTGAAGTACATGTAAGCATCAAATCAAAGGATGGAAGTAAAAGTATGCTTGCTGTGAATAGTGGACAGAATAGTGAATTGACCTTGTAAAAATGGAAAAGTGGGGTTAGAAATGTTTTTAGTTCATGATTTTATGGGGATCATCCTTATTGTGTCTAGAACACACATCAAAAAGCCAATCTTCAGTAACTATTATAGATTGAGAGAAATCATATAAACAATAGAGGTTACTCAGAAACAGAGTCTGTACTGTCAACTGAAATGTTGAAAAATATTAGAAAATGAAAACAAAACATCTAGAGGCCCATAGTATACAAAAAGTTACCTACGACACTGATGTTCAAGAGAAAAATAAGTTGGGACTACCCCTTTTGGAAAAGTTTTCTATAAAATAAGTTGAAAGTCAGCCAAGCTGCTATGACAGCAAAAATAGAATGTCTGGAAGGAATGTTTGGGTCAAAATGGAACCCTTCCATGTGTTTCCAAACCAAACAAAAAATCTTGGGTGTTCTCTAATGAGTTAGGAAGACTTTTTAAGTGGTCTTGCATCCATACATTGAGTATTGAACTCAGAATAATATTTTAAAGTTGAAGAACTTACTATTTTGAAGATTTCTTGAGAAGGTTTATTTCTTGGAGTCCAAATATTGGGGTTTTAGAGAGGTTTTGAAATAGGGGTTTTGAAAGCACATTTCTAGCACTAAAAGGGGATTAAAACCACTTGGGAAACCAACATGAAACTCAAGTCAAGAACTTCCAAGATTGTTGGAGAGATTTGTTTTCATTCGAGCATAACTTGAAGAATACTTTGGAAGTATTGAAGTTGGAATCATCATCTATCAAACATGTTTTTGAGGTCAAGAGCTACTATCCATAAGGATTCACTCACCTCAAACACCATGTCATCATTTAGATGATGATGAACTAGTAAGTAATCAAAGAAAAATAAAAAAGAAATGAGGTAAGGAGAGATGAACATACATATAAACAAGCAAATAATACCAATCAATAGATGATAATCATTGAGATATTGGACTTGTAACTTGGTGTTTCACCCATATATATTGACATTTGGACATGGAAGTAGCTTCCTAACTCAACATCGCTCAAGAATGGTGGCTAGGGAGGGTTTGGATGTGAAGTATATAGAAGGATAATGGAAGAACTTGAGTTTAGAACTCACTTTATATAGAAAATCAGTGGAGGAAACTCCATTTCTCACTTTTAACTCTAAGCATATCTCTCATTCTCTCTACAACTTTTCCAAGCTTTGCACTTGCCCCCCCTCCCCAAAATCAAGAATAAAGGGGGGTTTATATAGGCCAATTTGGGGTGGTTTTGGGATTTAGAAAGTGTTCCCATTGGTCCCAAACATCTGTGAACAAGAAACTACGTCATTTTGGCTTTCAATTATTCAATTTGGACCCCCAAAATAAATTACAAAAATGGATTCTATGGGGGTTGAGTGCCGCCATGTACCGCGACGGCAGTGGCCAAGTGCCTCCACGGCCTTGCTCCTTAGATGCCCCAAAAATTATGTTTATGCCCCCATAGGTTCTGGTATTCGCGAAAAGGCTTTATTTCGTTCAAAATTCACAGAAAATGTATACGAACTCTAAATTGAGCTTGTGATATATCGTTGGAAAGGTAATGGAGTCTAATTTTCATAAAAAAATAGTTCAGAGTCAGGTCACTTTGAAAAGTTTTGCGGTATTTGCAATAAAAGTCGATTTGATCGTCTTTTTTACCTTCAAAAATCCATTATAAATTCGTTTTGAATTTAGAAATTATGTGCGATATACCATTGGAAAGCTATTGACCTCTAGTATCCATGAAAAATGTTTGAAAAATGATATGGCACTCCAGTTTCAAAGTCCACTTTTAGGCCAAATCGGTCAAACTAGGATTTCCAAGAAGTTCTGGGAACCTTTGGGAGATCCCAGGAGCTGACATTTTTGTTCGATTTTCTTTTAAAACTCATTTTAGTACTTTTCACATGATATAGAATGATCTTGGAACTTTTTGGCGAATTTGGATGATTTCGGTCAAATCCTAGTCAAACCTAGGTCAAATCGGTCAACAGGGACTTTCGGGGAACTTCCGGGACTTTAGGGGGTCTCTGGGAGTTGACGATTTCATCTGATTTTGTTTCAAAACTCATTTTTAGCATTTTTTTATGATGTAGCATGTTTTCAGAACTTTCGGTCCAAATCTGGGAGTTTTGTTAGCTTTCAGGGGTATTTTGGTCATTCTGAGCATTTTGAGAGATAGAACTAACTTCCTGGAGTCTTTTTTGAGTTTTTTTTTCGATCATTGTGAACCACCAAGAAATGGGTCTCCTAAATCTGATAGCCGACAAAATGAGGTGCCTACAGTTTGCCCCTCTTCGGCATGAACTTGCGAGGCAACGCATGTCGCAAGCGAGTGCCAAAGCCTTAAAGAGACAGGTCTTTTGGAGGCTATAAATTTAGGATAAAAGTGTTGCAAAAGATGTAGTGATGAAAACATGAATGTTGAGGCTAGTGCTGGTCATGCTCTTCGTGAGCTACCTACGTATCCCAAGGGGAATTAGACTAGGACGTAGTTCGGGGCACAAAGGAATAAATCACACATGCACAACAAGACAGGCAGATGCTATGCTATGAGGATGATATACACATGGATGTGATGTGTACCAAGTCCTATAACAGTGCTGTGCGGTGTACCACTTGTGTTATGCCTATGTTATGTTCTAAAGTGCTTGTGGTCCTATTACATGTGTTTTGTGTATTCGCCACTCTCAGTGGGCTTGGTGATCTACGATTCACTACGACTAACAGACTTATGAGGGATCTTGACCCAGGGGTATTACCCAAGGAAAAGATTGGTGCTCAAAGTGATACTGTGGTGCTCAAAAGAATGCTTGTGGTGTGTTTGCCACTCCTAGTGGACTTTGTAATTTGTATGTGTCGCAACCGATTGGCTATGTGTCATGTTATTCCCAATTTGATGTGTTGGGTGAAGTGACCCTCTAGACTTGACTCGTGCTCCCCTTAATCGTGATACTATGGACTCGATAACTCTCAGATTCTCAACGATGCTTATGTTGTTCCTCAAATCTTTGACGGTGCTTCTCAATGCTTCTTGATTCTTAACGCTGTTCTTCAAATATTAACGATGCTCTTCAAATCTTTAATGGTGCTCTTTAACACATCTGATGCTCCTTCAACGACGCTCATCAACAAATCTGATGCTCCTCAACACATCTGATGTTCCTCAACTCTTCAATGATGCTCCTCAACAAATTTAATGTTTCTCAACACATCTGATGTTCCTCAACTCTTCAATGATGCTCCTCAACAAATCTTACACTCCTCAACAAATCTGATGCTCCTCAACACATCTGATGTTTCTCAACTCTTCAACGATGCTCCTTAACAAATTTGATGCTCCTTAACACATCTGATGTTCCTCAATTCTTCAACGATGCTCCTCAACAAATTTGATGCTCCTCAACACATCTGATGTTTCTTAACTCTTCAACGATGCCCCTCAACAAATTTGATGCTCCTCAATGCTCCAACAATGCTTTTCAACTCTTCTGGGGTTCCTCAATGCTCCAATAATGCTTCTCAACTCTTCTGATGTTACTCGATGCTCCTTTAATCTTTGGGCCCTAAAACATCTTCACAAAATATATCATTATCAAACTTGGACTCTGAGCCCCAAAACAACACATCTTATCAATACATCTAGACTTTGAGCCCTAAAATACCTCAAAAACACATCTTATCAACACTCCTTGTCAACACATCTGGAATTTGGACCCTAAAACACCTCAACAATACATCTCATCAACACACCTCATCAACACATCTAGACTCTGATTGGATAAGCAATAGGTGTTGGGGGATATTCCCTCCGATCAGCCGCCTTGAGAAACAACAATCAGTTTGTAGTTTGCAACCACTTATGAGTTTATGCCATCCATACTTGGGACACTTCACATGTTGCGACCTTTGTTGCGACCTTGACTGGTGCAGTAATGATGTTTGGTACTTCTGCTTGTATCCAAAGTTTTTATAATTGGGGAATCACCTTAAACCCACACATTTGAGACCATCAGGACGAATGGACTGAACAGGAATGACGATGATAATGAAAGTTGGGTTAGTTTGTGTGAAACCTCGATCTTTGACACACTTTTGATCAGTTACTACTGACTCAAACAAAGAAAGATTGACTCAGACATGAAATTCTCAAATTGCCATAATCCAACTTGCATTCATCATGAATGATGTACCGCTCATCTTTTATGTTCACTCCTCATCTTAATATGATAGTACTTCGCTGATAAATTGGGTTTTTGAAAATTCATCCCTATTGATCTAATCAATTCTTTACATCTCCCAGAAAGTGCTTTGAATTAGTGCCTTAGCTTTTAGAATAAAAGATGCTCTATTTTAAATTTTTTAAAATAACTTGGAGACTTGAAAACTTGCCCTTGGTGTGAAGGGATCTTGTTAGGCAAACGGAGTTTGCCCCTAGTTTGAGATATAGGAAGTGGAATTTATAGGCAAACGAGGTGGGTGATCGAAGTTTGCCCCTAGTTTGGAAGATGGTTCTTTGGAGGTTTTGGGCAAATGAGGTAGGTGACCAAAGTTTGCCCCTTGTATGAAGGGTAGATAGTAAAATTCAGGCAAATGAGGCGGGTAGCCGAAGTTTGTCCCTAGTGTGGAAGGTGATTTTCTGGCTTGAGGCAAGGACCGTGACATTAATCTCTCAAATACTCATAACTTTGCCTAGGCACCAGTGAGGTGATCTAGCGAGCTCTTTTATCTCTTTTGTTATTGCTCATCTTGGATTTAGCTCTAATTTTTGCCTAGGCATCCTTTCGGATTTTTGACCTAGCCAGCCATCCTTCTTTTCTTTTTGAAAGTCTGCCTACGTACCCCCGAGCGGGGATTAGGTCCAACATAGTTCGGGCCAAGGCTTTGAAAGAAGGGGGGGTTGATTATGGTGGTGTCGACTGAACCGATGCGGTTGCCTACGTATTCCCGAGTGGGAATTAGGTCGAGCGTAGTTCAAGGCAAGGCTTTAAAAGAAATTGGTTGAGGGTTTTTCAAACCAATCATCAAAGAAGTTCAAACTTAGTGGTAGCCTTGAATAAGAAGATTTAGTTTCGGTCTCCCTTTCTTTTCTTTTCTTTTCTTTTCTTTTTATTTTGAGGATTGATCCTTTTCACTTTCGTCTAGCTAGTCAATTTTACTTTTCATGTAGTTGATTCTTGTGAGAGTTTTGATCACAATCTCATAATTCCAGAATGTGCATGTCAGTTCTTGGAATTTATTTGTGGTCGTTCCGAGCCTTTTGAAATGTGATCTAGGCATGTTCTCATGATGTACCTTGAAGTGTACAATTCTTTGTATCACCAAAATTTTCTTTCTTTCATTTTCTCCATCATTTTGACTAGCTAAGGTCAGATCTTGGAAATCAACACCTTTTTAGCTCTAACTTTTGCCTAGGTGCCCTTTCGGGTTTTCAACCTAGTGAGCTTTTCTTTTCTTTCTCTTTTTTTTTTTGTTTTGAAAGGGGAGAAGAAACTCATTGAAAGTGTTTAGCTACCATCAAGGACTAAGTCTGCACTGCTTTCAACAGACAGATTGTATGGCTCCCCATTGGATTGGGCTCAAGGCTTTAAAATGGTAGAAAAAGGGTGCTGGGCAAGCCCAAGTTAGTTTCAAATATGTCTTTTCGAGATTTGAGCAAAAGCATCTTTTAAATTCTTAAAGTAAGGCTATTCAATTCTTGGCTCTTCATCGGTGTCAGCGTGAAATCGACTTTGACCTTTTTAGGATTCTTTTTTTTTTCTTTGTTTGATGCAAAAATTTATTATCCATGGTAATTTGAAAATGACATTTCAGTTCAATGATTTATGCATTTATGACTAGGCACATCAGATTAAGCAAAGTGAGATTTCATTCCATCAATAGAGAAGGATTACACACTCATTAACAACTCGATGACAGACAGACTCGACCACAAGATTAAACTTGAAATAGACTCAAAACATACAACAGACTCGACCTGGTCTCAAGTGGAGTGTCACAGTGACTCGCTTATTCTTTTCTTTTTTCTTTTTAAAAGAGCATCCTTATTTGTTTTGCTGGCAAAAGTCCCAAACACCATCACTTCACTTGCACAGGTTCAACATTCATTGGCGTCCGCAAAAGGGATCACCCGAACATGTAAGCCAGGGGCATTAGGTTCGATGAAGCTGACGTTTTGGGTGATATGGGATTGGATGGGTTGTGGCTCAATGATGTTTTGGTCGATGAGGTCATGGATATCATGGCAGAGGTGCATGCAATCATTGGTATTGTGGCCATAGGTTTGGTGGTGATGGGGCATCCCGAGGTTGGAGTAGTTGGAGATGGCCTTTCTTGAGTAGGTGCTCCAGGGCTAAGGAGAGGGAGATTTCTAGCTTGGCAAAGGTACGAGGTTGCTTTTTTTGGTAAGGGCAACTAGTAGTTTGGTTAGAGGATTGGTACGACCAATGAGGGTATACCATGGGTTGGCTGTACAGGGTATTGATATCCTGGGAGTTTCGGGAGTATTTCGGCCTCTTGGAGTGGTGTTGGGGTTCATCCTTCTTGGTCTTTTCTTCTCTAATGGCATCCTCTATTCTGGTTCCCATTTCAAACAACTCTTTACCAATGCTCTGCGCCATCTTCTCAAATCGACTAACCCTTAAACTCAGCTCCTCAATAGTGGTTTGTAGCTTGTTCACTTTCTCTTCCAGAGCTTTGTAGGCCATTGGTGGATCGATGATGGTCTAGCCTATGATTGAGATAGTGAATTCGGGGAGGTATAGAAGTGTCCTTGCCCGGGGCTACAATTTTATGCAAATTGAAGTAAAAGCCCAAATTAGCAGAGGCTCAAAATACTTCTTATGGACTCCTAATGGGGAGAGATGATCATAATTTTGAAGAATTTATCGATGTGAACCAATGACAGTTGCAGTATGTATACGACTTCTAAAGAACGATTGAGATGAGTGAGGATGATGACATGTATGCGCTAGATGTGTAGAGACTAACACATGTAAAACTGACGAGATGTGCGTGCATATGAACTAACATGAATTGTGTATGTATATGAGACAAGCATGCGGATGCAAGCCCTAATCTATATGATGCCCCTACTTCTAACATATAGTAGTTATACAAGTAAGGTCCTAGTCATACAAAGTGTGCTAACTTTTCTTTTCAGGATGATCACCATTATGGGAAGGGCGAGGAATTAGAATCTATGAAAAAAAACAAGAGAACTGGACAGACTTGGTCAGAAGTTCTGGTAGATTTTGGCAGATGTTTGAGGGAAGACGAATCTCGTTAGCAAAAGAGATTTCTGGGAAGTCTAGGTGAATTTTAGCATATAGTTTTTGGGGAGCAGAGAATTCTAGTAGAGTTTCTAGAAAATAGGAATTTCGGGGAAGTTTAGATGGATTTTGGTAGAGTTTATGGGAAATAGGGATTTCTGGGTGAAACTAGAATTTTTGGAAAATCTGGATAAATTAGACCGAGTTTCCGGAAAAAACAAGTATATATGAGATTTTCTGGGATAAACAAGGATTTCAGAGTTTCTGGGTGAAATAGGGGTTTCTGGGTGACTTAGTCAGAGTTAATAAGGGAGGCAGGGATAACTAGATAGTTCGGGTAGTGTTTTGGGAGAAACAGGTACATTTGGGTGAGTTTCTTGGAAATGGGAATTTCTGGGAAGCTTGGGTAGAGGTTAAGGAGAAACATAGATTTTCTGGAATTTTAGGTGAAACAAAGATACTTGGGGAGTTCGAATAGGATTTTTGGGAGAAGCAAAAATATCTGGGTGATTCGGATAAAGTATCTGGGGGACACAAGTATATTGGAGTTTCTGGAAGAAACTGAGATTTCTAGGTAATCTGGGGAGAAATAGGGATTTCTAGGAAATCTGGGTGATTTGGACAGAGTTTTTAGGAGAAACATGGATATCCTGATGAGTTGGATAGAGTTTCTGGAAGAAATAGGGGTATATAACGGGAACAGGTGATGATGGTGATCATACTCTCTAGCAAGTTTTCATACTCCTATGTCTTAAGACCAACAAACAAGGTTTGCGGTGTATATCTTTGTGAACATGGAGCAGACATCCTTACCATGGTGCCTAGGCAGGTCAACTCAATGTGGTCACATGTGAGTGATTGCCTTGGGAATCATAAGAAAGAGGTTCTACCTTATGCCACATAAGTGTCTAAACCGTGCAGGTAATCCCGTCAGGGCATACAGCAATTATATCACATTGTCCTATCTGAAAAGATAAATGAACGGTCCTATAAAAGGTTCTACAGGAATCTATATGCAAAGGCTGGGTCTAGTCAAAAAGGGTCCATTGACAAGAGTTCCAATATATCATCAGAGAGACAGTACGGAAGTTGTTAGTCTTTTTGATATACCTTGGATGGTACAGTATCAATGGTGACTTGTGCCCTGGCACAGCATGACCTGAACAATGTCAGCGCCGCGTTTCAGACACAGTCAGAGGGGAAATGCAGAAGTGCAATGCGGTGAACCAAACAGAGTAAAAGATGATTTTAAGGATATTTCCTATGAGTCAAACCTCTGTATTATTTTGTTTTGAAAATAAAAATCCCCAATAGAGTCGCCAGATTGTGGACACGTGGCCTCCGTGAGCCCACCCACGTTTTCCTTCCCGGGGTTTCGGAATTGATTTTCCTTTGTTTTGAAATTGATTTGAAAAAGGTCTGTTGAAAACAGATACAGAGTCGCCACTTGGTCTTTAAGGAACCAAGAAACCTAATTTTGACTCACCTAAACAGATAAAGGGCACTGGCCCTTCATGACCAAAGAATTTGGCTCGGGGTTTTGGTACGAGAGAGGAAGGAGCCTTTATCACGACTAAAACACCCTCAACTCGCCCCGTCTCTCGACGGGCCTCAATTAGCATCCAAATAATCATCTTATACTATGTATGGTTTGACAATTAATACTATGATAGTATATTACATCACATAAGAATCTTGAAATGGAAGATCAAAAGATAAGATATCATTCATAAGATCTAAGCCAAATATCACATAATGCAAAAGTTAAAGATCACAGAAACAAACTTAGAAAAAATCGTCTAATAACATATCAAGTAATCAAGTTTTCCTAATCTAAAGGGGACATGAATTGTTCTTGAAACGAATAATCAAATAAATCAAAATATGCTTAGAAAGCTAAAATGATGCATGTTAATCTTTGAGGAAAGAAGACCTCCCAATCCCCGAGATGGATGAGAAAGGAAGATTAGATCGAGCAGAAGTGTGAACGTGTGATCAAATTCATTCCTTATAATCTTCTTAGATTAGGAGTCACAAAAACCCCAAATCTTGCATGGGTGCAATGCATGGTCTTATAATGTGCAAAGGTTGTAGTGTGTTTGTGTACATACACTTTTTAAAGTGACTCAGAAGTCTAAAATATGAATGAATGCATGGAGGAAATCATCATGGGATATGCACAAATGTAGCATAAACCACTTCCTAAGATGTAAATCAATTTGAAGTACATGTAAGCATCAAATCAAAGGATGGAAGTAAAAGTATGCTTGAGTGAATAGTAGACAGAATAGTGAGTTGAACTTGTAAAAATGGAAAAGTGGGGTTAGAAATGTTTTTAGTTCATGATTTTATGGGGATCATCCTTATTGTGTCTAGAACACATATCAAAAAGCCAATCTTCAGTAACTATTATAGATTGAGAGAAATCATATAAACAATAGAGGTTACTCAGAAACAGAGTCTGTACTGTCGACTGAAATGTTGAAAAATCTTAGAAAATGAAAACAAAACATCTAGAGGCCCATAGTATACAAAAAGTTACCTAGGACACTGATGTTCAAGAGAAAAATAAGTTGGGACTACCCCTTTTGGAAAAGTTTTCTATAAAACAAGTTGAAAGTCAGCCAAGCTGCTATGACAGCAAAAACAGAATGTCTGGAAGGAATGTTTGTGTCAAAATGGAACCCTTTCATGTGTTTCCAAACCAAACAAAAAATCTTGGGTGTTCTCTAATGAGTTAGGAAGACTTTTTAAGTGGTCTTGCATCCATACATTGAGTGTTGAACTCAGAATAATATTTTAAAGTTGAAGAACTTACTATTTTGAAGATTTCTTGAGAAAATAAGGTTTATTTCTTGGAATCCAAATATTGGGGTTTTAGAGAGGTTTTGAAATAGGAGTTTTGAA
This sequence comes from Hydrangea macrophylla, assembly GCA_033977485.1. NCBI lineage: Eukaryota > Viridiplantae > Streptophyta > Magnoliopsida > Cornales > Hydrangeaceae > Hydrangea > Hydrangea macrophylla. The sequence continues at coordinate 51,891,197 of CM066983.1, forward strand.
AGCACATTTCTAGCACTAAAAGGGGATTAAAACCACTTGGGAAACCAACATGAAACTCAAGTCAAGAACTTCCAAGATTGTTGGAGAGATTTGTTTTCATTCGAGCATAACTTGAGGAATACTTTGGAAGTATTGAAGTTGAAATCATCATCTATCAAACATGTTTTTGAGGTCAAGAGCTACTATCCATAAGGATTCACTCACCTCAAACACCATGTCATCATTTAGATGATGATGAACTAGCAAGTAATCAAAGAAAAATAAAAAAGAAATGAGGTAAGGAGAGATGAACATACATATAAACAAGCAAATAATAACAATCAATAGATGATAATCATTGAGATATTGGACTTGTAACTTGGTGTTTCACTCATATATATTGACATTTGGACATGGAAGTAGCTTCCTAACTCAAGATCGCTCAAGAATGGTGGCTGGGGAGGGTTTGAATGTGAAGTATATAGAAAGATAATGGAAGAACTTGAGTTTAGAACTCACTTTATATAGAAAATCAGTGGAGGAAACTCCATTTCTCACTTTTAACTCTAAGCATGTCTCTCATTCTCTCTACAACTTTTCCAAGCTTTGCACTTGCCCCCCTCCCCCCCCCCAAATGAAGAGCAAAGGGGGGTTTATATAGGCCAATTTGGGGGTGGTTTTAGGATTTAGAAAGTGTTCCCATTGGTCCCAAACATCTGTGAACAAGAAACTACATCATTTTGGCTTTCCATTATTCAATTTGGACCCCCAAAATAAATTACAATAATGGATTCTCCGGGGGTTGAGTGCCGCTGCGGTACTATCCATGTAACACCACGGCAGTGGCCCAGTGCCACTGCAACACTGCTCCTCAGATGCCCAAAAAATTACGTTTAGGCCACCATGGGTTCCGGTATTCGCGAAAAGGCCCTATTTCGTCCGAAATTCACAAAAAATGCATACAAACTTCAAATTGAGCTTGTGATATACCGTTGGAAAGGTAATGGAGTCTACTTATCATAAAAAATAGTTCAGAGTCAGGTCACTTTAAAAAGCTTTGCGGTATTTGCGATAAAAGCCGATTTGATCGTCTTTTTCACCTTCGAAAATCCATAATAAATTCGTTTTGAATTCAGAAATTATGTGCGATATACCGTTGGAAAGCTATTGACCTCTAGTATCCATGAAATGTTATTGAAAAATGATATGGTACTCCGATTTCAAAGTCCACTTTTAGGTCAAATCGGTCAAACCTAGGATTTCTTGGATGTTCTGGGACCTTTGGGAGATCCCAAGAGCTGTCGTTATCGTCCGATTTTCTTTTGAAACTTGTTTTAGTACTTTTCACATGATCTAGAATGATCTCGGAACTTTTTGTCAAATTTGGATAATTTCGGTCAAACCCTGGTTAAACTTGGTCAAACCGGTCAACGGGGACTTTCGGGACTTCCGGGGGTCTCTGGGAGCTGACGATTTCATTTGATTTTTCTTCAAAACTCATTTTTAGTATTTTTTTTATAATGTAGCATGTTTCAGAACTTTTGGTCCAAATCTGGGAGTTTTGGGGCTTTCAGGGCTATTTTGGTCATTCTGAGCATTTTGAGAGATATAACTAACTTTCAGGAGTCCTTTTTGAGTTTTTTTTCGATCATTGTGAACCACCAAGATATGGGTCTCCTAAATTTGATAGCCGAAAAAATGGGGTGTCTGCAACAGATATGGGAAATAAAACTGACGTGATTAATTATTTATTAAGGCATATGTGATTAATATTATTATGATGTTTTATTAACATGTTAATCATTAGAGACCACTTCCTTGGTCCGTTAGGGATACCTTTGTGAGAATGAATTGGTCACATTGCATAAATAGTAGGTTAATTAACGACTTCATAATATTAGGTGGGACCACTTATGGGACCCATATATAGACAAACACCCATTTAAGTTTGAATAGTTTTAATAAGTTTCATTAATTAGCAGGGGTATAATTGCAAAAACTAGTAGAACTATGGGGAGACTATAATAGAAACATAAAGTGTGGTGTTACATAGGAGTGACACATGGCTTCTGACTCATTAAGAGTCTAAGTCTTCTTCTTCTTCATTCCTTAGGATATTTTACAGAGGAGAGAAACGAGAAAAAATCAGCGGAAAGCTCGGCGACGCTCACGACAACAAACTACGTGCCATTTATTTTTGAAACATGCTACATATATTTTTGGACTCCTGGAGGTGAGTCTAACACATTAATACTAATCTTAGGGATTTCTGAGAAAGTTTTTCATGGCCCAATTTGGGGGTTTAGCTTATAACTTGTATATTTTGTATAGGATATATACTTAGACTGTACTAGTCTCTTAATTCTTCAAGTAGGAGCAAAATCCTTGAGGTGAGTGACACTGATTATGAAATACAAATAATCAGATGCTTGAGACTATCTTTGTGATGCTAAGCATGTCTATTCGTCTTTAATTAATATGTTTAGAGTACTTTTGTTAGCTCATGTATTAATTGTGAAATCGCACGGTGTTATGAGTCCTTGAGCATGTTAAGTTGTATATATGGGTCAAAGGAAAACCTGTGCTTGCCATCGAAATTGTGACTAGGTGCCAAAAATGGCCATGAGGTCGTACGTCTGAATGAGAGAGGCGTGGGTCTCGGTTAGTCATGCAGACTATAATGGAGTAGTCGCGGACTAACGTGAAAGGGTGGCCGGTACTTGCATTCCCGGAGACCATAGTTATGTGTAAAAGATGAGATTTGAGCATGTTTGTTATTCATGTTTATAATTGTTGTCATTCACCAGCATATAACTGATATAGTATAGTGGTTATTGAATAACCATTATAGGTGATAAAGACGGAGCCTCAAGGAAGTGAAAATGGATGTCGGCAAGGTTTCGTGGGATTCGGGATTGATTATGGCTATAGCTACTGTAGTGAACTTATACTTTGCTCTTAAACTTGTAACATGGTTGGGACTACTTGGAATTTGTTTAGTTTATGTCGTAGTTTAGTTTCCTAACTCATATCAAGTTACGTGTGGTATGGTTTTGGAACTATGTATAATATGTTGATGGTTTTGGTCTAAAACTTGTAAATCAGATAGGTAGTTCTTGTTGGTTTGACAACTAGTTCAACTTGTGCAATATATAGCTTATGTTTAGTTGGTTGAGTTTGGGTTTGTGTGACTCTTTCAATCTTGCTTGGTGACACGACTAAAAATGTGTGTTTTCTTAAGAGTATGTCCAAGTGTAGTCGATCGCGTCGAGGAAAAACCGATAAGACCGGGTCGTATCCCAAGGGACGAAAGATGGGGACAGAAGGATCTAGATTGAATCCTAAAGAAAATAAAAGATGATTTCTTTTAAGGTGGAAGTTCTAGCAATCCTACTGAATTTGAGATTAGAATTTAATAAATTAAAGTAAAACAACAATTAAATAAAACTTAATTAGCTATGTGATTTTTAAATTATATATGGAAAAGGTGTTGGGAACATGTGAATCTGCATTGTACCAACCACTACCATGACTTAAAATTAACACACAACTGGGGTTTATCCTTCTAGTATTCCTTATTTCAAAAACGATTAAGTTAAGTAACTTAGACACTAAGTATGTGAACTTCACATAGCTATAGGTTGAATCACCTTACTTATCATGAAGCATTGAAATAAGAGTCAATTAAAACTATGAACTATAATGAACAAATCAAGTAGAGGATATTTAACGTGCTCAATATGTATGTTCATTGAGTTAATTAGCCAAAAGAGCTTATATTTCAAAACCAGTTAGCAATTTGAACTTTAAAAGATCAATTTGGACTTAGTTTTTGAAATAGAAGTTGCTGGAATACTAAAAGAATTCTGCCCAAGACATGATCATACCAATCAATTGCTATAATGGCAATTGATTGGACTGAAATGACTCCCAATCGATTGGCATAAACACCAATCAATTGGCTTGAAGTCTATGACAATCGATTGGGTTCTGATACCAATCGATTGCCACTGATTCTCATACAGTTTCATGGCAGTGGATGGGGAAACAATGTTTCTTCACATTATTCCCAACTGAGATACTAAGCTAGCATTATTTTAACTATAGAAACATAGATATAGAAGAACATATCAATAAAATGGGATTTAAACATAAGTTCTAATTCTAGATTAAAATTGCAATGGTGAATCAAACTCAAACTCAGTGAGATACATTCACTAATCTCAAATTAATAATGTAGAATGTAAGGAAAACCTGAATTTGATCACTGGAACTGAAATGTAGAATCTTAAGACTTGAAATTGTTTACAGAAATAAAAATCCTACAAAACTAAAGAAAATGTGAGCCAACCCTTGACCCTCTCACTCTCATCTATTTATAATGTGAAATCCCTGAGTCTGAGGAGTCCAGGTTCATTCTGTAACGGCTGGTCGCTGTCATTACCAATGATTTGCTGAGATTCTGCTTCATTAAAGAGAATTAACTTCCAGCTTTTACCAATCGATTGGTAACTAAGTCAAATCGATCAGTAATAATACCAATCGATTGGTTAAGTTGGCAATTGATTGGCTTGGATCTATGGATAGCAATCGATTGCAATGATGGCAATCGATTGGTACGTGGATCCCATTTTTGACTTGTTCTCTTTGTTTCTTGAGCTATCTCTTTCCACTTTATTATTTATTCTAGCTTCAGGACCTGCATTTAAAGGACTAAACACAACAACATACCACGAAAACCACATCATTGTGTAAAAAGAAAGGTTAAAACACAAGTACAGGTAAAGCTAGAGATATGGGGCTAAGTTTAACCAATTTTTTCTCTTTTTCGAGCCAATATTGAACAAATATCAGCTCTCATCACGACCCCCAACTAGTGTATTGCTAGTCTCTAGCAATGAAGAGGAATTAGAGCAAGCTAAGTCAAACAACATGCAACCAATGTTACAAATTTTGTATTGAACTAAAGCAAAAGAAAAATCCAAACCCACTTTCGCAGGAGTCGCGGTTGCAATTAGCGTTTGCAACAAGCCTTTGAACCCCTAGGTTTACCTTAGTGGACGAGTTGTGTCTCGTGAGGGTTTTCAGAGAATATACCCACAAAATTCATGTGTCAAGCTTACTAAACTTATCAAAGAACCTCAATCTCTCCTTTATGCTAAAAATTATGCTCAATAGGGACATAGATTCCTTTATCATGCCATGGAAATAAACAACATGTTATAAAGTAACAAATCCAATCAAAACTACATCCATAACCTTCATATATCCTTGTGTATGTGTGTGGAGTCAACAACTACAATCAAAATCTTCATCTCAGAGTTATTTATATTAAACATGTTCAAGATTTCATAGTTTCAACTCAATTCTCACACGGTTTACGCTCAAAATAGAATCACTTTGAAACCAGCTTAAAAGTTGTGCACTCATAGTATGAAGCTCAAAGGAGTAAATGTAGAGGCAATCAAATATGCTTTCATACTAGACACTGAAAAATGCTTATTTTGAAGTGTAGGAGTCTCATAAATGGAATACCATTTACTACAGGAGCGATCTACCGTGGAAAATTCATTCCATACTCAAAATTGATTAAAGTTATCCAGAATCTTTTAGGACTTTTGAAAGAAAGAGGCAAAGTAGTCAGAATGATTAGATGTGATTACAAGTTCAAGCATGTGGTTGGGTATCTTCATTTTCAACTTCACCCTTTTCATTCACCCAATCCTCCGACATCTATATAAATCTATTTTGCTTCGACCACCATTTTTTTTTCTTTATCCCTTTTCTTTTCAATGTAGCTTCTTTTTTTTTAACTACTTCTTTTCCTCTTTAAGTCATCCACACAAAAATAATCCAATCTCAACTATAAATATATGATTTCAGGTAGAAACATTGATTAATGATAGGTAAGTAGGGATTTAAACTTGCTCGGGTGGTGAGGTGAGCTATAGATGGCCTAAATCATCTTCTGGACACTTTAACTTATCTTGAGTAATTCTTGAATTTTAATATTGGTAGATCCTGAACGTTCTCCTGAAGCAACTAGCCAATTGAAACAAGAATGAGACTTTCAACGAGATATTAGCGCATTTCAAGAATTGACATGAGTTTTGTGATTAACCCTCAGAATAAAAGAATGGCTCAAAAATTTCACTAGGGTTTAAAGTTTTCGCTATTAATTCAATCACATGACAATCGTATTTCACTCTGATTTAAAATTTTATCACAATTGTCAACTCGTGCAAATGTTTCCAGGATATATTCATGCTATGGATATAAAAACTAGATTAGTGACAAAGTAACATGTAATCGAACTGCATAACACGAAAAAAAGAAATATGAATGCATCATTGCACAATGACATTAGCTAGGAGAAATGAGATTTTGAAAGTTAGAAGCTTAACAATAGGTTTTTTTTTATCTAAACGAAAGAAAGCAAACCAAACTAACTAAAACGGACATGGGAATTAAAATATTTAACAGGTGAGCATTTTTAATTCAAAACATAAACAGGTATGAATATCTACCCCTCATCCCCAACTGATATAAACATTGTCCCCAATGGAGGTATTTCAAGCAACAAAAGGTAGATATCACTTGATACACACTTTTCAGTACACATCTGAGAATTCACCTGTTTCAATACAATAACTTCCACAACTAACCAAGATCAAGAATATCATGGATACAATAGAAAGTAGAGACAATTAAAACACAATCCATGAGCAAAAAGAACTATTTGTATAATAATATCCAAAATCATAAAAAGTCCATATACAGATATAAATGAAACCAAATGTCTAATCAACCAAAATATCCACACATCCAAAGATAAAAACATAAAGAGAAGGACAACAAAATAAAATAGAACAGTAACGCTCTCTCGGTCCCAAACTCGGTCCTAAAGCTCAATAGAAGGAGGGTCACCAGAGGTCGTAGGTGCGCTATCGTGAACAGGATTGGCAACTTCACTACCACCCTCAGCAGCTGTCTCAGTTTGGACGACAGCTGCCGGATCACATTATCCGGCATGGGAGCAACAACTGGAGGTGGTGGCGTCTCTGATAAGATAACCTCTGGAGGCGCTGAAGTGGATGCCGGATCTGAAGGTGGAGCTGCCTGTTGAGGTGGTGTGGATGAACGCAAGGACTGCTCAATCCACAACATCACCAATATCTACTCCATCTGACTGCCCAACTGCTCGAGTCGTGTATGAAAAAAGTCGCGATTAGGGGCTAGCTGAGTGGCCATCAACTCCTGCTGAGCAATCAACTCCTGGATCATCCCATGTAACTGCAATCTCGCCTCTCCTACTCCAAAGAAAAATCATAAATAGCCTGGATAGTGGTGGGGGCTGCAGGGGGCTCACGCCTCCATAACTCGTACTGACCCTCAACCGCAGTCGGCGTCCCTGGGTCCTCCTCCTCTTCATCCTCAACAATAACGGTATCCTGACCCTCTGCCGTAGGCGTCCCTGGGTCCTCCTCCTCTGAGGATTCTTCCCCTCTATTTCTCTTCTTCTTTCCACTCTTCTTCTTGCCACTACTCTCCTTCAACTTCCCTTTTCCTTTACTAAGGGCCTCAAACTAGCCATCTAACCTTCTTGCCGTGGCCTCACAGAAAATACCGATCTTCGAACTCTTAAGAGGAAGATCAATAGGAAGTTGAGAGATGCATGCTTCTACACACATTCTATGAATGACCCATGCACCTTTGAGGTGCTGGTACGTCCCAAATGCCTAGTGCAATCAAAGAAGAAATCCAGCAGGAGGCTAGAGAGGTAGACTGGCTTCTTGGTTCCAATTGCATACAAAAGCTGCGTATACCACCCAGTCAGCTCCTTCTTGTAAGTAGTCAGAAGAATGCACCCAACAATGGCCAGGTGTAACAAATGGTAGGCTGAGGTGAGATTATGGTCCCAGATAGTTCCCTCTCCACTCCACTTTTTAACTTTTCCTTCGGATATTTCTATAGAGACAGAATCGAATGATGGGAATGGACAATCAATGTGGACCAGAAATAGATGATTAGGAACCTCGACAATACCAAGAGTTGTCAAGACTGACGCCGGGCTAAATATAACCTCCTTCCCTTGGATGCATGATGAGTAGGTGTATGGAGCTCCCGGAACCTTGATCATACTTGCTATAGCCGCTTGTATCCATACAATATTGACCTTTTTGGCGGTCGTAAGAACTGGCATCCAGTTCGGATAAGCATAAAGCTGAGAGAGGTAGAAGGGGATCTTAGTATCGCTCCAGAGATCCTCAAATTACCGCTCAACCATCACTTCCCGGGTTTGGAAATTTCTTGAGAACCAGGTGTTTTCCTTTTTCGTACAAAACCCATGAGCAAGTGGTGGGTCCAGAATGACTAGCGAGGTAGATTTATCCTGATGAAGCCCGTCGTCCTTAGGCTTGGGGGCCATTAGAACTAAAAAAGGAAAAGAAACAGAGATATAAGATGAAAGAAATGACAAACTGTCTCTCTATTTATGCCAATCGATTGCCATCCAATGCTAATCGATTGGGCCCTAATGGCAATCGATTGCCATTGGCGAATGAAAGGGGGCTGCCCACAAAAAGGTTTCACATCCCCAATCAATTTTTAGTGGTCATATGACCATGAGGAGCACCCTCAATTATTTTGATTAAAGTTAGGGCAAAATTTGAAGTGGGTTGGGGGATTACCTCTGTGATAGTGTCGCTATGAAATGGGTGCAGAAATGGCTCGTATGCGATGCAATTAGTGGAGTCAATGATAGAAGATGATGAGGATGATGATCAAAAACCAAAAAATGAGCCCCAAAACTCCTTTTCTATCCTTGCGTTGGCCCACAATAGTGATTGTAATGATGTGAGATGAGGATGGAGGTGATGATGATGGGGGGAACGGTGGAGGTGAGAATGGAATGGTGGTAGTGATGATGTGAGATGAGGGTGGGAGTTGTCTCTCAAAATCTCCTTCTCTCTCTCTCTCTCAATTAGGTTTCAAAATTCATGAGAGAGAGGGAGGTGAACAGACTTTACGTCTGGAATGAATGGGAATTGATTGCCATTATTGGAAATCGATTGGTATCAATTTTCAATCGATTGATAAAGGATGCCAATCGATTGGTTATCAAAAGTCATAGGGACAAAGAAATGGTTCACAACATCACCCCAACTATTTCCAGATGCTGTTTGATGCAATTAATCATGAAAACCAGCATCCAAATAGTAAAAACACCCACCAAACACAAAGGTTGGGAAGAATTTATTAAGAAATCATCAATTTTATTGCTCAGTCATAGATTCTCTAAATCCAAAATTTCAAGATCTTGATTGGGAAGCAAACAAACAGACAAAAAGAAAACCAAAACAAAGTTCCATGTTATTCAGCGGTTATAGGATTTAGATAGCTCAATTAAGCTCAAGTTTTGGAGAAGAAAAATCTTCACCTTCAGTAAAGTCCATGAAGTACTCTACCACCTCTCCATCTGAGTTAATATGGAGATCTTCCAGAATCTCTCTAACTACGTACAACAGATCCCTTGTATTCATGTCGGCAATTACTTCATTAGGAGAATCTGGGTACGAACTGGACAGGGGAGTGAAAGTTGGCCTTTCCTTTTCCGCCTGTTCTGGGGTTCCTAGGGAGCAAACCCCATGGTAAAGCAAATGTGGTAGAAATTGTAATGGATTCATCCTACAGCCAATGAATAGACAGATAAAGAAATGAAGATAGAAAAGAAAGAAACACACCAAGAGAAAGAAAACTAATATACAACAAACAAGATTATCAACTTTTCAAGAAGAATAGTCAGGATTGTCTAATTAGAAGGTCTCTGAGTCTGGTTCGAACCTCTCCAAGAATGGTTTTAAGCATTGCCCATTAACCTTGAATGTATTCCCATTCTTGGGGTTTACGACTTCTACCGCCCTATGAGGAAATACCTCCTTAACAACAAATGGTCCTATCCACCTTGATCTCAGCTTTCCAGGGAAAAGATGAAGCTTTGAATCATAAAGTAATACTTTCTATCCCGGTTCAAGCTTCTTTCTTAGGATCGATCGATCATGATCTGCTTTTAATTTTGATTTGTATGTTTGGGCACGAGCGTACGCATCATTCCTGTTCTCTTCTAATTCATTAAAATGTAGCTTTCTCAATGTACCACCTCATGGATATCAAAGCTTAGCAGTCGTGTGGCCCAGTATGCTTTATGTTTAGGGGTGCTCAAGGGTCGGGTGAGTCGGGTTTGACTCTCACCCATTCATCCACCGAATCTCATCGAGTTTGGCAGATACAACCCGTCATCCATCCGACTGGTGGGGTGAAACCGACTTGCCAGTTTCAGAGGGAGTCGGGTCCGATTTCACCCGATAGAAAATCTACTCTTTTCACCTTACCTAAGTCTGATTCAAATCCTTTGAAAAAAAAAACAAAATCTGTTCAAATCTGCTCAATCATCTACAGATCCACCAAGAATGATTCAAATTTAGTATATATATATACATATATGTAATATTCCATCAAGTTTTATGCCTAAAAACTTGGGAAAAATTAGGGAAAATGTCTGAAGCAAAAGAAAAAGAATCAAGAAGAAGAGAAAGATCAATAAGAAGAAAAAGAAGAAGGATCTAGAAGAAGAAGAAGAAGAAGAAGAAGAAGAAGAAGAAAAAGATCAAGAAGAAGAGAACACCAACCTAATAGGCTGAGATGAGAGATTTTTGCAACCTTCAACGACAACCTTTGACGTCGGTGGCGACCTTCGATGATGACGGGAGCTCTAAGCTCCATTGGCGATCGCGGCAGGAGGTGAGAGGGCAGATGTAAGGGTTTTGGTTTTGGAGGTGTATCATGTGAGGAAGAGAAGGATTTTGGGTATGTAGTTTATACTGTATGTAAATTATATATATAAATGGTATATCAATTTTAGAAGTTATGGAGTCGGGTCGGGTGGAATCGGGTGAACACCCCCAAGACCTGTGACTCCACCTGAAGTGATCGGGTCTCTACCCCCAAGACCCGTGATTCCACCCACTATAATTAAAAACTGAAAAAAGGGGTTCGGGTGAGTCGGGTGGGCGGGTGGATTTTGAGCAGCCCTATTTATGTTCCAGTTCCACCAGCAAATGGCAGGCCTTTCCATAAATCAGCCTATAGGGGGACATTCCGAGGTTCATCTTGTATGCCGTCCTGTATGCCTATAGAGCATCAGTTAAACGTGACGTCCAATCCTTTTTGTTAATGTTAATAGTTTTTTTCCAGGATATGTTTAATTTCCCTATTGGCTAGCTCCGCTTGACCATTTGATTGCGGGTGATATGATAAAGTAATCTTATGGTTGACCCCATATTTTTTCATCAGTGCCTCGAAAGGCTTATTGCAGAAATGGATCCCTTGATCGCTAATCATAGCCTCCGGTGTTCCAAATCTTGAAAGAATGTTTTCTTTTAAGTATGTGATCATGGTTCTGTGATCATTTTTCCTTGTCGAAATGGCCTCAACCCACTTAGACACATACTTGATCGCCAAGAGAATATATTCATAGTGAGAGGATGGCGGGAATGGTCTTATGAAATCAATGCCGCAGCAATCGAAAAGTTCAATAGTGATGATCGGGGTCATTGGTATTTCGTTTCTTCTGGACAAGCTTCCAAGCATTTGGCACCTGACACATGCTCTACAAAAAGCATAAGAGTCTTTAAAAATTGTAGGCCAGTAAAAACTACTGCTAAATAACTTATGGGCAGTCTTTTGGGCTGAAAAATGACCGCCGCACACTTTAGAATGACACAAGGAAAGGATATTAGAAATATCCTCTTCTGGAAAGCATCGCCTTATAACTTGGTCCGCACAGTACTTAAACAAGTACGAATCATCGAAATAAAACCAACGAGCGATAGATTGAAACCTTTTTTTGTTCGGGATGGACCAATGGGATGGGGTCTCCCCTGTTGCCAAATAGTTAATGATATCTGCGTACCAGGGCAATGCTGTCATAGCAAACAATTTTTCATCGGGGAAGGATTCACAGATCAAAGTTGATTGTGAGGAGTTGTCCTTGAAGGTCAATCGGGAAAGGGATTAGCCACGACATTCTCTATTCCCTTTTTATCCTTCATAACCAAATCAAATTCTTAGAGTAGCAGAATCCAGCCTATTAATCGCTGCTTCGTATCTTTCTTTGATAAAAGATATTTTAATGCAACATGATCTGTAAAGCAAATAATCTTGGATTCAATGAGGTATTGTCTGAACTTCTCCAACGCGAATACAATTGCCAGTAACTCTTTTTTGGTAGTGGAGTAGTTTCTTTGGGCTCCATCAAGAGTTCTCCTAGCATAGTAGATCACAGATGGCTTTTTGTCCCTCCTCTATCCTAACAGAGCCCTGATCATAGTGTCACTGGCGTCACACATCAGCTCAAATGGGAAACTCCAATCGGGAGATTACATTATCAGAGCTATAGTGAGATGATGCTTTAGTTTATCAAAGGATTCTTGGCATTCCCTGGTCCATTCAAATGGTATGTCCTTTGCAAGAAGTTAACACAGTGGCCTAGATACAGCACTGAAATCCTTAATAAACCTCTGATAAAAATCGACGTGGCCTGAAAATGATCGTATATCTTTCACCGTGGTGGGGACATGAAGATTAGAGATTATATCAATCTTTGCCTTATCTACTTGTATTCCATCAGCGAAAACAATATGCCCCAGAACAATTCCTTTTGTCACCATAAAGTGACACTTTTCCCAGTTGAGGACCAAATCTTATCCTCACATCTCTGTAAAACTTTTTGGAGATATCCCAAACAATCATCAAACTACTTCCAAAAATGGAGAAATCATCCATAAAAACCTCCATGATCTTTTCAACCATATCGCTGAAAATGCTCAGCATGCACCTCTGGAAAGTAGTAGGTGCGTTGTATAAGTCAAATGGCATCCGACGATATGCAAATGTTCTAAACGGACAGGGAAAAGTGGTTTTTTCTTGATCAACAGGATCAATTTCAATCTGGTTATAACCACTATAACCATCCAGGAAGCAGTAAAACTGGTGACCTACCACTCTTTCAAGCATTTGGTCCATGAAAGGTAATGGGAAATGGTCCTTTTGAGTCACCGCATTCAATCTTCTGTAATCAATACACATGCGCCAGCTTGTGGTCACACATGTAGGCACCAACTCTCCTTCCTTATTTTCCACCACTATTATGCCAGCCTTCTTTGGCACTACTTGAGTCAGACTTACCCAAGGACTATCCGAGATCGGTTAGATTACCCCAACATTAAGCAATTTCAAGACTTCTTTCTTTACTACCTCTTGCATGTTTGGGTTTAGACGCCTTTGTATTTGTCGATATGGTTTTGTGTCTTCTTCCATATAAATCGTGTAGGTGCATATGGATGGGCTTATTCCTCTTAAGTCCGCGACGGTCCATCCCAATGCACTCCTGTGCCGCTTGATAAACTTTATCAGTTTACCTTCCTGTTCTTGATTCAAAATAGATGAAATTATTACAAGAAAGGTCTTTTCTTCTCCCAAAAATACATATTTCAATTCCTTTGAGAGCTCTTTCAATTCCAACTCTGGAAATTGCAGGTTTGACGGCACTGCCAGCTTTGTCTTTGGCGGTAATTGTTTATATTGGGTCGTCCACATAACCCTTACAATTTCCTCTTCTACAACCTCCAATATTGCACACATTTGACTCATCTCCTATTCTTACAGAGTGTATCTATCCAATTCATAACACGAGTTAGTGATATTGGACTCCACAAGATCTGAGGGGGCAGTTGAGTTTAAACAATCCTGGATTACCGACTCCACCCAGTTTACTTCCTCTTCATCATCATAAAAATCTTCAATTTTGGGATTTGAGAAGATCTTGATATTTAACGTCATGTTCCCAAAAACCACGGTCATCACTCCACTCCTTACCTTGATTGTTTCACCTATCATCGCAAGGAAAGGACATCCAAAGATCGCCGGAATTTGAGATTTAGCATTGTGTACTAACTCGGCATCTAAAATGACAAAGCCAATAGGAAAGACAAAAGTGTCAATCTAGACTAAGACATCCTCCAGAACTCCTCGCGGATAATTAATCGATCAATCTGCAAGTTAGAGAGTAATTCGAGTTGGTTTAAGCTCCCCCAGCCCTAGTTGTTGGTAGATAGTGTACGATAGGAGATTTACACTCGATCCTAAGTCAAGCAGAGCATTGTTTACTTTCTTCTGCCCGATTATGGAAGAAACTGTACGTATACCTGGGTCCTTGCATTTGGGAGGCAAATCATGTTTGAGAATTGCACTTGCTTGGCAGGCCAAGTAAGCATTCTTCTTAACACTTTGCTTCCTTTTAATAGTGCATAAGTCATTTAGGAACTTGGCATAGGAAGGCACTTGTTTAATTTCGTCTAGAAGTGGGAGGTTGATTTTTACTTGCTTGAATAACTTCAGAAACTCCTGGCTTTTGGTTTCTTGTTGAGATTTCTTTAACCTCTGAGGATATGGTGCCGAGAAAGGGAATTTAGGTACCTTATCGAGAAGAGGTTCTTTTCTAGATCTTCTCTTTATCTCGGCATCCTCGGGAATTGCTATTTCGGGCTCAACTATTTTGCCCTCTTTTTCTTCTTCCACCAATTCCTCCTCATTATCGACCTCATTTTCTATCTCAACCATGGGTTATGGGGGAGTAAAAACTTTCTCAATCACTTTGCCGATCCTCAACACAGTTATGCCTTTTGCCTCTCTATGTGGTCCTGACCTCGAAGGGCCTGTACCGAATGTTGGCCTCTAGGATTCGGCTCTGGTTGTATTGGGAACATCATTCTCTCTCTATCCTCTTGCTGAGTAGCCAATCTTTCCACACTTATATTGAGTTTACTCATCAGCTGCATCATCTGCTACATCATGAGTATATTGGGATCCTCCTGTGCCTTCTTATGATGTGGCACATAAGTGTTGGACGCAAATTTGTTGGTGTTCCCTTGATTGTAGTTGGATTGAGGTGGATGATTTTGTTGACAATGATTTTGTTGGTACCCTTGTCCTTGTTGATAGGTAGAAACAGGTTGGTAATTCTATTGGTCCCCTTAATTTTGGGGTTGGTATTGATTTCCTTGGTTCGGCTGTCACTGTTGAGATGGGTTTACTGTGGCAGCACTATTTTTATGATCGAACCCAGGATGACTCCATCTGCTATTGGGGTTAAAACAATTCAAGGCATTTACAACATGTACCTTTACAAGGTTCTGTTCTTGATAAACTGGATAAATTTGGTAGTGTTGAGAGGTATGCCCCATTTAAAGACTACTTGAACACGATTCTTCAAAAGCAAACTGTATTACGAGATCTTTCTTTGCTTCTAATGCCTCCAACTTATGAGCCAGTTGCTCATACTTCTCCATTAAACCATCCTTAGCTTTCGACAGGTAAATACTCTTCTGACTTGAACTCAAGCTTGTTTGAGTTCTTGTCATTTGCGTCTCCCATTCAGGTGCATGCTCGGCTAGCCATTCAAAATGGGCTTCAGCCTGGTTTGCATTCTTGCTCATAAACTCATCGTCGCTTGTGGTTTCTACAAGTTTATTTGATTTCGGACTAAGGCCATCGTACAAGAAGCTTATTGTTCGCCACTTCTCAAAACCATGATGCGGGCAGAGCAATAACAAATCCTTGAATCGCTCCCATGCATTCACAAAAGTTTCTCCATCTTTTTGATTATATGTCTTGATTTGTCTCAAGACATCGGTCGTTAACCGATTAAGGAAAAACTTTTTAAAGAAGGCTTCATGAGTTACCGGCCAAGTCAAAATAGAATTAGGCTTAAGTGATAGTAACCACGACTTCACTTTATCCTTCAAGGTGAAGGGGAAAAGCTTTAGTTGAATTATGTCACCTGGGCAAGTTTGACAGGTGAAGGTTCTACAGACATCTTCGAAATCTCTAATGTGCATATATGCCTTCTCTTTTTCCATCCCGTGGAAGGTAGGCAATAATTGGATCATCCCATTGCTGAAATGGAATGTTCCTGGGTGTGGCGGGATGCGGATACAAGAAGGTGTGTGATCGGGAGAGAACAAATCCCAATTATACGCCTTAATTCACATTTGTTAGCTATTTTTATCTTGTTTTTGTATAATTTTACTTTGTTTTCCACTTTATGTCAGGTTTAAGGAGAAAGCAATGATTTTCGGTTAAATGAGGTGAAAAAGCAGGAAGAAAGAAGCAAAAAAAGCCACATCGCGTGAGCGGCCCGCTCGCTCGAGAAACCATAACATCGCTTGCGCGGCCCGCTCGTGCGACCTCTCATTTTACGCGCTCGTGCGGCCCGCTCGCATGATCAGTACGAAAAATATAAAACGCGTGTTTCGAAGAGCTAAAGACACCTACGCAAACGAAACTGCCTAATTACGTCTGGAAAGCTAAATACAACAGTTTTAGTGCGAATTAGGTTAGGAAAGCTTCCAAAACTTGCTCTAAATCTATAAATACTCAATTATAATTTAATTCTCGGGTTGGCAATTGTTATACACACAATATACAACAAAAACTTCAGCCATTGAAGAGAGGAAAGCAAGGAGAAGAAGAAGAAGACCAAGGATTCCCATAGCCTCCTCCATTAACCTCTTGCCGTTCATCAATTCTATGGCCAACTAAACTTAAGATCTAGGGTTTCAATGAAACCCTAGCCAAGTAATAGGGTGTATTTTATGTTTTTATTTTAGTTTTATTATGTATGGATGACAGTTACATGTTCTGAGGATTTTTATAAATAAATTGTGTTTTTATTGATTAAATCGTTACTTTCAAATTTTACTCTTGTCTTAGATCTATTTTGATGGTAGTGTGCTCAATGATCTATGCTTGCTATGCTTGTTTAGATTATTTACATGCAATGGTGCTTAAATTGAATTGTGCTATCAAGTATCCGAATAGTCCATGCCTAGATTAGATGGATTATACCACAACCCTAGTTTAGTGTGGTATAATTCGTACTAACCGAAGATGGATTATGTTGGTGCTCGAACCATAATTATTTTCTTGACGGAGGAATTGGGCATGTAGCTACAATTCCCCATTATCATCCAACTTAATAAGCTAAAGTAATTCGTAAATACCCTTATTATGAAGCTAGTGGTGGATTTGCAATCCTAGGTTCCTTTAAACTTATTATAAAAACAAATATTTAATTGCTTTCATACTTTAGATTTACTTTTATTGTTATTAGTTTAATTCAAATTAAATCCAAAATCCATTTTTCTTAATTAACTAAATTTAAGTTTTAAAAATTAAAGTGCGTAGTATTCAATCTCTGTGGGTTCGAACTTTACTACAAATCTTTTGAAAGCAAAGCATAAGTAAGCATACTTTTATATCTTGATTTTGACAAGATCAATTTTTGGCGTCGTTGTCGGGGATTGCAAATTATTACCTTTAGCTTTAAAATCTTAGTTGAGTTGATTCGTAAATATTATATTAGTTTTTATTTTTCTTCTTTTCCGTTTTTATTTTGAGTTACTAATTTTTCTTTTTATTTTGTAGTTTCCCAAGTAATCAAATTCTAGCGTCTTGGAGAGGAATAGCTTAGCACATCAAAGGAACTTACGCGAAAAAAAATAATAATAAAAAAAAAATTCAAGTGATCGCTTCTTTTTAAATTTCGCATCAACTCACTGTAAGTCAGGGCGCTGAAACGCAAGTACATGCATTAGGTTAGGTGTGAAGTGAGCACTGTGTTAGCTAGGAACCCGGGGCATTGGACTTTGACGCGAATCACTGCATAAGGATAATTACATGCATCATAGTAGTACTGTGTGCTTGCTTGCTGTCTTATTTGCGTGATTTGCTTTTTGTTTTAGTTGAGTCAGTCGTTGTTTTAGTTTATTTTCTTTTAGTTTATGTTTGGTACCCGTTCAAGTAAACCTAAATTAAATTCACTTAACCTCGAGCTTGAATGTACCCTTAGAGTCCTTAGGTCTTCAATCCAAGCTTCTAGAGCTCGGTTGATGTTAGACGACGAATCCACACCTCAATCGTCGTCTTTATTTCAGGCCGAAATTCAAAGTACCCTTAAAAGATTAAGGAAAACTCGAATTTTTAAAATAAAACCTATTCCAATAACTGACGTTGGAAATAACAAAAATAATGGAAATAATGTAAATAATCCTAATATACCTCCGCCGCCTCCGCTTAGGGATTACTTTATTCCTACAACTTACACGCCTTAAGTAGGTATCGAATTACCGGAGGCGACAACATCTCCCTTTGAGATAAAGTCATCTACCATCTCGCTACTTCCTTCTTTCCATGTCCATATAAATGAAGATCCATATCAACACTAAGGAGATTTTCAAGATATTTGCTCTAATTTAAAAATTCAAAATTTCACTGATGATGAGTTAAAACTGCGTCTCTTACCATCCTCTTTAAGAGATAAAGCAAAATATTGGCTTCAATCACTTGAGCCAAACACAATTAAAACATAGGAAACCTTACACAATGCATTTTTACAAAAGTTTTTCCCAATCACGAGGACTAATCAGATAAGAAAATCGATAACAAATTTTGTGATGCAAGATGGGGAAACACTTTATGACACTTGGGAGAAATTTAAAGAATTATTATGCTCTTGTCCACATCATCAGGTCCCTAAGTGGCAGTTGGTCCAGGTTTTCTACGAGGGACTTATTCCCTCTATTCGTAATATCGTTGACGCCGTTTGTGCGGGTACATTCCTACACAAAAGCGCCGACGAGACTTAGAAATTTTTTGAAACATTAAGCGAGAACTCGATGCATCAGGCTGTGTCGGTACGTTCTGAGGGATATCCTCATCAACGTAAGAGAGAGGTAAAGTTTGAGTCAAGTCACTCAATTGAAATTCAAGAACTATCTAACAACCTTGACCGACTTTTGACAATGAATCAAATGTCGGGTTCACCCTTTTATGAAAGTTGTGCATTATGTTCCGATCTTTCACATTCTATACTTTCTTGCCCATTGGCATCTCAATTTCCGGAATTCGTGGAGCAACACATTAATTCTATTCAACAATTCCCACAAAATAATTTTAATCCTATGACTAATAATCCGGACATGCCATGGAGAAATCATCCTAATTACTCATGAAATAATAATAATAATAATAATAATAAGAATAATAATGAGGCGACTAATTTTTCTAATACTTATCGACCCCAATTTCAACAAACTCAATATCAACACCCTCCTCCTAATCCTAACCCTCCAAGGGTTAACGCTTTTGAGAAGACAATGTTGGCATCCCTTAAGAATATCGAAACACAAGTACAAGTACAAGCACAAATAGTGCACTCTCACACACAATCCATTGTGAAGCTTGAATCCCAAATGGGACAAATAGCTAATGCTATGAGTCGTAGAAACAAGGGTAAGTTGCCAGGTCAAACTATTCAAAATCCTAAGGGACAATGTGGGAATGGGGGTTCGAATGAACAAGTAAACGCCGTCTCGACTAGGATGACTATTCGAGAAGAGGAAGTTGTTGACGTGCCAAATGAGAGTGAGAAGGAAGGGAACATTAACTCGAATAAAGAAAAGGGTGGGGAAACGAGTAGAAATAGGAAAGAAAATGTAACAACCCCGACGACGTATATTCCAAAACTGCCTTTCCCACCAAATGTCGTGGGACCGTCAAATTTTTCAAAGAAAATGTTGAAAGTTGAGGATATACTCGAGGTGTTTAAGCAAGTTAAAATCAATATTCCATTCCTCGATGCGATAAAACAAATTCCCACTTACACTAAATGCCTAAAAGACCTTTGCACGCAAAAGCACAAGTTGCGCAGTCATACTCCTAAAAAGGTCTTTCTCACAGAAAAAAGTGAGCTCAATTTTCCAACACGCTACTCTAAAGTATAAGGATCCAGGTACACCTACAATTTCATGTGTCATAGGTGACACTATCATTCATCAAGCTCTCCTTGACTTAGGAGCTAGTGTTAACCTCTTATCTTATCACGTCTACAAACAACTAGGACTGGGTGAGCTTAAACCTACGGCCGCTACTATACAATTAGCAGATCGTTCTGTTAAAATCCCTAGAGGAATCGTCGAGGACGTTTTGGTTAAAGTTGATAAATGTTATTATCCTGTTGATTTTATGGTTCTTGACACTGAACCTGTACCAGATGCTAGGAAGCACACTCCTGTCATTCTAGGTCATCCGTTTTTAGCGACCGCTAATGCGTGTGTTAAAAGTTGAACGGGGGTGATGAAGGTGTCGTTTGGGAATATGAACTTAAAATTAAACGTTTTTAATGCTATTGATCAACCTCCCAAAGATGACGATTATCTATATGAGGCGGAGAGTGAGGTAAGACAAACTATTGAACCCAATTACGTAATACCTGTGAGTAATGAAAACAATAAGGTGAGTAGTGAGCGGATGAATTTGAATAATTAGGACCCCAAAGATGAATTTACTTGAAAGGTACGAAATCATTTTGAACATAATCAGGATGAACCATCAATTGGATTAATTCATAGCAACGTTATTTCTGCTTATCACCGGGCTCTTCCTGATATCCTAAGGGGTACAAAGTCTAATTTTCAACCTCGGTCTAGCTAAAGACGTAAAAGATAGCGCTTCTTGGGAGGCAACCCAAGCTTTAGTTTGTTCGTTTTCCTTATTTTTAGTCATTTTTGAGTCTTTTTGAGTCTATTTTGGACATTCTGGATAGGTGTAGGGGTCGAGATAAACTTCTTTTGAACTTATTTACCTTGAAATAAAGAAACAAGGGAAAAAGAACACATCGCGTGCGCGGCCCGCCCGCGCGATATTATCCCTTAGACAAAATTTTTTCAATTTTTTTTATATGAGCCCTCTGTTACATCTCGTGCCTAGAATCACGCGCGCGAGGGGTTCGCTCGCACGGCCCGCTCGCGCGATTCTGGCACTTAGAAATTTTTCTAAATGAAATTAATAACAGGCCTCATGTTTACCTCGCAGAGGAATTCGCACGAGCGAGGGTCGGTCGAGCGGTCCGCTCGCGCGAGGTGGGGATTTCTCAATTTTTCTCTTTGTTCTTTGACCTTCTGTTTCCCCAACCTATCTAGTTGTTTTTCATTTCTGTTTGTTCTTTTCAGTTCTTTTCATTTAAGTTTATCTTTGTTTCCATAGTTCTAGTTTTGTTTTTCTTTATTTCTTTTACGTTCTTTTAATTCTAGTTTAGTTTTTATTGTTTACAAAAAAATAAAATAAATAAATAACAAAATAAAAAGAAAAAAACATATGTATTATATATTAGCTTTTATTATTTGTTTGTTTGTTTAATTTTCTTTTGTTAAGTATTAACAGGTGAAATAGTGCTCCGTTTGGAGTAATTGAACTTTGATTCCATATTATTATACGTTCACCTGTTTGCGAGTGCCGAGATTGAGGTATTATCATTCCTTTCTTACCTACTCTCCTTTCTTTCATTTTATTATTTCATTGGGGACAATGAAAGGTTTAGGTTTGGGGGTATGCACACACATGCACATTATTACACTAAATTTTCAAAAAATTTCGATACTTGTGCTTAAATAAACGATGTTATCGATGTTTTGTAATCTCAAATTCGATACTTCTTAGGATGTAACGTGATTCGTTATAGAATTGTAAACGAGAGAAGATGTAATTAAACATTTGATGAAGTCATGATATGACGATTTAGGTCATGTATGGTTCGAATCGTAGTTTTATATCATAGATTTGCACATAAACTTATGCACTGCACGTAGTCGCTTGAATACATGTTTGATGTGAACTATAATATGATTCGGATTTCTAGATAACACATGGTGGAGACTAAACCCGGTGAGCTTTTGAGCCTATCTTTTCTTTTTAGAGGGTTATAAATACATTTTGTGTTTGTCGAATTTCACTTGAAATAGCGCATTAACTCGTTGTTTATTCTCATTATTCTTGTTTTGGTTGATAAGTCAAGTTAAAATATTTGTTACCATGCTAAATAATCTTCCGTCATAAACATTAAAGAACCATATGACCATAGGAAATGATGGTAGGCCCTCTTTATTTGTCACCGACCGATAAATGATAAATTTCCTTAGTTCGCCCCCTTGAGCTGTTAAAATGTCATTTCTTTCTTTAATCACCATTTTTTTTTTGCTCCAACTTGACAAACTTGGAGTTCACTACTGAGAGATTTGTCAATTGTTAGTGGTGATAAGGCGATGTATTGATTAAGAAGAAGAAGAAAATAAGATGATGTTTCGGTAGTACCTTGGTATTCAATGAACATTCATTTCAAAAGCAATGAAAAGGAAAAGAATAAGGTTGAAAAAAAAAAGCAATGAAGAAAGAAAAAAAAAGAAGAGGAAAGAAATTAAAAAAATATACGAAAAGAAGATAATGAAAAGTTGAAGTTGGTAGAAGAGACGAATGAAAGAAATCGAACATGCCTTACAATGCCATTCTAAAACTACCTAACAAATCCTTTCTATCCTTTTTCATTGTTTGAGCCACATTACAACCATAGAAAAGTCCTATTTGATTCTAGAAACAATGTTTGAATATATAAACGATGGGAAGGGGATTAAAACATGGTAATGATTAATTTCTCTTGACTGTTGGCGTTCTATCCATGAGACTACTGTTCTTTCATGTCATGCGTCTTTTCCGAGTCATATGTGAGCGGTTTCTTGTTTTGAAAAATATATTTCCTTTACTCACATATTTTAGAAAAATTACACATGTTCTGAGCGTTTCAGTTGAGAGTATAATTCATTGTGAGATTCGTAGTCAAAGCATAGTTTGATGGTTATCCGAGTTATATTCCAAGTTCATGACATGCGCGTGTTCATTTGACTACCATATCACACACGTGTAATTTTATGAGAAATTCTATTGATTTGTACGATGCATGTGCTTGGGATTGCTTTTCATGATGTAGGTAGACGTTTGGTTACGTTTCTTCTTGTTCGTTATTCTATTTCAAATCATTTCTTTATAATAAGGAGTATCGAATATTATGTTTTTCATTTTTAATAAAACTTTTTAAATATATAATGAAATAAAGATGGTTGTGGGAGACTTGTTGACGAGAACCCTTACGAGACTTCACTCGTCCTACTAGGGACACCTAGGGGCTTAAAAGGCTTGTTGCACAAGCTAAGTGCAATCGGTATCCATACGAAAATGGATTAGGAATTTTTAGTAGTAGTAGTTTTATTTTTCTATTCTTTTTGCTCAAGGACTAGCAAAATGTAGGTTTGAGGGTGTGATCGGGAGAGAACAAATCTCAATTATACGCCTGAATTCACATTTGTTAGCTATTTTTATCCTGTTTTTGTATAATTTTACTTTGTTTTCCACTTTCTGTCAGGTTTTAGGAGAAAGCAATGATTTCCAGTTAAATGAGGTGAAAAAGCAGGAAGAAAGAAGCAGAAAAAGCCACATCGCGCGAGCGGCCCGCTCGCTCGAGAAACCAGAACATCGCTAGCGGGCCCGCTCGCGCGACCTCCCATTTTACGCGCTCGCGCGGCCCGCTCGCGCGATCCGTACGAAAAATATAAAACGCGTATTTCAAAGAGCTGAAGACTCCTACGCAAACGAAACTGCCTAATTACGTCTGGAAAGCTAAATACAACAGTTTTAGTTTGAATTGGGTTAGAAAAGCTTCCAAAACTTGCTCTAAAGCTATAAATACTCAATTATAATTTAATTCTCGGGTTGGCAATTATTATACACACAATATACAATAAAAACTTCAGCCATTGAAGAGAGGAAAACAAGGAGAAGAAGAAGAAGACCAAGGATTCCCATGGCCTCCTCCATCAACCTCTTGCCATTCATCAATTCTATGGCCAACTAAACTCAAAATCTAGGGTTTCAATGAAACCCTAGCCAAGTAATAGAGTGTATTTTATGTTTTTATTTTAGTTTTATTATGTATGGATGGCAGTTACATGTTCCAAGGATTTTTATAAATAAATCGTGCTTTTATTGATTAAATCGTTACTTTCAAAGTTTATTCTTGTCTTAGATCTATTTTGATGGTAGTGTGCTCAATGATCTATGCTTGCTGTTCTTGTTTAGATTATTTACATGTAATGGTGCTTAAATTGAATTGTGTTATCAAATATCCGAATAGTCCATGCCTAGATTAGACGGATTATACCACAACCCTAGTTTAGTGTGGGATAATTCGTGCTAACCGAAGATGGATTATGTTGGTGCTCGAACCATAATTATTTTCTTGACGGAGGAATTGGGCTTGTAGCTACAATTCCCCATTATCATCCAACTTAATAAGATAAAGTAATTCGTAAATACCCTTATTATGAAGCTAGTGGTGCATTTGCAATCCTAGGTTCCTTAAACTTATTATAAAAACAAATATTTAATTGCTTTCATACTTTAGATTAACTTTTATTGTTATTAGTTTAATTCAAATTAAATCCAAAATCCATTTTTCTTAATTAACTAAATTTAAGTTTTAAAAATTAAAGTGCATAGT
The DNA here is from genome assembly GCA_033977485.1 of Hydrangea macrophylla. Lineage (NCBI taxonomy): Eukaryota > Viridiplantae > Streptophyta > Magnoliopsida > Cornales > Hydrangeaceae > Hydrangea > Hydrangea macrophylla. The sequence goes on from CM066983.1 coordinate 51,915,678, forward strand.
ATTCAATCTCTGTGGGTTCGATTTTACTTCCACACTGCAAATCTTTTGAAAGTAAAGCATAAGTAAGCATACTTTTCTATCTTGATTTTGACAAGATCAATTTTTGGCGCCGTTGCCGGGGATTGCAAATTACTACCTTTAGCTTTAAAATCTTAGTTGAGTTGATTGGGATATTAGGTCATAGACCCCTTAAAATTATGTGTTTTAGTAAAAACCCCACATTTTTTGCAGTTTTATGAAAAGCCCCTCGCTACTTTTCGTATTTGATGAAAAGTCCCTCCGCTCACAGATTATGTTATATTATCTGTGAACTTTAAATCATCATAACTCACTCGTTTTTTGGTCTTTTTGGGTGATTTTGTTTTTTGATATAATGTATTTTTTCGAGATCTACGCATTAGACTTGAAAGTTGTACAACAAAAAAGTAATTTGGAACTTCATTTTTCATTTTTATCTTTCAGGTATATAATATTATCTGTTTACACTAACAGATAACATTATTTGTCAACTTTAAACCACCATAACTTTATCAATTCTTGGGCTTTTTGGGTGATTTTTTTTTTGAATTCATGTATTTATTTGAGATCTACGCATTGGACTTGAAAGTTGTACAAAAAAAAAAAAAAAATTTGGAAATTCATTTTTCATTTTTATCTTTCAGACACAAACAGATAATATTATTTGTCAACTTTAAACCACCATAAATTTATCAATTCTTGGGCTTTTTGGGTGATTTTTTTTTTATTTCATGTATTTCTTTAAGATCTATGCATCGGACTTGAAAGTTGTACAAAAAAAAAGCAATTTGGAACTTCGTTTTCATTTTTATCTTTCAGACACAAACAGATAATATTATCTGTTTACACTAACAAATAATATTATTTGTCAACTTTAAACCACCATAACTTCATCAATTCTTGGACTTTTTGGGTGATTTTTTTTTGATTTCATGTATTTCTTTAAGATCTACGCATCGGACTTGAAAGTTGTACAAAAAAGAAAAAATAATTTGGAGCTTCATTTTTCATTTTTATCTTTCAGACACAAACATATAATATTATATATTTACACTAACAGATAATATTATTTGTCAACTTTAAACCACCATAACTTTATCAATTCTTGGGTTTTTGGGTGATTTATTTTATTTCATGTATTTCTTTAATATCTACGCATCAGACTTGAAAGTTGTGCAAAAAATAATAATTTAGAACTTCGTTTTTTATTTTTATCTTTCAGACACAAACAGATAATATTATCTGTTTACACTAACATATAATATTATTTGTCAACTTTAAACCACCATAACTTTATCAATTCTTGGGCTTTTTGGATAATTTTTTTTTTTGATTTCATGTATTTCTTTGAGATCTACGCAATAGGCGTGGAAATTTTAAGAAAAAAAGTCAAGTTGCAGCCTAATTTTGAGATTTTATCTATCTTACAGATAATATTATCTGTTATCTGTGTGTCTAATAGATAATATTATCCGTCAACTTTAAACTACCATAACTTTATCAATCCTTGGGTTTTTTGGGTGTTTTTTTTTTTTTTTTTTGATTTCGTGTATTTTTTTTAAGATCTATGCATCTATGGTGCCAATTGTACGAAAGAAATATATTTTTTATTATATGTATGCGAAAAAATGCAATTTTTCATATATGTTTGATGTTTAGTTTTTTTTTTGTCCCAGTATTTCATGATCAACATTGAACTTGACTGATAGATCTCGTTTTGCTGATTTCAAAACATCAAATTTGACGAAAAACGGACTTGTATAACAAAAGTTATAGCAATTTGAGTGTAAAAAGGGCCTAATGCGATAAAGAAAAGTAGCATGGGTTTTAGTTTTGAAGAGTTTTATTTGAGGGGGCTGTGGCCGAAGGTCCTATTATATTAGTTTTTATTTTTCTTCTTTTCCGTTTTTGTTGTGAGTTACTAATTTTTCTTTTTATTTTATAGTTTCTCAAGTAATCAAATTCTAGCGTCTTGGAGAGGATTAGCTTAGCACATCAAAGGAACTTACGTGAAAAATAAAAAAATAAAAAAATTCAAGTAATTGCTTCTTTTTAAATTTCGCATCAACTCACTATAAGTCAGGGCGCTGAGACACAAGTACTTGCATTAGGTTAGGTGTGGAGTGAGAACTGCATTAGCTAGGAAACCCGGGGCGTTGGGTTTTGACGCGAATCACTGCATAAGGATAATTACATGCATCATAGTAGTACTGTATGCTTGCTTGCTGTCTTATTTACGTGATTGCCTTTTGTTTTTGTTGAGTCAGTCGTTGTTTTAGTTTATTTTCTTTTAGTTTATGTTTGGTACCCGTTCAAGTAAACCTAAATTAAATTCACTTAACCTCGAGCTTGAACGTACCCTTAGAGTCCTTAGGTCTTCAATCCAAGCTTCTAGAGCTCGGTTGATGTTAGACGACGAATCCACACCTCAACCATCGTCTTTATTTCAGGCCGAAATTCAAAGTACCCTTAAAAGGTTAAGGAAAACTCGAATTTTTAAAATAAAACCTATTCCAATGGCTGACGTTGGAAATAACAAAAATAACGAAAATAATGTAAATAATCATAATATACCTCCGCCGCCTCCGCTTAGGGATTACTTTATTCCTACAACTTACACGCCTCAAGCAGGTATCGAATTACCGAAGGCGACAACATCTCACTTTGAGATAAAGTTGCCTACCATTTTGCTACTTCCTTCTTTCCATGTCCATATAAATGAAGATCCATATCAACACTTAGGAGATTTTCAAGATATTTGCTCTACTTTAAAAATTCAAAATTTCACTGACGATGAGTTAAAATTGCGTCTCTTCCCATTCTCTTTAAGAGATAAAGCAAAATATTGGCTTCAATCACTTGAGCCAAATACAATTAAAACATGGGAAACCTTACACAATGCATTTTTACAAAAGTTTTTCCTAATCACGAGGAATAATTAGATAAGAAAATCGATAACAAATTTTGTGATGCAAGATGGGGAAACACTTTATGACATATGGGAGAAATTTAAAGAATTATTACGCTCTTGTCCACATCATCAGGTCCCTAAGTGGCAGTTGGTCCAGGTTTTCTACGAGGGACTTATTCCCTCTATTTGTAATACCATTGACGCCGTTTGTGCGGGTACATTCCTACACAAAAGCGTCGACGAGGCCTGGAAAATAATCGATTGCTATAATGGCAATCGATTGGACTGAAATGACTCCCAATCGATTGGCATTAACACCAATCGATTGGCATTAACACCAATCGATTGGCTTGGAATCTATGAAAATCGATTGGGTTCTGTTACCAATCGATTGCCACTGATTCTCATATAGTTTCATGGCAGTGGCTAGGGAAACAATGTTTCTTCACATTATTCCCAACCGAGATACTAAGCTAGCATTATTTTAACTATAGAAACATAGATATAGGAGAACATATCAATAAAATGGGACTTAAACATAAGTTCTAATTCTAGATTGAAATTGCAATGGTGAATCAAACTCAAACTCAGTGAGATACAATCACTAATCTCAAATTAATAATGTAGAATGTAAGGAAAACCTGAATTTGATCACTGGAATTGAAATGTAGAATCTTAAGACTTGAAGTTGTTTACAGAAATAAAAAGCCAAATGAAAATCCTACAAAACAAAAGAAAATGTGAGCCAACCTTTGACCCCCTCACTCTTATCTATTTATAATGTGAAATACCTGAGTCTGAGGCATCCAGGTTCATTCTGTAACGGCTGGTCGCTGTTATTACCAATGATTTGCTAAGATTTTGCTTCATTAAAGAGAATTGACTTCTAGCTTTTACCAATCGATTGGTAACTGAGTCAAATCAATTGGTAATAATACCAATCGATTGGTTAAGTTGGCAATCGAGTGGTTTGGATCTATGGACAACAATCGATTGCAATGATGGCAATTGATTGGTACGTGGATCTAATTTTTGACTTATTCTCTTTGTTTCTTGAGCTATCTCTTTCCACCTTGTTATTCATTCCAGCTTCAGGACCTGCATTTAAAGGACTAAATACAACAACATATCACGAAAACTACATCATTATGTAAAAAAGAAAGGTTAAAACACAAGTGCAGGTAAAGCTAGAGATATGGGGCTAAGTTAAACCAATTTTTATCTCTTTATCGAGCCAATATTTAACAAATATCAGCTCTCATCACGTGGTTTGGGTTGGTGTGACGAGCTCGGGAGTTATGCTCTATAAGGTTGAAATGAATGGATTTTACGTTACATTATTTCTAAATTGCTTTAATGATGGTTATGAACTCTTGGTGCCCAAGAGATTGATTTACTAGTATTTTTACATGTTTTGAAAGTTAATTTGATATTTCAAAATGTTTAGGAATGTTGAAAATAAGAAAGGGTTGATTGATCTTTAGGCAAAATTCTGCAGTAATGAACGATTCTGCCAGAGGGTCATTCGAGCCAATATTGAACAAATATCAGCTCTCATCACGACCCGCAACTAGTGTATTGCTAGTCTTTAGCAATGAAGAGGAATTAGAGCAAGCTAAGACAACGAACAACCAACGTTACAGTTTTTTAAATGAACTAAAGCAAAAGAAAAATCATAACTCACTTTCGCAGGAGTCGCGGTTGCAATTAGCGTTTGCAACAAGCCTTTGAATCCCTAGGTTTACCTTAGTGAATGAGTTATGTTTCGTGAGGGTTTTCAGAGAATATACCCACAAAATTCATGTGTCAAGCTTACTAAACTTATCAAAGAACCTCAATCTCTCCTTTATGCTAAAAATTATGGTCAATAGGGACATAGATTCCTTTATCGTGCCATGGAAATAAACAACATGTTACAAAGTAACTAATCGAGTCAAAACTACATCCATAGCCTTCATATATCCTTGTGTGTGTGTGTGTGTGTGGAGTCAACAACTACAATCAAAATCTTCATCTCAGAGTTATTTAGATTAAATATGTTCAAGATTTCATAGTTTCAACTCAATTCTCACACGGTTTACGCTCAAAATAGAATCACTATAAAACCAGCTTAAAAGTTGTGCACTCATAGTATGAAGCTCAAAGGAGTAAATATAGAGGCAATCAAATATGCTTTCATACTAGACACTGAAAAATGCTTATTTTGAAGTGTAGGAGTCTCATAAATGGAATACCATTTACTACAGGAGCGATCTACCGTGGAAAATTCATTCCATACTCAAAATTGATTAAAGTTATCCAGAATCTTTTAGGACTTGTGAAAGAAAGAGGCAAAGTAGTCAGAATGATTAGATGTGATTACAAGTTCAAGCATGTGGTTGGGTATCTTCAGTTTCAACTTCACCCTTTTCATTCACCCAATCCTCCAACATCTATATAAATCTATTTTGCTTCGACCATCATTTTTTTTTCTTTATCCCTTTTCTTTTGATCTTTTCTTTTCAATGTAGCTTCTTTTTTTTTAACTACTTTTTTTCCTCTTTAAGTCATCCACACAAAAATAATCCAATCTCAACTATAAATATATGATTTCAGGTAGAAACATTGATTAATGATAGGTAAGTAGGGATTTAAACTTGCTCGGGTGGTGAGGTGAGCTATTGATGGCCTAAATCATCTTCTGGACACTTTAACTTATCTTGAGTAATTCTTGAATTTTAATATTGGTAGATCCTGAACGTTCTCCTGAAGCAACTAGCCAATTGAAACAAGAATGAGACTTTCAACGAGATATTAATTCATTTCAAGAATTGACATGAGTTTTGTGATTAACCCTCAGAACAAAAGAATGGCTCAAAAATTTCACTAGGGTTTAAAGTTTTCGCTATTAATTCAATCACATGACAATCGTATTTTACTCTGATTTAAAATTTTATCACAATTGTCAACTCGTGAAAATGTTTCCAGGATATATTCATGCTATGGATATAAAAACTAGATTAGTGACAAAGTAACATGTAATCGAACTGCATAACACGGGAAAAAAAAGAATATGAATGCATCATTGCACAATGACATTAGCTAGGAGAAACGAGATTTTGAAAGTTAGAAGCTTAACAATAGGTTTTTTTTTTTATCTAAATGAAAGAAAGCAAACCAAACTAACTAAAACGGACATGGGAATTAAAATATTTAACAGGTGTGCATTTTTAATTCAAAACATAAACAGGTATGAATATCTACCCCTCACCCCCAACTGATATAAACATTGTCCCCAATGGAGGTATTTCAAGCAGCAAAAGGTAGATATCACCTGATACACACTTTTCAGTACACATCTGAGAATTCACCTATTTCAATACAATAACTTCCACAACTAACCAAGATCAAGAATATCATGGATACAATAGAAAGTAGAGACAATTAAAACACAATCCATGAGCAAAAAGAAATATCTGTATAATAATATCCAAAATCATAAAAAAGTCCATATACAGATATAAATGAAACCAAATGTTCAATCAACCAAAATATCCACACATCCAAAGATTAAAACATAAGAGAAGGACAACAAGATAAAATAGAATAGTAACGCTCTCTCGGTCCCAAACTCGGTCCTAAAGCTCAATAGAAGGAGGGTAACCAGAGGTCGTAGGTGCGTTGTCGTAAATAGGATTAGCAACTTCACTACCACCCTCAGCAGCTATCTCAGTTTGGACGACAGCCACCGGATCACTCTCAGCCGGTGTGGCAGCAATAACTGGAGGTGGTGGCGTCTCTGATAAGATGACCTCTGGAGGCGATGAAGTGGATGCCGGATCAGAAGGTGGAGCTGCCTGTTGAGGTGGTGTGGATGAACGCAAGGACTGCTCAATCCACAATAGCATCAATATCTGCTCCATCTGACTGCCCAACTGCTCGAGTCGTGTATGAACAAAGTCGCGATCAGAGGCCAGCTGAGTGGCCATCAACTCTTGCTGAGCAATCAACTCCTGGATCATCACATGTAACTGCAATCTCACCTCTCTTACTCCAAAAAAAAAATCATAAATAGCCTAGATAGTGGCGGGGGCTGCGGAGGCTGCAGGGGGCTCACGCCTTCGTAACTCGTACTGACCCTCAGCCGCAGTTGGCATCCCTGGGTCCTCCTCCTCCTCATCCTCAACAATAACGGTATCTTGACCCTCTACCATAGGCGTCCCTGGGTCCTCCTCCTCTGAGGATTCTTGACCTCTCTTTCTCTTCTTCTTTCCATTCTTCTTCTTGCCACTACTCTCCTTCAACTTCCATTTTCCTTTACTAAGGGCCTTAAACTGGCCATCTGACCTTCTTGCCGTGGCCTCACAGAAAATACCGATCTTCAAACTCTTAAGAGGAAGATCAATAGGAAGTTGAGAGATGCCTGCTTTTGCACACACTCTATGAATGACCCATGCACCTTTGAGTTGCTGGGTACGTTCCAAATGCCTAGTGCAGTCAAAGAAGAAATCCAGTAGGAGGCTAGAGAGGCAGACTGGCTTCTTGGTTCCAATTGCATACAAAAGCTGCGTATACCACCCAGCCAGCTCCTTCTTGTAAGTAGTTGGAAGAATGCACCCAATAATGGCCAGGTGTAGCAAATGGTAGGCTGAGGTGAGATTATGGTCCCAAATAGTTCCCTCTCTACTCCACTTTTTAACTTTTCCTTCGGATATTTCTATAGCGACAGAATCGAATGATGGGAACGGACGATCAATGTGGACCAAAAATAGATGATCAGGAACCTCGACAATACCAAAAGTTGTCAAGACTGATGCAGGGCTAAATATAACCTCTTTTCCTTGGATGCATGATGAGTAGGTGTATGGAGCTCCCAGAACCTTGATCATACTTGCTATGGCCGCTTGTATCCACACAGTATTGACCTTTTTGGCGGTCGTAAGAATTGGCATCCAGTTCGGATAAGCACGAAGCTGAGAGAGGTAGAAGGGGATCTTAGTATCGCTCCAGAGATCCTCAAATTACCGCTCAACCATCACTTCTCGGGTTTGGAAATTTCTTGAGAACTAGGTGTTCTCCTTTTCTGTACAAAACCTATGAGCAAGTGGTGGGTCCGTAATGACTAGCGAGGTAGATTTATCCTGATGAAGCCAGCCGTCCTTAGGCTTGGGGGCCAATAGAACTAAAAAAGGAAAAGAAACAGAGATATAAGATGAAAGAAATGACAAACTGTCTATCTATTTATGCCAATCGATTGGAATAAATTGGCAATTGATTGCCATCCAATGCTAATTGATTGGGCCCTAATGGCAATCGATTGCCATTGGCGAATGAAAGGGGGCTGCCCACAAAAAGGTCTCACATCCCCAATCAATTTTTAGTGGTCATATGACCATGAGGGGCACCCTCAATTATTTTGATTAAAGTTAGGGCATAAAATTTGAAGTGGGTTGGGGGATTACCTCTGTGATAGTGTTTGATCGGGAGAGAACAAATCCTATTTATACGCTTTAACGAGCATTTGTTAGTACCTTTTTATCCTGTTTTTGTATATTTTTACTTCGTTTTCTAGTTTCTGACAGGTTTTGGAAGAAATCAACTAAATCAGGCTAAACAGGGTGAAAAAGTAGAAAGAAAGAAGCTGAAAAAGCCAAGTCGCGCGTGCGACCCGCGGGCGCGAAAATCCAGAAATCGCTCGCGCGATCCGCTCGCGCGAAAGTCCCAGAATCGCTCGCGCGATCCGCGCGCGCGAGGAGCCAAATGTCGCGCTCGCGCGACCCGCTCGTGCGATATGTGTAAAAACCAAAGTTGCGTATTTCAGTGTACTGAAGACTCTTGTGCAAACGAAACTGCTGAATGACGTCCAGATTGTAAATTACATCAGTTTCAGTCCGTTTCGAGTTGGGAAGGCTTCCAAAACTTGTTGTAAATCTATATATACTCTATTTTACTTCAATTAAAGGGTTGGCAATTATTACATACACAATATACAACCACACTTTCAGCCATTGAAGAGAGGAAAGCAAGGAGAAGAAGAAGAAGACCAAGGATTTCCATGGCCTCCTCCATCAACTACTTGCCATCTATCACTTCCATGGACGGCTAGATCATAGATCTAGGGTTTCAATGAAGCCCTAGACGAGTAATATGGTTTTATTTATGTTTTTATTTTAGTTTTATTATGTATGGATGACAGTCACATGTTTAGAGGATTTTATAAATAAATCGTACTTTTATTGATTAAATCATTACTTTCAGAATTTATTCTTGTCTTAGATCTATTTTGACTGTGATGTGCTCAACGATCTATTCTTGCTGTGCTTGTTTAGATTGTTTACATGTGATGGTGCTTTATTGATTTGTGCTATCAAGTATCCGAATAGTCCATGCCTAGATTAGATGGATTAGATCACAACCCTAGTTTAGTGTGGGATAATTCGTGCTAACCGAAGATGGATTATGTTGGTGCTTGAACCATGAATATCTTCTTGTCGGAGGAATTGGGCTTGTAGCTACAATTCCCCATAATCATCCAACTTAGTAAGCTAAAGTAATTCATAAATATTCCTATTATGAAGCTAGTGGTGGATTTGCAATCCTAGGTTCCCTTAAACATTATTTAAAACAATTTTAATTGCTTTCATAGTTTAGATTTATTTTTATGTTCTTAGTTTAATTATAATTCAAATCAAAATCCGTTTTTCCTAATTAATTAGACTTAGGTTTTAAAATTAAGAGCTGTAGTAATCAATCTCTGTGGGTTCGACCTTTACTTCCACACTGCAAATCTTTTGAAAAGTAAAGAATACTTTTTATATCTTGATATTGACAACATCAATTTTTGGCGCCGTTGCCGGGGATTGCATTACTACCTTTAGTTTTATAATCTTAGTTTAGTTAATTTGTAAATATTAGAATAGGTACTAATTTTCTTATTTTCCGTTTTTGATTTTTAGTTACTAACTTTTCTTTTTATTTTATAGGTTATCGAGTCATCAAATTCCAACGTTTCCGAGTGGAGTAGCTAATTACATCAAAGGAGCTTACGCAAATAAAAATAAAAAAAATCAAGTCATTTGCTTCCTTTGAAATTCACTTCAAACCACTGTAAGTCAGGGCGCTGTGACGCACTATTTGCATTAGTTTAGAAGTGATTGTTCACGTGCATTAGCTAGGAAACCCGGGGCGCTGGGCTTGACGCGGTCATTGCATTGCAGGATAATATTCATGCATCATAGTAGTTGTGTGCCTGTTGTCTGATTTGCGTGATTATTTGCATTTATTTGAGTCAGTTTTTATTTTAGTTATTTTTCTTTTAAGTTTATGTTTCTTACGCGTTCAAGTAAACCTGAATTGCATTCTATCGATCTTGAACTTGAACGTACATTAAGAATTAACAAGTATTCAAACATAACTTCTAGAACTAGGTTAAACATAGACGACGAATTAACTCCGAAACCATCGTCGTTGTTTGATTCCGAAATACGTAGTACTCTTCAAAAACTAAAGAAACCACGCTTTCATAACATAGAACCAATTAAAATGGCCGACATTGGAAATAATCAGAATAATGGAAATAACGGAAATAATCCTAATATACCTCCACCTCCTCCGCTTAAAGATTACTTCATTCCTACGACTTACACGCCACAAACATGTATCGACTTACCGGAGGCGACGGCATCTCACTTTGAGATAAAGTCGTCTACCATCTCGCTACTTCCATCATTCCATGGCCGTCTAAATGAAGATCCATATAAACACTTAGGAGATTTTCAGGATATATGCTCTACTTTGAAAATCCAGAATCTTACTGATGATGAATTAAAAATGCGGCTCTTTCCATTCTCTTTAAAAGATAAAGCTAAGTATTGGCTTCAATCTTTGGAGCCAAACACAATTAGAACATGGGAAGACTTACACACCGCATTTTTACAGAAGTTTTTTCCTATTATGCGTACAAATCAAATAAGAAAATCTATCACTAATTTTGTTATGCAAGATGGGGAATCACTTTATGATACATGGGAAAAATTTAAAGAATTATTACGTTCGTGTCCACATCATCAGGTTCCTAAGTGGCAACTCGTTCAGGTCTTCTATGAGGGGCTTATTCCCTCTGTTAGGAATACCGTCGATGCCGTTTGTGCGGGAACTTTCCTACACAAAAGCACCGACGAGGCCTGGAAAATATTTGAAACTTTAAGCGAGAATTCGATGCACCAAGCGGTGTCTGTCCGTTCTGAGGGATACCCACAACCTAAGAGGGAGGTAAAGTTCGAGTCAAGTCAATCAATTGAAAGAAAAGAACTATCTAACAAACTTGACCGACTTTTAACAATGAACCAAACGACAGCCTCACCCGCTCGTGAAATTTGTGCATTATGTTCTGATACTTCACATTCGATACTTGCATGTCCATCGGCGAGTCAATTTCCGGAATTCGTGGAGCAACACATTAATTCTATTCAACAATACCCACGAAATAATTATAATGCAACTACTAATAATCCGGATGCGCCATGGAGAAACCATCCTAACTTCTCGTGGAAAACTAATAATAATAATCCTAATGAGGCGACTAATTTTCCAAATGCGTAACGACCTCAGTTTTAACCTAATCAATACCAACACCCGCTTCCTAATTCGAATCCTTCAAGGGGTAATGCTTTTGAAGAAAAGGTGTTGGCGTCCCTTAAGACTATTGAAACGCAAGTACAGGCACAAGCACAAATAGTGCACTCACACACACAATCCATTGCAAAGCTTGAATCCCAAATGGGACAACTAGCTACTGTAGTGAGTCATAGAAACGAGGGGACGTTGCCTAGTCAAACAATTCAAAACCCTAAGGGACAATATGAGGTTAAGGGGTCGAATGAGCAAGTAAACGCCGTCTCAACTAGGTTGACTACACGAGAGGAAGAGGTAATAGAAATTCCGAATGAGAATGTGAAAGATATGAATAGCAACTCTAATACGACGAAGGGTGAGGACGTGAATCAAAATAGGAAAGAAAATGAATTGGTCCCAACGAATTATATTCCGAGAATGCCATATCCACCTAATGTTGAGGAGCCGTCTAATCTTACAAATAAAAAGTCTAAGGTTGAGGATATACTCGAGGTGTTTAAATAAGTCAAAATAAATATTCCTTTCCTCGATGCTATAAAACAAATTCCCGCTTATGCTAAATGTCTAAAAGACCTTTGTACACAAAAATGCAAAATACGCAGTCATACGCCTAAAAAGGTCTTCCTCACAGAAAAAGTAAGTTCAATTTTCCAACACGCTCCTCCGAAGTATAAGGATCCCGGTACGCCTACAATTTCATGTGTCATAGGTGACACTATCATTCATAGGGCTCTCCTTGACTTAGGTGCGAGTGTTAATCTCTTACCCTATCACGTCTATAAACAATTAGGACTAGGTGAACTTAAACCTACGGCCGCTACTATTCAGTTAGCGGATCGTTCCATCAAAGTACCTAGAGGAATCGTCGAAGACGTCTTAGTAAAAGTTGATCAATGTTTCTATCCTGTTGATTTTATGGTCCTTGACACCGAACCCGTGCTAGATACTAGGAAACACACTCCTGTCATTCTTGGTCGTCCATTCTTAGCCACGGCCAACGCACGTGTCAATTGTAGAACAGGGGTGATGAAAGTGTCATTCGGGAATATAAAATTAAAATTAAATGTTTTTAATGCTGTTGATCAACCTCCCAAAGATGACGATTATCTAGGTGTGGAGGGTAGTGAGGTTAAACGGAATATTGAGCCTAACAAAGTAATAAATATAAGTGCGGGGAATAATATAGAGGATGATGAGTGGATGAATCCTAATACTTCGGACCCTAATGTTGAATCTACTCGAAAGGTAAGAAATCGATTTGAACTTACTAATAAACCGTCGATTGAATTAATTCAAAGCGACGTAATTTCTGCTTACCATCGAGCTCTACCTGACATTCTTAGGGGTACGAAGTCTGATTTTCAACCTCCGTAAGTCTTGAGCTAGAACGGTCTAGCTGAAGACGTAAAAGTTAGCGCTTCTTAGGAGGCAACCCAAGCTTAATTTCGTCTGTTTTCTTTGTTTTGGTCAGTTTTGAGTCGTTTTGGTCAGTTTTGGAGTCATTCTGGGTAGGTTTGGGGGTCGGAATTAATTTATTTTAATATTATATACATAATTTTAACCAAAATATGGAAAAAACCCTTCTCGCGCGCGCGGCCCGCTCGCGCGAGAATGTGCCTTAATGTTTTTTCTTTCGTTTTCTTGTTTTGAGCCCTCAGGTTCTCCTCGCGCCTGATATCGCGGGCGCAAGGTACCTCGCTCGCGCGAGATTGTGTTAAAAAAAAAAAAAAAAAAAACCAGGGATTCGCGCGCGCGACGGCCGCTCGCGCGATTTTCCCTTTTCTGGATATTTTCTTTTGTTTTCTATATCAGTCCTCCCACACCTGTCACATAGTTTTTACTTTTCTGTTTTTGTTTCTTAGGTACTTTTAGATCGAGTCTTTGATTGTTTTCATAATTCTGGTTATGTTTTATTTCCTTTTATAGCTTATTTTCGTGTTGTCTTCATAGTTTTGTTTCTTTTTATAATTTATTTAGTTTCGTTTAGCTTAGTTATAATTCTTTTAGTTGTTTTTATTATTTTGTTTGTTTAATTTTCTTTTGTTAAGACGTAACAGGTAACATAGAACTTTATAGCCATATTCCTTTGTGTTAACCTGTTCTGTGTTTGCCGAGATCGAGGTAGTATCGTTCCTTCCTTATGTACTCTCCTTTCTTTCGTTTTATTGTTTCATTGGGGACAATGAAAGGTTTAGGTTTGGGGGTATGCACTCACACATGCACATTTGCACATTAGTTTATGCAAAATTTCAATAAGTGTGTTTAAATAAACGATGTTACCGACGTTTTTGCAATATCAATTTGATACTTTTTGATAGAGAACTTTGAATTGTTATAGAATGGTAAACAAGAGAAGATGTGATTAAACATTTGCTGAAGTTATGATGTAACGTTTTAAGTTATGTATTGTTTGAATCGTAGTTTTATATCATAGATTTGCACACAAACTTATGCACTGCACGTAGTCATTAGAATACATGTTGGTTGTGAACTATAATATGATTCGGATTTCTAGATAACACATGGTGGAGACTAAGCCCAGTGAGCTTTTGAGCCTATTTTTTCTTTTTAGAGGGTTATAAATACATTGTGTTTGTCGAATTTCATTGAAATAGCGCATCTACTTGTTGTTTAGTCTCATTATTCTTGTTTTGGTTGATAGTCAAGTTAAAATACTTGTTACCATGCTAAATAATCTTCCATTGTAAACATTGAAGAACCGTATTACCCTAGGAAATGATTTTAGGCCCTTTTTGTTTACTACCGGCCGATAAAAGATAAAATTTCCTTAGTTCGCCCCTTTGAGCTGTTACAATGCCTCTTTTTCTTTGTTCACCATTATCCTCTGTAAAAGCTCCAACTTGATCAACTTGGAGTATACCACTGGAAGAGTGATCAACTTTTAGTAGTATTAAGGCGATGTGTTGATTGAGAAGAAGAAAATAATATGTTATTGGGGTAGTTGCTTGGTATTCGATGAATAATCATTTGAGAAGCAAGAAAAGAAAAAGGAAAAGAAACATAATACAGAAGAGGAAGGTTGAAAAAAAAATGAAAGAAAAGAAGAAAAATGAATGAAAAGGAATGAAGAGAAAGAAAAGATGAAAGTTTGTAGAAGAAGAATGAAAGACATCGAACATGCCTTATAATGCCATTCTGAAAACTACCTAACGAATCCTTTCTATCCTTTTTCATTGCCTGAGCCACATTACAACCTTTGAAAAGTCCTATTTGATCCTAGGAAACATGGTTCGGATATGAAAATGATGGGAGGGGGATTAAAACATGGTAATGATTAATTTTTCTTGATTATTGGCATCCTATCCATGAGACTACTGTTCTTTCGTGTCATGCGTCTTTTTCGAGTCATATGTGAGCATATTTCGTTTTGAAAATATATTTCCTTTACTCACATATATTAGAAAAATTACACCTGTTTCTGAGTGTTTCATTTTGGAGTGTAATTGACATTGTGAGATTCGTAGTCGAAGCATAGTTAGATGGTTATCCGAGTTATATTCCAAGTTCATGACATGCGCGTGTTCATTTGACTACCACATCACACACGTGCAATCTTATGAGGAACTCTACTGATTCGTACATTGCATGCACTTGATTGTTTCTCATGATTTAGGTGGATGTTTCATTACGTTTCTTTATGTTCGTTATTCTATTTCAGATCTTTGTTTTATGATAAGAAGTATTGATTGTTATATTTTTCATTTTTAAATAAAATTCTTTGAATTTATAAGTTAATAAAGATGGTTGTGGGTAACTTGTTGACGAGAACCCTCACGAGACTTCACTCGTCCTACTAGGGACACCTAGGGGTTTAAAAGGCTTGTTGCATACGCTAAATGCAATCGTGATCCATGCGAAAATGGAGTAGTATTTTATTAGTAGTTTTTATTTTAGTTTTGCTCGAGGACTAGCAAAATGTAGGTTTGGGGGTGTGATCGGGAGAGAACAAATCCTATTTATACGCTTTAACGAGCATTTGTTAGTACCTTTTTATCCTGTTTTTGTATATTTTTACTTCGTTTTCTAGTTTCTGACAGGTTTTGGAAGAAATCAACTAAATCAGGCTAAACAGGGTGAAAAAGCAGAAAGAAAGAAGCTGAAAAAGCCAAGTCGCGCGCGCGACCCGCGGGCGCGAAAATCCAGAAATCGCTTGCGCGATCCGCTCGGGCGAAAGTCCCAGAATTGCTCGCGCGATCCGCGCGCGCGAGGAGCCAAATGTCGCGCTCGCGCGACCTGCTCGCGCGATATGTGTAAAAACCAAAGTTGCGTATTTCAGTGTACTGAAGACTCCTGTGCAAACGAAACTGCTGAATGACGTCCAGATTGTAAATTACATCAGTTTCAGTCCGTTTCGAGTTGGGAAGGCTTCCAAAACTTGTTGTAAATCTATATATACTGTATTTTACTTCAATTAAAGGGTTGGCAATTATTACATACACAATATACAACCACACTTTCAGCCATTGAAGAGAGGAAAGCAAGGAGAAGAAGAAGAAGACCAAGGATTTCCATGGCCTCCTCCATCAACTACTTGCCATCTATCACTTCCATGGACGGCTAGATCATAGATCTAGGGTTTCAATGAAGCCCTAGACGAGTAATATGGTTTTATTTATGTTTTTATTTTAGTTTTATTATGTATGGATGATAGTCACATGTTTAGAGGATTTTATAAATAAATCGTACTTTTATTGATTAAATCATTACTTTCAGAATTTATTCTTGTCTTAGATCTATTTTGACTGTGATGTGCTCAACGATCTATTCTTGCTGTGCTTGTTTAGATTGTTTACATGTGATGGTGCTTTAT
Organism: Hydrangea macrophylla; assembly: GCA_033977485.1. Lineage (NCBI taxonomy): Eukaryota > Viridiplantae > Streptophyta > Magnoliopsida > Cornales > Hydrangeaceae > Hydrangea > Hydrangea macrophylla. Next base: position 51,932,051 of record CM066983.1, read on the forward strand.
TGATTTGTGCTATCAAGTATCCGAATAGTCCATGCCTAGATTAGATGGATTAGATCACAACCCTAGTTTAGTGTGGGATAATTCGTGCTAACCGAAGATGGATTATGTTGGTGCTTGAACCATGAATATCTTCTTGTCGGAGGAATTGGGCTTGTAGCTACAATTCCCCATAATCATCCAACTTAGTAAGCTAAAGTAATTCATAAATATTCCTATTATGAAGCTAGTGGTGGATTTGCAATCCTAGGTTCCCTTAAACATTATTTAAAACAATTTTAATTGCTTTCATAGTTTAGATTTATTTTTATGTTCTTAGTTTAATTATAATTCAAATCAAAATCCGTTTTTCCTAATTAATTAGACTTAGGTTTTAAAATTAAGAGCTGTAGTAATCAATCTCTGTGGGTTCGACCTTTACTTCCACACTGCAAATCTTTTGAAAAGTAAAGAATACTTTTTATATCTTGATATTGACAACATCAGTGTTGCTATGAAACGGGTGCAGAAATGGCTCGTATGTGATGTAATTAGTGGAGTCAATGATAGAAGATTATGAGGATGATGATCAAAAACCGAAAAATGAGCCCCAAAACTCCTCTTCTATCCTCGCGTTGGCCCACGATAGTGATTGTAATGATGTGAGATGAGGATGGAGGTGATAATGATGGGGGGAACGGTGGAGGTGAGAATGGAATGGTGGTAGTGATGATGTGAGTTGAGGGTGGGAGTTGTCTCCCAAAATCTCCTTCTCTCTCTCTCTCAATTAGATTTAAAATTCATGAGAGAAAGGGAGGTGAATAGACTTTACGTCTGGAATGAATAGGAATTGATTACCATTATTGGCTATCGACTGGTATCAAGTTCCAATCGATTGATAAAGGATGCCAATCGATTGGTTATCAAAAGTCAGAGGGACAAAGAAATGGTTCACAACATCACCCCCAACTATTTCCAGATGTTGTTTGATGCAATTAATCATGAAAACTAGCATCCAAATAGTAAAAACACCCACCAAACACAAAGGTTGGGAAGAATTTATTAAGAAATCATCAATTTTATTGCTCAGTCATAGATTCTCTAAATCCAAAATTTCAAGATCTTGATTGGGAAGCAAACAAACAGACAAAAAGAAAACCAAAACAAAGTTCCATGTTATTCAGCGGTTACAGGATTTAGATAGCTCAATTAAGCTCAAGTTTTGGAGAAGAAAAATCTTCACCTTCAGTAAAGTCCATGAAGTACTCTACCACCTCTCCGTCTGAGTTAATATGGAGATCTTCCAGAATCTCTCTAACTACGCACAACAGATCCCTTGTATTCATATCGGCAATTGCTTCATTAGGAGAATCTGGGTACGAACTGGACAGGGGAGTGAAAGTTGGCCTTTCCTTTTCCACCTGTTCTGGGGTTCCTAGGGAGCAGACCCCATGGTAAAGCAAATGTGGTAGAAATTGTAATGGATTCATCCTACAACCAATGAATTGACAGATAAAGAAATGAAGATAGAAAAGAAAGAAACACACCAAGAGAAAGAAAACTAATATACAACAAACAAGATTATCAACTTTTCAAGAAGAATAGTCAGGATTGTCTAATTAGAAGGTCTCTGAATTTGGTTCGAACCTCTCCAAGAATGGTTTTAAGCATTGCCCATTAACCTTGAATGTATTCCCATTCTTGGGGTTTACGACTTCTACCACCCTATGAGGAAATACCTCCTTAACAACAAATGGTCCTATCCACCTTGATCTCAGCTTTCCAGGGAAAAGATGAAGCTTTGAATCATAAAGTAATACTTTCTGTCCTGGTTCAAGCTTCTTTCTTAGGATTGATCGATCATGCTTTGCTTTCAATTTTGATTTTATGTTTGGGCACGATCGTACGCATCATTCCTGATCTCTTCTAATTCATTAAACTGTAGCTTCCTCAGTGTACCACCTCATGGATATCAAAGTTTAGCAGTTGTGTGGCCTAGTATGCTTTATGTTTAATGGTGCTCATGGGTCGGGTGAGTCGGTTTTGACTATCACCCATTCATCCACCCTAATCCCATCGAGTTTGGCAGATACAACCCGTCATCCATTTGACTGGTGGGGTAAAACCGACTCGTCAGTTTTGGATGGAGTCGGGTCGGGTTTCACCCGATAGAAAATCTACTATTTTTACCATACCTAAGTCTGATTCAAATCCTTTGAAAAAAAAACAAAGTCTGTTCAAATCTGCTCAATCATCTACAGATCCACCAAGAATGATTCAAATTTAGTATATATATATACCTATATGTAATATTCCATCAAGTTTTATGCCTAAAAATTAGGGAAAAATTAGGGAGAATGTCTGAAGCAAAAGAAAAAGAATCAAGAAGAAGAAGAAAGATCAAGAAGAAGAAGAAGAAGAAGAATAAGAAGAAGAAGAAGGATCTAGAAGAAGAAGAAGAAGAAGAAGAAAAAGATCAAGAAGAAGAGAACACTGATTCGTGGTGAAAAGTGCATATTTCTAGTGTATTACGTGGTATTTTATGCATACTTTTATCCCCAAAGTCCCTATATTTAGGTGCATTCTAATAAGAATGTTCTTTTTATTGTGTTAATGCTAAAACATATGTTTTTGCATTGTTTTATAGGTAATTGGATGTAAATCAATGAAGTGGAGCTAAAAAAAAGTGATTCTGGTGAAGAGAACAACATAAGCAGCTGAGAAAATGCCAATTTTGGTAATGAAACCTTCAGATTTGGAAGATTTTTCCAGAGACATGAAATGTAGATCTTTGAGTTAAGGTCGCGTGGCCACAAACGGGAGGTCAATCCAAGGTCCGAGTAAAACGTTATGGCCATTCTCCCATCGGTGCGCAGAGTTGTCAAAATCAGAGAGTTCAATCGATTGAGCAGAGTTCAATCGATCGAACCTTCGATCGATCGAACTAAGCTCGATTGATCGAACTTTATTTTCATCCAAAAGTTGCGTAAACTCTGCAGGAACCCTATATATAAGTCGTTTTGACGCCAGACGAAGGGAGGACGCTCCAGAACGCAGAAAACAACAGTTTAGGGTAGTTTTAGGGTTAGATTAGGAGTAGATTAGGTTAGATTCTTGTTTTTCTTCCTCTTTTCCATTGATTTATTGAAGATTATTGAAGATTCAAGTTGGTTTCATGATTATTACAAGTTATTTTCATATTTATTCTAGGTTTTTCTATTCCTTTATTTTATTTGATTGTTTATTGATATAGTTGTTATGATTGCTTTGGTTTACTATTCCTGCACTTGTTTATTTATGTTTCTATAGTTTAGACGTTGGGAATATGTGATGAAACATTGATTCCCAACCTCTGCCATGCAATCTTTTGAAACCTTGGGCTCGATCGATCGAAGGTATTTCGATCGATCGAACCAGAGCCATAGTCAAGCGATCGAAGGCATTTCGATCGATTGAAGGATGACGCTGTCCGATCGATCGAGAGCGCTTCGATCGATCGAACTTGTTGATTCCTGAGATGATTCTTTTAAGTATTCCATGACTTTCTGTTTTAGAAATCTATCATCAAATTGTCCTAATAAGCTCAATTTGTCACAACAGTTTTTAGAACTTAAAGCCTTAAGGCTATTTTCTTCAATGACTTTTGAAAACCACTTTGAATGCTAACACCATTTAGAGTGCAAGTAATAACCATTGTTTTAAACCATCTTCCAAGTATTTTAAATCAACCGTGATGATGTAGTCCCGGTCATGAAAGGGCTATTGATTCTTCATCTTTAGAAAAATACGGAATGCTGAAAAGGGATGTACTCCATAGAGCGTTAATGAATATGCATGGTAGATGGTTAGGATTAATGCGGATTCACGTGTTTCCAACACCTTTTGTTTATCTGTTTAATTAGTTATGTTTCTTTATGCTTTAGTTTATTATTTAGTTTAATTTAATTAATTAGGATTTGTTAGTACACCTCCAATCATTCATTCTTATTTTCTTTTTCTTTAGGTTATAACTTAGTAGACATTCTTCCTATTCCTTCCCTGTGGGATCGACCTGGACTTATCCAGTATTACTTGCACGATCACCTACATTTGGGTGTTGCACAAGAGCGCACAACTATTTAGTCGTGTCAAACACCAACCTAATAGGCTGAGATGAGAGATTTTTGCAACCTTCGACAGCAACCTTTGACGTCGGCAGCGACCTTCGACGATGACGAGAGCTCCAAGCTCCATTGGCGACCGTGGCAGGAGGTGAGAGGGCAGATGTAAGGGTTTTGGTTTTGGAGGTGTATCATGTGAGGAAGAGAAGGATTTTGGGTATGTAGTTTATACTGTATGTAAATTATATATATAAACAGTATATCAGTTTTAGAAGTGATGGAGTCGGGTCGTGTGGAATCGGGTGAACACCCCCAAGACCTGTGACTCCACCTGAAGTGATTGGGTTTCCACCCCCAAGACCCTTGATTCCACCCACTATAATTAAAAACTGAAAAAAGGGGTTCGGGTGAGTCGGGTAGGCGGGTGGATTTTGAGTAGCCCTATTTATGTTCCAGTTCCACCAGCAAATGGCAGGCCTTTCCATAAATTAGCCTATAGGGAGACATTCTGAGGTTCGTCTTGTATGTCGTCCTGTATGCCCATAGAGCATCAGTTAGATGTGGAGACCAATCCTTTCTGTTGATGTTAATAGTTTTTTTTCTAGGATATGTTTAATTTCTCTATTGTCTAGCTCCTCTTGACCATTTGATTGCGGGTGATATGATAAAGTAATCTTATGGTTGACCCCATATTTTTTCATCAGTGCCTCGAAAGGCTTATTGCAGAAATGGGTCCCCTGATTGCTAATCAAAGCCTTCGGTGTTCCGAATCTTGAAAGAATGTTTTCTTTTAAGTATTTGATCACGGTTCTATGATCATTTTTTCGTGTCGGAATGGCCTCAACCAACTTAGACACATACTTGACCGCCAAGAGAATATATTCATAATGAGAGGATGGCGGGAATGGTCTTATGAAATCAATGCCCCAGCAATCAAAAAGTTCAATAGTGATGATCGGGGTCATTGGTATTTCATTTCTTCTGGACAAACTTCCTAGCATTTGGCACCTGACACATGCTCTACAGAAAGCATAAGAGTCTTTAAAAACTGTAGGCCAGTAAAAACTACTGCTAAATAACTTATGGGCAGTCTTTTGCGCTGAAAAATGACCGCTGCACACTTTAGAATGACACAAGGAAAGGATATGAGAAATATCCTCTTCTGGCAAGCATCGCCTTATAACTTGGTCCGCACAGTACTTAAACAAGTATGAATCATCAAAATAAAACCAACAAGCGATAGATAGAAACCTTTTTTTGTTAGGGATGGACCAATAGGATGGGGTCTCCCCTGTTGCTAAATAGTTAACGATATCTGCGTACCAGGGCAATGCAGCCACAACAAATAATTGTTCATCGAGGAAAGATTCATAGATCGGAGTCGATTGTGAGGAGTTGTCCTTGAAGGTCAATCAGGAAAGGTGATCAACCACGACATTCTCTATTCCCTTTTTATCCTTGATAACCAAATCAAATTCTTAGAGTAGCAGAATCCAGCCTATTAATCGCTGCTTCGTATCTTTCTTTGATAAAATATATTTTAATGCAACATGATCTGTAAAGCAAATAATCTGGGATTCAATGAGGTATTGTCTGAACTTTTCCAACGTGAATACAATTGCCACTAACTCTTTTTTGGTAGTGGAGTAGTTTCTTTGGGCTCCTTCAAGAGCTCTGCTGGCATAGTAGATCACCGACGTGGCCTAAAAACGATCGTATATCTTTCACCGTGGTGGGGATATGAAGATTAGAGATTATATCAATCTTCGCCTTATCTACTTGTATTCCATCAGGGGATACAGTATGCCCTAGAATAATTCCTTTTGTCACCATAAAGTGACACTTTCCCCAGTTGAGGACCAAATCTTATTCTCACATCTCTGTAAAACTTTTTGGAGATTTCCTCACATCTTTGTAAAACTTTTTGGAGATTTCCCAAACAATCATCAAAACTACTTCCAAAAATGGAGAAATCTTCCATAAAAACTTCCATGATCTTTTCAACCATATCGCTGAAAATGCTCAGCATGCACCTCTGGAAAGTATCAGGTGCGTTGTATAAGCCAAATGGCATCCGACGATATGCAAATGTTCTAAATGGACAGGTAAAAGTGGTTTTTCCTTAATCAACAGGATCAATTTCAATCTGGTTAAAACCACTATAACCATCCAGGAAGCTATAAAACTGGTGACCTACCACTCTTTCAAGCATTTGGTCCATGAAAGGTAATGGAAAATGGTCCTTTCGAGTCACCGCATTCAATCTTCTGTAATCAATACACATACGCCAACTTGTGGTCACACTTGTAGGCACCAACTCTCCTTCCTTATTTTCCACCACTGTAATGCCAGCCTTCTTTGGCACTACTTGAGTCAGACTTACCTAAGGACTATCCGAGATCGGTTAGATTACCCCAACATCAAGCAATTTCAAGACTTCTTTCTTCACTACCTCATGCATTTTTGGGTCTAGACGCCTTTGCATTTGTCGATATGGTTTTGTGTCTACTTCTATATAAATCCTGTAGGTGCATATGGATGGGCTTATTCCTCTTAAGTCCGCGACGATCCATCCCAATGCACTCCTGTGCTGCTTGACACGAATATTTTTCTGTGTGCGCTTGTGTGCAATACCCAAGTGTAGGTAGACGTGCAAGTAGTAACTGGATTAAGTCCAGGTCGATCCCACAGGGAAGGTGTTGAATTAAACTACCTAGATTAGACTCTAAAGAGAAAACAAAAATCAATATTTAAAATGAAGTGTAGAACACAAAGTTCCACAGTTAACAGCTACTAGAATTAAAGACAACTAAATTAACTTAACTAACGATTAACTAACTAAGCACGATTCTAAAAGAAACGGTTCTTCTTAAGAAAAGAAAGTGTTGGGATTACGCGAATCCACCGTGACCTAACCTTCTACCATGCAATTGCATTTAAGCTCAAAGGAGTACACCTACTACAGTATTCTGTACTTCTCTAAAGATATAAAATCAATAGCCCTTTCATGACCGGGACTACATCATCACAATTAAGTTTGAAATACATAAAAACGGTTTAATCCAATAGTTAAGACTCTCACCTACAATGGTGTTAGCATTGAGGGTGGTTTGCAAAATATATTGAAAGAAAATGCTTTAAGGCCTTAAGTTTAAAGACTGTTTTGACAAACTGAGCATTTAGGGACAATTTGATAACAAATCCTTAAAACAGAAAGTCTTAGAATACTGTTTTAGGTGTTCTCAAGAATCAGAACCCTCGATCGATCGACGCGCTTTCGATCGATCGAATATCTTCATCTCTCGATCGATCGACATTTCCTCGATCGCTCGACTAAGTCACTGTCTCGATCGATCGACATACTTTCGATCGATCGAACACAGGAAGAAAAATATTGCATGGCAGAGGCCTGAAATCACGATTTCATCGCGATTTCCCAACCCTAAGACTACTCAGACATTGTATGGAGAACCACAGATTGATATTTAACGTAAAAGTTCATTGAAACAATGTTTGTTTGAAAGTTTTTCATTAAAACTATAAAACTAGTGAGTACGATCTAATTAACATAAAACTACTCGAGATTAATAAGTATACTATGATTAACTAAGTGCAGAAAACAAATAAGCAATAGATCAAGGACCTGGAATGAAGATAACTTGTATTAACTAAAGAAATCTAGTTCACAATGCTAAATCTTCAATGAAACCTACAAAAAACCAAGAAAAACTCTCTCCTCTCTATCTAAAACTGATAAAACAAAGTTTGGGCGTCCCCTCTGGACGTATACAATATGAAGATAAATAGTAAACCTAAGAGATAGGGTTTTAAAAACCCGCAACTGCTGCATGCGCGTATAATCTGATAAAAGGGACTTTCGATCGATCGAAACTCTCTCGATCGATCTAACAACTTGAATTGTCGATCGCTTTAACTTCCTTCGATCGATCGAACACTCGATCGCTCGAACTATGTCGATCGCTCGAACTCTGCAATTCTTCTTCAATCTTTCTTCTTTGAAACAAAGCATCTCCTTTTTATCAAATCTTTCAGTCTTTTATACAGCAGCATTCACCTGCACAAATAGTAGCTAAAACAATACAACTTATCATAGATTAATCATATTGTCTAAAACTAGCATTGTAATGCAAATTGCAGATAAAACGGGAAGTTGTGATCAAAACTAATGCAATTCTTTCTTTTAGCGCGGTTGTATTTTACAAATACCCCCGCTTTGCACAACCCCCAACTAGCTTATTGCTAGTCCCTAGCGATAAAGCGAAAATAAAATAAATAAAAACTCCTAAACTAATACTACTACAACTAAGAAACAACGAAAAACTAAAAACAACCTAACTAAGATAGAGAGACAAAAAAAAAAAAAAAAAAAAAAAAAAAAAAAAAAAAAAATCCTAACTCACTTTCGCAGGAATCGCGGTTGCATTTAGCGAATGCAACAAGCCGTTAAACCCCTAGGTTCCCCCTAGTGGACGAGTGTTGTCTCGTGAGGGTTTGCAGTGAATATACCCACAAAATTCTCCAATTTTAAGCTCAAAAAGATTTAGAATCACTTATGACATCTCCCCCCCATTAAACTGTTAATTCAACTCTACAAGGATATAATATCCTCTATCAACCCATGAAAGAGATCCACATGTTCCCCTATATTACCAAGTAAAATATACAAATGTATTACCATCATGCACCCGTGTGTGTGTGGAATCAACAACCATGCGCCCAACCCTTATTAAGAGTTATCTAGATTATTGTACTTGGGCAACTTGCAGTTTTAGCTCAATTCTCACATTGGTCACACTCAAAAACAACGTCTCTCAGAAACTTGCTTTATAATGATCGCACATAGTATGAAAGCTTTGATAAAGATGATATTCTAAGTGCTAATGCTTTCATACCTGACTCTATGAAAAACGGACATTCAAGAGTGTATAGTCTCATGAACGGAATACTACTTACTAGAGGAGCGAAATACCGTGGATAACTCAACTCACACTTCCATGTTCAAATCAATTGTTGAGAATCTTCAAGACTTTGAATTATGGCTTTTATTTAGTAGGTGGGGGTGTTGTAGAGAAGAGTGTGCTTTGCTTTCTTTTTAGTATGTGATGGAATTTCCACTTCTCTTTTTATTCTTCATTCTTTTCTCCACCCAATCTCCCATTCATTTCATATGTTTTTTTTTTTTTTTTTTTTTTTTTTTTTTTTTTTTATATATATATATAACTCCTTCATTCATCATCATTTTTTTTTTTTTTTTTTTTTTTTTTTTGGAATGTCCCACAACAACTTCCTTCCATTTCACATACTTTGATGACTCATTCTCAATAAAATTTATCAAACAGTTCGATGAGGTCAAGGTATAAATCAAGGATTTGGATTCTTGTGATTTTTATTGGAAATATTTATCTGAGGTGGGATCAAGGGGTGAAACGAAACAATGAATGTAGGTGGGTTATATTAAGTAAAGGAATGGGTAAACGATGGCTTGAATCATTTTCTCAACTTTCAATTTTTAGCACTTAAGTGTTCATTGAGTTTAATTGGTAAATCCTGAACGTTCTCCTCTAACAAGCAGTCAAAACTTTTAACGAAAACTGAGACTTAACAACGAATTCACCAGTATATGCAAGAAAAACCATTCGACAATGTATGAGAATTCCCTCAGAAATGAAGATTAGCTCAAAAGCTCACAAAGGGTTATTAGCTTCCACTACTTGTTCTTTTCGTACAATATTCATTTTAACTCAATTTTCAGGTTTTCTACATGGCTGTCAATTAGTGTGCACAAATATTGGGTACATACTAGCTTTACAAATGCAATTTATTTCAGTGATACAGAAAACGCGTGGATTTAATCCATAAAAAGATAAGAATACTACAAATGTATCATTGCCTAATTAACCAGCAGGAGAGAGTATTCAGAGTTATTCTATCAATACGATCAAATAAAATTTCAAAATTTCAAAATTTTAACAAACTGTGTTCTTAAATTTAAAGCATATCCAAGTGCAAAACTAAATCGTCACGGGTGTATACCTATCTATTATCTCCTACCCCCAACTGAAAACAACATAGTCCCAGAAGTTGATTTTCAACAATTAAAATAGATAGGTAGCACCTGTATAGTGTAACGCGATGATACGAAGCATAGCAACCTGGCATAGAAAATATAAAACACAATCTCCAAAACAACAGATCAATAGATAAAACAAGTAAAACTATGATCCAAACAACATTAACCACTGGAATGAAGAGAACTAAAATAACAGTAGTAATATCCATACATGCCCAAAACAACCACAAAACAACAAACATAAAAACATAAACCAACCTGTCCAACCAAACCAAACCAAAACACCAACAAAAACATAAATACAGAAACACCACCTCCCCTAAGAATACTAATCAACTCCAGACGGAGCATCCTCAGCCACATCAGACGGGATGTCGATGGGAGCAGGCTGTGGCTGGGCGGTAGCTGGCGGAATATCAGCAGAAGTAGATGGAAGATCGGTCGTGGATGGAGCGGATGATGATGGATCAGCAGCAGTGGTAACTGGAACAGCAGTAGGGGATGGATCAGCAGCAGGTGGTGGTGCAGTGGCAGCAGATGGGGGCACAAACGGGTCAAACCCAAGCTGGACCAGCAGTGTAGTCAGCAGGGTAGAGATATGATCGATCTTACCCTCAAGCCGTATCCGTGCCTCCCTCTCCTCCAATAATAGATCGTGAATAGTCGGGGGAGGCGCAGATGACGACTCTCCCTGGGCTGGAGCCTGAGATCTCTGTCTCAGCTCAAAACGTGCCACCTCCTGAACGGGATCATCCTCCTCCGAATCTGGCTCCTCAGCCTCAGTGGGCGTCCCAGAAGCCGCACCCTCAGTATCGGTGCCATCAGCTCTCTTCCTCTTCCCTCCAACTTTCGCCTTCCCCTTGCCCTTTCTCCTCCTCCTCTGAGCATCTGAGCGGCGAGAAGCAGCCTCACCAAAACGACTGCGAGCCTGTGATGTCGCATCGCCAGGTAAGGGAAGGAGGCCAGCATGCTCAATCACTCTGTGTATAGCCCAAGCACCTTTCAGGTGCTTCTTGGCAGCAATGTAGCGAGTGGGGTGCCTCATGAAGTCAATATATAAGCGAGGCAAACAAACAGGCAACCCCGTCCCTATGGCATATAACACATGAGCATACCAGGGGGCAATCTTCTCCCGGTAGGAGGTGACCAATAAACAGTTGCTCAACGCGAGGTGGAGCATATGGTAATCATCGGTCAAGTAAATATCAGCAATCAGTGCCCTACCATCCCAGCTCGGTAATGCACCTCCAGTAAGCTCTCGGATCACAGCAGTGGGTGAGAGCACTGGTGTACCGTCACGGTGTGGGCAAACACAATCAGGCACCTCAGGGACTCCAATAGCAGCGGAAACGGTAGCAGGGCTGAACACGATCTCCCGGCCGCGAAAGAATGATCGTAGTGTGAATGCGGCACCGGGATCTCTGATCATCGTCGCGCAAGCTGCGCGAATCCATGCGAGATTCACTCTCTTTGCCCGAGAGAGCAAATCGTACCAGTGTGGCATGGCCTGGATGCGGGCGAGGAACCAGGGGATATCGAGCCAGACTGTCTCGAGTGGTCGCTCTAGCATGACCGGCCTAGTCTGAAAATATCTCGTGAACCACTGGCGGTCGGGGGTGTTCCGGAAGCCATGGTGTGGGATCGGATCAGGAATAGCAAGGTCAAAGGGCTTCTCCCTGTGGTAACCCGTAACAGGGTTCATTGTGGGCCCCTGAAAATAGAAGAGAAACAGAAAAGAAATCAAAACAATATAAAAATGAAAAAGAAGGTGAAACTGATGGATTTCGAGCGATCGAACTATGTTCGATCGATTGAGAAAAGGCAAAGTTCGAGCGCTCGAAACTAGTTCGATCGATTGAGAAGGTGCAAGGTTCGAGCGATCGAACCTATCTCGATCGATCGAGAACAGCGAATGTGCAGGAACCATTTCTGAGAACAGAAACGGCCCAAAACACAAACCAAACACGACAAACAAGCAAAGAAAAAGCGGAAAAAAAAACACACTGGGGGCACTCCCATAAGAAATGGAATCAAGTGAAGTGAAGGGGGAACTCGAGGTCTTACCTCGAGGTGCGTGTAGTGGTGAGGATGCCGGAGTTGAGGGTGATGATCTGGGGAGGGAGAGCTCCTTGAATAACCGAGTGGAATGAAGGGAACCCAAAAGTCGCCTCGGGTGTGCTCCTCTGCGCTCAATCGCTCGAGAGTGATGAAGGAGATGAAAATACTGAGGAAATGTACGCTGGAAGCCTCGGTTAAATACAAATCTCGATCGATCGAGATTGTTCGATCGATCGAAACTTAGATCGATTGAAAGTGTTCAAGCGATCGAGGATAAGAAATCGTCGATCGATCGAGAGACATTCGATCGATCGAACTTGGAAATTCCAAGATATCACAGAATGGATGAAATAAGTACCCCCAACAGATCTAAAATATTCTGGACAAACAGCAGAAAGAAAGAACAGTGCATAAACAGGGCCTGTAAGCCAAAAACTCATCCTTACACTAGAAAAATTGCAATTTGATAGGAATAAACCCTTTAAAAAAAAACATCCAAACTACACAGTAGTGCCTCCCAATTGGTATGTAAACCTTATTTAACTAAAGAAAACTAAAATAAAACTAAACCCAAAAACATGTCTGTCAAAGATTCCACTCCAATTGCTAAACATAAAAGGAAATGAATGAAAACAACTGGAGGGTGGCACTATTCTTCGAGTGTGAAAAGAACCTCTTCCACAATTGCTTCATGCCGCACCAAATCTTCAAAAACGGAGTCCAGGCTCGATGATTCCCTTTCCCAGAATAGTCGGAAAGCAGCAAGGACATCATCGAACAAATCTGGAGTCTCTAAGGAAGTGATAGCATTATCAAGAGGTGATCCGCATGGAGATAGAGACAACGGAGTGACATTGCGCAATGGACATTCCTCTTGTGGCGGAGTCTGTGGCCGTTGAATGTATAAGCCATGAAAGAGCTGATGTGGAAGGAAAATAGGTGGGTACGGAAGATTCATAGTGACAATCCTGACAAAGAAAAGAAAAACAAAAATCATAAAATAAACAAAACGACAACAAGATAACGGAACAAAAGAAAATACAATACGAAAGGAAAAACAATGAACAGAAACAAACAGAACACAGAAAAAAAATGACCAAGTTCCAACCTCACTATCGGCAGAGATTCCCAAAATGCACTAGCAGGCAAAGGGCATTGAAGCCTGAAAAGCAAATAGCTCAAGTGCACATAGCGGTATGGGACCAACTCAAGCATGAGGAAATCATCCACTAAAACAAAGACGGCATTGTGGCGTTCTGGGATGACATCCTGGAGAATATGATCTTCCCATGGCTCCCACATATCATCGTTTTCCCATTGGGCCATGAGGGCATCATCCACCATTCTCCCCATGTACAGGTCGTCTTCGTCATCCAACTCCTCCTCATTAGGAAAATCCATATTTTCAAACGGATTGATGTCCAGGAGAGCAGGGTCGAATGGGATATATCCGATGGACCCATTGATTCGAGTGTGAACCTCAGGATCATAAGGATGCAAGGGGCAGGGCGTGGGTTCACCCTCAGTCCAGGTGCCACAACAGCACTCGGAATCAGCCCATGAACCAATAGAATGGACATCATCTCCTCGCATATTCACCTGCAGCAGAGTGGTTTAAGGAATAATGGATTAGAACTAAATCACAATTACGAAAGAGAGAACAACCAAACACAAAAGAAAGAAAGAACTAAAATGCAAGGAAAGAAAAGAAATACAACAACAAGTTGGAATTCCACTTGAGATTTTTTAAGTGGTGAAATAGGTGGGCTCATCCAGCTGGATGTGCTCCACTTCAGTGCGAAAATTCTCCAAGAACGGCTTCAATCTTTGGCCATTGACCTTGAAACACTCATCGTTCTTGGGATTGACAATCTCCACCGCCCCATGTGGAAAAACAGTCTTTACGATGAACGGACCTGTCCACCGGGAACGGAGTTTTCCTGGGAAAAGATGGAGGCGAGAGTCATACAGCAACACTTTATGCCCCGGCTCAAATGATTTACGAAAAATCGTACGATCGTGTCGAGCCTTCAACTTTTCCTTATGCAACTTTGCAGAGTCATACGCATCTCGTCGTATTTCCTCTAGCTCTGCAAGTTGGAGCTTGCGTAGCTGACCTCCCTCTTGAATATCAAAGTTCAATGAGCGTGTCGCCCAATAAGCTTTATGTTCAATTTCAACCGGAAGGTGGCAAGCTTTCCCGTAAACTAGTCTATACGGGGACATTCCAAGATTCGTCTTATAGGCAGTACGGTATGCCCATAACGCGTCAGTCAATTTGTATGCCCAGTCTTTTCGATTGGAACTAACCGTTTTCTCGAGAATATGCTTGATTTCTCGGTTAGCCAATTCTGCTTGCCCATTTGACTGTGGATGATAAGCAAGAGCGATTTTATGATGGACTCCGTATTTCTTGAGAAGTGACTCCAAGGGCCTATTGCAGAAATGCTTGCCTTGGTCACTTAGTAAAGCTTTCGGAGTACCAAAACGAGACAGAATATGTTCTCTGAGAAATGACATGACCGTTCTGTGGTCATTTCGTCTCGTTGGTATCGCTTCTACCCATTTCGATACATACTCCACGGCAAGGAGTATGTACTCACAGTTATTCGACTTGGGAAATGGGCCCATAAAATCTATGCCCCAACAATCAAATATTTCAATTGTGATGATAGGGGTTAGAGGCATAGAATTCCTTTTAGAAATGGTTCCAAGCTTTTGACAGCGTTGGCATGTCTTACAAAAGGAATAAGCATCTTTGAAGACTGTGGGCCAGTAAAAACCGCTTTGCAACACTTTTTGTGCGGTCTTCTGCGACGCAAAATGGCCACCGCATGCCTCAGAATGGCATGACGCTAAGATAACGGTTATATCCTCGTTGGGTACGCAACGCCTGATGACCTGATCAGCACAGTATTTGAAAAGGTATGGGTCATCAAAGAAAAAATGGCGTGCAAACGAGAGGAACCGTTTCCTATCTTGATTCGACCAATGGGTCGGTGTTTCACCCGTGACCAGGTAGTTTACCACATCAGCATACCAAGGCAGACTACTTACTGCCAGTAGCTGTTCATCTGGGAACTCATCTTTAATGAATTGGGATTCAGTGTTATCGGTAAAAGTCAACCGGGATAAATGATCCGCAACCACATTCTCTACTCCTTTCTTGTCCTTGATTGTTAAATCAAACTCTTGGAGTAAGAGTATCCAGCGGATAAGCCGTTGTTTAGCGTCTTTCTTTGACAAAAGATACTTGAGGGCCGAATGATCTGTAAAGCAGACGATTGGCGACCCTATCAGGTAAGACCTAAACTTGTCCAGAGCGAATACTACGGCCAGCAGCTCCTTTTCAGTAGTAGTATAATTCATTTGAGCTTCATTTAAGGTTCGGCTGGCATAGTATATCACATGCGGCTTATTGTCCTTCCTCTGGCCTAGGACTGCGCCAATGGCGTAATCACTAGCATCGCACATTAATTCAAAAGGCAAACTCCAGTCGGGTGCCTGTATTATAGGTGCGGAGGTGAGGAGATCTTTTAAATCCTCGAAGGACTTCTGGCAACTCTCTGACCATTCGAAAGGTGCATCTTTGACAAGAAGTTGACAAAGGGGTCGAGAGATTGCACTAAAATTCTGGATAAATCGACGATAAAAACCCGCATGCCCCAAAAATGAACGAATGTCTCGCACTGTACGGGGGACGGGTAGGTTTGAGATTATGTCGATCTTAGCCTTATCCACTTGGATTCCTTCATCGGATATTATGTGGCCTAGAACTATACCCTTGGTCACCATAAAGTGACACTTCTCCCAATTCAAGACTAGGTGTTTGTCCTCACACCTCATTAAAACCTGTTCGAGATTGCTGAGGCAATCCTCGAAGCTATGGCCGAAAACTGAAAAGTCATCCATGAAAACTTCAAGGATGTTTTCGACCATATCACTAAAGATGCTTAGCATGCACCGCTGAAATGTAGCCGGTGCATTACATAAGCCAAATGGCATTCGTCGGTAGGCGAAAGTACCGAATGGACACGTGAACGTGGTTTTCTCCTGATCTTCAGGAGCAATCTCAATTTGATTATACCCACTGTATCCATCTAAGAAGCAGTAGTACTTATGACCCGCCACTCGTTCTAGCATTTGGTCCATGAATGGCAAAGGAAAATGATCCTTTCGGGTCACAGTATTTAGCTTCCTGTAGTCGATGCACATCCTCCATCCAGTGGGGACACGTGTCGGTACTAATTCACCTTCTTTATTCGGAATGACCGTTATGCCCGCTTTCTTTGGAACTACTTGGGTAGGACTAACCCAAGGACTGTCAGATATTGGATATATCATCCCAACATCAAGTAGTTTAAGCACTTCCTTCTTAACCACTTCTTGCATGTTGGGATTCAGACGCCTTTGCATTTGCCTTGAGGGTTTGGCGTCTTCCTCCAGATATATCTTATGCGTGCATATGGATGGGCTTATGCCTTTGAGGTCAGCAATTGTCCATCCCATAGCATCCTTATGCTTTTTCAGCATATTCACTAGCTTACTTTCCTGTTCATGAGTTAAAGCTGATGAAATAATTACAGGATAAGTTTTTCCGGTTCCTAGGAATGCATATTTCAGCTCTTTTGGGAGCTCCTTCAATTCTAACTCCGGGAACTGGAAACTAGAGGGCATTACCAATTTGGTTTTAGGAGGCAGTTGTTCATATGGCATGACCCACATGCAATCGGCTCTATCCTCCTCTATCGTATCCATCATAAGACACGTCTGATTTAGGTCAGCATCCAATGGAGTTGATTCTTCAGGCTGATAGTTATCGCCAAATTGTGTCATCACAACTTCCAAAGGATCTTTGTAGTCGACCAAATCAACTTCATCTTCAATAACCGTGTCTATATAATGGACTTCCTCCTCATCATCGTATTCTTCAGGTCGGGGATTAGAAAAGATCTTGACATTCAATGTCATGTTCCCGAATACGATTGTCATGATACCACTTCTAATTTTGATTGTGGCATCGATGGTGTTGAGGAACGGCCGTCCAAAGATAACCGGGATATGTGCACCAGGATTAGACACAGGTTCTGTGTCCAATATCACAAAATCCACCGGAAATACAAACGAGTCTATTTGGACCAGGACGTCCTCTAATACCCCTCTAGGGTATTTCACGGATCTGTCTGCCAACTGCAAAGCAACTCGAGTGGGTTTGAGTTCACCCAACCCTAGCTGTTTATAGACTGAATATGGCAGCAGATTTACGCTTGCTCCTAAATCAAGGAGTGCGTTGTCTATCTTTTGATTCCCAATTCTGCATGAGACAGTAGGTGTACCGGGATCTTTGAGTTTTGGAGGCAACTCGTTTTGAATGATCGCGCTGGCTTGGCACGCGACATAAGCATGTTTCTTCACGCTTTGCCTCCTCTTGACCGTGCATAGATCTTTGAGATACTTTGCATAGGCCGGCACCTGCTTGATAGCATCTAGGAGTGGAAGGTTAATCTTAACTTGCTTAAACAATTCCAAAAACTCCTGATTCTTCGTCTCATTCTTGGGTTTCTTCAACCGTTGAGGATAAGGTGCAGGAAAGGGGCATTTTGGTGGTTCCTCCTTAACAAATTCCTTTCCCGGCCTTCGCTCAACTTCTTCTTCTACTCTAGGAGCTTCTAGGTTTTCCTTTATTGGTTCGTCATTAGTAGACGGCTCCTCCTCTCGAGTAGATGGTAGCTCAACTTCTTCGTCCAACACTTCCCCCTCTTTGTACACTTCGGAAGTGGACAGAGGTATGCCTTTTTCTATGACTTTTCCACTTCTCAGTGTGGTCACAGCTTTAGCATGTTCTTGATTATTAGGACCATTGTTATGTCCCTTGGGGTTCTGAAGTGGTTGGGCAGGGAATGTTCCTCCTGAGCTCTCTTGCCGTGCATCTATCCTCTCTAAAGTGGCAGACATTTTACTCATCATTTGGATGAGTTGCTGCGTTAGATTGGCATTAGCAAGTGGCTCCTCCTCCTGCACCTTCTTGTGCGGGGGCACATAGGCATTGGTTTGTGGTGCATTAGAGGGTTGAGCTTGATTGTAATTATTAGTTCTGTTTTGATTGTACTGCTGGGGCGGCCTATTGTTTTGCCCTTGATACTGATTATTGTTGTAGGGCTGCTGTTGATATTGATTTTGGGCTCCAGCATTGTTTCTCCAATCAAAACCGGGGTGATTCCATCTATTATTACTTTGAAAAGTATTGTTGGAATTCCCCGCCCCTCGAAAACCTTGCATGGCATTCATCTCTACAGGGGCTTGCTCTTGAAAATATGGCACATTAGGACAATACTGAGTTGTATGTCCCAACATGTTGCATGTGCCACATGGTTCTTCAGGCATGACTTGCCTAGAACTCTCTCCTTTCATGCTTAACTCTTCCACCTTCTTTGCTAACTCTGCGTACTTAGTCATGAGGCGATCTTCATTAGTTAGCTGATATAGGCTTTTCTCTTCTACATAGGATATCTGTGAGCGTGAGATATTGTCAGAATTTGACCATTCATGAGCGTATTCAGCTAACCATTCGAAATGGGCCTCAGCCTCTTCAGTGTTTTTTCGCAGAAATGGCCCAGAGCTCATTGTTTCCACCAACTTCTTTGTTTCACCATTTAATCCCTGATAAAAGAAGCTGATCGTTCGCCATTTCTCAAACCCATGGTGTGGACATGAGAGAAGCAAATCTTTGAAACGCTCCCACGCTTGTGTGAAGGTTTCATTGCTCTTTTGTTTATAGGAATTAATTTGACGCTGAAGATCTGTGGTCATGCGAGTAGGATAGAATTTCTTCAGAAATGCGGTGCTCATCGCATGCCAGGTGAAAATTGAATTAGGCTTTTGGGAGTGAAGCCACGCCTTCGCTTTATCTTTCAAAGTGAAGGGGAATAGCATTAAATGCGTCACCTCCCTAGGACAATTTTGCGAGAATGTTTTGCAAACATCCTCGAAATCGGTGACATGTAAATACGCCTTCTCGCTGTCCATCCCATGAAAAGTGGGAAGCAATTGAATCATCCCATTGCGAAACTGAAATTCGCCATTGTGTGGTGGGATTTGAATGCAAGAGGGCGTAGGTGCATGTTCTGGTTGCATAAGATCGCAAAGAGGACGGAGTGCCTCATCGATTGGCACCACAACATTGTCACCGTTTTCACTCTGATGATCATCCATTGATGCAGTTGGAGTGATAATCGGGTTGATGGAACTATCAGAGTCAGAGCAGTAGAATGGATTTCCAAAGAATCCTTTGATAGAATTTTCGGACATGAACTAGGAGAGTCCCTAGGGTGAAGGTTTACCTAGAGAACGAAAGAATAAAGAAAACAAAAAGAGAAATAGATGAAGAGAGATTGAGGTAATCTAAGAGTTAACTCGTCGCCTTCCCCGGCAACGGCGCCAAAAACTTGACACGAATATTTTTCTGTGTGCGCTTGTGTGCAATACCCAAGTGTAGGTAGACGTGCAAGTAGTAACTGGATTAAGTCCAGGTCGATCCCACAGGGAAGGTGTTGAATTAAACTACCTAGATTAGACTCTAAAGAGAAAACAAAAATCAATATTTAAAATGAAGTGTAGAACACAAAGTTCCACAGTTAACAGCTACTAGAATTAAAGACAACTAAATTAACTTAACTAACGATTAACTAACTAAGCACGATTCTAAAAGAAACGGTTCTTCTTAAGAAAAGAAAGTGTTGGGATTACGCGAATCCACCGTGACCTAACCTTCTACCATGCAATTGCATTTAAGCTCAAAGGAGTACACCTACTACAGTATTCTGTACTTCTCTAAAGATATAAAATCAATAGCCCTTTCATGACCGGGACTACATCATCACAATTAAGTTTGAAATACATAAAAACGGTTTAATCCAATAGTTAAGACTCTCACCTACAATGGTGTTAGCATTGAGGGTGGTTTGCAAAATACATTGAAAGAAAATGCTTTAAGGCCTTAAGTTTAAAGACTGTTTTGACAAACTGAGCATTTAGGGACAATTTGATAACAAATCCTTAAAACAGAAAGTCTTAGAATACTGTTTTAGGTGTTCTCAAGAATCAGAACCCTCGATCGATCGACGCGCTTTCGATCGATCGAATATCTTCATCTCTCGATCGATCGACATTTCCTCGATCGCTCGACTAAGTCACTGTCTCGATCGATCGACATACTTTCGATCGATCGAACACAGGAAGAAAAATATTGCATGGCAGAGGCCTGAAATCACGATTTCATCGCGATTTCCCAACCCTAAGACTACTCAGACATTGTATGGAGAACCACAGATTGATATTTAACGTAAAAGTTCATTGAAACAATGTTTGTTTGAAAGTTTTTCATTAAAACTATAAAACTAGTGAGTACGATCTAATTAACATAAAACTACTCGAGATTAATAAGTATACTATGATTAACTAAGTGCAGAAAACAAATAAGCAATAGATCAAGGACCTGGAATGAAGATAACTTGTATTAACTAAAGAAATCTAGTTCACAATGCTAAATCTTCAATGAAACCTACAAAAAACCAAGAAAAACTCTCTCCTCTCTATCTAAAACTGATAAAACAAAGTTTGGGCGTCCCCTCTGGACGTATACAATATGAAGATAAATAGTAAACCTAAGAGATAGGGTTTTAAAAACCCGCAACTGCTGCATGCGCGTATAATCTGATAAAAGGGACTTTCGATCGATCGAAACTCTCTCGATCGATCTAACAACTTGAATTGTCGATCGCTTTAACTTCCTTCGATCGATCGAACACTCGATCGCTCGAACTATGTCGATCGCTCGAACTCTGCAATTCTTCTTCAATCTTTCTTCTTTGAAACAAAGCATCTCCTTTTTATCAAATCTTTCAGTCTTTTATACAGCAGCATTCACCTGCACAAATAGTAGCTAAAACAATACAACTTATCATAGATTAATCATATTGTCTAAAACTAGCATTGTAATGCAAATTGCAGATAAAACGGGAAGTTGTGATCAAAACTAATGCAATTCTTTCTTTTAGCGCGGTTGTATTTTACAAATACCCCCGCTTTGCACTGCTTGAGCAACTTTATCAATTTACCTTCCTGTTCTTGATTCAAAATAGATGAAATTATTACAAGAAAGGTCTTTTCTTCTCCCAAAAATACATATTTCAATTCGTTTGGGAGCTCTTTTAATTCCAACTCTGGAAATTGCAGGTTTGACGGCACTGCCAGCTTTGTCTTTGGTGGTAATTGTTCATATTGGGTCGTCCATATAGCCCTTGCAACTTCCTCTTCTACAACCTCCAATATTGCACACATTTGACTCATCTCCTCGTCTTACAGAGTGTATCTATCCAATTCATAACACGAGTTAGTGATAATGGACTCCACAAGATCCGAGGGGGCAGTTGAGTTAAAACAATCCTGGATTACTGACTCCACCCAGTTTACTTCCTCTTCATCATCATAAAAATCTTCAATTTTGGTATTTGAAAAGATCTTGATATTCAACGTCATGTTCCCAAAAACTGCGGTCATCACTCCACTCCTTACCTTGATTGTTGCATCGATCGTCGCAAGAAAAGGACATCCAAAGATCACCAGAATTTGAGATTTGGCATTATGTACCAACTCGGTATCTAAAATGACAAAGTCAATAGAAAAAACAAAAGTGTCAATCTGGACAAAGACATCCTTCAGAACTCCTCGCGGATATTTAATCAATCAATCTGCAAGTTAGAGAGTAATTTGAGTTGGTTTAAGCTCCCCCAGCCCTAGTTGTTGGCAGATAGTGTACGGTAGGAGATTTATACTCAATCCTAAGTCAAGCAGAGCATTGTTTACTTTCTTCTGCCTGATTATGCAAGAAACTGTAGGTATACCTGGGTCCTTGTATTTGGGAGGCAAATCATGTTTGAGAATTGCACTTGCTTGGCAGGCCAGGTAAGCATTCTTCTTAACAGTTTGCTTCCTTTTAACAGTGCACAAGTCTTTTAGGAACTTGGCATAGAAAGGTACTTGTTTAATTGCATCTAGAAGTGGGAGGTTGATTTTTACTTGCTTGAATAACTCTAGAAACTCCTGACTTTTGGTTTCTTGTTGAGGTTTCTTTAACCTCCGAGGATATGGTGCCGGGACAGGGCATTTAGGTACCTCATCGAGAAGAGGTTCTTTTCTAGACCTTCTCTTTATCTCAGCATCCTCGAGAATTGCTATTTCGGGCTCAACTATTTTGCCCTCTTTTTCTTCTTCCACCAATTCTTCCTCATTC
This sequence comes from Hydrangea macrophylla, assembly GCA_033977485.1. NCBI lineage: Eukaryota > Viridiplantae > Streptophyta > Magnoliopsida > Cornales > Hydrangeaceae > Hydrangea > Hydrangea macrophylla. The sequence continues at coordinate 51,954,567 of CM066983.1, forward strand.
TCGACCTCATTTTTTATCTCAACCATGGGTTATGGGGGAGTTAAAACTTTTTCAATCACTTTTCCGCTCCTCAACACAGTTATGCCTTTGGCCTCTTTATGTGGTCCTGACCTCGAAGGGCCTGTACCGAATGTTGGCCTCTAGGATTCGACTCTGGTTGTGTTGGGAACATCATTCTCTCTCTATCCTCTTGCTGAGTAGCCAATCTTTCCACACTGTTATTGAGTTTACTCATTAGCTGCATCATCTGCTGCATCATGAGTGTACTGGGATCCTCCTGTGCCTTTTTATGATGTGGCACATAAGTGTTGGACGCAGATTGGTTGTTGTTCCCCTGATTGTAGTTGGATGATTTTGTTGATAATGATTTTGTTGGTACCCTTGTCCTTGTTGATAGGTAAAAACAAGTTGGTAATTCTATTGGTCCCCTTGATTTTGGGGTTGGTATTGATTTCCTTGGTTCGGCTGTCACTATTGAGATGGGTTTACTGTGGCAGCACTATTTTTATGATCGAACCCAAGCTGACTCCATCTGCTATTGGGGTTAAAACAATTTAGGGCATTTACAGCATGTACCTCTACAAGGTTCTGTTCTTGATAAACAGGATAAATTTGGCAGTACTGAGAGTTATGCCCCCATTTAAAGACTACTTGAACATGATTCTTCAGAAGTAAACTGTATTATGGGATCTTTCTTTGCTTTTAATGCCTCTAACTTATGAGCCAGTTGCTCGTACTTCTCCATTAAACCATCCTCAACTTTCAACTGGTAAATACTCTTCTGACTTGAACTCGAGCTTGTTTGAGTTCTTGTCATTTGCGTCTCCCATTCAGGTGCATGCTCAGCTAGCCATTCAAAATGGGCTTCAGCCTGGTCCGCATTCTTGCTCATAAACTCACCGTTACTTGTGGTTTCTACAGGTTTATTTGATTTCGGACTAAGACCATCGTAAAAGAAGCTTATTGTTCGCCACTTCTCAAAACCATGATGCGGGCAGAGCAATAACAAATCCTTGAATCGCTCCCATGCCTTAACGAAAGTTTTTCCATCTTTTTTATTATATGTCTTGATTTGTCTCAAGACATCGATCGTTAACCGATAAGGAAAAACTTTTTAAAGAAGGCTTCATGAATTACCAGCCAAGTCGAAATAGAATTAGGCTTAAGTGATAGTAACCATGACTTTGCTTTATCCTTCAAGGTGAAGGGGAAAAGCTTTAGTCGAATTATGTCACCTGGGCAAGTTTGATTGGTGAAGGTTCCACAGACATCTTCAAAATCTCTAATGTGCATATATGCCTTCTTTTTTCCATCCCGCGGAAGGTAGGCAATAATTGGATCATCCCATTACAGAAATGGAATGTTCTTGGGTGTGGCGGGATGCGGATACAAGAAGGTGTGGTTATCCAATCAGGAGCTAGAACTTCACGCAAGGGGCGTTGACCATCATCAATGAGATTAGCCCTTTTTTTCTCCTTGTTGGCTTTCTGTATCATCCATTGTATCAGAGGTTGAAGGAGTAAAAATGGGATTATTGGCACTATCTTCAGATTCTTCGAATAAATCCATAAGGAAAGCTTCAGTGGAGTCGAAGGACATAGAAGAACATAAACTTTACAGTTTGTGTTCTAAAGAATAGAAAGGAAAAAGAAAGAAAGAAATGGGGTAAGTAAGGATCGGATCAATCTAAAGATTTTGGCCTTTGTTACCGTCCCCTGCAACGGTGCCAAAAACTTGACACGACTGAAAATGTGTGTTCCCTTAAGAGTACGTCCAAGTGTAGACGATGTGTTGAGTAAAAATCAGTAAGACCGGGTTGCATCCCAAGGGACGGAAGATGGGGGACAAAAAGATCTAGATTGAATCCTAAAGAAAATAAAAGATGATTTCTTTTAAGGTGGAGGTTCTAGCAATCCTACTGAATTTGAAATTAGAATTAAATAAATTAAAGTAAAATAACAGTTAAATTAACGGAATTAGCAATGTGATTTTTAAATTATATATAGAAAAGGTGTTGAGAACATGTGAATCTGCATTGTACCAACCACTACCATGACTTAAAATTAGCACACAACCGGGGTTTTATCCTTCTAGTATTCCTTATTTCAAAAACGATAAAGTTAAGTAACTTAGACACTAACTATGTGAACTTCACATAGCTAGAGTTTGAATCACCTTACTTATCATGAAGCACTGAAATAAGAGTCAATTAAAACTATGAACTATAATGAACAAATCAAGTATAGGATATTTAACGTGTTCAATATGTATGTTCATTGAGTTAATTAGCCAAAAGAGCTTATAGTTCAAAATCAGTTTGGAATTTGAACTTAAAAAGATCAATTTGGATTAGTTTCTGAAATAGAAGTTGCTGGAATACTAAAAGGATTCTGCCCAAGACATGATCATACCAATTGATTGCTATGATGGCAATCGATTGGACTGAAATGACTCCCAATCGATTGGCATTAACACCAATCGATTAGGTTCTGTTACCAATCAATTGCCACTGATTCTCATACAGTTTCATGGCAGTGGCTAGGAAAACAATGTTTCTTCACATTATTCCCAACTGAGATACTAAGCTAGCATTATTTTAACTACAGAAACATAGATATAGAAGAACATGTCAATAAAATGGGATTTAAACATAAGTTCTAATTCTAGATTGAAATTCCAATGGTGAATCAAACTCAAACTCAGTGAGATACAATCACTAATCTCAAATTAATAATCTAGAATGTAAAGAAAACCTGAATTTGATCACGGAAATTGAAATGTAGAATCTTAAGACTTGAAGTTATTTACAGAAATAAAAAGCCAAATGAAAATCCTACAAAACAAAAGAAAATGTGAGCCAACCCTTGACCCTCTCACTCTCATCTATTTATAATGTGAAATACCTGAGTCTGAGGCATCCAGGTTCATTCTGTAACGACTGGTCGCTGTTATTACTAACGATTTGCTAAGATTCTGCTTCATTAAAGAGAATTGACTTCTAGCTTTTACCAATCAATTGGTAACTGAGTCCAATCGATTGGTAATAATACCAATCGATTGGTTAAGTTGGCTATCGAGTGGTTTGGATCTATGGACAACAATCGATTGCAATGATGGCAATTGATTGGTACATGGATCTCATTTTTGACTTGTTCTCTTTGTTTCTTGAGCTATCTCTTTCCACCTTATTATTCATTCCAGCTTCAGGACCTGCATTTAAAGGACTAAACACAACAACATATCACGAAAACTACATCAATGTGTAAAAAGAAAGGTTAAAACACAAGTGCAGGTAAAGCTAGAGATATGGGGCTAAGTTTAACCAATTTTTTTCTATTTATCGAGCCAATATTTAACAAATATCAACTCTCATCACGTGGTTTGGGTTGGTGTGACAAGCTCGGGAGTTATGCTCTATAAGGTTGAAATGAATGGATTTTACGTTACATTATTTCTAAATTTTTTTAATGATGGTTATGAACTCTTGGTGACCAAGAGATTGATTTACTAATATTTTTACATGTTTTGAAAGTTAATTTGATATTCCAAAATGTTTAGGAGTGTTGAAAATAAGAAAGGGTTGATTGATCTTTAGGCAAAATTCTGCAACAATGAAGGATTCTGCCAGAGGTTCATTCGACTGGTCGAGTGGGGTAGTTCGACCAGTCGAGTGGGGCAGTTCGACCAGTCAAAATATCCCCTGCATGACTTTTAATCCTACCACTTCGGGTGTTTTGTTTTACTTCTAATTAAGCATGAGGGTGCCTTTGGGACCCCTTTGGACTACAAAAGTGTTACTTTCGAAAAAGACTTCGTTAGGGTGTGTTTGGAAATTTATTTATAAAATTACTGTAAAAATGTTGGAAATATGTTGAGTTTATGAGTCAAAACTTTTACTAATGTGTTCTATGAAACTCTAATGACATGGGGGCGTGCCTTGGTGACATGCCACGTGTCCTAGACTCGTATGCACAATTTTGGGGCGTGACAAAAGGCTAGTAGATCTTAGATATGTAGGGGAACTGTTTACATGGTGCAATGAAGATACGGGAGGACAGACTTATCTCAAAGAAAGCTTGATAGAGCAATGGTCAACCAGACTTGGCTTGGTAATCTCTCCGACTCTTTTGCTCATTTCCAGGCTCTAGGTACCTCTGATCATTCTACTATTATTGTTTATATTGATAAGCTTCAAAGTAGGAAGGGTTGGGCATTCAAGTTTTATAACTACTGGACCAAAATGAATAACTTTTCTGATATTGTTAAGAATGCTTGGGACCATAGAATTGATGGGACTGCCCAATATCAAGTTTTCCATAAACTTAGATACCTTAAACAAGAACTGAAAAAATTGGTTAAGAAGTCCATAGGCTAAGGAAAAGTTAATGCTGATAAGGCTAGAGAGGGTCTTAAGTCTATTCAATTTGCTGTACTTGTTGATCCTAATGATAACTCGCTGATTGAGGAGCAAAATCTTTGTTTAAAAATTTTTCATGAAGCTACTTGAATTGAAGAGGAAATTCTTAAGCAGAAATCTTGATTACAGTGGTTGGATGTGGGTGATAAAAACTCAAGATACTTTCATCTTTCCATTAAAGAAAGAAGGAACTTTAAAAGAATTATTGTTCTTAAAAAACCAGATGGTAGTTTGACTACCAACTGTGATGAGGCTAAATGAGAAACTATTACTTCTTTCACCTCTTTGCTCGGAACTCCATCTAATCACAATTACCTTGGTAAAGATGCTATAAGATCCTTTATCCATGAAAGAATTCCTCATGAGTTAATGGCAGATTTGGATAGGATTGCTTCTGATGATGAGATTAAAAAGGCTTTTCTTAACTTGTATATTAATAAGTCCCTGGGTCTTGATGGTTATAATGCCTTTTTCTTTAAGGATTCTTGGGCCATTGTGGGTACCTCTATCTTAGTTGTTGTTAAAGAATTTTTTCAAAATGGGGAGTGATCTTGTCAGAATCAAGATATAAAAAGTGTTCTCTACTTTTCAAAAGATTTGCAGTGTGGAAGTGAAGGTCGAATCCACAGAGATTGATTAACTACCGTGTTTTAATCTTAAAACCTAAATCTAATTAATTATAAAAACGGATTTTGATTTGAATTATAATTAAACTAAAAACAATAAAACTAAATCTAAACTATGAAAGCAATTAAAGTTGTTTTAAATAATGTTTAAGGAAACCTAAGATTGCAAATCCACCACTAGCTTCATAATAGGAATATTTATGAATTACTTTAGCTTATTACATTGGATGATAATGGGGAATTGTAGCTACAAGCCCAATTCCTCCGACAAGAAGATATTCATGGTTCAAGCACCAACATAATCCATCTTCGGGTAGCACGAATTATCCGACACTAAACTAGGGTTGTGGTATAATCCATCTAATCTAGGCATGGACTATTCGGATACTTGATAGCACAATTCAATTTAAGCACCATTACATGTAAATAATCTAAACAAGCACAGCAAGCATAGATCATTGAGCACATCACAGTCAAAATAGATCTAAGACAAGAATAAACTTTGAAAGTGATGATTTAATCAATTAAAAGCATGATTTATTTATACAAATCCTCTAAACATGTGACTGTCATCCATACATAATAAAACTAAAATAAAAACATAAATAAAACCCTATTACTCGTCTAGGGCTTCATTGAAACCCTAGATCTAGAGTTTAGTTGGCCATAGAATTGATGAACAGCAAGAGGTTGATGGAGGAGGCCATGGGAATCCTTGGTCTTCTTCTTCTTCTCCTTGCTTTTCTCTCTTCAATGGCTGAAAATAATGTATAATATGGCTGTATATTGATGTGTAATGATTTGTATATCTAAATTTGATTTAGAATAGGATTTATATAGAGTTTGGAAGGATTTAGGAAGCTTTCCTAAGTCAATTCGCACTAAAACTGCTGTTTTTACGTTTCTGGACGTATTTAACCAATTCGGATCGCACAGGGCTCTTCAGGGCTTCAAAATACACAACTTTGACTTTTTCAAAGAGTCGCTCGCGCGGGTCGCTCCAGCGACCTGGGCATTTTCCAGAATTTTCTCAGATTTTTCGCTACTCTGCGCGACTTTCGTAGAATTACGATAACTTTTGACTCGGACCTCGGATTGACTCACCGTTTGTGGCCACGCGTTCGTAACTCGAAGATCTACATTTTATAGCTCTGGAGAAATTTCTCAAATCTGAAGTATTACTTGTCAAAAATGCAATTTGCCGAGGCTGCTACTGCATTCATCCTTCACCGGAACCATCTTTTGAGCCCAGAATGACTTCCAAAGCCACTAATCATTGGATTTTTGTGCATTTTCATATTAAAGCTCCAAAACCTACAAAATATAGAATACTTATTACAAATCACTTAATAACTACATGAAATGGGCTAACAAAGCATATTTTTAGGACTATAAACGGCAACTATTCGTCGCCGATCACACCCCCAAACCTACTCTTTGCTAGTCCTCGAGCAAAAAGAACAAAAAAATAAAATTACTACTACAAATACTACTCCATTTTTGCATGGATCACGATTGCATTTAGCATATGCAACAAGCCTTTTAAACCCCTAGGTGTCCCTAGTCGGACGAGTGAAGTCTCGTGAGGGTTCTCGTCAACAAGTCACCCACAACCATCTTTATTAACTTGTAAATTTTAAAACAAATTTTATTAAGAACCAAAAAACTAATAGTCAATACTCCTTATTATAAAACAAAGATTTGAAATAGAATAACGAACATAAAAAAAAACATAATGAAACATCCACCTAAATCATGAAAAACAATCCCAAGCACATGCATCGTATAAATCAATAGAGTTCCTCATACAATTGCACGTGTGTGATATGGTAGTCAAATGAACACGCGCATGACCTGAACTTGGAATATACTTCGGATAACCATTTAACTATGTCTCGACTACGAATCTCACAATGTTAATTATACTCTCAAATGAAACACTCAGAAACAGGTGTAATTTTTTCTAAAATATGTGAATTAAAGGAAATATGTTTTCAAAACGAGAAATGCTCACATATGACTCGAAAAGGACGCATGACACGAAAGAATAGTAGTCTCATGGATAGGATGCCAATAATCAAGAAAAATTCATCATTACCATGTTTTAATCCCCCTCCCATCGTTTTCATATCCGAACCATGTTTCCTAAGATCAAATAGGACTTTTCAAAGGTTGTAATGTGGCTCAGGCAATGAAAAATGATAGAATGGATTAATTGGGTAGGTTTAGAATGGCATTATAAGGCATGTTCGATCTCTTTCATTCTTCTTCTACAAACTTTCATCTTTTCTTTCTCTTCATTCCTTTTCATTCATTTTTCTTCTTTTCTTTCATTTTTTTTTTAAACCTTCCTCTTCTTTATTTTTTTTCTTTTCCTTTTTCTTTTCTCGCTTCTCAAATGACTATGCATTGAATACCAAGCAACTACCCCAATAGCATCTTATTTTCTTCTTCTCAATCAACACATCGCCTTAATACTACTAAAAGTTGACCACTCTTCTAGTGGTATACTCCAAGTTGGAGCTTTTATAGAGGATAATGGTGAACCAAGAAAAAGAGGCATTGTAACGGCTCAAAGGGCGAACTAAGGAAATTTTATAATTTATCGGTCGGCAGTAAACAAAGAGGGCCTAAATTCATTTCCTAGGGTAATACGGTTCTTCAATATTTACGACGGAAGATTATTTAGCATGGTAACAAATATTTTAACTTGACTATCAACCAAAACAAGAATAATGAGACTAAACAACAAGTAGATGCGCTATTTCAATGAAATTCGACAAACACAAGATGTATTTATAACCCTCTAAAAAGAAAAGATAGGCTCAAAAGCTCACTGGGCTTAGTCTCCACCATGTGTTATCTAGAAATCCGAATCATATTATAGTTCACATCAGACATGTATTTCAATGACTACGTGCAGTGCATAAGTTTGTGTGCAAATTTATGATATAAAACTACGATTCAAACAATACATAACTTAAAATGTCATATCATAACTTCAGCAAATGTTTAATCACATCTTCCCTTGTTTACCATTCTATAACAATCCAAAGTTCTCTATCAAAAAGTATCAAATTGATATTGCAAAAACGTCGGTAACATCGTTTATTTAAACACACTTATTGAAAAATTTTAAAATTTTGCATAAACTAATGTGCATGTGTGTGCATACCCCCAAACCTAAACCTTTCATTGTCCCCAATGAAACAATAAAATGAAAGAAAGGAGAGTAGGTAAGAAAGGAACGATAGTACCTTAGTTTCGGCAATGACAAACAGGTAAATGTATAAGAATATGGCGACAAAGTTCAATTGCTCCAAATGGAACCACCTATTAATACTAGATAAAAAGAAACTAACAAAAGAATATTAAAAGTAAATGAAACCTAAATATGGAATATAAATCTAAAAACTAAGCTAAACTAAACTAAACGAGCAAATGGAAAAGAAATAAAACGAAAAAGTATAAATGTAACAAGGAAAACAACGAACACGAACTAAACTGAACCAAATAAACAAAAACAGAAAAGAAACACAAATAAAATAGGTAAGGGGGAAGGATATAGAAAACAGAAGGGAAAAAACAGGAAAATGAGGAATCGCGCGAGCGGCCGTCGCGCGCGTGAATTCCCAATTTTTTTTTTTTTTTTTTTTTAAATCTCGCGCCAGCGAGCCACCTCGCGCCCGCGAAATGAGGTGCGAGAAAAAGCTGAGGCATCATATAAGAAAAAGAAAGAAAATTCCACTAAGTCATAAACTCGCGCCAGCGGACCGCGCGAGCGAGGCCTCGCGCCAGCGGGCCGCGCGCGCGAGTTCAGTTTTTTTCATTTTGTGGCTAAAATTATGTATATAATATTAAAATAAATTAATTCTGACCCCCAAACCTGTCCAGAAAACTCTAAGACTGACCAAAACGACTCAAAAACAAAGAGAACCGACGAAATTAAGCTTGGGTTGCCTCCCAAGAAGCGCTATCTTTTACGTCTTTAGCTAGACCGTTCTAGCTCAAGATTTATGGAGGCCATAACTCAGATTTTGTATCCTTTAGGGCATTAGGAAGATGTCGGTGGAAAGCAGAAAGAATATCGCTTCGTATTACTTCATTCAATGATTCATCCTTTTCGGTTTCAAATCGATTCTTCACCTTTTGGGTAAATTCGTCATTAGGATCTAAATTATTCAAATTTGTCTGCTCATTTTCCAGTATATTATTGTCATTACTCACATGTATTACGTAATTGGATTCAATAGTTTTTCTTACCTCACTCTCCGCCTCACATAGATAGTCATCATCTTTAGGAGGTTGATCAATAGCGTTAAAGACGTTTAATTTTAAGTTCATGTTCCCAAATGACACTTTCATTACCCCCGTCCGACAATTAACACGAGCGTTAGCGATCACTAAGAATGGACGACCTAGAATGACAGGAGTGTGCTTCCTAGCATCTAGTACGGGTTCAGTGTCAAGGACCATGAAGTCGACAAGATAATAGCATTTATCAACTTTCACCAAGACGTCCTCGACAATTCCTCTAGGGATTTTAATAGAACGATCCGCTAATTGTATTGTAGCGGCCGTAGGTTTAAGTGCACCTAGTCCTAGTTGTTTATAAACGTGATAAGGTAAGAGATTGACACTCGCACCTAAGTCAATGAGAGCCCTATGAATGACAGTGTCACCTATGACACATGAAATAGTAGGCATACCAGGATCTTTATACTTTGGAGGAGCGTGTTGAAATTTAGAACTTACTTTTTCCGTGAGGAAGACCTTTTTCGGAGTATGACTCCGCAATTTGCGCTTTTGAGTACAAAGATCTTTTAAACATTTAGCGTAAGCGGGAATTTGTTTAATAGCATCGAGGAATGGAATATTGATTTTAACTTGTTTAAACACCTCAAGTATATCCTCAACTTTTGACCCTTTCTTAGACAAATGTGACGGTCCCTCAACGTTTGGTGGATATGGCATTCTCGGAATATAATTCGTTGGGACCGATTCTTTTTCTTTCTTATTTTGGCTCGCGTCCTCACCCTTCTTCGTATTAGATTTGATATTCATATCTTTCACATTATCATTCGGAATTTCTATTACCTCTTCCTCTCGTGTAGTCAACCTAGTTGAGACGGCGTTTACTTGCTCATTCGACCCCTTAACCTCATATTGTCCCTTAGGGTTTTGAATTGTTTGACTAGGCAACGTCCCCTCATTTCTACGACTCACTATAGTAGCTAGTTGTCCCATTTAGGATTCAAGCTTCGCAATGGATTGTGTGTGTGAGTGCACTATTTGTGCTTGTGCCTGTACTTGTGTTTCAATTTTATTAAGGGATGCCAACACCTTTTCCTCAAAAATGTTACTCCTTGGAGGGTTCGGATTAAGAGGCGGTTGTTGGTATTGATTAGGTTGAAACTGAGGTCGATATGCATTAGGAAAATTAGTCGCCTCATTAGGATTATTATTATTATTTTTCCACGAGAAGTTAGGATGGTTTCGCCATGGCGCGTCCGGATTATTATTAGTCGAATTATAATTATTCCGTGGGTATTGTTGAATAGAATTAATGTGTTGCTCCACGAATTCCGAAAATTGACTCGCTGATGGACACGCAAGAATAGAATGTGACGGATCGGAACATAATGCACAAATTTCATGAGCTGGTGAGGCTGTCGTTTGGTTCAGTGTTAAAAGTCGGTCAAGTTTTTTAGATAGTTCTTTTATTTCAATTGAATGACTTGACTCGAACTTTACCTCTCGCTTAGGTTGAAGGTATCCCTCAGAACGTATCGTCACAGCCTGATGCATCGAGTTCTCGCTTAATGTTTCAAAAATTTTCCAAGCCTCGTCGGCGCTTTTGTGTAGGAAGGTACCCGCACAAACGGCGTCAACGGTATTTCTAACAGAGGGAATAAGCCCCTCGTAGAAGACTTGAACCAATTGCCACTTGGGAACCTGATGGTGTGGGCACGAACGTAATAATTCTTTAAATTTTTCCCACGTGTCATAAAGAGTCTCCCCATCTTGCATCACAAAATAAGTTATATCTTTTCTTATCTTATTTGTACGCATAAAAGGGAAAAACTTTTGTAAAAAGGCGGTGTGTAAGGCTTCCCATGTTTTTATTGTGTTTGGCTCAAGTGATTGAAGCCAATACTTCGCTTTGTCTCTTAAGGAGAATGGGAAGAGCCGCAATTTTAATTCATCATTATTTAGGTTTTGTATTTTCAAAGTAGAGCATATACCCTGAAAATCCCCTAAGTGTTGGTAAGGGTCTTCATTTAGATGGCCATGGAATGATGGAAGTAGCGAGATGGTAGACGACTTTATCTCAAAGTGAGATGCTGTCGCCTCAGGTAATTCGATACCGGCTTGTGGCGTGTACGTCGTAGGAATAAAATAGTTTATAAGTGGAGGAGGTGGCGGTATATTAAGATTATTCATATTAGCTCCGTTGTTATTTTGGTTGTTTTCGTTATTATTTCCAATGTCTGCCATTTTAATTGGTTCTATATTATTAAAGCGTGGTTTCTTTAGTCTTGTAAGAGTACTACGTATTTCGGACTCAAATAAAGACGTTGGTTTCGGTGTCAAATCGTCGTCTATTGAAAACCTTGTTCTAGAAGTTAAGTTTGAAGACTTGTTAAGTCTTAATGTACGTTCAAGTTCAGAGTCAAAAGGTTTTAATTCCGGTTTATTTGAACGTGTACCTAACATAAACTAAAAGAAAGTAAACTAAAAACAAAAAATGACTCAACTAAAAAAACCAAATAGCAATCACGCAACTAAGATAACAAGCACTCAACTACTGTGATGCATGAATATTATCCTGTAATGCAATGACCGCGTCAAGCCCAGCGCCCCGGGTTTCCTAGCTAATGCAGTGCAATTAACCCTAAACTAATGCAAATAGTGCGTCACAGCGCCCTGACTTACAGTGGTTTAAAGCGAGTTTCACAAGAAGCAATTTATTTTACTTTATTTATATTTTTATTTGCTTATGCTCCTTTGATGTAATTAGCTGCTCCACTCGAAAACGTTGACTACAAAATAAAAGAACAAGTTAGTAACTAATAAACAAAACAGAAAATACGAAAAATAATAAAAACTAACCTAATATTTACAAATTAACTAAACTAAGATTATAAAACTAAAGGTAGTAATGCAATCCCCGGCAACGGTGCCAAAAATTGATCTTGTCAGAATCAAGATATAAAAAGTGTTCTCTACTTTTCAAAAGATTTGCAGTGTGGAAGTAAAGGTCGAACCCACAGAGATTGATTAACTACCGTGTTTTAATCTTAAAACCTAAATCTAATTAATTATAAAAATGGATTTTGATTTGAATTATAATTAAACTAAAAACAATAAAACTAAATCTAAACTATGAAAGCAATTAAAGTTGTTTTAAATAATGTTTAAGGAAACCTAAGATTGCAAATCCACCACTAGCTTCATAATAGGAATATTTATGAATTACTTTAGCTTATTACATTGGATGATAATGGGGAATTGTAGCTACAAGCCCAATTCCTCCGACAAGAAGATATTCATGGTTCAAGCACCAACATAATCCATCTTCGGATAGCACGAATTATCCCACACTAAACTAGGGTTGTGGTATAATCCGTCTAATCTAGGCATGGACTATTCGGATACTTGATAGCACAATTCAATTTAAGCACCATTACATGTAAATAATCTAAACAAGCACAATAAGCATAGATCATTGAGCACATCACAGTCAAAATAGATCTAAGACAAGAATAAACTTTGAAAGTGATGATTTAATCAATTAAAAGCATGATTTATTTATACAAATCCTCTAAACATGTGACTGTCATCCATACATAATAAAACTAAAATAAAAACATAAATAAAACCCTATTACTCGTCTAGGGCTTCATTGAAACCCTAGATCTAGAGTTTAGTTGGCCATAGAATTGATGAACAGCAAGAGGTTGATGGAGGAGGTCATGGGAATCCTTGGTCTTCTTCTTCTTCTCCTTGCTTTTCTCTCTTCAATGGCTGAAAATAATGTATAATATGGCTGTATATTGATGTGTATAATGATGTGTAATGATTTGTATATCTAAATTTGATTTAGAATAGGATTTATATAGAGTTTGGAAGGATTTAGGAAGCTTTCCTAAGTCAATTCGCACTAAAACTGCTGTTTTTACGTTTCTGGACGTATTTAACCAATTCGGATCGCACAGGGCTCTTCAGGGCTTCAAAATACACAACTTTGACTTTTTCAAAGAGTCGCTCGCGCGGGTCGCTCCAGCGACCTGGGCATTTTCCAGAATTTTCTCAGATTTTTCGCTGCTCTGCGCGACTTTCGTAGAATTACGATAACCTTTGACTCAGACCTCGGATTGACTCACTGTTTGCGGCCACGCGTCCGTAACTCAAAGATCTACATTTTATATCTCAGGAGAAATTTCTCAAATCTAAAGTATTACTTGTCAAAAATGTAATTTTCCGAGGCTGCTACTGCATTCATCCTTCACCGGAACCATCTTTTGAGCCCAGAATGACTTCCAAAGCCACTAATCATTGGATTTTTGTGCATTTTCATATTAAATCTCCAAAACCTACAAAATATAAAATACTTATTACAAATCACTTAATAACTACATGAAATGGGCTAACAAAGCATATTTTTAGGACTATAAACGGCAACTATTCGTCGCCGATCAGGGAGCTTTTGAGAGAATCAAATACCACCCTTATTGCTCTGATTCCTATGGTCCCTAATCCATCCAAGATGGGTGACTTTAGACCTATCTCCTGCTACAATAGTATTTATAAGTGTATATCTAAGATTATTGCTAGTAGACTTCAAATGATTTTCCCAAATTTTATTGATCAAGCTCAATCTGCTTTTGTTAAAGATAGGAAGATTAGTGATAATGTGCTTCTTGCCTAAGACCTTATGACAGATTATCATAAACAGAAGGGTAAGCCTAGAGTAGCAGCTAAGGTGGATATTATGAAGGCTTATGATAGTGTTAGTTGACTTGAAGTGTTTGGTTTCCCTCCTAACCTAAAGAAATGGATTATAGAATGTGTTACTACCCCTAGATTTTCTATTAACTTGAATCGAGAATCTGTGGGTTACTTTGATGGTGCTAAAGGTTTAAGATAAGGTGATCCTATTTCTCCCTACTTATTTGTTATCATTATGGACACCCTCAACCAACTTTTACATCATTATATTTATAGAGAGCCTTTTACTTACCATTGGAAATGTGATAAGTTAAAAGTCTCGCAGCTCTGCTTTGTTGATGATCTTCTTATATTATTCAATGGGGATACTGATTCTGCGAACTTGGTAAGACTTACTCTAAACCAGTTCTTTAACTTAAATGGGTTTACAGGCCAACAATGCTAAAAGTTGTCTTTTTTTTTTCTCAAATGTTGTGGGTGATATAATTGATGATGTTGTTAATATCCTTCACTTTGAAAAAGGCATTCTCCCCATTAGATATCTTGGAGGCCCTCTTATTACTTCAAAACTTAAGAAACAAGATTGTGAGTGTTTGGTCAATAAAATATGTGCTAGAGTTAATTCTTGGAAATCTAAATTTTTATCTTATGCAAGTAGAGCCCAGCTCATTAGCTTTGTCTTGATAGGAATTCAACTCTACTGGTCCAAAATGTTTGTTCTACGTAAAACAAGTGTCACAATCTATGGCCAGATTCCTATGGTCTTGCAAGATAGATAAATCTTCTGGAGCTAAAGTTGCATGGGATACAGTTTGTAGGCCAAAAAAGGAAGGGGGTTTGGGGTTCAAAGATGTCTTTTTGGTTAACATTGTATTGAACTTTAAACATATAGGGAATTTGTTGGACCCTTCTAACTTGTCCCTCTGGAACAAATGGAGCCACAAGTATATGCTTAAAGACAAGAATTTTTAGTAGGCCAAAATTTCTTTCCAGTGCTTTTGGTATTAGAGGAAGTTATTAAACCTTAGATAAATAGCCAAACATTTACTAATACACTACATTGGTAATGGTAATCATACTTCTCTCTGGTTTGATAATTGGCTCCCTTTGGGACCCTTGTTTGACAATTATTCAGAAAGTATTATTTCTGAGTTCGCACTTAATCTAAATGTTAATGTTAGCCATATCATTAGGGGTTGGATTGGAATTGGCCTGGTTACAACTCCATTAATCTTAATGTAGTGTGCACCTAGAAGTCGTAGGACATTAGTTTTTGTGCTCATTTGTCGAGTCTATGAATTTGGATTTTGGGGCTGTGAATAGTGATTTTGTGCATGTTTTGCCATTTTTGGTGCGTGTAGGTGTCAGACATGGCTCTAAAGGGCCATGGTAGTCTTGCTCATGCATTCATATGGCACACTCATCTTTCTCCTGTCGTTCAAATGGTTAATGAGGCGGGGTTTGGCGGTTTTGTCCACCTGGGTTTGAAGAGTACAAATGACCTGGTGCATTTTTATGCTCTTCCTGAGAGATGGTAGGACACCACCAATACTTTCCATATTCTATTTGGCGAGATGACGATGACGCCTTTCAATTTTTTGATGATCACTGGCTTGGAGGTTGGGGAGAAGTGCCTGGTTTTGGATTATCCATACGAGTTGAGATTCTGATTGAGGCTGTTCCTCTGAATCTGGAGGTTCATTGATTCACTTGTGGTTGGCTCTATTGGACCTACAAAAAGGGGATGCATAACCTGAATGATCACCACTTCTTGCAGGCCTTCCTCTTGTATGTCATTGGCTGTACAATCTTCGTGATTCGGATTGATCAAGCAAGTTTGAGGCTCCTTGCCTACTTGGTGGATATTGATGAGATACCTTCTTATGATTGGGATGGTCCCACATTAGCTCATCTCTACCAGCATATGGGTGAGGTTTCTCTTGGAAATGTCTATAATACCCTGTATTTTCAGATACATGGTAATATAATAAGACTCAGTATGCTTGTGTGAACCCTTGGTGAAGAATCTTTCTTGATCGATCAAAGTCTTTTCGATCACTTGAACTTTTGTATTCTCAAGCGATCGAACTCGTTTCAATCGATCGAAACTTTCCCAACCTAATTCTGTGACGTGGAACTTTTCTCAAGCGATTGAACCTCTTTCAATAGATTGAACCTTGACCGACCTGTTCTCGAGCTATCGAACTCACTTCGATCGATCAAAAGTGTTATTATTCCTATCTTATGTGTTTGCCACCTGCACCTCTTTCTCTCCCTATATATGTTAGTTTGTAAGAGTGTATGTGTGTAGGGGGTTTTTTAGCAGTTTAGAGAGATAGAGAGCTTGTGTGTGTTATATATATAACTGTGTGTGTGTGTGTGCATGTGTATATATATACTTAGAGTAGAGGAGAAGAAGAACAAGAAGAGGAGCAGAAGAAGAAGAAGAGTGACTGGAGGGAGACAGAAGAAAGAGAGGAGAGAGAAAGCTTGCCGCCACCATAGTCGCCACCGTAGAGCTCGGGACGCCGTCACTGGAGCGGCGGAGCAAGGTGAATTCATTAACTCACTCAAGGGATGACTCTAGTATGATTTATATGCAGTTTATATGTGTATACTGTGACCCCCAAGACACTATTTTGTCTTTGCCCAGTTTCTGGGTGGAAGATGATTCTCAATCGATCGAACTATTCTCAATCGACCAAACTTGCTGTTTCCTCAATCGATCGAAGGGACTTCGATCGATCAAACTGAGTTTGACTTCAATCGATCGAAAGGACTTCAATTGATCAAACCTCGTAGAATATGTTTATTTCCTATTGATTATAATATGAACTATTTAGCTGCTTAAATGTTGTTCCTTGCTTTCAATATGCGATATTGTTAATTTAAGAGATGATGCAACACTATAAAAAGATGAACTATTTAACGGTTACATGATGATATAGTTAAACTGAATAGTAGAACGGGACACGACTACATATAGATATGATGAATACAGAGCATGTGGTAATTCTTGTATCTAGAGTAATGCATTTCACGACATGTGGTCAGCATGCATAGGATATTCGTATGAAGAGATGAGAGGATATGATGAGACATGGGAATGGTGATTTATGTGGAATAATGAGATATGTGTACTTTGGATCTGTGGGATCAACGGCTGACGAGCTAGGTGGATGTGGGATGGTAGAGTTCCTAGTACGCCTCTCGATGTTGAAGATGTCCAGTGATGCGTATGTACTGTTGAAGACGTCCAGTGTACCATTGAAGACGTCCGACTAGTGCTCTAATGTATTCTCAGTTGTGTAGACGACTAGTGAGGATATACACATCATTAAAGACGTCCGATGTGCCGCTTCCATTGTTTACAAATAAGTGGTACCGTGTAGACGACTGGTAACCCTATCAAGGGATCGTGGGACCTATTGCCTAGTTGGGTGATTCTGATTAGTATTATGGTATCGACGTATGGATACATATTGGTATTGTGGTATTGACGTATAGATACAGATTTATATTATGGTATTGACGTATGGATACAGAATGGTATTATTATCGACGAATGGATACGAAAATGGATATGAATATGAGAATGGTTAGTAAGATGATGTTCAGTCGTGGATTCAGCATCCCGACGTAAAGGTAGATGTATGGGTGGTTGCATGGGTTACATGCATGGATTTGGTGAATATGTGATGAGATATTTATACCATGATCTTTATTATTGTTTTCATTTAATATGTTTCCAGCTATCATCGAATTTGTGAATAGTTTAATAAGACCTCTACTATGTCCGTGAGAGACATCATTGATACAAGATTAACCGCATTTTAAGATGCTGAACAATAACGGTGAGGAGTGTTGTTTAATGTACTCACTCAGCTTTGTATTCAAAGCTGATGGCGTTTATGCCCTGGATATTCCTATGTCTAGAGCTTTGTAGGTCTTGAGGATGGAAGACTGATGTTTCGCCGGACTTAGAGCTGGAAGCTTAAAGACGAAGACGTGTTGCTTTGTAATAATTAGTTTGTATATCTATTGTACTTGTGTTATTGTTGTTATAAGTTTCAGAATCCAAGCCAACTGTTGTAATAGATTTAGTAGACTTTTATAATTGGTACTTGGGCATATGTTGCTTCCAAACCTTTATATTTCCGCTGTAGCCTCTAATTATGTTCATAAGATATGCTTTTTGAATAACATCCTCCCTATCGTTGTATCTGTTGGTTTGTGTAGATGACAATGCGGTTATTCACTAGTCACGAACCTACGGGACCAAAAAGGAACTTGTTTTCTCTATTTTTGCTTCTCCGGGGCATGACAATGTCACATCGAGAAACGGATATCAAACTTATACATGAACCGTATAGTATCTCACATCATTTTATTAACCCATTGGTCTTAATCATACTTAACTTTGTTGTCACATTATCCCTGATCAACCCGAATTCGTATAACAGAAGTTCGAATTGAGAATCGAACATTCGAACATTTAATATAATAAATAGGCAAAGGAATCCATGTTCTGCCAATACCAATCCATTGGGATAAGGGTCCAATCGATTGGGATAAAAGTCATAACAATTGATTGAGGAACCTGGCAATCGATTGGGTCTAAAATAATGTCAATCGATTGCTAACATTGGCAATCGATTGGAAAGTCAATCGATTGGAATTCTATCCAATAGATTAGGTCCAGACTGATTGCAATCGATTGGGAATTATACCAATCAATTGGCACTTCGTCTTCACCAGCAGATTATAAGAACAACATATATATAAACGTCATAAGGAAGTACTAGATACAACCAAACCTCATAAAAACTTGTAAAACATCAGTGTAAAGGGACCAAGTGAGTTGTAACACACCGAGGGTATGTTTGGTGTATGTTTGCTTTGAAAAATTCAAGTTCCTCTCTCTCTCTCTCTCCCTCTCTCTCTTCTTGCTCTATCTCTCTCTATCTCCTCTGTCTCTCCTTCTCTTTCTCTTCTTCTTCTTTCTATCTTTTTCTCTTCTTCTTCTCTTCCTCTACCTAAGGCAGTGTGTGTGTGTGTATGTGTGTGTGTGTGTGAGTGTATATATAAATGTATGGATGTGTACATATATAACTCACAAGATATGTCTCTCTCTCTTTAAGCTATGGAAACTGGCCCAAGGCCATAAATGAGTTCATATATATAGAGATTGAGAGTGCCACACGTTAAAAGCTCAAGCAAAGAAGAAAAATTATCTCTGCTTATACCAATCGATTGGTAAAGATGGCAATCGATTGGTAATAGATATTTGAAGGCAATCAATTGGAATAGATGGCAATCGATTTGGTATGTTGCCACGTAATAACTTCAAGTCGGTAGGATGGAAATCAATTGGGAAACATGTCAATCGATTGGTATTAGAAAAGTGGCAATCGATTGGGAAACATGTCAATCGATTAGTAACTAAATTTCACCAAAAGAAAGGAAATGTTATATAAGTATAGAAATGAAATACTAGGTCTTATTATATATCAAAATACAGGGTATTATGTGCTTGGAAAACTAGTATCTATGCATGTTGATTCTTGAGAAAAGAAGACCTCCCAATCCCTAGGACTAATGAGAAATGAAGGTTTGATCGAGGGAAAACATGAACGTGTGATCAATTCCATTCCTAATAATCTTCTTGAATTAAGAGTCACAAAAATCCCAAATCTTGCATGGATGCAATGTATGATCCTAGAACGTGCAATGTAGTTGTGTGCTTATGTTCATGGATTTCTCTAAAGTGACTTAGAAGTCTAAAATGTACATGAATATATGAAGAATATTATTGTAGGATATGTACATAAGTGGTATGAGCAACTTCCTAAGATATAAACTAATTTAGAATGCATATGAACATCTAATTAGTGAATAAGAGTCAAAACATGCTTGATATGAATAGTGGACAGAACAATGAACTGATTTTGTAAAATTGGAAAAGTGAGAACAAGTTGAAGTTATAAATTGAGAGAAACATATAAACAAGAGAGGTTACTCAGAACTAGAATCCATACTGTCGACTAAAATGTAGAAAAATCTTTGAAAATAAAAACAAAACATTTGGAAGCCCATATTATACAGAAAGTTCCTTAAGACACTAAAGTTTAAGAGAAAAATGAGTTTGGACCACTCTTTTTGGAAAAGTTTTCAGGAAAACAATTGAAATTCAACTAAAGCTGGTGTAACAGAAAAATAGAATATTTTAGAAGAATGTTTGGGTCAAAATGGAACCCATCCAAGTGTTTTAAAATTCTACCAAATTTCATGGACATTCCCTAATGAGTTAGGAAGACTTTCCAAGTGGTTTCATAATCATCCATTAAGTATTGAACTCAGAATGACATTTTCAAGTTGAAGAACTCACTATTTTTTTTATACATATATATATATATATATATATATATATCGAAAACAAGCCTTTTTCTTTAGGAATCAAAATGGGTGGTTTAAGAGGGGTTTTGAAATGGGGGGTTTTGGGAGTGTATTTCTAGCACAAAATGGAGATTATAACCTCTTGAAATATC
Organism: Hydrangea macrophylla; assembly: GCA_033977485.1. Lineage (NCBI taxonomy): Eukaryota > Viridiplantae > Streptophyta > Magnoliopsida > Cornales > Hydrangeaceae > Hydrangea > Hydrangea macrophylla. The sequence goes on from CM066983.1 coordinate 51,975,110, forward strand.
AACATCAAACTCATATCAAGAACTCCCAAGATTATTTGCAAGAATAGTTTTATTTAGATTACATCTTCAAGAATACTTGGGAAAGTATGAAAGTATTGAAGTTAGAATCATCATCTATAAACAAGTTTTTGAAGTCAAGAGCTACTATTCATAAGGATTCACTTCCTTCAAACAACATGTCATCATCTAGATGATGATAAACAAGTAAAACTAATCAAAGAAAATAAAAAAACAAATGAGATCAAGAGAGATGAACATTAATGTAAACAAGCAATCAATATAGATAATCAACGAGAAATTGGACTTGTAGCTTGGTGTTTCACTCATATAGAATGACATTTGAATATGGAAGTAGATTCCTAACTCATAAATGCTTAAGAATGGTGGTTGGGTGTATTGAATGTAAAGTATAAAGATAGATTGTGAAGTGAAATCAAACCTAGAACTCACTTTTCTTTCAAAAATTAGTGGAAGAAACTCACTTTCTCTCCTCTAACCTTATCTCTATCTCTATAACTTTTCAAAACCTTGTATTTGCCAACCCTCAAATGAGGAATCAAGGGGGTTTATATAGGCCAATTTGGGGGGGGGGGGGGGGGGAGTTTGGGATTTGAAAAGTGCTGCCATTGCTCCCAAACATCTATGAACAAGCAACTACATTGTTTTGGCTTTCAATTATTCAAATTGGACCCCCAAATTAAAATTACAAAATGGACTGCAGCCGCACTGGGCCCCTGCTGCAGTGACACATGGCCAGTGCTAGTGCTGCTGCAATACTACTCCTCAGATGATCCAAAAATTACATTTAGGCCCCTAGAGGTTCCAATATTTGCGAAAAGGCTCCATTTCGTCTAAAATTCACAAAAAATGAATACGAACTCCAAACTGAGCTTGTGATATACCATTGGAAAGGTAATAAAATCTACTTTCCATTAAAATTAGTTCAAAGTCAGGTCACTTTGAAAAGTTTTGTGGTATTCATGAAAAAATCTGATTTGATCACCTTTTCACCTTCAAAAATTCATAACAAATTCGTTTTAAGTCTAGAAATTATGTGCGATATACCATTGGAAAACTATTGACCTCTAGTATCCACTAGGGATTGTTCAGGAGATAAATGCTGTTAACTTTAATCCAAAGTTGGTGAATGTAACTAACCATGAAGCATAAAATAATGTATTACAAACGTTTAATCATCATTACCCATTTATCTCTTTGTTAAGAGGCGATTGATGTCTTTGTTCAAATCTTCGTATTATCTTAAACATTCTTTACTTCCTTATCACACTAAAAGAGACCGTGCATGAATGACTCGACTCTTGTTACTCGACTATACCTTGGATACCATATCTAATATCTTTCTACAACACACTGTTGAAATCAAAACATCCGGCACCACGCTGTTATTTTAGAATAGCAATGCCCTAGTGGATGAGTGATTGATATGTTATCGCAACCCAATGGACTCTTGATAATAGCAATGCCCTACTGACCAATTAATCCTATATTTCTAGGTCGTAATGATCTCAGCTTTACGATAGCTGTCATCGGAATATGCAGTGTTCAAATGGCTGCATGATTAATATGTTATCGCATCTCAATGGACTCTAGATAACAAAAGTGCCCCATTGGCCGATTAATCAAGAATATTCTAAGACTATCACCAGAATACGCAGTGCCTGATAAACCTCATATTTTGCAAACATGTAGCTTTATATTTGTGCAAAATGCCATTCTCGGAGCTTTTAAGTACATTATTTATGCACATTCCTCACATAACCCTCATTTCTATCATTTACATTATGTACACAAGTTTTGTGAGTGCTTTATAGGTCATTTTGACATTCTGAGTTAGAAAGCAAAGTCTTGGTTAAAGATCAAATCAGTTGTAGCCATTTTGTAATACCCTATATTTTGTACGTACAATAATACATGATAATCTGTATAAATGCCTTTATAATACTTGTAATTTCTTTTCCAATCGATTGAAGTTTTATCGATCGATTGACCTTGTGTCTTTTTCAACCAATTGAATAGATTTCAATCGATTGACATTGTACATTCTCAATAACTTGAACCCTTTACAATCGATCGAAATTCTACCAACATAAATGCAATGATTACATTCTATTCTAATCGATTGAACCCTTGTCAATTGAATGATATAGTGCCACCTAATTTCATTCGATTAAAACAACTTCAATCGATTGAAAATGTTAGGATCTTTAATCCCCAGTTCACGCAAAGGCTGCCACCTTGCCCTTTTTTTTCTCTCTCTATATATGGATTGTGCTTGTGTGTATGGGTATTGGCTGACCAGAGAGAGTTTAGAGATATATATACATACACCATACTCTTATACATATATATACACACATATATACTATATATATCTAGACAGAGAGAGAGAGAGAGAAAAGAAGGAGCAGAAGTAGGAAGATAAGAAGAGGAGCAGAAAGAGACAGAGAGAAGAGAAGGTGGCAGAGAAGAGAATAGGAGAGAGAAGAGGCCACCACTGGAGCTTAAACCTTACCAAGCTTACCAAACACACCCTTTCCATTTCAGTGAGTTCCAAACTCACTCAATAGCTTAGGGTAGATGTTTTACAAGGTTTGGACGTTAAAAACCACCCCAAAGGCACCCTAGAAATTTTGGGCATCACTGCCAATTTTTGGGGAAGATGAAACTTTTTAGCAATAGATTGAAATGGTTACATTTGATTGAAATCAATGTTCACTCAATTGATTGAAACTTATTTTCCCCAATCGATTGAAAATGATTTCAATCAATTGAACTATCTTTTTTCCCAATTGATTGAACCCTTGTCTCAATCGATTGGTGATTACAGAATATGGACTTTCTCTGTTGGTTATGATAGAAATTGATGAGTTGTTTAAATAATGTCTTTATGCTTTCATTATATAATACTATGGATTCAAAGAGATAATGATATACGAGGATGCAATACGTTGATAATGTGTAAAAATGTTTCGTAACATTAGATAACTTGATGGTCGAGAATCAGTTTGATATTTATTTCTTTTTAATCAGAGTAGTCAGGCCATAACGGGAAGTCATGTATCAGTATTAGTACGGAACCTAGATAGGTTTGATAAGTTCTATGAATTGGTAAGAGGGCGAATACTTAGTCATGTATTTCCTTAATAGTGGTGAGCAGTTATGTCCTTAACAGTGGTGGTCAGGGACAAGTAGTCCTAAGATAGCCAGATGATCCATGATATATCCTTAATAGCGGTGGGTAGTTAAGTCCTTAACAGTGGTAGGCGGGGATCACTGGTAGATGTCAATAAGTTGTGGCAATAGATTGATATACTATTGTACGAAATTTTATATCCCTGAGATGTGGTGGGCTGTTATATCCTTAATGAGCAGGGGATGGATTGACATATTGTCCATGACATGCAGTGGACGTTTATGTCCTTAACGAGCAATGAACAAAATAATGGTATATCGATAGAGTTGAACTATTGACTATGTTTGGTAATCATGAGTACGCTGTCAATCTGTAGGTAACAAGACATTAGTAATCGGTTAATGATTGGAAGAAAAGAAAGATATTATTAGTAAAATTATTATCTATCATTCATAACTCGTAATTACTTCACCTTTATGATATTGTGTAAGTTTCTACTCACCCAGCTTTTAATAAGTTGGCAGCCTTCATTGCCTAGACATTCTTGTCTAGCCTACCCTGTTTATAATACTACAGGTGATGACCAGTATGTTGATGGCTACTACCTAGAAGAAGGCTATGTCGAGGGCAGACCTGTTGAGGACAAAAATGCTAGGCAGGATTACTATGCTGACGATTACATCTATGCCTGGTGAAGACAAGGATAGCATTAGTTCTACTTTACTGTTGGACTTTATATTACGTTTTGGAATCGGGCATATGTTGCCATAACATTTTAGTATTTATGCTTTTAGAACTCTAATGTAATAACTAGTATATTTTGTTATGATCAGCTAATTGCATTTACTGTTCTCTTTATTTTGCATGTTTTCTAGAACTCTGTGTGTGGACAATTCGGTGACTTCACCAAGCATTCCCTATGGACCCAAAAAGGAAATTTTATTTTTCTCTATTTTTACTATTTCGGGGCGTGACATATTTCTTGCCCTTTTTAGCATCCAAGACCACATATTTGGAGGCTATTCAGAATATGATAAATGTAGCTCGGCGTGGTTGTAAATTTTACCTCAATCTGAGGCTAGAACAAGAAGTTATGGCAATTCTATGATAGGTGTGCAAAGTTGAATGTGAATCTATGAAGAACCAAGTCAGAGAGGCATTCGACCAGTCGAACTACCCCAGTTCAGACCTGTTTGTTTTACAAGTTTTCCACTATGATGGCTTTGTATAAATAATTCCTTATAACTCATTTTGACTTATCTAGACGTAATTTTGAGCAGCTTAGTTCTCTCTCCTTGTATCCCTTGTATTCTCTAGGTTTACTTGGTGTTTTAGTTCATAGATTAGTGTAGATTTAGGGCTTGTAAGTGTGAGAAAGTTTAATACCTTGTATTTTCAGATGTAATAATAATAAAGTGAGATTTTGTGTAGTTGCCTTGATCATACCTGTAAAGTCTATACCAATCTATTTGACAATTACCAATTGATTGACTTAATGTCTTTATCAATTGATTAAAACTTTTCTCAATCGATTGAACTTGTGTCCTTCCAAATTGTTTGAACCTATTTCAATTAATTGAATCTATACTAACATGAAATCAATCATTGGACCCCCCAAATTGATTGAACCTATGTCAATCAATTGAACGGGGCCTAAACTTGATCCTCAAATCTGCGCAGGGAGCTGCCACATGCACCCCTCATCTTCCCTATATATATATATATATGTGTGTGTGTGTGTGTGTGTGTGTGTCACATGTGTGGGTTATATTTTTGGATACAGAGAGAGAGAGATATTGGTTTATAATTACTCACACTTTCACACACACACATATATATACACATACACCATACATATATATATATATACACACACTACGGGATAAGAAGAAATAAGCAGAAGAGGAAGGAGAGGATGAAAGAACAGAAAGAGAAGGAAACAGAAGATAAGAGGGAGAGAGAGAGAGAGGGGGGGGGGGGACTCCATTGGAGGCCAAGCTCCAAAAGTTCACCACAAAACACCCCTTAACTTTAGTGAGTTCTAAACTTACTCAGTAGCTTGGGTGCAATGTTTTTAGGAGTTCAAACATGAAGAAACCAAGTCAAATGGCTGTCTAGAATTTCAGGGCATCACTGCCCAAATTCTGGAGAAGATGACCTTCTCAATCGATTGGAAATGATCCAATCGATTAAAATTTTCTCAATCGATTAAAAGGGATTTCAATTGATTGACATTACTTTGTACCCAACTGACAGAAAATGACTTCAATCGATTGATAGGGACTTCAATCAATTGGTACTTATAAATTTTTTTTTTCCTATTGTTTATGATATGAGCTGTTTAGTTGTTTAAATACTATTTTATGCTTTTTTTTTGCAATATTATTGACTAAAGAGATAATGCGACACAGTAATGAGAGGATGTTTTGTAACGTAGTAGTCGTGAACCATTTGGGTTATCATTCGTTCCATTCAATATAGTCAGGCCACATAGGAATGTCTTGTATCAGTATTAGTACAGAACTTAGGTAGGTTTGATAAGTTCTGGGAATCGTGCATGGCAGAAACTTGGTCATAATATGTCCTTAAAAGTGGTGGGCTATGCATATGTCCTTAAAATTGGTAGACTGGACCAATAGTCCTAAGATAGCCAGGTGATCCATGATATGTCCTTAAAAGCAGTGGGCTGTACATATATCCTTAAAAGCGGTGGGCTGGGATCACTGGTAGATGTTGCTAAGTTATGGCAATAGATTGATATGCCTTGTTCAAATGTTATATCCTTGACATGCAGTGGGCTGTGCATATGTCCTTAAAAGCAGTGGGCTGTGCAGATGTCGAAACTGTTTTTAGGACGAGATACGGACATTACGAGTTTCTAGTTATGCCTTTTGGACTAACTAATGCTCCAATAGTATTCATGGAGCTAATTAATAGAGTATTTAGACCTTATCTGGATCAGTTCATTATAGTTTTCATCGACGACATCCTAATCTACACAAGGACGGAAGAAGAGCACAAGGAACATTTATAGATTGCTCTTAAGACACTCTAAGATAGTTATATACAAAGTGTACGAGTTTTGGCTACATAAAGTCAAATTCTTGGGACATGTAATTTCTCAGGACGGTATCTCTGTAGCCTTATCTAAGATTGATGCAGTTTTAAGTTGGAATAGACCAACCAATGCAACAGAAGTTAGAAGTTTTCTTGGTCTGGCTAGATATTACCTGAGATTCGTGAAAGGATTCTCCAAGATCGTATGGCCATTGATGAATTTAACATGGAAAGAGGAAAAGTATGAATGGATGGATAAGTATGAAGGTGTATTTCAAGAGTTAAAGGAGATATTAACCTCAGCGCCAGTACTTGCGATACCTGAAAGTGGAGAAAGGTTTATCCTCTATAATAATGCATCGCACCAAGGACTTGGTTGTGCAATTATGCAGGATGAAAATATAATTGCGTATGGATCAAGGAAACTAAAGCACCATGAAAAGAACTATCCAATGCATGACTTGGAGTTAGCAGCAATAGTGTTTGCTCTAAAGATTTGGAGACATTATATGGGGAGAAGTTTGATTTGTTCTCAGATCATAAGAGATTGAGGTATCTATTCTCTTAGAAGGAGTTGAACATGCATCAACAGAGATGGATGAAGTTACTCAAGGATTATGACTTTTCTTTGCAATACTATCCGGGTAAAGCAAAAGTTGTAGCTGACGTTTTGAGTCACCAGCCTCATTTAGTAATTGCTGCCATATTAATTCGAGAATGGAAAGCATTGGAGATTTTAGCTGAGTTTGATCTTTAGCCAGTAGAGTCTTGAAAATGACAACAGTTTAGATGTCTCGTTATTTAACCGACTCTAATCAGGCGTAATATGGAATCTCAACAATTAGATTAGGACTTAAAACTATGGTTCGCTAAGATGTCGACGAAAGAACCAGAAGTCTGGAGTATTATTTCAGACAGAGCCTTATGGTGTAAAGGTAGACTTTGTGTGTCTAACGAGGAAAATCTTAGAAAAGACGTATTGGATGAAGCACATAAGTCACGAATGACTGTACACCCTGGAGGTACGGAGATGTACAAGGACTTAAAGAAAAATTTCTAGTGGAAAGGAATGAAGAGAGAAGTAGTCGAGTATATAGCTTAGTGTCTTACTTGTAAGCAAGTAAGGAAGAACACCAAAAACCACCCAAACTCCTACAGCTATTACCAATTTCCCAATGGAAATAGGAATATATAACCATGGATTTTGTGGTACGTTTGCTGAGGTCACAGCAAAACCATGACACTATTTGGATAATAGTGGATCGACTAACCAAGATGGCATATTTCATCGCCTACAGCTAGGGGTGTAAATAAGCTGAGCTGCTCAACAAGGACTCGAAGCTCGGCTCAATAAAGGCTAAGCTCGGCTTACTCATTTGAGCTCTTGAACATAATCGATTAAGGCTCGTGAGCAAGATCATTAAAAAGCTCGTTAATAGGTTTGATAAAGAGCTTGTATAGTGACTTATATATATTTGTTATAAAACTATATAATTTTAGAGAAAATATGACATATATCATAAATAGGCTTGATAAAGGATTGTTTTAGTATTAAACTGTATAGTTTAAAAGGGCGCACAAAGAAACTCGTTAAAAATCTCGCAAGAAAGCTCACGAACACTTGAAAGCTCGGTTCATTTAAGCTTATGAGTAAGCTCGCGACCTCGTGAGAAAGCTCGCGAGCAGGCTTAACTAGGCTCGTATACACCCCTACCTACATCATAATATATCCAGTAGAATGCTTAAGCTAGATGTATCTATAGCAAGTTGTGTGACTACACAACGTACCTGTGTCGGTCGTGTCGGATCGAGATTCACATTTTACTATGGAGTTTTGGAAGAGTCTTCAGACAGCAATGGGAACTACATTAAAATTAAGTTCAACCTTTCATCAACAGACTGATGGTCAGATTGAATTAGTCAATCAAGTATTGGAAAACATATTGCGCACTTATGTTATAGACTTTGAGAGTTCTTGGGAGATGCACTTATCGCTGATCAAGTTCGCTTATAACATTAGCTGCCATACAAGCATAGGAATGGCATCGTTTAAAGCTTTGTACAGAAGACCTTGCCGATCACCGCTATGCTGGGCCAAAGTCAGAGATACTCAACTTATTGGGTCAAAAATGGTACAAGAAACCAGCGAGAAGATTCAAGTTATATGTGAATAGATGAAGATGGAATAGACCTGACACAAGAGTTACGTTGACAAACACTGCAAAGACTTAGAGCTCACAGTTGGAGATCATGTGCTACTCAAAGTTTCACTAGTTCGAGTCATCATGAGATTTGGTCAAAAGAGAGTCACACTATCACCTTGATTCATCGGACCATTAGAGATCCTGGAACATGTTGGCAAGGTTGCCTATGGACTTGCATTGCCACCAAAGATGTCAGGAGTGCACAATGTATTTCATATAAGTATGTTAAAAAAGTGTGCCCACAACCCAGCACACGAGGTCAACTTTAAGGATATTGAAGTCAATGACAATGTTATGTTTAATGAAGGAGCAGTACGGATCTTGGACCGAGGAATCAAAAAACTCAGAAACAAGGAGATACTATTAGTGATGATCTAGTGTAAGCATCACGACGAATGAAAGGCTTCATAGGAGCTAGAGAGAGATGCAGGAGAAGTTTTCATTTTTGTTTTTGACCTACTTACTTTAGATTTCGAGGATGAAATCTTTTAATAAGTGGTAGATGATGTAATACCCTGTGCTTTTAGATGTATAATAATAAAATGAGATTCCATATAGTTGCCTTGATCATACCTGTAAAGTCTTTATCAATCAATTGGACTATTACCAATTGATTGACTTAATGCCTTTGTCAATTGATTGAAACTTTTCTCAATCAATTGAACTTGTGTCCATTCCAATCGATTGAACCCATTTCAATCGATTGAATCCTTGTTGACATAATTTCAATCATTGGACCCATCTCAATTGATTGAACCTATGTCAATAAATTGAACTGGGCCTCTCAAGTCTGCACAGAGAGCTGCCACATGCACCCCTCCTCTTCTATATATATATATATATGTGTGTGTGTGTGTGTGTCTCGTGTATAGGTGGTATTTTTGGATAGAGAAAGATATTGGTCTATATATATATGCTCACATTCTTACATATATATACACATACACCATACATATATATATACACACATTGTGGGAGAAGAAGAAAGAAGTAGAAGAGGAAGGAAGAATAGAAAGAGAAGGAAAGAGAGGAGAATACAAAGAAGGAGAAGAGGAGAGAGAGACTCCATTGGAGGCCAAGCTCCAAAATCTCACCACCAAACACCCCCTTAACTTTAGTGAGTTCTTAACTCACTCAGTAGCTTAGGTACAATGCTTTTAGGAGTTCAAACGTGAAGAAACCAAGTTAAATGGCTATCCAGAATTTCAAGGCATCACTGTCCATTTTTGGAGAAGATGACCTTCTCAATCGATTGGATTAGAAAGGATCCAATCGATTAAACTTTTCTCAATTGATTGAAAGGGATTTAGATTGATTAACATTACTTTGTACCCAATTGATTGAAAATGACTTCAATTGATTGACACCACTTGTTACCTAATTGATTGAGAGGGACTTCAATCAATTGGTACTTACAGAATACTATTTTTTCCTATTATTTATGATATAAACTATTTAGTTATTTAATTACTATTTTATGCATTCGTTATGCAATATTGTTGACTAAAGAGATAATGTGACGTGGTATTGAGAGGACGTTTTGTAACGTAGTAGTTATGAACCATAATGTTCATTTCATTCAATGTAGTTAGGCTACATGGGAATATCTTGTATCAGTATTAGTTTGGAACTTAGGTTGGTTTGATAAGTTCTGGGAATCGTACATGGGCGGACACTTGGTCATGATATGTCCTTAAAAGCAGTAAATTAGACTAAGTAGTCCTAATATAGCTAGGTGACCCATGATATGTCCTTAAAAGTGGAGGGCTATGCATATGTCCTTAAAAGCGGAGGGCTATGTATATGTCCTTAAAAGTAGTGGGCTAGGATCACTGGTAGATGTTGCTAAGTTGTGGCAATAGATTGATACGCCTTGTTGAAACATTATATGCTTGACATATGCTTGGAACATTTATTGGATTTCTTTGCTTTGATTTCTCTTCCTTAAAGCTTGTGTTTTCATTTATGGTTATGTTTTTCTCCCTTTTCCTTATTCCTTGTATAGTTTGTGCTTTAAATACCATGTGTAGCTATGTTTTTAGGTTGGGGGTCATGAACCCACCTATGGATCCTTGTTTTTATTGAAAGTCTAAGGGTATGGAACTTCTCAAGTGTTTGTAGAGTGTTGAGTGTGTAATATGCGTGTTTCTTTACCTCCATTGTCATGCAATGGTGGTCATTGAATCTATATTACAAGTATAACACTTACCCTTTGTGTTCTTTAAGCTTTCATCTTTCATAGTGGGGTTAACATCCCACGTGTTTGATTGTTAGCTTCTAAGGCACTTTGTTCATTTGAAAAGCCCTCTCCGTATTGTTGAATAAACAGCCGGTCATTCTTGGGTCAATCCAACGTTGGTAAATTACCCTTAACCCACTTTTCCATTAGTTAAATTAGTCATTCTAATCTATTTCTCATCCTTAGTTGTTATCTTAACTATTTTCTAACTAGTTTAATTAGTTAAGTCGTAGTAGTAACTTAATTCTCATTTTTATGTTAGCATAACTTTAGTGTTAGAGAACCCCCTCAACAATCATCTTTCATTTCTTTTTGGTTACTAAGTAGAGTATTCGAGTCTTGAAACTATAATTTTCCAGTCCAGTCCCCGTGGAAGTTGACCTCGGACTTACCCGAGTATTACTTGATTCAATTGATTTGCACTTGAATCATACATATCCACAAAGCGAACAAGTTTTTAGCGTCGTTACCGGGGGATTGGCTCCCGACAATATTTTAATGGACCTGGATACCCTACTTCAACACTTTAATGAATAATGATGTTGGTGGTGTTCCCTTTGTCGATCACCCGTCATCATCAAGCAAAAGCGCATCATATGGGCGTCCACAATCATCATCATCGACGTGATCTAATACATCATATTCTCAATCAAATTTAAATCAAGCCAAAATGGGCGATAATATGAGTGAACAAGATGAGAGAGTGAATCAAGATGATCAAACACATCCTCTAAAGGAATACCTACATTCGAAGAGGATGTCTTCTCCCTCTTGCATTGTTTTCCCTTACAATGTCAGACAATTCCACTACCGCATTGGCATGATTTCTTTGTTACCAAACTTTCATCGTATGGATAATGAGTAGCCCTATCTTCACCTTAAGGAATTTGAGGAGGTGAGCATTACTTTTAGAGATCAAAATTTTTCGGAGGATGTCCTCTGACTCAAACTTTTCCCATTCTCTCTCAAGGATAGAGCCAAAACATGGCTTAAATCCTTGAAGCCTCAATCCATTGGGACATGGCATGAAATGCAATCCCAATTCCTAAAAAAATTCTTCCCCATGCATTGCACAAACATTCTTAGGTTGCTAATCTAAAGTTTCAAGCAAGTGGAGTTCAAATCATTCTCTAGGTGTTGGGAGAGGTTCAAGGACTTGCTCAGTTCATGTCCTTAGCATAACTTTGAGAAATGGAGGTTAGTCTTAACCTTCCATGCCAGACTTTAACTCTTTTCCAAACCACTCATCGAAAACCATGCATAATGGAGAGTTCATGAACCTACCTCTACACGAAACTGAGGCTCATTTTGAGTGTATGGACTACATAACTCAATCGTGGGACACAATGGATCTCCATGATAGGAATCTTAACAAGGAAAAACCCGTCGCCACCGCTACTTATAAGTCCCCCGCTCTCAAAATCCTCAAACTTAATTAAGAGGATGACTTTTGTGCTTCGATTGCCAAACTACAAAGAAAATTTGATGTAATGGAGCAAGCCAAAATAGAGGTTGAGGCACAAGCCACACAACCTGTGGCTTTTGTTGAAAAAAATTGTGCCATTTGTGAAAAGATTGGCCACCCAGCCAATGATTGTCCCACCATCCCAACATTCAAAGAAATCTTGCAGAACAAACAAATGCCATAGGAACATTCAAAAATCCATTGAATCCTTCTTATGGAGAATCATATAATTCGGGATGGAAAAATCAAAACCAAAATCCTCCTCATCAAGGGTGGAGAAATAAGCCCAATCATGGGCCACCACAAATTCCTCCTCCACAACACTTTCAAAATCATTTTATCCCTCATCAACCGCCTCTGCCTCTACCTCTACCTCTACCTCTACCTCTACCTCTACCTCATCTGCATGGTTGATCCTTATTGAATGCTTATGTGCCTCTACATATGAAGTTCTTTGAGGACCAAATCCAATGGCTCATGCCAGGGCAAGACTAACAAGCTCAAAAGCTTGATCAAACTTCCATGCAAATGCTTTAATTCATGAATGAGATGCACAATTCTTTTAGCCAATAGGCTAGTTCTCAACAAATCATTGAGAAGGAAAATTTTTTGGCCCAACCAATTTAAAATCCCAAAAGGTCAAATAGCCATTGGAACTTCGGGGCCAAACGATCCCACAACCAAACATGCCAAAGTCGTCACCACTTTTAAGGATTGGGAAAGTTGTTGACAACAAAGTCCGAGAGGTTACCAAAGAGCCTAAGTAAAATTCAAAAGAAAAACTTGGCAATGTGCATAGAGAGGGGAAAGAGCCCATGCTCGACAAGGGAGAGACAACCATCCTTTGGTTATTGAAAATGAGATCTCTACTTCTAAGGTGAATTCACCCTAAGAACCAAACATCTCAAAGTACATCCCAACCCTTATTGAAAATAAGGGCAAGACCCTTGAGATTTTCAAAATGCTTAAGGAGGTTAAGGTTTACATACCTCTTCTTGACATGATCAAAGATGTTCCCGGTGTCGCCAAATTCATAAAAGATCTTTGCATAAGAAAATACAAGTTTGATGTGCAAAAGCAAGTCTACATGGTGGCATAAGCAACCTCTTGCATCTGCGACAACATTCCACCTAAATACAAAGATCTCGGTTATCCAACCATCTCTTGTATCATAGGTAATTTCAAAATTAAAAAGGCCCACTTGGATCCAGGTGCGAGTGTTAACCTCTTACCCTATTTAGTTTATCTCCAATTAGGCCTTGAGGAACTTAAAGAAACTCGAGTTGTCTTATAATTGGTTGATCACTCAATCAAAGTGCCAAAAAGGATTATTGAGGATGTGTTGGTCCAAGTTGATGCTTTCTACTACCTTGCGGATTTATCATCATGGACACATAACCGGTCAAAAGTGGGACATTTTTCATTTTGATAATTCTTGGTAGATCATCCCTGGCCACTATCAATGCTCAAATACATTGCAAGAATGGAACCATGAAATTAGTTTTCAAAAACATGACCACGGAGGTTAATGTCTATAATCTCTTAGAGCAGCCCGATCTTGAGGATGAGGATATTTGTGAGGTTGATCTCATTGATACTCTCACACACGAGTACTTTGACTCCTCTTGCTTTGAGGATCCTCTTGATTCATGTTCTAGTCAAGCAAGCACCTCCAAAACCTTATCATTGCTCGATTTTTCTCTTCTCAAGCTTGAGGTAAAGGATGCTTTTGAATCCCTTGAATCCAACGCAATCGGCGAAGAGGTTATGTGATGCTCTCAATTTGAAAAATTTCTACCACATGACTTAATTCCTTTGCCTTCTAGTCTTGAAGTCCCCAAACTCGTGCTCAAGCAATTGCTATAAGAGCTCAAGTATGCTTTCTTGGGGGACAAAGAGAGATTTTCGGTGGTGATTTCTTCCCAACTTGACCCCGATCAAAAAGGGAGTTTGATTGAATTGTTAAAAAATCATCAAAGTGCTTTAGGATAGACAATTGCCGACCTAAAGGGGATAAGTCCAACCATTTGCACTCATAAGATTTACTTGGAGGACGATGCCAAGCCCTCGCAACAATGCAAAGGCGATTAAAGACACACATGAAAGAGTTCATGAAGGACAAGGTCGTTAAGTTTTTGGATGTGGGAATCATCAATCCCATTTTCGATAGCCATTGGGTGAACCCAAGTCCTTCCAAAGAAATCCAAAGTGACGGTTATCAAGAATCCCAAAGGCGAACTCATTCCAACTCGTGTTCCTTCCGGTTGGCGAGTATGCATTGACTACCAAAAATTGAATTCCGTCACTCGAAAGACCACTTCCCTCTACCTTTCCTTGATCTAATCTTAGAGAGGGTGTCTAGGCATAAATTCTATTATTTCTTGGATGGTTATTTCGAATATAACCAAATGGAAATTGCACTCGAGGATAAAGAGAAAATCACCTTCACATGTCCCTATGACACCTTTGCCTATAGGAAGATGTATTTTAGACTTTGTAATGCACCGACAACTTTTCAGCAGTGCATGTATAGTATTTTCAGTGACATGGTGGAAATATGCATGGAAGTCTTCATGAATGTGTAATACCCTATATTTTTATATGTATATAAATAAATACGATTCTGTATAATTGCCCTTACAATACTCACAATTCCCTGTTCAATCGATTGAACCTGTTTCAGTTGATTGACATGCTAGTCTATTCAATCAATTGAACTCATATCAATCGATTGAAACCTTGCCAAACCGAATCCATGACATGAACCCTTTCCCAATCGATCGAACCTTTACCAATTGATTGAACCCTGATTGACATGTTCTCAATCGATCAAACTTGCATCAATTGATTGAAAATGTTTGCAACCTTATCCCCAGTTTCACGCAAAAGCTACCACCTGTACCCTCTCCCCTCTATATAGGCGTGACCATTTCGTGTTTTGTGGCAGTTAGAGACTGAGAGAGTTTAGAGAGAGAGAGGATATATCATATATACATATATATTCATATCTATATACATACACATATACACTTATATATATTATATGAAAGAGAGATATATATATATAGAGAGAGGGGGGAAGGAACAGAAGAAGAAAAAAAGAAGAAGAGATAGAGAAGAGATAGAGAGAAAGGGGACAGAGGAGAGAGAGAGAGAGAGAGAGTTTGGCCATTGGAGGGCAACTCTAAGAACTCAAACCAAACACACCCTTGTTTACTTTGGTGAGTTCTAAACTCACTCAGTAGCTAAGTTTAGTGTTTTTACAAGTTTTGGATGTAAAAAAAATGAACCCCAAGGCACCCCAAAGGTTCTGGGCATCACTTCTTGGAGAAGACAACTTTCAATCGATTAAACATGATTTAATCGATCGGAATGTTTCAATCAATTTAAAGAGATTTCAATCGATCAAACTCACAATTCTTTCACTTGATTGAAGATGTTTCAATCGATTGAAATCTACTCTTCCCAATCAATTGAAAATGACTTCAATCAATTGGTACTTATAGGTTGGGAATATCTCTATTTATGTATGATGTGAACTGCTTAGTTATCTAATTATCATTTCATACCTTCATTATATGATATTGATTGAATAAGGAATACTACGATGTGATAATGAGATATAATTACGAGTAAGGTGAGAACGTTCGTAACGTCTTGTAATGTGGTAGTCGGGAATCATTTTGATATCCATTTCATTTCAATTAGAGTAGCCTAGTCATTATGAGAAGTCATGTATCAGTAATAGTATAGAACCTAGATGGGTTTGATAAGTTCTGGGAATTGTATGTAGGTGGACACTTGGCCATAGGTCCTTAAAAGCGGTGGGTGGTTATATCCTTAAAAGCGGTGGGTGGGACCAAGTAATCTTAAGATAGCCAAGTGATCTATGATGTCCTTAAAAGCAATAGGAGGGGATCACTAGTAGACATCGCTAAGTCATGGCAATAAGATGATATATTGTTGTTCAAAACGTTGTATCCCTAACATGCAGTGGGCGGTTTAAGCCCTTAAAAGCAGGGGATGGATTGACGTGGTGACCATGACATGCGATGGGAAGTTAAATTCTTAAAAGTGGTGGATGGAATGATGGTGTATCTACAGAGTTGACTTATCGAGTCTATTCTTCAATCAAGGATACTGTTGTTGGTCTACGAATAACAAGACATGGGTAACTGATTAATGAGTTAGAATAAAAAGAAAGATATTATTATTAGAACTATATTTATATCCCTCATAACAGGTAATTACATTATACTTGTGATACTATTTTAGTTTCTACTCACTCGGCTTTCAATTATTTGATGACGTTTTATGCCTAAACATTTCTCGTCCAGACTATCCGGTTGCTTACAATCCAGGGGATGAACCTTACTATGAGGACAACTATTACCTGAGAGAAGGCTATGCCGTGGTGGACCTGCTGAGGTTGTAGATCCTAGGCAGGATTATTATGCTGGCAATTATGTATATGCCAGTTTAAGACTAGAATAGATATTAGTTCTAAGTCGATTACCGACCTTATTATTATGTTTTGTGCTAAGGCATATGTTGCCTCTAGACTCTTTTATATTATGCTTAAACACTCTGATGTAATAGCTAGTAAGTTCTGTTATGACCAGTGAGTTCTTTTGTTATTACTATCTCTTACTTTACTATTTATAACTGCATGGTGTGGATAATTCAGTGACTTCACTAGTCATTCCGTATGGACCCAAAAAGGAAATTTGTTTTTCTCTATTTTTGCTATTCCAGGGCATGACAAAATGACTTTAGCTTATATGGTGATTCTTCCAATGAATGTCTAAGCAATTTTACAAAAGTCCTAGAGAGGTGCAAGGAGAAAAATCTCATCCTCAATTAGGAGAAATGTCACTTCATGGTGACAAAGGGGATTGTTCTTGACTATATTGTTTCAAGCGACGAAATCCAAGTCGATAAGGCCAAAGTTGAGCTCATAGTCGACTTATCCTCTCCCAAATGTTTGAAAGATGTTAGATATTTCCTCGGCCATGCTGGGTTTTATAGAAGGTTCATCAAGGATTGTAGCCCAATTTTACGTCCTATGTGTAATTTGCTTGGTAAGAAGTTCCCTTTGAATGGACCGAGGCATGTCAAGATGCATTTGATAAATTAAAAACTTTGCTTATGATTGCCCTTATAATGCAATCCCCTGATTGGTCTCTCCCATTTGAGCTTATGTGTGATGCTAGTGATTATACCGTGGAGTAGTTCTAGGCCAATGGAAGGATAAAAAACCACATGTCATTTACTATGCAAGTAGAGCTCTCAATAGTGCCCAAATGAACTATTCTACTACCGAGAAAGAACTACTTGCCTTAGTATTCACCCTCAACAAATTCTATCAATACTTGGTTGGATCTAAAATTGTGTGCTTTACCGATTACGCGGCTCTCAATTAACTTCTCCACAAGAAAGATACTAAGCCTCGTTTGATTGGTTGGATCCTTCTTCTCCAAGAATTTGATTTGTTAATTAAGGACAAAAAGGGTGTTGAAAATGTGGTTGTTGATCACCTATCTCGTTTGATGGTGAATTTGAGGTTACGGACCCTACTCCGATGAGAGACATGTTCCCCAATGAACACTTATTCTCTATCTCCGCTTTGCCATGGTACGCTGAATAGGAAAATTTCTTAGCTACGGGAGACATTCCTTCACATTGGACTCCCCATGATAGGCATAAGTTTGAGATCGAGGCACAGTCGTTCTTCTTTGATGAACCTTTAATATGTTCAAATATTGTGCCGATCAAATTATCCGCCGTTGTGTTCCCAATGATGAAATTCAAAGTTTACTTTCTTTTTGTCACGACCAAGCATGTGGTGGGCATTTCTCATCTCAAAAGTCTTCGCCTAAAATCCTCCAAAATAGATTATATTGGCCTACTCTCTTCAAAGATGCCCACAAGTATTGTCAGGCATTTTACAAAATGTACATACGTGCTTTCCAATAAATTTTTTTAACTCGAATTAATAATAAAAAGGGAAAATTACACATATACCCCTATATTGAAGATCATTTTAATCGTGACCTCCTATAGTTTCAAATGTGTCATTATACTATTAGATTAAACCATGTTGTAAACATAGAATACTAAAATCAATTTACGTACCTGGATTCGCCATCACAAATGGATGAGAAGATAACAATCAAAGATTGGGGCCTAGGGCTTCCTCTCCTTTCTCTCTTCCTTTATCATTGTTATCTTAATGGAAAATAACTTTTGTTTCTCTTGAGAGATGAGAGGGGACCTATCCCTGATTTATGTAGAAACTCAATTTGGCCTTTCCATACTAGACCCATAAAACCCAATTTAAATCCTATTTAAATAATAGCCGCTTACATTTTCTTCAATAGGATTTAAATTGGGTACCACTTTGCCAGAGCAATAGTGGATGTTGACAGAGCAAAACTTTATTTATTGAAAATAGTAGTTGGTTTGGCAACATCTACTATTGCTTTGACAATAGTGGTAGCCAAATTCTATAAAAACCTTTTGCTATATTAACGTTTTATGTTATAGATTGTTGTGTGGTATGCGAAAAATGTTTCGCCATTAATGAAATTGATCAATATTTTGTCCACGTGGTTTATATGATGCACACACATACATGGATCACTTGTATCTCAAAATTTTACAAAATGTACCTAAGTGTTTTCCAATAAAATTTTTAACTCGGATTAATAATGAAAAGGGAAAATTATCTTATACCCCTGTACTGAAGATCATTTTAATTGTGACCTCCTATAGTTTCAAATGTGTCATTATACTGTGAGATTAAACCATTTTATAAACATAGAACACAAATAATCAATTTACATTCCTGAATTCGCCATCACAAATTAATGAGAAGATAGCAATCAAAGATTGGGGGCTAGGGCTTCCTCTCCTTGCTCTCTTCCTTTGTCACTGTTTTCTTGATGGAAAATAACGTGTGTTTCTCTTGAGAGAGGAGAGGGTACCTAACCCTGATTTATATACAAACTCAATTGGACATTTTCATCACAGGCCCATAAAACCCAAAATAGGTTTTACTAAGGCCATCTCCAATGCCCCTGCTAAAGGAGGTGCCATCCTATATTTAGCAGGGGCTTTGGCATAGTTGCACTCCAACGTAGTGTCAAAACACCTGCCAAAAAATGGCGTTGCCAAACACCATCTCAAATATAGCAGGGCAAATGGCAGCTCCAAATCTGCCAAATCCCAACGGTCATATTTTGTTTTTGAAAAAAATGAGCTGTTGACTTCTTGTTGTTGAACCCCCAACGGTCATAATTTGTTTTTGAAAAAATAGAGTTGTTTGTGGGGTTCAACAAATCCCCAACAATCATTATTTTTTAAAAAAAAACAGTGAGTTTGATTTCAACAGCTAAATCCCAACTTGTTTATAAATATTCTCATTTTTACACCAAATTTGTATTGTGCTCAATTTGTTTTTGGTCAAAAACATTGTACACTAATTTTTTACAAGAAAATGGAAGACACTCAACAATCAACAAGGCAGGGGAAGTCATTTACGACGGCCAATATGTAGCTATTTATCATTCTTGGTTGAGCATAACTCAAAATCCAATTGTTGGTAACTCGCAGTCACAAAATAATTTTTGGAATCGAATATTCCAAAATTATATTGACAATACCAATGATCAAAATGGTTTTATTCAATCTCGTTGGGGCACAATCATGCTAACTTGCAATAAATTTCGTGGGTATCTAACACAAATTGAAAATTGCCAAAAAAGTGGAGCCAATGAAACTGATAAGGTATGAAATATATTTTTCTTTATCATTACTATTTTTTTCTATAACTAACATTTTTCAAATTGTGTTTGTAGGTTCTTAAAGTAAAAAATCTATATCACGAAATAGAGAAAAAAACATTTTTGTTTAGACCACTGTTGCGAAATCTTGGAACACAGTATTAAATGGCAAGATGTGACACAAACCAAGAAGTTAAAGACTACCAACTCCACTCCAATTTCCTCATCCTCCTCCTAGATGCCTGAGACACCCATTTATCTCAACTTTGATCAACCTCCAATTGAAGATAGTGTTGAATCCCCAAGAACTAAAAGGCCTTGTGGAGGGAGAGCTGAAAAAGAAGCACGTAGGAAGGGTAAGATAGAAGAATCGTCAAGTTCTCATTTTGTGATCTAATGGAACTATTTAACAAACAGGCAAACGACACTAAAATCAGGAAGGCAGAAATACATGAAAGAAAAGTTAAAGTAATGGAGCAAATGAATCGAAGGGAGCAAGAAGAGAGAGAAGTCAAAGAAAAAGAGAGAGATGATGCAATCATGATGATGGATACCTCCAACATGGACCCTCGCACAAAAGCTTATTATGGACTGCACAAGGATAAGATTAATGCAAAACAACTAGCATATTCAAATTCTGAGTATTATGTTCCTCTTCCCACTTCTCCATGATTATGTATGTCATGCCCCAGAGCAGCAAAAATAGAGAAAAATCAATTTCCTTTTTGGGTCCATAGGGAATGACAAGAGAAAGTCACTAATTATCCACACCACGCAGTACTAGTCTCAACTAAAACAACAGGAATGGTAAAAACTCAAATATAACAACAATACTATGTGGTCCACAGGATCACAGCAGGTCTGAAGACAACACATGCCCAAGTACCCATTAACTAATAAGGTCAACAGTAATATAAAGCTTAAACATAAACTAGATCACTATCTTCAGTCTTCAACTAGCGTAAGGATAATCATCAGCGTAACATCCTCCTCCAGCATAACCGGTATCAGGGGGGCCACCCTCTGCATAATTCCCTTCAGGATAGTAGCCATCGTCGTAAGCTCCATTATCTGCATTACAAGGGATAGGGTAATCTGGACGGGGAATGTCCAGGCAATAACGGCCGTCAGCTTACTGAGAACTGAGAGAATAGAAACTCACAGAGTATCAATGATATAACGTAACAAGTTATTAAAGCATCTAAGATATAGTTCTACTAAATAATATATTCTCTGTATTCCAACAATGTAACTCAACCCTTATCGTCTTGTTATCTTGTGACCGATAATCAACATACTCTTTCTAGAAAGAACAAACTCAATTGTTTCACATACCATCATTCTGTCCATTGCTCATTAAGGATCTAAACTATCCATCGCATTTATGGACACCACGTCAGTCCATCCCCTGCTCGTTAAGGATACAAACCACCCACCGCATGTCAGGGATACAACGCTTTGAACAATAGCATACAATTCTATTTCCATGACTTATCGTTATATACCAATGATCCCCCATCCACCGCTCGTAAAGGATACAAACCATCCATCGCTCATTAAGGATATAACATGATCATCTGGCTACCTTAGGACTACATGGTCCTGCCCACTGCTTGTTAAGGATATAAACCATCCACCGCATGTGAAAGCATATCATGACCAGGCATCTACCCACGTACCATTACCAAAACTTATATAACCTACTTAAACTCAGCACTATTATCGATACATGAAAAATCCCATGTGGCCTGACTACTCTGATTAAAATAAACGGATATCGAACTCATACATGAACCGAAATCGTCTAACGTCATTATGGTAATCCATTTTTCTTAATCATACTTATCTGTGTTGTCACATTCTCCCTGACTAACCCATAATTGCATAATAGAAGTCCGAATCGTGAATTGAGTATTTGAACCTCATATAAAAATAAACTAAAGACCTAAATCATATTCTGCATGTCTCGATCGATTGAAGTCATTTTGATCGATTGAGGGAAAATAATATTCGAGCGATCGAAGTCACTTCGATCGATTGAACCTTTGATCGATTGAACTCTGTTTAATCGCTCGAGAGTCATCGTCTCCAGCAGATTCTGAACAGCATAAAAACAGACGTCTTAAGGACGTTTCAATACGTCTAAACATATCAAAAACTCATGAAACACTATAATAAAGATACCAAGTGAGTAAAAACTCACGTAGGGTGTGTTTGGCAAAGCTTTGTGTTTCCGAGCTTTAATGGCGGCCTCTCTTTCTCTCTTCTTTGCTCCTCTCTTTGTCTCTGTCTCTCCTTCTCTTTCTCTTCTTCTTTTTTTGATTCTTTTTCTTCTGTTACTCTCTCTCTCCCATAGAAAATATAATATATATATATAGATGTGTGTAGTGTATAATATATGTATATATATTATATATAACACAAGCATGAACTCTCTTTCTCAAACTCTCAAGTGTTCTGAACCTCACACACACACGAACTAATGTATATATAGAAAAAGGAGGGGGTACAGGTGGCTATTTCGGCGTGAAACCTGGAATTTTGATAATTACAAGTTCGATCGATCGAACTGAGTTCGATCGCTCAAGAGCAGATCGATCAGGTTTGATCGAATGAAGAAAGTTTGGTCGATTGAAGTGGGGATCACGTATTAAATTTATGTCGGTAGGGTTTCGATCTCTCAAAAAATGGTTTGATCGCTTGAACTCTGGAAATGCTCGATCACTCGAAAGAGCCTCGATCGATCGAAGATAAAATTCCAAATATGAATAAGGGAAGTATATAGAATCTCTCTGCATAAAATAATTATTGAGAATATAGGGTATTACAATGTACCTTAATATATATTTTTTTTTATGATTTATGTAATAGTGAATTTTCAATTGAATTCTTGAAGCATTTTGTATGTGATGTGAATCAAACAATTTTTTCATACATAAAAAGACATAATAATAAAACTCAATCTAGTCTTCCTTGTCGTGACTACAAATGCTCGATAAGATCATTGCAGAGCCTATGATGGAGTGTAGCAGAGCGAATCTTGTGGTGATGAGCAATAAACTAAAAAAAAAGTGGTATGTCAGGTTGTGGATACCGGCATTTGGGCCCACTTTTAAAACATTTTCAAATTTCAAAGAGTCGCCAATTAATTTTTAAAGGAAAATTAAGAAATCATTTTAAAAGCAAACCGATCTTTTGCGAAACCAAAGATAATCTGGGTCCGGGGATTATGGAATGAAAGGGGAAAGAGCCCGGCAGACTAAAACACCCCCTTTCATCCTATCTCGTGATAGGCCTCTACTCATCATCCTTTTTAATCGAATTATTAATCTAAGCATGCCCTTAATTAATACATATATATATAAATAATACATTACACAAGCATATTGAAAAGGGTGCAAAATTGCTAACGGTAAAATATCATTCATAATCCACATAATTCAAGTAGAAAGCAAAATGATGTGCAAGTAGGGAACTAGAGAACTTACCCGGGATCCAACCGCGAAATGGAAAACGTGCAATGCATACAAAGAAATCCTAAGAAATGGTCTCTATACCACATATACACATAAGGCAAAACCTAGTCTATGGTGTCGCACATGAAGTCGAAAGTCAATTAAAATTAAGGAATGAAATAAACAAGAGAAGGAGTTGAGAAATTGTACCTCAAATGCGCTACAAAACAAAGATTAGTACACATGCCTTGATCAAAGATATCAAATAATCAACCCTAAGCTTCTAGCTTAAATCTACCAAGCATGGAAAGAATTGATAAAACTATGAATTCCTTTTGATTAGTTGGAGCCATAGCACCTCTATAGATATACAAGTCTCAACTAGGAGCCAATGTAATGTCCATATAGGGGTTCTATAATCCCAACATGATCATAAGGAATCCATGTTTATGTTCAATTATGTTTAACTAAGTCCAATTTTATCCAAGAACTAGCTCTAATCATAAGCGTCAATATACATAAATGAATGAATGAATATGAACAAGAATGAGATATGAATTTATTCACTAATTTGGACCACTTAGCCTCTGGATTTAAGCTAAATTATCATTATTCAAGACATGATTTGGGTCCCAAGACATTTGGAAACCATTTAAGGTAAAATCAATGAGACTAAACAAAAACAGTGACTGTTTCTCATAAATTACAGAGACCAGACCTGACTTTCAAAGATAGAAAAACCATACTTCCAACGGTTGGATCTTAATGAATTTTGGGTTTGATATTCCTCTGTGAGTCTAGTTTCTAACCCAAAAAGAAAATCAAGGTTTGAACTGTTCGACCTCTGGGAATATGGAACACACTAGACATCACTCATGAATTTGCCACTCTCTATCCAGAGATCTTGTATGATTTTCTAAAAATAGTAAAAAAAATGAGAAACACTTAGATCTTTTTAGGGTACCTTCCTAACACATTAAAATACTTAGAAAAATTATTAGAGGCCAAGGAAGTTCGATTAAGGTTCTTATTTATTAATTTTAAAACAGACTTTCTGTTCTGGAATTTTGGACAGAGAGTTGCTTGTTTTGAAATCACAAGACCAAACCATCTTAAACATGGAATTTCATCAAAACAAAATCACAGAGGTACTTGACACGCGAATATTCTTGTGTGCTCTTGTGCAATACCCAAGTGTAGGTAGACGTGCAAGTAGTAACTGGTAAGACCAGGTCGATCCCACAAGGAAGGTGTTGACCTATTAACTTAGACTAAACTCAAAAGAAAGGAAAAAATTCAATAAGATTTAATAATGGTGCGGAACACAAAGTTCTACAAACTAAGACTACTAACAAAAGCAATTTTAATTAAACTAAAGAACTAAATAACTAATTAAAACAATATTTCAAAACAGATTTTTCTTAATAAAAGAAAGTGTCGGGATCACACAAATCCACTGTGACCCAGCCATCTACCATGCAGTTACATTGAAGCACTAAGGAGTACATTACCTACAGTATGCCGTATTTCTCTTAAAATAAAGAATCCATAGCCCTTTCATGTCCGGGACTATATCATCACAGTTAACTTAAAACACGTGAAAGCGGTTTAATTCAATAGTTAAGACTCGCACCTACAATGGTGTTAGCATTGAAGGTGGTTTGCAAAATATATTGAAAGAAATTGCCTTAGGGCCTTGATTTTGAAAACTGTTTTGACAAACTGAGCATTTAGGGACAGTATGATAACGAATCTCAAAAACAAAAGGTCCTGGAATACTGCAGGGAACATCCTCAAGAATCAGAGAGTTCGATCGATCGATGATCGTTCGATCGATCGAAAGCCTTCATCCCTCAATCGATCGAAATGTCCTTCGATCGCTTGACTATCTCTGGTTCGATCGATCGAACTACCTCCGATCGATCGAACACAGGATTTATTCTGCTGCATGGCAGAGGCTGGAGATCACTGTTTCATTGTGTTCTCCCAACCCTAAGACTACTCAGACATCGTCTGGAGTATCATAGATCGGTTTTTATCATATGAAAACATTAAAGCTTTGTTTGGATGTGAGTTTTTCATGAAAACTATGAAAACTAGTGATTTTAACTTATCTAGCATGCAATACTACGAGATTGAAGATTAAACTACGATTAACTAAGTACAGAATGTAAATAAAACAAAAAATAAGTAACCTGGAATGAAAAACTCGTATTAAACTGTAAGAATCCGAGATCACAACATAAAACCTCGAATAAAAACCTGCAAAACAATATAAACTCTCTATCTCTCTCTCTAAAAACTGATGAAAAGCAAGAGTGGGCGTCCTTTGGGACGTATACAATGCTTATATATATAGAAAACCTAAAGGCTAGGGTTACAATTCCGCATCTGCTGCGTACGCGAAAGTTTCTGAAAATACCATGTTCGATCGATCGAACATTTCTCGATCGATTGAACATCTGGAACTCAAGCGCTTCAACCTTCTTTAAGCGATCGAACCTTCGATCGATCGAACTATAGTCGATCGCTCGAACTTCAAACTTTAGCTTTGAGTTCTTTTGTCTGCACTACAGCATTCCAGTTGTCCTGACGTTCATCTCTCTAGTCCATACAGCAGAGATCTGCACAAACAATAGCTAAAACAATACAACTTATCATAGATTAATCACATTGTATGAAAACTAGCCTTGTAATGCAATTTGCAGATAAAACGAGAAGTTGTGATTAAAACCAATGCAATTCTTCCTTTTAGCGCGGTTGTATTTTACAAATACCCCCGCTTTGCAGTACTTAAATGAGTTATGAACATCCTCCAATTTGTCTCATCCAATTCCAATGAACCATGATTTTATAAAAAATCATTGATCATAGTTGGTTTATGGATTCACTGCACCTTTGTTGGATTAATGTTCATAGTTTGAATCAAAGTTGAACAACACCTAGTTCCTCTCCCAAATACATGGTCCTTGAAGGATATAAATTTGATATATCTTAATCTCCTCTCAAATCAATGGTCCTTGGAGGCTAAGATATGACCCAAATATCATATGAACCTTCATAAGATATAGAAATAACTCTATGAGATTCAATTTGGAGGACCTAAGTCATGAACTAAGACTTAATTCAATCAAACAAAACATGGATATAACAATAACCCACTTTAATCTCTATATAAGCCATAAGACCATAAGAGAATAATGGATCAACCTAAAGAGGATCCAATGAGATATTGAAGATCTCATGGATTTCCAAGAGAAAATATAGACAAGGAGAAGTAAAATCAAAGTCTCCATGAAACCCAAATAACTAATGCTTTCATAACTTGTTTTTGTTTTAAAATCTAAGGCTATTTCTAGATCCAAACTAACGAAGGCAACTTATGAAACTTCAATCACAAACTCTATGTGATGTGTGATGAAATAAGGTAGGAATAGAGGTTTTGAAAATGTGTAAAAGTCCTAGATCTATGAGTTTGTGATTGAATTATATATAATAAGTATAGGAATAAGGATTTAACCTCTAGATCCTCTCAGGATTTGATTGATTTGGAGAGATCCAAGCCTTACAAGCAATGCTCTTCTTCTTCTTCCTTGAAGCTTCAAGGTTCTTCAATGGATATTTGAGGAATTGGGTGAATTGGGTTGGATTTCTATGGGGTTTTGGGTTTCTCTATCTATATTTCTCTAAGAACAAACTTCATCTTCAAAATTCAGCCCCTCTCTCTAAGAATCAAGTCTCATCTTCAAAGTTAAAGTTTCTCACTCAAGATTCAAGTCTCCAACCCCTCAAAATGAGAGAAAATGGGGTTTTTATAGACTTTCATTATCTTAGGGGCTAAGGTAAGGGTAGATAAGTCAATTAGAAGCATGGTTTGCATAACCTAGGAGTAGTAAACACGTATACAAAAAATGGCATCGTTTGGTGCATTCATTTGATCAAAGATTGAAAAAGAATTTTGACTTAAAAGTGAAAATTAGCCCAGGCCGGCACTCAATGAAGATGAAACGGCACTCTCTGAGTGCCGCGTGGCACTCGCTGAGTGCCGAACAGCATTCAGTGAGTGCCGCAGCGGCATTCACTGACTGCCGTTCGGGCACTTTGAGTGCCGCTGCACAACAGTTCAGCACTATTCACAGCAATTCATCACCTTAATTTTATTTCATGTCATTTATTTATTTAAGACATTAAATGTAATTAAGGAAATACCCCCATTTGGATTCAATAAAAATATCTAAAAAATCAAAATCCTTAAGGAAAAAAAGTCAACTCTCCCTCTGAAGGCAAAATTTCCAATTCTTGCACAATTCTTCTTAAAAACCTTTTGATTTCTTCATGTTCCCTTTCATTTAAAAATTCTTAAAAATTATTTCTAGCATAAAGGAGACCCAATGAACAATTACCGGGACTTTTTATCTTAAAATTCGAAAATCTTACGATTAACTCCCTTTTGACCTGTTGACTTTTCACTGGGTCAACTGTTGACTCTTTTGGGGTTCATGCTAAATTTCTCTCCTTTTGAAAAAATGGTTTTAAGATGCTCCGAGGACAATGTCGTGTTTCTATACGTGTTCAAAACTCATGGTCTACAAGGTGACGGGTAGATGCAAATTTTGGTCTTTTTTGGCTGAAAAAGGTAATTTTGAATCGAGATTATTCTAGGAAGAAAGTCAGATTGCTTGTAAGAGTCTTGATTCTGACGAGACATATTCATCATTGATCTCCAGAGGTAAATCCCCCTAAGTTTAATAGTTCGGTCAAAATTGGGGTGTCTATAGTTTGCCCCTCTTCGGCAAAGCTTGTGAAGCAACCCGTATTACAAGTGAATGTCGAAGCCTGTGTGAAGACAAGCCTTTGACCGGGCTATTGAACTTAGGTAAAAATAAAACGCGTTGCAAAAACATTTGCGGAGACAGTCGGTGCTGGTCGTGCTCAATGGTGAGCTGCCTAAGTATCCCAATGGGAATCAGACCAGGACGTAGTTCGGTTGAGGGGACAACACCTAAGCACAAATAATCACACAGATGAATGCACCTATCTTATCGTGATGCGCATGCTCAAGCAATCTCGTGCTCTATGCTTCTAAGCACAATGATTCAGAATCATGCCGTTCTTTCTAGTAACAAAATGAATTCTATGCTTCAAATTTTTCCTATTATGATATTGTCCTACTCTGGGAATGTCATGATTGATACATATTCATTTTATGCACGTTGAGAATTGTCTCATCGACGGAGATGCTTCACGCCTTACACTCCATAGTCGAATCAGGTAGCACGCTGAAAGA
Organism: Hydrangea macrophylla; assembly: GCA_033977485.1. Lineage (NCBI taxonomy): Eukaryota > Viridiplantae > Streptophyta > Magnoliopsida > Cornales > Hydrangeaceae > Hydrangea > Hydrangea macrophylla. The sequence goes on from CM066983.1 coordinate 52,003,755, forward strand.
CCGAGATGTGCCTTGTGTCTTATACTCTGCTATCTTTAATAATCTGTGCTGATTGCTTCACAATATTCTATGATGCTTCTCGGTATTTCATAGTGTTTCATGATACTTCACGGTGCTCTATAGGGGGCGACTTAGTTCAACAATCAAGGTGAATGCAATGACTTATTCCAACAGTCGAGGCAATTTCTTTAAAGTGACTTATTCCAACAGTCAAGGTGTTTGCACTGAGGTGACTTAATCCAACAGTCAAAATTCATTTGCACTGACTTATTCCAACAGTCAAAATTCATACGCATTGAAAAATTCATTGACTTATTCCAACAGTCAAGATTCATCAACAGTGACTTATTCCAACAGTCCAGATGCTTTTGCAGTGTTCAATATTCATTGACTTATTCCAACAGTCAAGATTCATCGACAATGACTTTTTCAAATAGTCAAAAATCATTTGCAACGTTCAAAATTCATTGACTTATTCCAATAGTCAAGATTCATCAATAATGACTTATTTTAACAGTCAAGGTTCATCGATAGTGACTTATTCCAACAGTCAGAATTCATTTATAGCATTCAAAATTCATTGACTTATTCCACCAGTCAAGATTCATCGACAGTGACTTATTCCAACAGTCAAAATTCATTTGTAGCGTTCAAAATTCATTGACTTATTCCAACAGTCAAAAATCATTTGCAGCGTTCAAATTTCATTGACTTATTCCAACAGTCAAGATTCATCGACAATGACTTATTCCAACACTCAAAAATCATTTGCAGCATTCAACATTATTTGACTTATTCCAACAGTCAAGATTCATCGACAGTGACTTATTCCAACAGTCAAGATTCATCGACAGTGACTTATTCTAATAGTCAAAATTCATTTGCAGCGTTCAAAATTCATTGACTTATTCCAACAGTCAAGATTCATCGACAGTGACTTATGCCAACAGTCAAAATTCATTTGTAGCGTTCAAAATTCATTAGCTTATTCCAATAGTCAAGATCTCCTCGTACTGACTTATTCCAACAGCCAAGACAGTATCTTAGATAATGACTTATTCCAACAGCCAAGACGGTATCTTAGATAATGACTTATTCCAACATCCAAGATCTCTTCGTAATGACTTATTCCAACAGCCAAGACGTTATCTAGATAATGACTTATTCCAACAGCCAAGATCTCTTCGTAATGACTTATTCCAACAGTCGACATTTATTGACTTATTCCAACATTCAAGATTCATTTACACTGACTTATTCCACAGCCAAGGTGGTATCTTAGATAATGACTTATTCCAACAGCCAAGACGGTATCTTAAATAATGACTTATTCCAACAGTCAAGATCTATCTACATTGACTTATTCCAACAGTCAACATTCATCCTCATTGACTTATTCCAACAGTCGAATCTCTTTGCAATCATCTGATGCTTAGTCTCAGCGAGGCTTGAACTATCTCTATAATCATCGGGTTAATTTAATCGACTGATGTTTGGCTTAGCGATTCTCAAACTATACTTTGCTATTTCAACTGGATGCCACTTGACTCGGCGAGGCTCAACCAATTTTTCAAACAATACCGATGATTTCATACTCAACTCGGCTCATGTTGGAGCTTGACTAATGCAGTAATAGTGTTCAAAACTTCTGCTCTTATACTACTTTGATATGCTTTCGAAGATTTAGCAATTTAATTTTGAAAACTCATTATTAATCACTTTGAACCCACACATTTGAGATCATGACAGACTCCATGACCGATAGATATTGTCGTAGGAGGACAAACACACTTGCCGCCGAAACAAGATTTTCGAGGAAAGAACTTAACTTGCCATGATTTAATGCACTTTTGTCATGCCTGATGTATCTCATTACATGTCATGTTCTCTACTCATCTTACCGTGATAGTACTCAACTGATAAAGTTATGCTTTTGAAAATATTTTCCCAATTATCTAATCAACATTTTGCTCTTTCCAAAGTGTGCTTCAAATTAGTGCCTTAGCTCAGAGAATAAAAGATGATTCATTCCAAATATTTTCTAAAACATACTTGACGACTTAGGACCTGCCCTTACTTGAAAAAAAGGTATTAGCAAACAAAGTTTGCCCCTAGTTTATAGGGGACTTGGAGGCTTACTTTTAGGATGAATGGGACTTTTGGGCAAATACAGCTTGCCTCTACTTTGAAGATGTGATAGGGATCACACAAACTTATCTTAATGGGTTTTGAAAACATGATGGAACAAAGATATCAGAAGTACATTCGCTCATAGCTTAGAAGCAATCATCATGAATAAGGTGGGGTGAGGTAGGATGTCCCAATACTGATGGACAAACAAAGTTTGCCCCTGATTTGGCAATACAAAGTTTGCCCCTAATTTGGCAATACAAAGGTTAGTATTTATGGACCGAGAGCCAAGTGAGGTTCGCCTACTTATCCCCGAGTAGGAATTAGGTCCAAAGTAGTTCGGACAAAGCTTGAAAGAAAGTGCCAGATCATAGTGATTCGTGGTGAAAAGTGCATATTCATAGCGTATTACATGATCTTTTATGCATACTTTTATCCCCAACGTCCCTATATTTAGGTGCATTCTAATAACAATGTTCTTTTTATTGTGTTAATGCTAAAACATATGTTTATGCGTTGTTTTATAGGTATTAGAATGTAAAATAATGAAGTGAAGCTAAAGAAAAGTGTTCTGGTGAAGAGAATAACAGAAGCAGCTGAGAAAATGCCATTTTTGACAATGAAGACTTTAGATTTAAAAGATTTTCCAAAAATAAAAAATGTAGATCATTGAGTTACAGTCGTGTGGCCGCAAATAAGAGGTTAATACGAGGTCCGAGTAAAACGTTATGGCCATTCTCCCATCAGTACGCAGAGTTGTCAAAATCAGAGAGTTCAATCGATTGAGGAGAGTTCAATCGATCGAACCTTCGATCGATCGAACTAAGCTCGATCGATTGAACTTCATATTCACCCAAAAGTTGCGTACAGTCTGCGGGAACCCTATATATAAGTCGTTTTGACACCAGACGAGAGGAGGACGCTCCAAAACGCAAAAAACAGCAGTTTAGGGTAGTTTTAGGATTAGATTAGGAGTAGATTACGTTAGATTCTTGTTTTTCTTCCTCTTTTTCATTAATATATTGAAGATTATTGAAGATTCAACTGGATTTCATGTTTATTTCAAGTTTACTTCAAATTACATCCAGGTTTTTCTTTTCAATCCTTGTTATTTGATTGTTATTAGTTTATATGCTATGATTACTTTAGGTTACTGTTTCTGCACTAGTTTTATTATGTTTTCGTAGTTTATATGTTGGGAATATGTGATGAAACATTGATTCCCAGCCTCTGCCATGCAATCTTTAGAAACCTTGGGCTCGATCGATCGAAGGTATTTTGATCGATCGAACCAGAGCCATAGTCAAGCGATCGAAGACATTTCGATTGATTGAAGGATGACGTTGTCCGATCGATCGAGAGTGCTTCGATCGATCGAACATGTTGATTCCTGAAATGATTCTTTTTAGTGTTCCATGACTTTCTGTTTTAGAAATCTGTCATCAAATTGTCCATATAAGCTCAGTTTGTCACAATAGTGTTTAGAACTTAAAGCCTTAAGGCTATTTTCTTCAATGACTTTTGAAAACAACTTTGAATGCTAGCACCATTTAGAGTACAAGTAATAACCATTGTTTTAAACCGTCTTCCAAGTATTTTAAATCAACTGTGATGAAGTATTCCCGGTCATGAAAGGGCTATTGATTCTATATCTGTAGAAAAATACCGAATGCTGAAAAGGAATGAACTCTATAGAACATTAATGAGTATGCATGGTAGGTGGTTAGGATCAATGTGGATTCACGTATTTCCAACACCTTTAGTTTATCTGTTTAATTAGTTAATGTCTCTTTATACTTTAGTTTGTTATTTAGTTTAATTTAATTAATTAGGATTCGTTAGAACCTCCACCCGTATATTCATCTTTTTGCCTTTTCTTTAGGTTTTAACTTAGTAGACATTCTCTCTATTCCTTCCCTATAGGATCGACCTGGACTTCCAGTACTATATTACTTGCACGTTCACCTACACTTGGGTGTTGCACAGGAGCGCACAACTTTTTACTCGTGTCACATAGCAAGGGTGGTGACCAAACCGGGAAGGTTGCCTACGTATCCCCGAGTGGGAATCAGGTCGAACGTAGTTCGAGTACTCTGGAGGTTTTGAAAGAATAGGGCTTCAAAAAATTGGTGGGTTTTTCGAACCATGTTTTCATTCGGGTCCAATGAGTGCTCTTTCTTGGGCCAATTTTTCTGAAATGGGTCTCTTGTGGTAGCCCTTATGTATGATTATGAACTACTTCTTCTCTTTTTTTTTCTTCTTTTTTTTTCTTGCTCTTTCCCCTTTTCTTCTTCTCTCTTTCTCTTTTTTTTTTTTGTGGTGGTTGATTCTTTTTACTTTTCACTAGCCAGTCAACTTTGCACTTCTCATGATACATCGTGTTTTGATTACACTCTCATATACTCTCAAAACAATATCAACCCTTCAAATTTTTATTTGTTTATTTGGGCTCATTCAAAGATACCTCTTCATTTGTTTTGGCCCATTTAGCCTCTAAATACCTCACTGATGCTTTCAAAATTCTATCTTCAAACTTTTTCTTTACTTAGCATAACTTAAAGTCCCGAGATAATTCATATGATAATGATATTCATCGAAGTATTCATGATTTCTCAATGTTCTTCGTTCACTCTTCACCTATTTTGATTTGATTTTATTTTTTATTTTTTATCTTCCTCTCATCATCTCTTATGATTTTTACTGGCTAGGATCCGGATTTTGAATCAACACGCATTTTATTCATGCTCTAACTTTTGTCTAGGCGCCCTTTTGGGTTTTCATCATAGCGAGCCCCCCTTTTATTTCCTCTTTTGATTTTTTTCATTTTTTATTTGGAGAAGAAGTTCATTTGAAATGCTTGGCTACCATCAAGAACAAATCTGTATAACTTTAATTGGACAATTTTGCATGGCTTACAATTGGATTGGGTTCATACTTCTAGGCTTTGTGGGCTTTAAAATGGGGAGAAAATGGATTAGACAAGTCCCAAGCTACTATCCAGTATGTCTTTTTAGGATTTGAGTAAAAGCATCTTTAAATTCTTAAATTAAGACAAGTCAATTCTTAGCTTTCTTCAATGGTAGCGCAAAATTGACTTCGATCTATTCAAGATTTTTTTATTATGCAAAAATTCATTAACAGAGTAATTTCCACAATAATCCGAGATGCGACATTTTCAGCTTAGTCATTCATCCACTCATGACTCAGTGCATTAGATTAAGCAAAACGAGATTTCATTCCAAGATAAGAATTTTATTACTCGACATGGACTCAGTACAACTCGATGATAGAAAGATAGACAGACTCAATCAAAAGACTAAACTTGGAAAACACGAAACATACTCGACTTGACCAACTTGACTTCACCTCAAATGGTGTGTCGCTGTGACTCGCTTATTTTCTTTTTTCTTTTCTTTTTTTTTTCTTCCTTTTTTTTAAATAAAAGCATCCATGTTGGTTTCAACAGCAGCCGTTCTAAACATCATCACTTCACCGTCTCATCTTAGGCTCGTCTGGTGTAATGATCCCTTACTCAATTAAATCTTGAATTTCATGCCTCAGCCTCAAACAGCGGTCAATATCATGTCCATGCCCTTGATGGTAAGCGCAATACTCATTCACATTATATCTAAGCAGGATGGGGTCAGGTATCGGCCTTGGATCCAACTGCTCCAAATACCCCTCTTCTAACATTCTCTCTAATGCCAAGCTCAATGGTATGTTCAAATCAGCAAACACCCTATGCTCTCTTGGCGAGCCACGATTAGACCTTGATTGATTGTTTCTCGTAATAGAAATATTCTGACATTTGCCTTGCCGCCGAAATAACCTTCTCAATTGGTTGAAAGATGAATGAGGTGCTAAGGCATTGACATCTGGCTCATGATGATTGTTCTGGTACACCAATCCCTTGGGCTTACTTCCCTGATTATCTCTCGTGATTATCCCCTTTCTGATAGCATCTTCAATTCTTGTTCCCACGTCGAAAACCTCAGCAAAAGTGTTGATAGATTGGAACCTCATCTTCTCTTGGTAGACTGGCTGCAGGTTTTTCATCAACATTCTGATTTGTTCTATTTCTGATGGCCTTTGAACCATCTTAGCCACCTTTCCTCTCCATCTACTCAAATACTCAGCAAACGACTCTTTGTATTCTTGCGTAGTCGTCTTCAAGTCCCTCACAGCCACATCAAGTTCCTGATTATACTCGTACTGAGTGACGAACGCCTTCACAACCTCGTCCCGTGTGCGAGTTTTACTAGGTTCCATAGTAAAATACCAAGATAAAGCTGCCCCAGTCAAGGTTTGCTGAAATAGCATGGCCATCATGGTAGGACTCAAATCACTCGGCTGAAAGGACCCCGATACACATCCTCACATGATTTCTGGGGTTACCAAAACCATCAAACTTATCAAACACAGGCATCTTGAACCCGACAGGTAATACTTCGCAAACCCCTTCATATAACCCTTCCAATTCCAGCAGGTAAGTGTCAACTCCGTGGGCCTTTCAGACTACCCTTTCTAGTTTCTCTACCTTCTCGGTCATCAGTTTCTCTTTCTCGGCCCTTTCTTTTTCTATCTTTTCCCTCTCTGCTCTCGGTGCTTCAGTCCTTTCTGGATCATCGAACCAATCCTCCTCCCTAATAGGTGGAGGAGGATTGAGAACTGGTGGGTTAACTACGGGCGGCTGTCGTGCCATTGTTTCCATCATGGTCATCATCCTAGTCATCTGTCCCGCCTGCTGTTCCACTATGGCCCTCAATTCTGCTAATTCTCTCGTGTTTGCTTCTTGTGCCATCTCTCTTCTGATTAACCTTGCAGTGGAATCTCTATACCAGACTGTGCTTGTAGCTGATTCTATCTTTTACCTCTAACCAAAATTTTCAAAAGAAAACATTTTTCATTATCTCTCCCTTTTTATCATTATTTTCATTATTTTTATCATTTCTAGTTGATTTTATTAAATGCTTCGTAAAATGTTCATGAATGATTCATATGCCACACGGATGCAATACATGTGTGTGTGTGTGTGTGTGTGTGTGTGTGTGCCTATTCTAATGCCAAAGAAAGGAAAATCCTAATCCTAACACATAAACACATAAAATCTTCACCCATGTCAAGTGTGCCAATTCCTCTTTTCATTGTGATCCTTATTACCCTTTCGAAGGTTGGATATTCCTTCGGGAAGTATATCTTGAATGATAAAATCTTTTAAAAACAATTCTCGTGAATTCTTTTGAGAACGAGGATGTTAAACATTCCTCAACCAAGATGATTGGATTAAAATTTTACTTTGAAATTCATTTGAAAAGCATTTCTTTAGACGATGAGATTTCTCAAAACAATTCTCAAGATCTTTGGAATTTTCATTTGAAGATGATCATGTGGAAGTATACTTTAACAAAGATTAGTTTGGAGCTTTAATCAAAAAGTGAACTCCAAAGATTTTTTGAAAGAGCGATTGAAAACTTTGGAATAAAGATGGCAAAAGTCCATTTGCTTTCAAAGATGGATTTAAAATTCTTTGGGTAGGAGGATCACATGATCGGATTATTGCCATACTCTTCATGAAATTCGGATACATACAAGGTCAATGATGCTTAGCTAAACATGATATAAGAGATGTTAATCTTATAATCAAGATTCGGCATGTTCTTAAATGTCATAGGACATGAAGAGAATTGCTCAAAAGTGATTAAGAGGTTACACATCTTTCATCAAGCAAGCATCGTCATCATCTCAATTAATCCCTTTCGGGCATACAAAACTCCCTAGCACATAATCCTAATCAAGAATTAATTTCCTAAGATTGAAAGGTTCTATAGAAGCTATCATGCCAAGGCCGGGTTTTGGTCAAATAAGGGACCCTTGACACACACCCGATAGGATGTTTTATGTACCAACACATGGTACAAGATTAAGGGTGATCACACAGTCCCATGATGGCTTGGCTGACCGGGTTGCCCCGAGCCTCCAAGGTCATAGTTTCGTGCAATCGATTGACTAAACATGCAAGTGCAATGCAACGGGCACGCAAAAATTAATTAATTCAATTAAAAGGATGCTTTCAAGTCTAATCCTCGAGTGAACCCAAAATCAGAAATTCTGGTATGCGAAACCAGAGATTCTGGGTTAGATCCCCAGCAGAGTCACCAGATTGTGGATACCGGCATTTGGGCCAACTTTTAAAACATTTTCAAATTTCAAAGAGTCGCCACTTAATTTTTAAAGAAAAATTAAGAAACTATTTTAAAAGCAAACCGATCTTTTGCGAAACCAAAGATAATCTGGGTCCGGGGATTATGGAATGAAAGGGGAAGGAGCCCGGCGGACTAAAACACCTCCTTTCATCCTATCTCGTGATAGGCCTCGACTCATCATCATTTTTAATCGAATTATTAATCTAAGCATACCCTCAATTAATACATATATATATATATATAAATAATACATTACACAACCATGTTGAAAAGGGTGCAAAATTGCTAACGGTAAAATATCATTTATAAGCCACATAATTCAAGTAGCAAGCAAAATGATGTACAAGTAGGTAACTAGAGAACTTACCCGGGATCCAACCACGAAATAGGAAACGTTCAATGCATACAAAGAAATCCTAAGAAATGGTCTTTATACCACATATACACATATGGAAAAACCTAGTCTAAGGTGTCGCACATGAAGTCGAAAGTCAATTAAAATCAAGGAATGAAATAAACAAGAGAAGGAGTTGAGAAATTGTACCTCAAATGCGCTACAAAATAAAGATTAGTACACATGCTTTGATCAAAGATATCAAATAATCAACCCTAAGCTTCAAGCTTAAATCTACCAAGCTTAAATCTACCAAGCATGGAAAGAATTGATAAAACTATGAATTTCTTTTGATTAGTTGGAGCCATAGCACCTCTATAGATATACAAGTCTCAACTAGGAGCCAATGTAATGTCCATATAGGGGTTCTATAATCCCAACATGATCATAAGGAATCCATGTTTATGTTCAATTCAGCACCTTAATTTCATTTCATGTCATTTAAGTAAATGTCGTTTAATTTATGTATTTACTTAAGACATTAAATATAATTAAGGAAATATCCCCCATTTGGATTCAATAAAAATATCTAAAAAATCAAAATCCTTAAGGAAAAAAAGTCAACTCTCCCTCCGAAGGCAAAATTTCCAATTCCTGCACAATTCTTCTTAAAGACCTTTCGATTTCTCCATGTTCCCTTTCATTTAAAAATTCTTAAAAATCATTTCTAGCATAAGGGAGACCCAATGAACAATTACCGGGACTTTTCATCTTGAAATTCAAAAATTTTACGATTGAATCCCTTTTGACCCGTTGACTTTTCACTGGGTCAACTATTGACTTTTTGGAGGTTCATGCTAAATTTCTCTCATTTTGAAAAAATGATTTTAAGATGCTCCGAGGACAATGTCGTGTTTCTATACGTGTTCAAAACTCATGGTCTACAAGGTGACGGGTAGATGAGTATTTTGGTCTTTTTTGGTTGAAAAAGGTGATTTTGAACCGAGATTCTTCTAGGAAGAAAGTCAGATTGCTTGTAAGAGTCTTGATTCCTACGAGACATAATCATCATTGATCTCCAAAGGTAAATCCCCCTAAGTTTAATAGTTCGGTCAAAATTGGGGTGTCTACACGGGTCTCATGACACTTCGATTGGATGCAACATTTCGGGTGTATCATACTCGTCATCTAGAGAGTCATCACGCTCATCTTCAATGATCATGTTGTGCAAAACAATGCACGTTGTTGTGATGTATCCAAGAACTTCATGACTCCAAAGTTGCGTCGGTCCTTGTACAATAGCAAACCATGCTTGTAGCACACCAAATGCCCTTTCCACATCCTTTTGACATGATTCCTGCATTGTTGCAAAAAGTTGCTTCTTCTTTTCTCGAGGTTGAGAAATTATTTGGACAATGGTTGCCACTCAGGATAGATACCATCAACAAGGGGGCACATCCTTCAGTGAGATTAGAGAACAAATGAGATCGATCGAGAACGTTGATATCATTATGAGATCTAGTTATACCAAAATAAGCATGCCATATTCACAAGTCATAAGAGGCCATTGCTTCAAGTATAATTGTAAGTTTATGTACATGCCCAGTGAACTGTCAGTGCCACGCAACAGGACAATTCTTCCATTGCCAATGCATATATTCTAAACTCCCTAACATCCCGGGAAACCAACATTTCTCTCCTTCCCTTAGCAATCTGGAAATGTCTGCCTCTGTCGATGATCTTAGGTATTCTTCTCCATAAATGCCAATAATGGCTAGACAGAACTTCTTCAAAGACTCAATTGTTATGCTTTCCCCAATTCTGACATACTCATCAATAGCATTAATAGGCATACCATATGCAAGCATCCTAATTACTACAGTTATATTCTGAATACCGGATAACCCAATGAAGCCAACGACGTCTGTCTTTTGAAGGAAGTGGTCATCATATTGTTGGATTGCATTTAAGATGCGAATAAACAATGGGCGATTCATTCAATATTGCCTTCAAAATATGTTGGTCGGATAGACGGGATTCTCAGTGAAGTAATCATTAACTAGTCGCTCATTACTAGAGATTCTATCATAAGAGATGTATCGTCGACCACTTATAGAACCGACATGTAGAGTTGGTTGGTTAACTCGTTGCATTTCCCTTCTATGAAACTCGGATGCTACAAGTTTCAAAAACTCTATTCCTTGATCTTCATCAGATGAAGATTCATCAAAATCTCCTCTAAGAATTGATTTTCTCAAATTGCTCATTATAGTGTCTAATTTTTAAGAAGCTAAAACTATCAATGTTGAAAATGTAGTTGTAGTTTGTAGGTGGATGATGATAGTTTTTATTGATGGATGACTTGTGGTAGGCAGAAAAAATGGTAGATGAGAAGAGACTAGTAGTTGGGAATGGTAATTGAGAATGGTAGTTGGAGAATGGTAGTTGTGCCAAAAAAAATAGCATTTGGTATAGCATTTAGCATTGGAGCAGAAATGTCAAATTATAGCATTTCACACTGTAGCAATACTAAAAAATAGGATTGGCATGGAAGATATAGCATTTAGCATGGAGATGGTCTAATGTAGTACCTGTAAAATCCGTAGTGCTTTATTAATGTAAATTTTACATTCCTAATCCGACCTCATATATTAATATCACATTTAAAATTTTGTTTTTGTTTAATTTATAACTATAGATTATAATATTATATCGATACTTTTATTTTAACGTACGCCAGACATTAAATTAGACCTAGACTGTATATCGACATCAGACTGAAATTCGTAGACCCAGACTGTATAGGTTTGGTCTGTAATTCTTGGACACGGACTGATAATTACACATGGACCCATACAAAATTGGTATTTCTAGACTGAATGTCGATATGGGTCCATTAAAGTGTTTTAATAGATATTAAATATCTATTAAAGTGTTTTAAATTCTGAAAAATTAGGAATATATTCCAAATGTCATTTTACCTGTTTTATAATTTACCAAATTATAATACTATATCTCTTTATTTTTAGTTATTATCAAGGAGCCGTTTATTTAATGTTTCAATTATTTTAAATATCAAAAGAGCTCCAAAAATTATGAGATAAATACTGGTAGCATATTTTAATACCTATTGTTTTCTATGTTGGGATATATTTCTGTAATTACGTGCACCATTAGTTGTATTTTCTATATTGAATTATCTTCGATAATTCATAATAAATAAATTGTAGCTCATAAAATTATGCAGTCAGTTCCCAGAGTCTTAGAATAATGTCTAGAACTATTCCGTTGAGTTTGGAGACCTTTTGACTCGATAAAAAATATAGCTTAACTTTAGGGCCTACACTGGTATAGAAAACTCAGCCTTTTATATGATGGACTCCGATTTAAGTCTAGTCAATGGTGTTGGACTTAAAGGACACGAGGATCATCACCTTGAGATTTAGAGACATTTTTGGTAAAATTACCATTATGCTCCTATCATTAACACATATGCTTCGTCACCGTTATTCTGTTATACGTTGTAGGATCGTGACTTATCTGCTGATTGGACAGTCCTAAGCTTGACAAGACATCCAAGTGAGTGTTCCTAACCACACTCCGAATCTACATAAGAACTGCTAGAGTATTAGTATATGATATATATATATATATATATGTCACACCCTGACTGACCCGCCATAGGCAGATCATCGCACATGACAATGCCGTGGAGGCACGTTCCCAAAGAGTGATGCTCAAACAAATTTAAAACCCTTTTACAAATCCATTTGTAAGTAATTAACCCCAAGGGTAAAATGGTCATTTTGTGAAATTAACAAAAATTTCTCAACAAAAGATGGTCATTTTGAATTAGTCAAACGCAATAACAAAACATAATATTCTTTATTTAAAAACCAACGGTGAAAATGGCTCGTGAATCTGAGCTTCCTAGCCCAAGTTATGACCATTTTAGGACTCAAATTCCACAAAACTAAAAGTATGGCAGAGGGTAGTTGGATCGGTCGAACGGGTCAGTTGGACTGATCGAATAGGACCTGAATAAAAATCCAACTTCTGTCCTGCTTTCTTTTTACATTTATTAAATGATCCCAAAGTTTTCAATTCAAATCGGGGTAGATCCAAGACATTCTCAAGTCATTCTAACTCAATTGAGAATGATTCCCAGCTCTACTAAAATCATTTAAACACAACTCAAATCCAGGGAATACCTCATTAAGGTCATAACAAACTCATTAAATCACATGAATTAAGAATAAAACATGAATACACGACTCATTTATTACAACCATCTACTCTATCCATTCTTGAATAGTATGATACAATGATTAAACATAAGTTTAAGGCCAAACAATACTACATCGGAATCGTTGACTCGACTATAGTCTATAACTCGTGGAGTGTAAGGTACAACCCACAACATTTAACTAAATCAAACTCCAAGTCTTAGCTACATAGTTTACAACACGTGAATCCATTATCCAAGCTCTCTAATACCTAAATTACAAGTTTTACAAGCCTAATCAAGCATAAACGCTATATCTACATATTAACAACATCCTCCAAGACTAAAGCTCACTATTAGCCAATTTACATGCTTTGCATCCAAACTAAACACATATACAATATCTACATATAGACAAATCTTTCTCTCTCTCTCTCTCTCTCTCTCTCTCTCTCTCTCTTGCCCAACACCATTGTTTCCAGTCATTTTCATTCCTCGTCGCGTTCTGTACCTGCGGTGGTTATTCATTATACATAACAGAAAATAACATTTGTTTAAGCTTTCGCTTAGTGAATGTGTTAATCGTGCAAGTGAATGTAATAAACATTTTAATACCATAACTAGGGGTGGGCAAAAACTGAACCAAACCGAAGAATCGACCACAAACCGACCGAATCGACAGAACATAGTTAGTTTAAATTTAGTCTGCTGTCGAAATCGATTGCATGTATGTGATTGATTCGGTTCTACGGTCGGTTCACGGTTGACAAGGTTAAAAAATTGATAAAATCAAACCGATCGAACATGTCTTTAGTCAAATACTTCCACCATGTTTTACTCCAGTACTCTATATAAGATATTTTAATTTTTACATACATAATTATATAGATATAACAATAATGTATAATATAAAAAATGATCATAACTATTGAGAAATGAGATTCTTAGAAACCCTGAGTCCAGCCGCCTCTTCATTTCTTTCTTCTCTGCCTTGCCTTTCTCCTTTTCCCTCCTTACTCTCTCTTCTTCCACCAGGACCACCCACCACACAGCAATTAACAGTCTGCTCCACCATCACCACCATTTTCCCTCCCCAACTCATACCTAACTCACCACCACCATTTTCTCTCACTTTTCCTCGGATCAACAGTCGGCACAACCACCACTTTCACTCTTGGATTGCACACACAACTCACCACCACCACTTTTCTTCACTTTCCCTCTCTGATCACAGATTCTTTGAGTTTGAGACTCACATCCTCCAAAGTCCCAAATCTGAAAACCCTAATCTAATACTGTATGTTTCTCAAATTTCTCTCCTCTTTCAATTTTTTGTTTCTAATTTGTTTTAGCAAGTGTTGCATCTGTTGATGATGGTGTAGTTTGTTAATTTTTGTACGAGAAGTGTCAATAACAAGTCTCAACTATGAACATATATTACTTTCTTTTCTATGTTTTGTAAATTGTCCGAGTGATGCTTTTTGCTAATTATGTGATTGACTTAGCATCTCAGCTCTTGTCACTAAACATTTCTTTTCGTGAGGTCACACGTTCTATTTCCCGTATTAGGAGATGATGAAAGTTAGAATATGAGAGATTTTGTTTGGCACAATCCCTATTTGGGTAAGTGGGAGATGTTAGAAATTTGTGGGTTTGGGTCACCCACATTGCTTAGGCATCAAGCAATCCTAAGTAGATTAAGCTTTGGAGTCCTAGGGTAGATATGTGTGTGTGTGTGTATATAGGTATAATACAGATACAAAGAGGTGGATAACCTTTTATAGCAACCACCTCTCTCTCTCTCTCTCTCTCTCTCTCTCTCTCTCTCTCTCTCTCTCTCCCCCCCCCCCCCCCCTCTCTCGCTCCAGTCACTTTCTCTCTCGAAGTCAAATCACACTAGGGCTTGGGATTTAGCGCTTGGAAACATGGAGGCGACTCTAATAGCTGTCTCTATGACTGATTCAAAGCACAAGAGAGTACACGAAAGCACCAAAGTGCAGCAATTCATGGGTGTAGATGTCGGGCTAGAAACGACGCCGAAAAGATGATCCGTCGAGTTTATTCTACAGGTATGTCCTATACCTGACTTGTGTGCTTGTATGTTGCATATTTACAGTTAATAACTTGAATAATGCTATAGTTCACAATTTGGAGACATCCCAAATGCTATGGAAGTGGTATCATACGTTGTGACAGTGGTCGTGGTGATAGTATTAATCATATTATTTTAAGTTTGAATATATATCATTGATCCATGAGGATTATGTTTGACCGTCAGAAAAACTACGACTATAAATTTGCTCACCCAAATTTTGCTCACCTATTGTTCACCCAAGCACTTCATTGGGTGAGCATGTGGGACCTATCTTATCTCATTTTTCCCATGAAATGTGGTCGGTCCCACATTCTCACCAATGAGGTGCTTGGGTGAGGAATGGATAAGTAAAATTTTTGTGAGCAAACTTGTGTTTAAAACTAACATTTTAAGTTAAGGAACTGCTATATGCACTCCTTGGATGAACCAATGCACTCCATAGACTACATTGACTGCACTGCATGGTGTGTAGAAGTACCATGGAATGTATTAGTTTAATTTTGGAGCGGGAATAGCAATTCCCTTTTAAGATAACACTAGCTGTCCAAAAAAAAGTTAACGCTGGCTATCGACTCGTCCAAATCTCAAAATTCACCTAATCTGAGAATATGAAATGACATAAATGCTCCCAAAGTTGATTTCTAGCTGATACACATTTGACATACGTCGGTATGTGTAAAGTATAATTCTATGCTTCCCAAATTTTGAATCACAAATGCTTCTTAAATACACGTGTCAGTGGGGCTAATGGATTTTGATTGGAGGATGTTAAAGTGGTCCCATCATTATTGCAGGTGATCCCACTGACACATGTATTTGGAAATCATTTGGGATAAAAATATTTGAGAAGCATAGCATTACTCATGTGTAAATAAGAAGAGGGTATATCCAGTTTTTCAACAAGAGTATGCATAGCATTACTATGCCTACCAAACCCACATCCCCAAATAATGTGCTAGTGGGACTACTGTGGGGTCACTTCAACATCCTCCAATCAAAATACAAAGGGCTTACTGCCACATCATTTGGGATTTGGATCCAAGACATTCTCAAGTCATTCTAACTCAATTGGGAATGATTCCCAGCTCTACTAAAATCATTTAAACACAACTCAAATCCATGGAATACCTCATTAAGGTCATGACAAATTCATTAAATCATATGAATTAAGAATAAACATTAGTACACAACTCATTTATTACAACCATCTACTCTATCCATTCTTGAATAGTATGATACAATGATTAAACATAAGTTTAAGGCCAAACAATACTACATCGAAATCGTTGACTCGACTACATGTAACTTATGGAGTGTAAGGTACAACCCATAGTATTAACCGAATCAAACTCCAAGTCTTAGCTACATATTTTACAACACGTGAATCCATTATCCAAGCTCTTTAATACCTAAATTACAAGTTTTACAAGCATAATCAAGCACAAGAGTTATATCTATATATTAACAACATACTCCAAGACTAAAGCTCACTATTAGCCAATTTACATGCTTTGCATCCAAACTAAACACATATATAATATCTACATATAGACAAATCTCACTCTTTTTCTCTCTCTCTCTCTCTCTCTCTCTCTCTCTCTCTCTCTCTCTCTCTCTCTCTCTCTCTCTCTCTCTCTCTCTCTCGCCCAACCCCGTTGTTTCCAGTCATTTTCATTCCTCATCGCGTTCTGTACCTATGGTGGTTATTCATTATCCATAACAGAAAATAACATTTGTTTAATCTTTCGCTTAGTGAATGAGCTAATTGTGCAAGTGAATGTAATAAACATTTTAATGCCACAACTAGGGGTGGGCAAAAACTGAACCAAACTGAAGAACTGACCACAAACCAACTGAACATAGTCGGTTTAAATTCAGTCCGCAGTCAAAATCAGTTGCACGTATGTGATTTATTCGGTTCCACGGTCGGTTAACGGTTGACAAGGTTACAAAACTGATAAAACCGAACCGACCAAGCATGTCTTTAGTCAAATACTTCTACCGTGTTTTACTCCAGTACTCCATATAAGATATTTTATTTTTTACATACATAATTATATAGATATAATAATGTATAATATAAAAAAGATCATAACTATTGAGAAATGAGATTCTTAGAAACCCTGAGTCCAGCCGCCTCTTCATTTCTTTCTTCTCTGCCTTGCCTTTCTCCTCTTCCCTCCTTACTTTCTCTTCTTCCACCAGGACCACCCACCATGTAGCAATTGACAGTTGGCACCACCACCACCACCGCCACTTTCCCTCCCTTTTCCCTCACCAACTCATACCCAACTCACCACCACCACTTTCCTTCACTTTCCCTCGGATCAACAGTCGGCACCACCACCACCACTTTCCCTCACTTTCCCTCGGATCAATAGTTGGCACCACCACCACTTTCACTCTTGGATTGCATACACGACTTACCACCACCACTTTTTTTCACTCTCCCTCTCTGATCACAGGTTCTTTGAGTTTGAGACTCACATCCTCTAAAGTCCCAAATCTGAAAACCTGAATCTAATACGGTATGTTTCTCAAATTTCTCTCCTCTTTTAATTTTTTTTTTAAATTTGTTTTAGCAAGTGTTGAATCTGCTGATGATGGTGTAGTTTGTTAATTTTTTAAGTTTTGTAAGAGAAGTGTCAATAACAAGTCTCAACTATGAACATATATTGCTTTATTTTCTATGTTTTGTAAAAAAATTTAGCTTCATGTAAAGTGTCAACAACACCACCCAACAGTAATGATTCATTTTCATAATAGTGTAATATTTTTTACATTTTTTATTTTTTGATAACTAATGTAAATTAATGGAATCAAGTCCAATTTTAAAATGACCCCAATCAACCAAATCGACCGCCAACTGACACAAACTGAACCAATCAAAAACCGAGAATAACTATCGATTGACGGATCTAGTATTGAGAAAACCGATTACGTCAGTTCGGTTAGCAATTTTCTCCTAAACAAAACCGACCGACCAAATGCGCACCCCTAGCCACAACCTTTCTATAAGCATCATTATAGTTTCCGACTACCAAGTATTGGTTCACTCGGAAATGGAATTTAATGTCCTTTACCACCACACTTTTATTGCTTTTATCATTGCATTCATCCCTACACAAAGGATTTATGCTTACCCCTACACAAAGGGTTTCACTACTTTTCTTTTCTTATTAGAATTTCATACTTGGTGAACCATTATCGATAGCCTTTTGACCCACATAACCACATAATCAAAATAACATGGCAATTCTTGAACAATTACACATGCTTTTCCATTTTATAGCACAATCATGATACAACAAATATAAACTCAATCTTCTAAACCCATATTGGCACATTAAAAAAATCTAGACATTCGAAGACAAGATTATAATCACTCACCTTAGTCAATTGATCACAAGTTAGATCTTCTACAATCTAAATTTAGTGATTTCAACCCACTTCCAGCCTTTCCTCATATTCCTACACATTGCATGTGAATTACAAGCTATTAACCCAAATTGGGTCATGAACAATCTATCAAGAACTTCAATGAAATTTACATCTAAGTGTAGGCCTTACCTCCTAGATCCCAATTATGCCTTCAATTTGAACTCTAGGTACCAATTGCTAGATGGATCTTCAAGAAAACTACCTAAACCCTTGCTCTTCTCTTCCCCTACGCCTCTTTCCCTCTTTATTTTGATAACTTGCTGTTTTGCTAAATAAGAAGAATGATTCATTGCAAGTCAATACATATCTCATTAGGAGATATTTTCCAAACTTCCTTTATTTCTATTTACAACCCCCAATATTTCTAGTTGCTTATTATGAAATCCCCCAAAAAGTTATATTAACTACTCAATATCTAAATGGTTATAAGTCTATTTCACGTGTGGGTCCCAAAAGTGGTCCCCCATATTCTATGAAGTTGATAATTAACCTACCAATTATGAATCATATCCAAATATATCCTCACATTGGTACCTAAACTGGTACTCTGAAAGGTCTCAACTACCAATAGAATATTCAATCTACTTAGCAAATATTTATTTAAACACATAAATACACATAGATGCAATTTATATTACCCGTACCTCCATCGGATCCCACTTTAGTAACTGTCCCACCTGACATGAGACTTTTATCTGTGTTCCTACCTGAACACTTTTCCACCGGTGGATAAACAATCCTACCTTCATTCGACATATGCATTAATAATAATATTCAATGTAACTAAATAATATATTTACTTCTTTTTTTCAGGTACGTGTGTTACATTTCTCCCTCCCTTTTAAGAAGTTTGTCCCCTAACTTTTCCTGCCTCGAGCATCAATTTTTTGCTAATATTACCCCTTACGTTACAACTTGTCACGCCCCAGAGTAGACCAAAAATAGGGAAAATTCAAAATTTCCTTTTTGGCTCTGTGGACACGTGGCTAGTTGGAGATTCACCTGATTGTCCTTAATAGAAATAGTAGCAAGATGCATAATAATATTGGATATATATCTAATTCAAGCGCAACATGATTATATTAAATTTTCCCAGGTCTTACATTTAAACAATATATTACAGACCTTAATAATCCAAAAGAAACAATGATAAAAGAAAATAGTCTTGTAACATCCAGCATCACGAAATCCAACAATAACTAAATTATTACATCATAGGAAAAGATAAACAGAAGACTAGGGAACTCCATCTTCAAATGGCAAAACCATAGCAGTCTCCTCCCTAGAGTGCTCCTCATCATAGTAGCCTTCATCACTGAATCCACCGACGGTGTATCCATCGTTGCCATAATTGCCCTCTGGTTGAACACCACCTGCTAAATCAAGACTCGCTAGACGTGGAAGGTCCATTGACATAAAACGTCGTCAGGTTGAATACAATCTGAGTGAGTATAAGTCCTCACAAAGCACCATTAGTAATAGTTAAGAAATAACTAAATTCTTTATTCTTTGTTAACTTATCAACGTCTTTATGAGTAATCAAGAGGTAAGATTAATCAAACCACGATATGAAAACCCATACTCAAAACACTTTAGTACTTACAATTGAATAAACTGAACGATAATCGACTCAAACCCAATGCAACCAGATTTCTACTCCTTCCTCAAATCTAGCACAAGCCATTTGGTTTAGAATACAAGTGCCTTTTCGGCCGCTTGGTGATAAACTACCATGCTTTAATAGCCGCAAGATCGTAGTAAATTGCTTTAACAGCCGACTCAACCGAGATATTCAAGGTCCATGACCTGTTCGCACATGAATATAGAAGTGCCTTTCCGACCGCTTCATGAGTAACTACCGTGCTTTAACAACTGCAAGATCATTGTAAAGTACTTTAACAACTGACTCAATCAAGATATATTCATTTACGGATCCCATCACCATCACAACCATCATTCTTATCACCGGTACTAGTACGGATATCAACAATCGTAAGAACTCTCATGACTTGAAAGATAATCTGAAGATTTACAATCAAACACTTAGACTAAAATCAAAAAGTTGACCGAGGTATAGGAGTGCATTGCGCGCAGTATAATGGACAAATCATAAAATAATTTTATGAATTTTGATATTGTTGCGTGAACATTATTCTTTTTATCAGAGCTGGCTTATTACGAATAATGTTGTCACATTGTACAAGTTTATAAGTATAACATATAAGAAGAACCAAATGTAGTTGGCTCGAGCGCTCAGGGGGACTCGAGCGCTTGAGTCTCGAGCGCTCACGAAAGCAAGAGCGAGCACTCGGGATTAAAATTCCCAAAATTCCAACATGCAGTTGAAGGACTTAATCTAAAGCATATAGATAACATGTAAGATGTAGATTAAAGGACAGCACTTCATTTTAGTAATGGATATCTACAGTTTTGTTGTAAACTAGTCTCCCTTATTCGTCTCTTTCTCTCTATATATATGTGTGTGTATTATATATATCATTCTATCTATTCTCTCAGTCCTATCTCTATTTCTCGTGATATTTGCATCAAATTGCTTACTGTAAATGTTCTTGGTTCGTAACCCTATCTTAGGAAGATCTCTTTGTCTTGTTATGTACTTCTTAGGCAAATGTTTCATGGGTTGTAATATATATATATATATATATATTTTGCTGTAAATGAAGTCTTGGTTTGTAAGCCTATGTAGTTTGGAATAAGGTCACTTTATTTGTCACGCTTCGGAGTAGCAAAAATTGGCAAATTTTAAAATTTCCTTCTTGGACTCATAGGAATGACTTGATTGAAAATCATCATGTCCGCTAACACTAAACAACATGATAATAAAGGGGAGAGAGCTAATCATAACTTAAACTTCAATCTGGACAATTTAAAATGATTACAAATCATTGGTCTCATTACTAATACAATAGACTATTATAAATACATGATGTTGATGACTATCTTCGGTCTTCAGTCTAACTATACACTTCCAGTGTTTCTAAGCATCTTACTCTCAAGACTAAATTATCCTCTGACCAACCTACAAGGAAATCTGGACATCGGATGTCCAGGCGTAATATGTCGTCAGCTTTGCAACAAAGCTGAGTGGGCGCTCATAACTATATTCACTACCAATATGCATACACCAACTACTCATCTCACGTCATTACTTTGCTTCTTAGGATGCGGTTAGTCCATTTTCAATTGACATCACTCACACAGACATAGCAAAGGTATCAACCAACATATAATGCAATTACCAAACATCCACCATTAACCAATTAACGGGATTAATATAATTCATATCATTCTTGTCTAGTTCTTGTAATCATAACAACATATCTCATATCATTTTATTTCTCATTTCCATGATGTTCGTTCATATAAATGTGTACTCAATGAACCCAAGCCCAAACTCTGCAACATGAAGTTCCACGACCAATGCAACTCAATAGCGCCAGGTTATAAAATCCATAATGACAATATACTTTGAACTTGCTTCACAATACAAACCATGCTTCCCCTAGGAACTCTAATACTCATTTCATACTTCGTTTTGATACTCACTTTTAAATCAATTAGGACCATTTTTCACACTTTTAAAACACTTTCCCCACTTTCAAAATACTTGGGATAATTTCCCACACTTTCAAAATATTTGAGATCATGTTCACTTTTTCAAGATCATTGGACTAAGTCCTTCACTTTCAAAACAAACACTTTTGGTTAAAGTTCGAAACTACGCCATCAAAGTCTAAAGTTTTCGGCTACACCACACTTTCTGTTAAAGTTCGGGACTACGCCATCCTAGGCTAAAGTCCCCAGCTACACCATACTCCACTTTTGATTTTGTCAATCTAGACAGGAAATCCACACTTTACTTTGGTTTTGTTACCTCATGTCGAGGAACACAGGAAAAGCAAACCCACACTCTCAAAATCAATTCTGGGATTAAATCCCACATTCTCAAAATAATCACATTTAGCTAAAATCTGGGACAATGCAGCTTTGTGTTCAAGTTCTCAACCACGCCACATCTCCAGTCAAAATTAGGGACCACGCTACCGAATGCTAAAGTTCCCTAACCACATCTGTCAGCTTACCATAAGTATGACTAGCATGCAGCTCACCACGAGTATAACTGGCACCAAATTTCACTTCCTCGCCATGACAACAACTAAATTACTTTTTTAAATTCTCCCTAGAAAAGGGAGAACTATGCACGACCTGATTCTCGATTAAACTCGAGATACGTAGGCAGCCCACGAGGGATTCGATCGCACCAAATAAAAGCCCACCCCCCCATTTTCAAATACAATTTCACTTTTACTTAGACTTAAAAGCCGATATGACACCAAAGTAGCATGGCAACCCTTTTGATGGATGTTTAGGGGTGCCTAACACCTTCCCCTAACATAATAGAGCCTTCGAACCCTTTTTTGGCAAAGCAGATCATTTTTACAGAGTCACACATTTTAAATGGGCCTTTTACTTTACTTTAAAAACATTTTAGACGGCCTACACGTCTTTAAATCAGTTAGGTGGTGACTCTGTAAAATTAAACAAAGGCTCCCCACTTCTTTTTTTAAAAAAAAGCATCTATTTCAAAACCACACACCTCTTCTCAAAAAAAAAAACCACACACCTACATCGTCCCACCTGGGGCATTTTTGGGGTGCGACAACACCCTTTATAGTTAGGAAGTCATTTTAAAACAATGACACTTGGTTAAAAGTATAGGGGGAATTAGTGCCATAAATAAAAATACAAGAGGTCATGTTGAAAATGGGTTTAAACCCTAATTAGTAAAAGTGATAGGTGGAACCAATTCTTTAAGACCCTTTATGTACTTTGGAGTTTGAATAAGTGTAAACTCCTTTTCTTTATTTTTTTTTCCTCATGAAATGTTGGAATTACAATAATCAAGAAAAGAACATACACTTGTTTAGAAATGCAATTTAAACATAGTAATGCCTTGTTCTTTAATTAGGCTTGAGACGATTCTTAAAGGTTTCAAATGTTAACCCTTTTTCAAGGTACTCAATATTAGAGGGGTCAAAAGGGCCTTTAACTCTGTCTATGGACTTAATCACTGCTCTTGCTGGAATAACACTTTTTGATGGGTCTGAAGAAGTCCTGTAGCTCAAGCTTGATGCGAATCCCTAACATAAGCAAAAACAATGAAAACTATGTCAAGTAAAGCTTTAGAGTAGGGGATCATATTCTTGACAATATTGTTGTTTAATAAATATTTGGGTAACTAATTTAAGGACCAGTTTGGGAAAGCTCAGTAGTGGATCTATGGTTGATGAGTAATGCTATGTACTTAATTTCTCTACGAAAAGTGTTTCCCAAATGATGTGATGGTGGGACCTCTATAGTGCAGTGGAATAATATGAATTTATGTTGGGTATAATTTTAAATGGACATTGCCATTTCATTTTCCTGGAAGGTAACACCACATCATTTGAGAACTACTTTTGAGATAAATATATGGTAAACATAGTTTTATTCATTGTTAGGACCGGGTCCAACAGGCCTTTCTTACGCAACAAGCAATCCTAAGTGGATTATGGGTTAGAGTCCTAGGGCAAAAATATATGTGTGTGCGTGTGTGTGTGTATGTGTGTGTAATACACACACACAAGGAGGTGGATAACCTATTATAGCAACTGCCTCTCTCTCTCTCTCTCTCTCTCTCTCTCTCTCTCTCTCTAAGCCAAATCACACTACGACTTGGGACTTAGCACGTAGATATATGGAGGTGATGCTAGTAGCCATGTCTACGATCAATTTGAAGCACAAGAGCGTACACGGAAGCACCAAAGTGTAGCAATTCATGGGTGTAGATGTCGGGCTTGTAACAACGCTGAAAAGACGATTTGTTAGGTTTATTCTGCAAGGTATGTCCTATAGCTGACTCGTATGCTTGTATGTTGCATATTTACATTGGTATCAAAGTCGTAGGTCGTTCGCCTGTTTTTGATCCCAAAACGAATCTGCTATTAAAGCTCGTCAAAGCTTTTTACATAAACTTGATAAAATCATTTTTCAAGTGGGCCTATGTAAAAGTTTTGATGTACATCCCAATTTTTCATATGGTTGTGTGTTCCTTATGATCCATAGAGTCCCCCACACCCCCCCCCCCACACACACACACACACACACAAAGTTTCATTGGCTAGTCATCTCCAATGAGGGAGAAAACTTAAAACATAATTTTTCGGGTTTTGAAAAACATTTTTTTTTCATAAAACTTTGTGCATGATTTCTTAACAATCTAGGCATCCAAATCCTCGGTTTCTTTCCATAATCATCATCTATTATGCGAGGGCTTTCTAACGGTATAAGATTTGAAGATTTTGGACATGGAACGACGCCGGTGCGAGTGCGCAAACATGGCTACGCAAGCAGCCCATTCTATGAATTAGGGCTACTGGAGGTTGAAGATGATCAACCAGTCTCACTCGCATCGCTAGCGCATGGGACGCGTGCACAGTCAGCGGTTGTCTGGTGACCTCGGGTCCGGCGAGTGTGAGTCCGTTTTTCAATTTTCTATGTGTGAGTCCATTTTTCAATTTTCAATTTTAATGTATATTTTATTTTGGGAAGTTATATTCTAAAATATTTTTAAATTAATAAAAATAGTTTATTCCTTTCAAAAATTGGTTTTAATTAGTTTAAAAATTCAGAAAGAATAATAATTTTTTAATATTATATTATTTTTCAGTATTATGTACACTTTGTTGGACCCTAGGACATGTTTTGGAAAATTGCTGCAATTGTTTTTTATATTTGAGAGCATAAATAATATGTTATGTACGTGCTATTAATTGCTTAAAATATTCAAAACTAAATATTAATTTTTTAAATTAATATGCAGTGTTAAGTACACTGTCTGGGACTCTAGGATAATTTTTGGTAAGCTATCATGTATTTATAGTATTTTTAGAGCATATAATTTATGTTTATGGATATTTATTTAATTGCTTAAAATACCATAATATATTATTAATTTTTGTAATTAATAAGGGACATAAAGTACACTATTTTGAGACCATAAAAAATTTTGGGACCCATTGATAAATTTTTTTTATAATTATCATAAAAATCATATTAATATTTTAGAGCATATAATTATGTATTTTTGTACATGTATTAAATTACTTAAAATATTTTTATTGATTATTAATTTGTGGAATTAAGAAAATGTGTTTAATACACTATTTGCAATATGAGAAAATAATTTAGTGATTTTTTCTCAATGTTTGGTATATATTTTTAGAGCATATATTGTGTTATATACACAATATTAATTGCTTAAAATATAGCAAATGAAGTTGTTAATTCTTGAAATTAATAAATGGTGTTTTGAATACTGTTTGGGGAATTGAGGAATTTTTTTTTATATAAATTATCTCATGTTTTTGGTATTTTAGAGCATAAAATTTATGCTTATGGGCATTGTTTTTAATTGCTTGAAATAGCCAAAATAGATTATTAATTTTGTGAAATTAATATGGGGTAATAACACCATATTGGACCACTGAAATCTCTAGGAATTTAATTACTTTAATTTTTTTTTTGGGAATTAACATGTAATAGTTAAATGTGTTTAACTAGATCAATTTAATTTGTTGAATTGATTGATAATTGTTCTTGTGCTCCAATAAAATTCTAAAAAAAATTATTTATAATGAAAAATTAGTTTTTCAGTTATTTGAATTTTTCCATGAGGTTTTAAATTATTGTGTTAATTTATAAGCCCATGTTTAAATGGTTTTGAATGTGTTTTGAAACCTAAAATTGTTTTAAATTAGTAAAAAAAAAAAAATCAAGTTTTTTCATTAAACATTTTCTTAGCTTTTGGGCGCTATCCGGGCTATGCAATAATTATTGATTGCATTTTTATTATTATTAAGGCTCAATGCATTGTTGGTCAATGTGTTAATTACTGTTGTTTGTGATTGGTTGACTCCGAGACCTCTAATTCTCCTCCTTAAATAGAGAGATGGATTAGTCCATTCATTTTCAAAGATCACATGAGTGCTTGGTGTATGTGATTAATTAGTTGATCTGAATCAAATGAATAGACAACCAATTGACAATTTATTTTGAGCTTTTGTCCTTACAATGTATGTTTAAGGTTATTTCTTTGTATATATATATGAACAAAGCATCCCTATTTTTATGGTTATAAATGCAATGTGAGGATGAGCGTTTATTTTTTCTGTATTAGAAAAAGCATACTTGGAAAGGGATAAATTTCTTTGTTTATACAATATACATTTGAATTACCTTAGCATGAGCTCTAGAATGTCATTTAGGACCCATGTGGGGTCCATTCATATTTTTTGTTGTATGGCGCAATTATTATCAGTGTTGATGATGATGTTAGATAGGTTATGTACTATCTATGCATGTTTGTTTAAAAATCAATTATGAATTTTTTTCTTAATTTGCGAAAATAAAGTGATGACTACGAGCTTAGCGAATTTTTAAACTTAAAATTGTAAATAAAAAAATATATATATTTTGATAATTGAATTTTGGAACAAGCCTTTGAAATGTGCAAATAATAATGTCAAACCATTGCGCATGTTCTCAAAATGTCTTAAATCACATTTAGTTGATCTTTACAAAGATAACAATTTTAAAAGGTCTAATTTTGTAATATGGCACCGCAAAGTAACACACCTAGAGAATGAGTAAGAGCTCAAGGAGCTTTTGACTTATTCCTTGTTCCAACCCATTGAACCGAATAATGGCCCTAGAGCCCAATATCATTATGACCTTGAAGCCTATAACACTTGGTTCGAGAAAGATCATAGCAAGCACTTTGTGACAAGCAGCATGCATCATGATCTTGTTGGAAAGTATATGTACTACCCAATAGCCAAAGAAGTGTGGGATCAGCTTGAATTTGTTTTGGTGGCACATCCACAAATAGATTGAGAGTCTAGTCCTAAAGTTTGAAAAAGTTTAAGAAAGGTTCCAAGCACACGATAACTGAATATCTAAGGTTGATGTAAGTATGATTCGTGATATTAGACTGCTGGGAACATCCTTATTGACGAACTACAATTTTTAGGCTATGACTAGTTTTATGCCTAATTTGTTGCCACATGGAGAGAATTATCATCCACAATGGAAATGTTAATATTTTTGTTTCTTATATTCCTTAAAATGTTGAGCTGAATAAAAAAAAGGTAAGGCGAACTGTATTGCTACACTCTTGACCACAATGGTAAGGGTAAACTCGTCAAGAGGTAGGGTAGGGCTAGCAAGTTTGTACCCAAGGCTAACAATGTGGACAAGTGCATTCGAATGCATTGTTTTCAATTTGGTGCCAATAGGATGGATATTTTTTTTTTTTATGGTAGTGTTAGTAGGACATGGTTATCTAGGGAATAACCACTTAAGAGTTATTTTAGTTAATTCTAGTTTCCTCTGTTACATGTGTTGTTATTCATTCATTCTAAGATAAGGCATGCTGGACTTGAACACATAGGATGTGATAGTATGACTCGATTAGCTCGAGAAGGCCTCTTGGGCCCACTCGCTAAGGTTGACCTACCTACGTGTAAGTCTTGATTAGTTGGCAAAGCATGTCAAAATCCTTTTAGTAAGGCTGTTAGAGCTACTCATACATTAAAGTTAGTTCACTCATATATCTGTGGACCTATGAATGTTAAGTCACATTATGGCGCCTCTTATTTTCTCACTTTTATAGATGATTGCACGTGATATGAGCACATGAGAACTTATCTAATTAGTTTAGGGAATTGTGTGAGAAAAAAGGGAAGCGAGGACAAAATTCTATTCTGAGAACTCTGAAATGATATGGTGTTGCAAAAAGAAGAAATAGGACACTCCTATATATGGCTAGGACAATGATGGCACAAGTCAACCTCGCAATGTCATTTTAAGGGAATGTTCTCTTGATTACTGCCTATATACTTAAGTGCCTTCTTAGTTAGTTCGTTCTACCCCCCCCCCCCCCCCCCCCCCCCCCCCCCCTTTATGAGCTATGGAAAGGCAAAAAGCTCATTTTGGAGCATTTGCGCCCATGGAGCTCAGGAGGTTATGTTCACTATACCTCACATAAGTGCGAGAAACTATGCCTGAGAGCTAGAAAGCTTATCTTTATAAGGTATTCTAATAGCTCAAAAGGCTATGTTACGTATAATAAACACCCGGGTATAGGAACGACAGAAATAGTGTCACATGAGATTGAGAATGACTTCCTCAACTTTGGTGATACTAAGAGAGATCTTGACCTCTATGAGTTAGAGGATGTTGAAGATAGCATACCATCTTTAGGCGAGGATGGAGAGATTGAGATTCCACATCGAGTAATCATTGAAAATGATACTAATTTCCAACCGAGTGGAAGTACACCACTAGACGCTAGTGGGAGTGTACCAGATAGTGGGAGTGTACCAGATAGTGGGAGTACACCACTAGGCACTCAAGATTCTTAGGTAGCACATTGTAGGAGATGAGGAAAAAGTTTCCTATCACCATTTTGATTGAGGGAGATATTTTCAAGTGTGCACAAGTAGATGAGGACGAGCCTGCTTTTTTTGTTGAATCGTTTTCTTCTTCTGCGTACAAATCTGAGTGAATAGTTGCTATACAAGGTGAGATGAGCTCTATGAATGTGAATAAGGTCAGGGAGTTAGTTGATATTCTGCCTACACATAAGGTTATTAGAGATAAATGTGTTTTCAATATCTAACATAAGGTAGATGGTTCAACTGACAAATATAAGGCACGCCTTATAGCGAAAGGTTATACCCAGGAGGGGTATAGACCATGGAAACACTTTCTCCCTGTGGGTGAGATCTGACTTCATTTGCCCTATCCTAGCAATTGTCACACATTTAGTTTTAGATTTTTTCTCAGTGAAATGTTTTAGCTATTTTTCTCAATGGAAAACAAGACGACGAGATCAATATGGACTAGCCCATTGGTTTTGTGACCAAAGGGATTGAACGCAAATGTATAATGTCTCAAATGTTCCATTTATTATCTCAAGCTAGCAATCGTCCAGGCAGTGGTACTCTGTGTACATTAAATAGGCCAAGAATAGTGTTCTAATTCTTTGTATATTGACGACATCCTTCTAGCTAGGAATGAGATGAGTTCCATTGTTGCCACTAGAGAGTGATTGTCCTCTTAATTTTTTTAGAATGAGGATATGGGTTAAGCCAACTATGTGTTGGGAGTTTAGATTGTGAGAGATCGTTCTTAGAAGCTTTTCTATTTATCTCATGAGACTTATGTGAAGAAGGTTCCTAAATGTTTTTGCATGAAAAATTGAAAAACCCATAGACACCCTAGTTATAAAGGGACTCGCCTTGATCTTAGATCAATGTCTTAAGAAAATTGAGAAAAGGAAATAAATGCCCGGTTTGCCATATGTGTACATACTAGGGAATCTG
Source organism: Hydrangea macrophylla (assembly GCA_033977485.1). Taxonomy (NCBI): domain Eukaryota; kingdom Viridiplantae; phylum Streptophyta; class Magnoliopsida; order Cornales; family Hydrangeaceae; genus Hydrangea; species Hydrangea macrophylla. The sequence goes on from CM066983.1 coordinate 52,033,630, forward strand.
ATGTATGTTATGTTGTGTATTCGGTCGTATATTTACTATGCGGTTGGTCTAATTAGTCATTGCATAACCAACCTTAGTCCTGTTACTAGAGAAAAGTGAAGAGAATCTTGCGGTATGTTTGCAGGACTGTGGACCGTGCATTATGTTGTCCGTGATGGAAGCATATGTGGTGTGCTCTGCAGCTATTCAAGAAGTTGTTTTTGGTTGAGAAGTTTTTGTAGTGGCTAGGCTCTTCACCTCATAGTGATGTAGTTGTGCTGATCTATAGTGATAGCACATAAGTCTTGGCATATGAAAAAGATCTCAGGAGCTATTGGGCAAGAGTAATATTTGGGGCACTAACAACTTCCACTAACACTTACTAACACACTCTATCTCTCTCCTAGTGGTTCTGTGACAGTGGACCCTGCAATACCACTAGGAGAGAGATAGAGTATGTTACTAAGTGTCAGTGGAAGTTGTTAGTGCCCCTAGCATTGCCATTGTGCAATCCTAGCACATAGACATTCGATTTTATCACATTTAAGATGTATTTGCACAAATGGAAGTTGTCTAGAAGCATATCTCCTATGGCATGTTGTCTGATCTTTTGACCAAGCCCATTGCCAAAGATGTGTTCTTTGTAGGATTTGATGTGCTTCGACATTTTTGTACTTGACATTATTATTATCAGTCAACAATAATAGTTGTTTTCCATATATATTTACTCTATGAATGGATTGGATGCACATTTTTTTAATGTAATCGGGCTTGAATCGACCTGCTCACATGGGTGATTCACCTTGGCGTCGAGATAGCAGACTTGGACATGTGTGTCCAAGGGGCTTAGATGGTGAGGAAGATGAGACATTTGTGTTCATTGCGCTTGGATAGTTGGTTAGGATATGTGTGTCCATAACGCTAAGAAAGCGAGCTAGAACAATTATATCCACGCGGTATAAGAATAACAAGCTAGATATAAACCTTGTTATCCTTATATGTCGCCTTAGCTTAGAGCTAAGATAAAACCTAAGCTTGGTGCTTGGTCGAACATAGAGAACGCCCACAACTTTATGTAGCTTGTTTATAGCCGAATGTGTGATTTTAGGCGGGCGTTAGGAGTTGTGACTGTGCTGGAAAACTCAGGTTAGACGTTTATGTAACGTCTAGACTAAGATTCATATAGAGTTAATTTTACAATAAAGTGACATGCCTAGTTTTATGGAAGAATGCCATAACATTCATTTCATACTGTATGTGCTCTTTTGCGATTGTTTGTGGAGAAATGGATTAATCCCTATTTAATTTTTGTGTGAGCCACGTAGTCTCCGTAACATGGATTATACACCAATTACCTAATGACTTGAGAATATGTCATGAAGAGGATGCTTGATGACGCTACTTTAGCATGTCATCCTGGGACAAAGAGACAAATACCGTTCTATGGGGCATGTCTAGGAAAGCGGCCAAGTCAGTTGGATTGATATTACTAGGCGGGGAAGACTTTTCAATAACACACCATGTTTTGTGACTCATTAGTTGGCCAATGACAATAGTATACGTACTGAGTGTCATGGATACATTATATATTTGGGGGTATAGCACTGCTATCTGAGGGATTAAGATTGCTAAATTCGGTGTGGTTGAACCTGTCTGGGTAAATACACGAGAACTTTCTGAGTGATGCTTTTTGCTAGTTATGTGATTGACTTAGCATCTCAGCTCCTGTCGCTGTACGTTTCTTTTCATGAGGTCGCACATTCTATTTTCTATATTAGGAGATGATGAAAGTTAGAATCTGAGAGATTTTGTTTGGCACAATCCCTATTTGGGTGAGTGGCAGATGTTAGAAATTTGTGGGTTTGGCTCACCTACATTGCTTAGGCACCAACTAATCCTAAGTGGATTAAGCTTTAGAGTCCCAGGGTAGATATATGGTGTGTGTGTGTATGGGCATAATACACATACAAATAGGTGAATAACCTCTTATAGCAACCACTTCTCTCTCTCTCTCTCTCTCTCTCTCTCTCTCTCTCTCTCTCTCTCTCTCTCTTCGGTCACTTTCTCTCTCAAAGCCAAATCACACTAGGGCTTGGGATTTAGCGTATGGAAACATAGAGGTGATTCTAATAGCCGTCTCTACGACCGATTCGAAGCACAAGAGAGTACATGGAAGCACCAAATTGCAGCAATCCATGGGTGTCGATGTCGGGCTAGTAACAACGCTGAAAAGATGATCCATCGAGTTTATTCCGCATGTATGTCCTATACCTGACTCCCGTGCTTGAATGTTGCATATTTATTATTAATAACTTGAACAATGCTATAGTTCACAAATTGAAGACATCCCAAATGCTATGGAAGTGGTATCATACATTGTGACAGTGGTCGTGGTGATAGTATTAATCATATTATTTTAAGTTTGAATATATATATATATATATATATCATTGATCCCTGAGGATCATGTTTGACCGTCAGAAAAACTAAGACTATAAATTTGCTCACCTATTGTTCACCCAAGCACTTCATTGGGTGAGTATGGAGGACCTACCACTTTATATTCTTTTTTATCTCATTTTGCCCATGAAATGTGGTGGGTCTCACATTCTCACCAATGAGGTGCTTGGGTGAGGAATGGGTAAGTAAAATTTTAGTGAGCAAATTTGTGCTTAAAACTAACATTTGAAGTTAGGGAACTGCTATTCGCACTCCATGGATGAACCAATGCACTCCATAGACTGCATTAACTACACTGCATGGTGTGTAGAAGTACCATGGAATGTATTAGTTTAATTTTGGAGTTGGAATAGCAATTCCCTTTTAAGTTAACACTAGTTGTCCAAAAAAAAAAAGGTTAACGCTGGCTATCGCCTATCAACTTGTCCAAATCTCAAAATTGACCTAATATGAGAATATAAAATGACATAAATGCTCCTAAAGTTGTTTTTCTAGCTGATACACATTTGACATACATCAGTATGTGTAAAGTATAATGCTATGCTTCCCAAATTTTGAATCACAAATGCTTCTTAAATACACATGTCAGTGGGACCAATGGATTTTGATTAGAGGATGTTAAAGTGATCCCATCATTATTAGAGGTTGATAGGTACAAAAATAACATGTCAATGTTATGTTGCCACATCATCTAAAAGGGATGCTTACTACTCGGCCTACCCAGGCTATCCGCTGAGACCTCCCGGTCCGGCCACGACTCGGGCGTTTGTCCTGGACTGGCCCCACACCGGATGCAGTCTAAGCAGACGCAGTTGCTTGCTCCTTAAGGGCCACGCCGGCCAGTTACCTATCCCAGATAGAAGACTTATGGAAGGTGCAAGTTATTTCCTAAACCACTTAGGAAACTCCCATGAATGATGTAAATTAGTTGTAATTGGATTGGATTCCTCAATCTGGTAACTTACCTTGTAAGGGTGGTCTCTTACACTTATAAAAGGGACTACTCGCCCCCGTTAGGGGGGGGACTCTGATCTCAGAAGAAGAGCATCATACACGCGTACGCATATACCCGACCGGTTAACTGGTAGTGCCGCCCTCTTTGTTGACTCACCAAACACCGCCGGTGATCTGTTAGTGAAAGCGCTCCGACGCAACCATAGATGTAGGTCACCTCATTAACGGGGCCGAACCACATACAATCCTTTGGTGTACATCTCTCTCTCTAAATCTCTCTAACCCAAATTTCGGTATCATCAGTTTGGCGCCAGTTGTGGAAACCGACTACTTTCTCCAAAAATAAATCTTTGACTGACAAACATACCGCCGAAGGGTATAAGAAGATTGCTGCTCTAGAAGGTAAGAGGAATTCGCAAGCCGGGTAACCGGTTGCTTCCATGACCTCTGAGCAGGTTACCGCGGGCCTCGCGCAGCTCCTGGAGGGCCAGCAGAAAACTCAGCAGTAGATTGAGGCATTGTTGGTCCGCCAGGAAAAACTCCCTCAAATAGAGGAACAGCCCGGGAAGGACATGCCCAACCGGGAGCCCGTACAGATCCGAAGGCGCGCCCACACCAAGCCTATATCTCCGCCGGATCTGGGTCAGTTCGAAGAAGACGAGCGTAGCCAGGCTCCCGAGCGGACCAGGCAACACTCCCGGGCCAACCCACGACAAGTGGGGGACGCCAGAGAAATCATCAACAGTAGGCATACTGCCAGAGGGGAAGGGCGCGACCGAACGGCTTGGGACTCGGCCAAGGACCCCTCGGCCAAGAGCCGAGAGGATCTTAGGCATGTGATTACCCAAAGCTGAAGCCGGGCCCTATCCCCAAGGACAATGCGCTTTGAGGAAGAGGCCTCGTCATCCAACTCGACGTACCATTCAGGCACAGAGCGAGAGACTGGTCAGACGGACGTCAAGGCCTAGATCAAGGACCTATAGAAATAGATCAAGTGACTAAGCCGTAAGTCGTGTCATGATCACACTAATACGGAGACCGAATCGTCCTTCACCGATCGGGTCACAAGATTTTCTATCCTGCGGAAGTTCAACCTACCACCACACCTTGATTCTTACGATAGTTTAGTGGATCATGTCCGTACCTATAAGGCTCAGATGGCACTGGTCACCACCGCCGATGAACTGCTGTGTCTGGCCTTCCCCAGCACTCTTAAAGGGCTAGCCATGCAGTGGTTCCATGCTCTTAAACCCCGAGCAGTTGATAACTTCAAGGCACTAAGCAAACTCTTCATCAGCCAGTTTGTGGGGATGCAAGACCGGTTGCAATCAGATACCCAACTGCTGACTGTTAAGCAGCGCAAGGGGGAGCCCTTAAAAGATTACGTCGACCGTTTCAATCAGTAGAGGCTTCAAATTCGCCACCTAGACGAAACAGTCGCCATTATGGCTTTCTGCTCGGGAGTTCAACACACCAACATTGCTACGTCGTTCCACCGAGACCGACCGGCAACCCTGGTGCAACTCTCGGAGAGGGTCAGAAAGTATGTTGACACAGAAGAATTTCTAAAGGGCAAGCGCGCCAGCTTCACAGGAGATGAATCCCCAAGATCTAAGCGCAAGCGTGAGGGCTCCGAAAAGGGGCCGAGGAAGAAGCCAAAGCAGGAACAGAAAAGAGGTGGTTAGGATCAAGCTCTAATTGCCTTTACTCCACTTTCCCGGCCTATCCACGAGGTTATGGCTACCACGGAGACCCAGAGGCTACTCCAACAGCCGATAAAGCTGAGGAGCCCGCCCTAAAAGAGAAATCGGGACAAGTTCTGCCGATATCATAAAGACCATGGCCACAATACGGAGGACTGTTTCAAGCTCAAGATGGCCATCGAAAAGCTGATAGAGTAGGACCATCTGGCTGTGTTTGTCGCTACAAACAGATGACCTAGGCTGGACACCCGAATCCCCGAGCAAACACAACCACTCGGGTAAATCATTGTGATCTCTGGAGGAACCTCAGGCGGAGGGGACTCACAGTCGGCTAGGAAGAGGCATGCTCGGGCATCCCGAGCGGATATTTTGCATATCCAATCCACCGACTCCCGACCAACCGATGTGTTAACATTCTCATCCGACGACGTGGAAGGCTTGCACTGCCCCCACAATGACCCGCTGGTAGTGACAATCTCCATAGATAACTACACGGTGAAGAGGGTATGGATGGACACAGGCAGCTCCTTCGACATTCTCTTCGCCCCAGCATTTGACCAGTTGGGGATCTCAAGGGACAGACTCCGACCAGTTGCCACACCTTTGGTCAGATTCAATGGCTTAAGCACGCAGCCGCTCGGTATGATTGAACTCCCGATTTTTATGGGGACCTATCCCCAACAGACCTCAACACTGGCAATCTTCGTGATTATAGAGGCCCCTTCTGCATTCAACGCCATCCTTGGAAGACCAACTCTCAATCAAGCTAGAGTCGTTGTGTCAACGTACAGCCTGGTGGTTAAGTTCCCGACCCCTAATGGTCTCGGCAGCCTACGGGGAGATCAGGCAATCGCTCGGAGCTGTTACGTAAGCTCCCTGTACCGGGAGGCCATTGCAGAAATGTTGAGCGTCCAGGAGATGGACCCGGAGACAAAAGTGATGGAATGGGCGCCGCGGAGGAACTAGAACAAACGGTGCTGGACCCTCAACTTTTTGATTGGTCTGTTAGCATCAAGACTCAATTGGAGCCAAGCCTTAAGGAAGAGTTAATCTAGTTCCTACGACAAAGCCATCTTCGCGTGGAGTCATGAATACATGCTTGGGATTGACCCCGGGTTATATCCCATAGTCTCAACATCGACCCAGACTTCTGACCGGTCAAGCAGAAAAGACAGGGCATGGCTCCGGAGAGACAAGCAGCAGTGCGGGAAGAGATTGAAAAGCTCCTAAAGGCGAATTCCATTAGAGAAGTCCACTATCCCGATTGGTTGGCGAATGTGGTGCTCGTCAAGAAAAGCAATGGGAGATGGAGAATGTGTGTAGATTTCACCGATCTGAACACGACTTGCCTCAAGGATTGCTACCCACTACCCAGGATAGACCTCCTTGTAGATTCAACGGCAGGTCACTAACTTCTCTCATTTATGGACGCCTACTCTGGGTATAACCAAATCAGCATGTACCCCGGGGACAAGGAAAAGACCTCCATCACGGACCAGGGTATTTATTGCTACAAAGTGATGCCCTTCGGCCTCAAAAATGCCGGGGCGACTTACCAACGTCTGGTCAATCAGATGTTCAAGGATTTAATCAGGAAATTGATGGAGGTTTTTGTCGATGATCTTTCAGTCAAGAACCGAGACGAGTCCGACCATCTCGAACATCTAGCCGGGGCCTTCAGCATCTTAAGAAAGTTCAGGATGAGGTTGAACCCAGCCAAGTGCACATTTGGCGTCTCGTCCGGGAAGTTCCTGGGGCACCTAGTCAGCGGGCGAGGAATTGAGGCTAACCCCGAGAAAATACAAGCAATCATCAACATGTAATCACCGAGGTCAAAACCAAAGAAGTTCAGAGTCTGGTTGGACGGGTAGCCGCATTAAATAAATTCATCTCCCGAGCCACCAACTGGTGCCTGCCATTTTTCAAGATCCTTCGAAAGGCTTTTCAATGGTTGAAAGAGTGCGAGGAGACCTTCCAGGAGCTCAAGAAGTACCTGGCGGCCCCCCCTGCTCTCAACACCAGTACAAGGGGAGGAACTGTTCTTGTACTTGGCGGTATCGCCCTCGGTGGTATGCGCAGCGCTCATTCGAGAGGAGCACGGGATACAGTTCCTGGTGTATTACACTAGTCGGGCACTCCAAGGTGCGGAAAATTGGTACTCCCGCATCGTGAAACCGGCCTTTTCCCTCATCACCTCTGCCCAGAGACTATCTCCGTATTTCTAGGCCCACGTCATCGTAGTCCTCACGGACCAACCTCTCTGCCAGATCCTAAGTAGGCTAGAGACATTCGGGAGGCTGGTCAAATGGACATTGGAGTTAGAAGAATTCGAGGTAGTTTACAGTCCCTGGACGGTAATAAAGGGGCAAGCAGTGGCGGATTTTCTTGTAGAATTCACTACGCAAAAGAGGCAATCGACGAGCTCAAACCGCCGATCACACCACTTGGTTTACAGCCTGACACCCCGACCTAGGTACTATATGTTGATGGATCATCCAACAAATAGGTCAGCGGGGCAGGGATTATCCCGGGCAGTTAGAGTATGCATTGCGATTCTGGTTCCGGGCCTCCAACAATGAGGCCGAGTACCAAGCCTTACGGGTTATACTACAGTTGGCTACTTCAATGGGTGCATAGCAGGTCCAGGGATATAGCGTCTCCCAGCTTGTGGTCAACCAAGCCAATCAAGAATATGAAGCCCGGGAAGACAATATGGTAGCCAACTTGACATTCGTCCGAACGGTCTCCAAGAAGCTTAAGGGATTTTCCATCATACAGATCCCGAGGAACGAGAAAACTAGGGCCGATCATCTAGCCCGCCTCGCCTTATCCTCCGAGTCAGACTTACCCGGGATAAGGGTGGAATACCTGCCCGAGCCCAGCGTGGTTAACCCGGGGGACATCGAGGTTGAACCAGTCACCTTAGGGCCTAGCTGGATGGACCCGATCGTGACCTACCTCACCACTGGTGCTTTACCAGACGGAAGAGAAGAAGCCCGACTGGTGAAATACCGGGCAGTGAGATACCACCTCATTGATGGTATCCTCTACAAAAGGGGGTTCACTATTCCCTACCTCCGCTGCGTTCATCCCGCACAGGTCCAAGCAATATTGCATGAGATCCACGAAGGAGTGTACGGGAACCACGAAGGAGTGTACGGGAACCACGTAGGAGGCCGAGCACTCTCTCGAAAGGCCCTGCTGCAGGGGTAGTATTGGCCGACGATGGCCCAAGATTCCCAAGAGTATGTTAAGAGGTGTGACAAGTGTCAAAGATACTCGCCATTGATCAACTGCCCGGGAGAACTCCAGACTCCAATCTTCAGTCCCTGGCCGTTTTCTCAGTGGGGTATCGATATTGTTTGTCCCCTCCCGATGGGAAAAGGACAAGTTAAGTTTACCGTCATTGCTGTTGACTATTTCACCAAGTGGGCAAAGGTCGAGCCCTTGGCAACAATTACAGAAAATTAGATGAAAAAATTTGTTGAGAAAAACGTTCTCAGCAGATTCGGCATTCCTCAGGTTCTGGTCAGCGTCGACGGCAGGCAGTTTGATACTCCGGTATTTAGACAGTTCTGCTCGGGCTACGGGATATCGAATCATTATTCTTCTCCCGAGCACCCCAAGCCAATGGCCAGGCCGAGGTGACAAACCGAACAATATTGCAGTCAATCAAAACTAGGCTTGAAAACGCCAAAGGTCTTTGGGCAGAGGAACTAGCGACCCTCCCGTGGCCATACCAAACTACTTCCCAGGCGACAATAGGTTAGACACTATTCTCACTCACTTACGGCTTCGAGGCAATAGTCCCCACAGAGCTCGGGTTACCCACTTACCGAGTGACGAATTTCAGTGAACGAGGCAACGGGGAAGCCCTCAGAGGAGAGCTTGACTTAATATAAGAAGAAAAGAGACCGGGTGTATCTAAAAGTGTCGGCCTACAAACAGAGGGTCTCCCGGTACTACAATAGCAAGGTCAAGCTCCGCAGTTTCCAGGTGGGGGAACTGGTCCTCAAGGTTGTGAACCAGTCAACAAAAGTCCAGAGTCATGGAAAGTTGGGCCCGAAATGGTAAGGACCCTACAGGGTCACCAATGTAAACCACCCGGGCACATATTGGCTATAGACTTTGGATGGGCAAGACCTCTCTCATCCTTGGAATGTGCAGCACCTCCGCAAGTATTTTTAGTGAAGCATGAAAGCAGTGTTGGTTAGGAAACTTGTAGCTCTCCCCGAGCAGTCTTAATAATGAATAAAACTTCCTTTTTGCCAAACAATTTTTCTCCTTGTGTTCGATCATTCCAAAGACCTCGAGGTCAAACCCCAGGCATTCAAAAGATCTCGGGGTCAAACCCCAGGCATTCAAAAGAACTCAGGGTTAAACCCCAGGCATCCAAAATACCTCGGGGTCAAACCCCAGGCATTCAAAAGACCTCAGGGTCAAACCCCAGGCACAAAAGACCTCGGAATGACACCTGAGGCGTTGGTTTTGCCTATGTCCACAACTGACGATGAGGGCGAGACCCCCTAGGTAGCTGATGATGGAAAGCCTCAAAAGACCCTACAACCACTTATGTTCCAGATTGGTGCCCTATGGTCGCTCCCTCAACCAACACCCGCCTTAGCAAAAACTTGGGGGCAGGTTGGTACTAGCATCTAACTTCGAACCAAAATAGGTAATCACACTAGACATTCAATAGGAGACGGGGTCAGGCATGTGATGCCACCGTTAAACAGTCCCGAGTACCTACAATGTCCAGAGAAACCGTTCGGATAAGAACAGGACCCAGGTCCCACATTACAGAGCATGACCTATAGTACAGGTCCCCAAGAGACCTAGTGTTCTCTACCAGTCACAGTGCTAAAACTTTTGCTAAGGCAGAGTTATGGAAAGACTAAAAATCGGTCGATCATAGGCAATAATAAACAGGCAAGTATAGAAGCAGCATGGTGATTGATGAAGAAAGGTGGCCTTAAAGGACCTTTTCATTAATTGAAAGTTTGTACAGAGCCTGGGGGGCAGTTGTAGTAGGCTCCCCTAAAAAAAACCACAAAAGGGAAAAAAGGAGAAGCCGGGAAAGAGCTAGGCGTCAACCACGATAACGTTCTCGGTATTCTCGGCTGGCTCATCCTTAGTAGTCCCGGCCGTTGCAGCTTCGGTAGTGGCTCCCTCAGAAGCCTGAGCTGGTTCCTTCTAGAAGTTGGACTCAGCCCAGGAGTAGCCAGACAAGTCCCAGTCTGGGTGATCAGCAGCCACCCGCTCGGTCAGGTCGGCATAGCCTTTGAGGAAGCCAGCCTCAAACTCCTCCTCCGCGTCGTTTGCCTCCGCATCCTGGGCAGCGGCAAGCTCAGAGAGAGTTGTTGTCAGGACCTCTGCTCTTTCTCGGTAGCCACCCTTCCAGCCTCTACAGCCACCGCTTTGGCTTCGGCAGCCTTCCGAGAAGCCCACTCGACGAAAATAGTGTCACGATCCTCCCCCAGCTCCAGTCCCAGGGCCCTGGACTTCTCCTCCTCTACGGAGAGGGCATACTCTGTAGATTCTCATGCTGCCTTCTCCCCAGACAGGGCAGCCTCGGCAGCGACAAGCCTCTCAGCCAGCCCAGACAAGAAAGCCTCGGCTCCTGCCACTATACAGCCAACATGTAAGAAAGAATTAAAAAAAAAAAGGGAGGGATGTTAGATTCCTGAGCAAAAAAAAAGGTGGCACTTGCAAAGTATACAAAGCAACTTACCATGTGGCTGACACTATAAAGCCAACCAAATTATGGCCTCGGGACTCAATAGAGCGCACTTGTCCACTTGACTCTGCAGCAGCCTGGGCCAGACTCTCTCGCAGATATCATCCGCCGTCTCCACCGCTGACCTTGCTGACAGTCCTGTATGTGGGCCCTAGAGTGTAAGCTCGTCTATACTGGGGAATGACACCCCAGTCGGTGTGGCGGTGGAGGGCGAATTCGGGGGCACAGTGATGGTTACCCCGAGCGTTGAAGTCCCGACCGCTTCCTTGTCTGCTCAGATAGCAGTTCCCCTGGAGATCATCTTCAGTTTTTGTCCCTCAACATGGTCCTACTTCTTCCGCTTCTACCCCTCCTGGGCCAACAGGACCACCTCCTTCTCCTTTAGGGTCGCCGCATCCTTGGGAGCCATCTCTATGAAACCAGGAAGAAAACAACAGTTACATATAAAGCTGAGCAAATAGTAAAACAGTAAGGATGCAAATGGCGGAACATACCGGGAATAATCGGAGGGAAAACAGGGGTCTCGAAGCTGTGCTTAGGTTGTACGAGGTCTTCGGAATTCCCGACTGGGTCAGGATCTTGTTGATGTCCATGGGGTCCTCAGCCAGCGACAGAATCCTTGCCTGGCACTCGTCGAAAATACTGGGCAAGTTTACCAAGCCCACTACAGAGCAAGAAGTTGTTAGTTTGAAAACGAAAAGGAAAGGTAACGTAAAGGCCAAGGAATAGAAGGTAAGGGGGCTTACTCCTCAACTCCCCCGCCTAGGAGGTCCTCAGTTGAATGCCTGACACCTCCTCATAGAGCCCGAGGGTGGATACTTGGAAGAATTTCTACTTCCACCCTCTGTTATTGCTCGAGCAATTAACAATTATTTTCATCCCCTGCCAGGCCCCCAGCGAGAAGAGCCGGCCTCCCCGTATACTTTGAACGGCCGGTGGGTCTAGAAGAACTCCTGCAGGGTAAGCTCGTACCCTAGAGCCTGGGGCCACAGGGAGATGGCCCCCAACAAGAACCTCTAACCATTCGGGGTGAGTTGCCTAGTCGAGATCCCGAGATATATCAGCACATCCCAAGCGATGGGATGTAGAGGGAGATGAAGGCTCACCATAAGGGCGTCCTCGTATAGGGTAACGAAGCCCGACTGATGGATGTGAGCCCCGTCGCCATGCACACCCAAGGAAAAGGGGTCGGGAACATCATACTTTTCCCTGATCCGGGCTAGGTCAGGGGAACGTAAGATGCTAACGATCCGCTCGCATGAAAAAACCACGCCCAGACTGTTTGGGACTGACTCCTTGGCGTCCTACCTCCCAAACATCGAGGCAACGGGCATATCGTGAGCTTCCTCATCGTCAAACACCCAAACAGGGATCCTCCCTTCACTTTGCTGGTCGGACGAAGTCACGGAAGGCGGATCTAGGCTGGTGTTCGGTACTCCGAAGCGAGATTGCTCATCTTCTGACAGGGAAGATGAGTCGAATCCTGAGTGACACATCCCTAGGTCTCCTACGGCTGGACCGGGAAGTAGTTGGCGACCTTGGTAAGGGTCAGAAACTCCGAGTTTGAGGTACAAATGGGCCAAGGCTACAAACCTAAAGGGAAACAAGTATAGGGTCCTTAAGGTAAGGTGACACTCAATCAAAACTAACCCGGGATAGCCCGCTCGGGTCAACTCTCTTAACGTACCACCTGATCTAAAGGAGGAGCAAAACCTAAGGAAGAAGAAATCCCACTCCCGTACAAGACCTAGTGCATTCATCCTCTCCAGCCTCCCTCGAGAAAGGAAAAGAAAAGAAGGAAAGGAAGAGAACAGTGAATTGATATTGGGAAAATAAGGACTTACAAAAATTAGAGCAGAAAAAGAGCTCGGGAAGTTTGGCCGGGGACTTTTGCTCTCAAAACCGCTCAGTAATCTCTGTCTGAGGGCAGCTGGAATGAAGGAAACAACAAGGACCCTTTACATATGAAGCACTGACGGTCCAGATCAAAGCAGATCCAATGGCCAAGATGATTTCCCGCCTAAACTGCCCGACAGTTGTCCCCTCAGACACGCGAAGCGATGCCTCAAAAGGCGCGCACATTTAATGCAAGACGTGACAGTTTGGTTACAATGTGATTGTCCGGTTACGCTCTCACTGACCTCGTTGGCAGGCCAACCACCAACTGACACATGGCAGGCATCGCCCCGGGCCCATGGAGTCACCGCTCAGTCCAGACCCCGGATGACCAACACGACCAGTCTTGCCCCGGGTAAAGTCCCGACCAACATCCCGGACAGTTTTCAGAACAGTACTAATTTTCAATCCTTATCCGATGAAGCATCGCATCAGCTTTGAAAATGGGGGGCAGCTGATAGGTACAAAAATAACAGATCAATGTCATGTTGCCACATCATCTAAAAGAGATGCTTACTACTCGACCTACCCAGGCTGTCCTCCAATCAAAATCTAGAGGGCTTACTGCCACATCATTTAGGATTTGGATTCAGATTTGGGAAGCATATCATTACTCTTTCAACAATTTTTAAGTTTCTTATTTGGGGTAGCTAGGGTTTAGTCTATTTTAGAGTACTTTTTAAGCATTAGGTCCAATAGTAATTTTTTTTAGGGCTACTTGGTCTAAGGTCCTTAAAATAGCCTTAATTTGGTTTAAAGGACAGTCCATAAATTGCCAAGCAGACAAGGACACAATAATAAAACCATTACATCCTAAAACCCATTATAATTACATTTTAATGGCTCAAGTTCTACAACTACTAAAATTCAGACCAAACTACCCCTGTTTTGATAAATATCAATTTTTCTCTCTCTCTCTCTCTAAGATCTCTGTCTCTCACCAGCACCACCGATACACCTCTACCACCACCGCCACAACCATCAATCCATTGCCATCACCAATCTCTACTGCACAACCACCACAATTGACCACTACCACCATCGCCCTTTGCCATAACCACTGAACATCACGCTATCATGGCCCCACCACCACCAACACCGTCATCATCATCATTACCACCAAGCACCGCCATCGTAGCCAGCGCGATCTAGATCCAGATCTCCTTCACCAGTCAAGAACTAGAACTAGATCTAGATTGATATTCGAATGTCACCACCACGACCAGAGCAATGAACTCTGGTGACCACCAAGCAAGGCCATTCCAACTATGAGGTAGGTTAGATGCAGATTTTTAGTTATGAGGTAGGTTAGTGGAAAATTTTACATATCTTAAGTTAAAATTCACCTAAAATTTCTATAAGTGATTTTTTTTTTAATTCTAAGTGAAGTTTCTGTTGTTTTGTTAAGTGTAAAGATAGTCTTTACTGAAATTGCAAACTTTAGTGAACAATTGTAACTTCCATTAAGATGAGTGAAATTTCACTTAAGATTGTGATTTGTGAAAGTTGTGTTTGTGAAAATTTTGGATTTCAATTATTTGTTTTGTTGATTTTGATCTCTGGAATGCTACCTCTATTGTGTTTGCATTGATTGCATTGGTGGTTTTTCGTGTAAGTTTTTTGGTTTTCACATTTTCTGGTGACTGGGAAGATCTTAAGTGAATTTCACTTGTTATAAGTTTCAAGTTAAGTGAAATTTCACTCAATGTTGGTGGTGACCAGTGATCTTATTATATCAAGTGAAATTTGAGTTTAAGTGAAATCCAATTCAACTTAAGTGAAATTTGACTTACAATATCAAGTTCAATTTGAATTTAAGTGAAGTTAAGTTTCAAGTAAAATTTGACTTACAATATTAAGTTGAATTTAAATTTAAGTGAAAATTTAGTTAAATTAATTAATTAAAATTGTAGTTACAATTTTAAGTGAAATTTTGATAAACCCAGTGACCTACTGAAGTTCGTCATGAATAGTGACTGTCGGAGGTGATCGCCAGAGGTGGAAGGGGTCGCCGGAGATGGCGAGGGTGGTGGTCGGATGTGCCAGGGGTGGTGGTCGGAGTTGGTGTGGGTGGTGGTAATGGTGGCTAGGGTTTGGCTAGGGCTAGAGGATGAGGATGAGGGTATTTTGGTCTATGGACATTGGGAGGACTTATCCCCAATGTTTACTTTAAGTTGTCCTTAATCCCAATAAAACTTCTCTTAATGACATTTTCACCAATTTTCCCTTCTTCTTTTTTTAATGAAAAGTTCCTCACATAGTCACATGTAAAATTGGGAAAAAAAAATCTCATCGACTTTGTGAAATTTCACTAAACGTTCTTGTGAAATTAATCTCAGCAATTTTGTGAAACTTCTCTAAACTTTCTTATGAAATTTAACTGAACTTAAAAAGTCAGTGAAATTTCACAAGAAAGTTTAGTGAAATTTCACAAAATCGTAGGGATTTTTTTTTTGCCTAGTTTCATATGGAGGGACAAGTTCAGTGAAATTTCACAAGAAAGTTTAGTAAAATTTCACAAAATCGTAGGGATTTTTTTGCCCAATTTTATATTGAGGGTATTATAATTCATATTATAATTTTCTTTTGTCCGGCTATGTGAAGATGCTAATAAATAAAAATATAAAAAATATATATATATATAAAATATTTTAAAAAAAAAAAAAAAGAAAAAGTAAAAGGTGTGGTTAGGCCTGTTTTACACTTTACTCTCTGTGCTTTAAAAGTGGACACTTAATCTCCTATGGTTTCGGACTAATGTGACACTGTTAAGATTTCTCTCAAAATTAATGAAAAGTTTAAAATTGGCCAAAAATATCAACCCTTAACCCCCTCTATGAGGCCGATAATGGGGTTAATCTCTTGTGTGCCCATTTAACTACCTATGTGGAGCTAATTTTTAACACTTAATTCCTTTGAGAGGCAAATTGTGGGGCTAACTCCCTATGTGGGATTAATTTTTGACACTTTAAACTCTCTTAGGTGAGACTAATTTTAACACTTAATTCCCATATTGAGCTATTTTGAGAAAAATCTTGGTAGTTTTAGTTTACTCCAAAACCACAAGGAGGTTCAGTGTACGCTTTTAAACCACAGTGGAGTAAAGGGAAAATGGCCCTGGCCACAAGAAGGTAAAAAATAATTAACCCAAAAATTATTAAGCTTAGTAAAATTTTCACAAATCCAATAAGCCAAAACGCGAGATGTCAATTATATTTACCCTTTAAGTTATGGATTTATTTGGGAAAGTTGAAAACATGATCAGGTCCATATAAAGTTTCACTTCCGTAGGTTTTTCTTGACATCAGTGTTACATTAGTTTGATAAAGTATCAGTTTTTTGGTCATTTTTAAGCCACAAACACGTAACTATTTGAAATGGTTCTTATCTGAACCAGAACCGATTCTTGTGCTAACCAAATATAGTAATTTCTAAACATCACTTTCTACATATAAAAATTCAGGTCCTTTGTATGAAATTTTTTTTTTCGTATCTAAACAAAATTTTGCAAATCGAAATGTAGAAGTAAAATGAGATATATGGTTTGTATACCCCCATATATAACTAACCTTGAAGATGAGAACTTCTACTTCTTGCTCATCCACCATTGCTCTCACGAGAAGTGCCTCATCTCTCACAGACTGACTGTACAATTCCAACATCCCTATCTCCACATTATGCCCATATTCTTCATTGCCATCATCATCATCATCATCATCAAATCTCACTCTCCTTCTCGCCTTACATAGAGTACTGCTCAAAATTTGTTGACTTCTAAGGTTCAGAGCTTTAATGGAAGAGCAAATTCTCAAATCTTTGTAGATTGAATTGTTATAGTTTGAAGAAATTGGTGAGAGTGGGCGTGTTGATAGTGTAACCCATAAACTATAACACCTCAACATGGATAGTAGTATAAGATAGTTTTGCCTTTCAGGTCTCAAAGACTCACATAGAGAGTGTATTGGCAAGAGATAAGCTTCACTTGATGCTTTTTATACAGACCACCAAAATTGAGTAGGGACATAGGGCAATTTTCATTTTTTTTTTTTTCATTTATTATTATAATTATTTTTTTTTTTTTGCATTTAAATATCACTAATGACTGGTAAAAAAGAAACAAAAAGCATTTGCCCTTCAAAATTGATAAAGGGTGAAATCATCTTGGTTTCAAACCAACTATATCCAATTTAATTTTTTTGTTTTGCTAAAAAAAATATCCAATTTAATTTTGCGTTGTGTTTTTTTTTTTTAACATTTTCTAGTCATCTGGGTTTTTCAGTAGTCTTCAAAATTTGTGAATTCTTGTTTTAAAATTCATAAATATAATGAAGGAACCGATTCATTTTTTTATTTATTATAAAAAAAAATAATAATAATACTAATAATAATAATAATAAAAGAGAGAAAGAAAGATAATGCTTGCATTCCATTTATGTGAATAATCTATTAACAAACAGCAAGAGAAAGTAGAAGTTAAGCCTGCTTGCCAAATGTCAAGGTTTGACTGCTGTTAACTATGGCGGAATATTTCTGAGATGTTAATGAACAAGACGTACCCTTTATTTATCGACAATATCTTCTATTTCGTCCAAGTAGGATCCGTAAGTGTCTAACATTCATTCGTAAACCCCTTTACCTAACTAAACAGAATTGATAAATATTTACAGTACCTCCAATATGTAAGTTTCAATTTATATCAATTAGCCCCTGGACTAGATAACGCTTCCAATATGCAGAATTCATTTGCCACATGCCACGCAAACTGTTTAATTTTATAGAAATATTAGAAATGGTCCTTGAATAGGCGGTTATAGTAAGGTTGGTCCTATTGGTATCATGTGTATGAAAATGTATCCCTGAATTGAAGGATAATTTTGAAATTGGTCCTTTCCCCAATATTATTGTACTATTTATGACATGAATACCCTTGCATTTATAATCATTATCAATTAGGGATTTCAAAATTGAAACCCAAATTAGTGCACAATTTTCTCTCTCACATTATTTCACTATTTATGATTCTGAATTAATCACTCTTTATATCTCACGTTCTCTCTCTACACTCACTCTCTATCTATATCTCTCTCTCTTGCCATGTAGAATTGAAATTTAAGCAATTCCTTTTTGAGCAAGAATCAATCATTTCTCTATATGTCATATTCTCTCTCTGTTTGCAAGATATTCACATAACATAAGATAGGACATGAGAATGCTTGTCCATATCAACTACTCACATTCTCTCTCTCTCTCTCTCTCTCTCTCTCTCTCTCTCTCTCTCTCTCTCTCTCTCCTCAGTATGAATTTGAGCAGTGAAGGTAGTTTTGAATTTTCAAGGTGAGAAATTTTGAGTATTTTGTATATTTGAATTGTGTGGGGGTGTGAGAATTTATTTTTTTTTGGGGTGAGAAATTGTATTATTGTACTTCCATCAAAATTCTAGATCTGAGAATTTCTCACCAAAATAGACAAAAATTTTCACTTATAGTCAGTGATTCAGTTAAAGTGAGGAATTTCACATTATTGTTGGAAGTGAGAATTTCTCACAATATTATATAGAATTTCGTATTATGTTATATTGAGGAATTTCTCACTCTGTGGTGTATTTTAAAATGAGAAATTTCTCACTTTTCTTTCTCTCTCTCGCATAATATTGCTATGTTAATTCTCACTCTTCTCTCTCTTATATATATATATATATATATTATATGTGTTTTGAATTTCAAATTTTAGATTTATTATATATATATAGAGAGAGAAAGAGAGAGAGAGTTATATGGGTTTTAAATTTAAAAACCCTTAATTGTAGGAGTGGGGGTATTTTGGTCCTCAAAATAGGTGAGGGACTGATTTCTAAGTTGACTTATAGAATGGATCGATTTTTAGAAAATGACACATTAAAGGACTGAAATCTAACGGACCCTTAATTTTATTCGTGTAATGCTACAGACACAACACATTGCACAACACAAAGCACATCCGGACTTTAAATGCCTTGTACCTTGTGCCGTTTGAATTTTTCACACTTTTCTATGCCCCACTTACACAGCACAGGATACCGACATTTAAAACATTGTTGTGCTTTGTGTTGTGTAATATATTGTGTCTGTAGCATTACTCGTTTTATTCGGGAGTTCCAAGCTCCATAACCAATCCCACGAAAAACGCTTCACGCAATTAGAAGGTCCCTCATCAATATCTCCATAACCAATCTCATGAAAAAACGTTTCGCGCCATTTGAAGGTCCCTCACCAGTATTTTTATCTATTACTTAGGCATAGACTTAATGAGAGAAAAGAGAGGAAAATATATATATATATATATATATATATATATATATATGAAAACTTCTTTCTTTATTTCGTAAATCAGGAAAACGAGGAAAATAGAAAAGAAAAGAGAATAAATTAAAACAAAAATTAAACATTTTGAATTTTGTGAATCAACTCTCTTACTTTATTCATATATAACAATTATTTTGAAAAATTTTAAATTTTTAATGTTATTTATGCATTAAGAAAAACAAACGGAAACACGACAAAACTAGTTTTCATTATTGTTTTCCCAACACTATTCCTTTCCCTCACGAAATTCACAAACCAAACAGAGAGTTTCCATTTTACCCAATGAATCTTTTTTTTTTTTTTTTTTTTTTCATACTTTTACTATTCTTGAAAAAGTAATTTTGATACTTTTAAGCAATTAACTGAAGCATTCAAAGGTTGAGCCAAACCTTAGAGGCTTTAGACTAGATTTAACCAGATTTACCCAAGAGAGAATGAAAACTAAATGAAGTGTGATTTGATACAAAAATATGTGATCAACAATCAACAGTGAAATCTTATTACGTAGTATTTAATATGGGGATTAGGGCCCGTTTCGTCCTCTGCTTTTGCTTTTGCAATTCAATCGTCATAAAGGCAAAAGCTGCCCAATAACCATTTTCTGCGATAGAGATCTAATTTGCTTAACAATTTTAATTTTGTTTTGGAGCACATAACCACCTATGAACTCCAACTGAGGTTGTCAAGCACCCTCTTAACATCTGTATCACAATCAAATACTGCAGCTGGATTTGGCAGGTGGATAGTCCACATGATAGGTTTGAGATTATATCTTTGGCTGGCAAGCCATAGTTGGCTGATTTGTAGAGCTTTTGTGGTATTGTGGTGATCCTAGTAAAGCCTCCACTCGAGTTTTGAAAAACGAATACTCTATTTAAAGTGAGTGAACAGAATTCCATACTCAACCTACTGTCTATGAAACGTAGAAAGATGGGATTCAACGTTATCTTCATTTGCATTTGAACCCAAACTACTTGGTATAATTAACAACAAAACCTAATGAATCAGCTGAAAAATAGTAAATATCAACAGTGCTTAATACAAAAACATTTGCACATTAATCTGAAGTGCATTCCATGTTCTTGGAATGTATCTGCACTCTGTAGCAAGTTAAAACAGAACACATGCACAATCTCTAGCTCTCAAAAAAAAAAAACCAGAGAGAGAGAGAGAGAGAGAGAGAGAGAGAGAGAGAGGGAGAGTCACAACAGATATTATCATATACTACTGAAAACAGAAGTACAAAACACAGATATTTTAGTTCTTGCCAAACCTAATAAGCTGTTGACCACCTTTTACAGCATCTTGGTTTTAGCATGATGTCATATGGCAAAAAAGGTCTCACACACACACACTGTCACACACACATTTCTTCCTCGAACAGCGCCGAAAAATAAATAAATAGCTTCTTGTCTTTACTGGACAGACATGTGGCAAGTTCACACTCGGTACTATAATTTGCAAATTTTGCATGCATTAAGAAAAAGTAATGGCACTAATTTTCAATAATTACAATCATCACCAAATTTCAGTTCATGATTGACAACAAATGAACATTTCACGTTCATCAAGTCCCGGTAACTTACAATTATGTCAGCAAGATGCCTTCATGATTGACACCAATTCAAGCTGTTGGAGTCTTTGACTTAAACTTATTCCCTAAAGACTAGTTAAAAGGTCATGATATTTGCCCACAAGTATATGTAGATACAGTCCAAGCACTTGAAACTACAGAGGAGGGCAATAAAGTACTAATTTTTAAAATCACATAAACTGAGAGATTTACAGGTTTTACCTTCAAACGTAATTTGACTCTGGCTCAAGCATTGACGGATTTCAGGTTTGAAATAATATAAATACAAAGACTTCAACTAGAATTTCTTCTGAACATCTGATGATGTGAATAATCATTTTCCCTTGCGGAAGTCGAGAGAGGTTTTCACATTACACGCAATGGACGCCCCTGTTGGAGGAAAAATAAAAAGTCAGGGCCAGAAAATGCAATAGGGATAGAGCATGTGAATTTCTTACTCAAGAATTCATATCAAAAGACATCAGTATATATGAACACTGTGAAGGCAGTGCGCACAGAGCAGAGGTCATGTATGTGATATCAAAGAAACTATTCATTCCAAATTCCAGGGAGCTAAAATTTAATTTTAAAAATCCAAACTACCGTAGTTAGTAAGAAAGCCTATGTGCCTAACCAATTTCAACTTCTACTTAAATAGATTTTCACACTTTGTTTTTTCAAAATTTCAACAATATCCAGGCGGTGTCAAAGTACCGTCATGTGTTCATCATGTTACATGTGTCCGTTATAGTGTCTAGATTTTGAAAATTAAAAATTAAAAAAATAAGATACAGATTTTAGCGTGTCCAGCAGTTGTCAAGGACCTACGTGTGTCGGACACAGATATGCAACCGTCTGGGAAGCACGGACACGTGACACACAACACAATACGACACCGCCACGTCAAATTCTATAAAAATAAGGGCACAAAACACCAGAGATACGTTTATTTTTAATTTTTTTTTAAATATATTTTAATTTTATGTACTTACAAGTTTAAAATACCCACTAGTCTAGTTCTTGGCACAGTTAGATTTTAAAATTTGCTTACCAATTAAAATTAACAAAGGAAAAGCAATACTGTCAAAGTGGCAACAAGTGAATCACAAAAATAAACAATAGCACTTCAACATCAAACCATCATCATTATCATCAAGAAGACTGATGAAGCTGTGAATAAAAAAATCACACAAGAACAAAAAAAAAAAAAGAGAGAGAAGCAACAAGTGGCCTCATCCAAAAACATAAAAAATAATAATAATAATAATAAATAAAATAAAAATAAAATAAAATTTGCCGAGTGGTAAAAATTATCATCGAATCACAAAAAACAACAATAGACAATAGAAGATAGCAGTCAACATCTGAAGCCAAAAAGACTGAAACAGTAAATAAAAATAAGGGTTTTCAGTGTGAAAGTAGTAAAAGTACCTAAGGGCTGCGACATGTTCGAGTAATAGGGGCTTCGCCGGAGGTAGGGGCTTCGTCGGAGGCCACGACGCCATGATGGAGTCGAGTCAATGACGTAGGAGGCTCGCCTGAGCTGTCGCGACGCTGGGTGTTGAGTGAACTAGGTTTGCCGTCACAAGTTGGGCGAGGGTTTCTATCTCTCTTAGGGTTTCTGTTTGTCTAGCTGGTGTGGGTTTGTGAACTGAATTAAAAAGGGTCTTTTAAGTTCAGTTTATGTTTTATTTTTTATTTTTTTTTACAAGAAAAATCAAATTTGCAGTGTCCCGTGAGTGTCCAAGCGTGTCACAAACGTGTCTCCGACGTGTCCAGGGGTCAAAAACGAATTACACAAAGTAGGACACACTTTTGAGGTGTCAGACACGTGTCGGTTGCATGTCGGGCGCGTCTCCATGTCAGACACGTGTCCGACACTAGTACGCTTCGATTTTTGAAGTGTCAGTGCTTCATAGGCAACCGTTCTAGACACGTCCATATTTCCTGTGAATACAACTGGCTCAACACACAAGCTTGCATGATATGAACATGTGATATAATCAGCACAATATCCTCTTGTTGCTAAATGAGATTGCTGACCCAAAAAAAAAAAAATATCATATCAACCCCTAAATGAATCTATTTATTTTAACTGTTGACACCTAAAGCAACTCTTGAGACGAGTTAGTCATCCATTGTGGAGTTGTTAGATCAGTATCAGCCAAACTGCCAAAGTGTCCACAATTACAAAACTTATTTCTAGCTTATGGAAATTAACGTACAGAAGTGTTTAGTAGGTGTTCAAATCGCAAGTGTTTTGGCACAGATGGACTCCTCTGCCGATGTTATCAGTGCTACTCAGATCAAAAAGTTGTTTCTTCTCTTCGAGGCAAAGGAAAGATGGATTATTCCAAACAAATACCTAACCAAAATCTTAATATTGAGCGAAGTGATACAGTGAATTCAATAGTGATAATGTGGCTGCTTCAATCTAGGAATGTGGTGGAGTGGATCATACCCTAAGGACAGAAAATTCTGAATGCAAATACAAATTTCCTTCAACCAGAATACAACATATGGACACCGTAGCAATGAAACAGCCATCAGCAAGGCCCTATTACCGCCATTGAGGCAACCACCACAGTGGCACCTCAACCACCACTCTATTAGTAATGTTGTGTATGAGTGAGCAAACCTACTTAAAATTCATCATTTGCCAATTCACACACACAAACACACCCAAAAAAAACAGCAATTGTGACAGCATGGTTAAAGAACCAAAGTTGGGTTAACGCCATGGTTTTAAATGAGGTAGTGGGTTACGTAATGGTAACAATCACAGTGTTACAGTATCCAGAGTATCGGTGAAGGGGTAATGAGAACTGGATATCATTGTCATTAATAATTTTTGAACATTAACAAATTCCTAAAAAGTCGAATATTTTGACATTATTTCCTCAGATTTCAAATTTTCTAGTTAAATTGTATCAATTTATGACATACTGCACTTAAAATGAAAATAATAAGAAGAATTAATGTTAGTTTCTCATAATAATGTAATACCTGCATGTATAAATTATACCACACGAATGAGTATATATATTGTGAATAACACCAATAATATATATTTAAAAATTGAGGTTTTAAAACTCATTTTTTTCAATAAAAGCCGTAACAATTATAAAATCTGCAAACCTACAACGTGCATTACAGAACTGGGATGAACTGTAAGCTTGTTGATTGTAGCTACCTGCGTTACAGAACCTTAACGCCCACTATGGTAACTTACGATCATGGAACGGATGTTATGATTGTAAATTTCTCCAATATTGATATATGGGTGTATTAAGGGGAACCGTCAGCCCAGAAAGTGCTACGCAATGGGTGTTAGATTACATAACAGACGATAAATAGAACCATGGTTAAGGCATAATCTAATGTGTTTAATCCCTCCTTTCCCACCAAAACAAAGCTACGGATCTTTATTCCACTTGTGCTAAAAAAAACCACGAGAATCCACAAATATTTTAAATTACTGCGGAAGGTGAACTAAAATTCTAAGGCAGATGTCAAAATATCAAGTCCATAAAATGAATCACCTGAGGAAGATACAAATGAAATCAGTTAATACGTCAAAACTAATTGAAACTCGACATACAAAAAAAACCATAAACATACTACTTCGGCAAAATGGATTACCTAATCAGAGAAAACACTCATGAGATCATTTGAAGAAAAACGTGATAATATGGGGATGCCCACTCTAGTGTTCTCAATAAAATCGACACTCGGCTCCTGCTTCACTTTGTTTCCATTGTTCTCTCCGTAAACCTTTTCCTGGTTCATGTTGTTCACCAGTGAATCAGGTTCATCCACAGCAAACCGGCTTGGAATGGAAGTCCCTTTACCCACAAACCCAAGATTCCTGAGTGGGCCCTGATCCAGTATTTGACCCGACCTATAACTATAAGAACCTTGGATGTCAGATACATTAGAAGAAATGACACCTGGTGCAGAATAACCGTGAAGCACACCCGTTTTTTTGAGATCTCCATTAGACATTTGTCCACCGCCAAACGAGGAACTATTTGATTGAGGTGAGAGAAGGCTATAATCCACAACAGAGCTGCTATTAAAGCTGCAGTTTTGATTAAGTGAAGTGGGAACCACAAGGCAAGAAGGCTGGACATTAATCGAACGGCTGGGCTCGGGTAGCATAGATTGTTTCTGTTGCTGTTGCTGTTGCAGTTGCTGTTGCTGTTGCTGTTGCTGTTGTTGTAATATACCCATTAACATGTTACCACTCTGAGCACCCATGCCCGTAAGATTGCTTCCAGGTCCTGCAGTACTAACCGCATTAGATGGCCATGATCCAAATCTTGGATGAACATCCTCAGTAGATATGACGGGCAGAGGAAAATGTTTGGAAATGTTCGATGGGCATTTCATCAGAGGTTGGCCATAAGACACACCATGATCAACAGGAATACACTTAGGTCCCTGTATAGATGTTTGTAGTAAAGATGGTTGGTCCAACACTAGGTTACTTGTTGGTTGACCAAGGAGCTCGGCATGTAGGGCAGCCAATGTTTGTGGGGGAATTTGGCCAGAGGCAGCCAAAGCTTGAATATCAAATCTTCCTAGTGGACCCAGTTTTGCATTCGGTTCTACAGGCCCACAAAACGCATTGGGAATCCCACCTTGTTGTTGAGCTACTCCGCTTAATCTCTTTAGATAAAGTCTGAATTTCTGCACATTGAAAACACCGGATTAGAACTGACATGAGAATCAGCGGCAACACCCAAAAAAAACCCAGAATGGATTCAAACTGATAAAATGTTTGAAATCAAAAACCCAAAAGGGATTTGTAACTGACAAAATGTTCAGAAAAATAATATAGAAGATGAAGGTGCATTTTTGCAGTCGTCGACGACACCCATTAGGCCATTATTAATATATTATAACTGGTTTCTGGCATTCATGTTTTCAACAGAAGGTCCTTGTTTATAACCTGTTCTGCTGTTCAGAGCATGATTCAGGCTATGAACTGTAGAAACTGGACGTCATGTTTTAAATTTTAATCTTTTCCACAATTGGTCCCTCGCAACACTTGCTTGGGACAAAATACAGGTATCATTAATGTTCCTTCTGAAGTCAAAACTCCAATTAGGTCCATTAAAATGTGGACTGTTTGGCTAAAGAGAAAATTAATAAGGAAAT
This sequence comes from Hydrangea macrophylla, assembly GCA_033977485.1. Classification (NCBI taxonomy): domain Eukaryota; kingdom Viridiplantae; phylum Streptophyta; class Magnoliopsida; order Cornales; family Hydrangeaceae; genus Hydrangea; species Hydrangea macrophylla. The sequence continues at coordinate 52,059,436 of CM066983.1, forward strand.
TCACACTAGAGTAAATTACATTGACCTGCCTTAAGTATGCTTTAATTACATGCACCTCCTCTGTTGTTAAAATCGTACGATTCGCGATACGTATCGTACAATTCGATACAATACACACGAAAAACGATTCGCATCGCATGTAGGAATCGCAATATGCTATTAATCGCAAATGAGAATCACGATTCTGTCTTTTGTACGATTCGATTCGCGATATCGAATATTTGCAATTTGTTTGGTCGACTTTCTTCTACTTCATTCTTCTCCATCGACTTTGTTTTTTTTTTTCCTTTTCTGAACCAGCGATTCTTTGCGCAGCCTGTTCGACTGGTTTTGCACAGACCTGTGACCCAAATACAGCCCATAGAAGGCTGCCGACCCGAATACAAAGGCCATAGAAGCTGTTCGACTGGTTACGAAGCCCTGCAAAGTACGATGTAGATTCTTTTTTTTTTTAATCAGAGCGATGTAGATTCCAGAGAAGAGTAACCCCTAATACTATAATATTATAAACATGTTATATACAAATGACATTTGTTGGCTGTCTGACTTATCACATATAATATAATAATAATAATATAAGCATATAGTAATATACTTACCATAACAGAGGCTGCCGACAGAGAAGACTGAAGAGTAATCCAAGCTTAATATAATGTAATATATTATGGTCTAACCCTAATGTAATATTAAAACAAATACTATATTATATTACCTATGGGTTTATGACTTTTTTAAGAAATAGTGGTCCCAAACCTTAGAAGTTGTATTGTAGGATTTATTATAAACGAGTACACCTTTATTCTCTCTTACTTTTTATTCTACGTATTTTTTTTGTCATTTCTGTAAGTTTTTTTTAATTAGTTACCAAATCTTACGATTCACGATTCGCGAATCCCGATTCGATTCACTTGTCTCATTTCGATTCACGATATGCATCCCGATTTGACAACTAAGTGCACCTCCCTCATACTTTCAAACATTACACCCTTGTCAGACAAAAAACCCTAACACTGTTAACAAACTGTGAGAAAGTAAGCTTATACCCTCAGAGGAAATACACATCAACAGTCAAAAAAAAAGGGAAAAAAATCCTTCGTCACATTCACCTCTGCCTACATCCCACATTCAGTATGTTTAGATTCACTCTCCAACTAACACAGATATCGCCAGCAACCATCATTACTACCGGCGTGCCGCCACGGTCACCAACTTGCAAAGCCGCAACAAATCCTGACCGAAGCAATTGCCACTGTTGTTGCGCGGCAAAACCGATACCATTACTACCCATTCGCTCATTCTTTATATATACATATATATATATGCATATATGTGTACATATATATAGAGAGAGAGAGATGGAACAGTAAGAAAATCACAGATTGCGCCAATCAAAACAAAATCAAAGCAATAACTATCCAAGTTTCATTTGGACTGTGACACATATGTTGAGGTGGCTGTGAGGGTTATACCTGTTAGATATGTGTCTTTTATTTCTGTATTTATTTAATTCACGTTTAATCTATGGGTCTTATTGTAATTTTTTTTTTATTCTTATTTATTCTTAATAATATAAAAGGGGTGGAACATATTGTTTTACCCTAAGCTTTACAAAATACTTTGTTAACACGGTATCAAAGCCATGTAAATCCACCATACCCTAACATCCATCACCACCACCACCTGTGCCACCCAACACCACCATCTACCACCACCTGCGCCGAGCCCCCCCACACTCACCCAGCCTTGCGCCGCACACTCTTGGCTTCACCCAGCCTGCACCGAGCCCTATCTCTCATCACCCAGTCCAACCGACCTCCATACATCACACATCCAGTCAATCCGAGACATATACATCATCTCCCAACCTCTCAGATTGTTCTATGTTGATCTGATTCTGCTACACCACTTACATATATCATCCCGTTTAACTTTAGTTTCTCTTTCCCAACCCCATATCATTGCGAGGCTCTAGTTTTGATTGAAGTTTCGTTAAATTTTTTTTTGGGTTCTATTATGAACCCTAGATCAGCCTGTTGCTGATTCATATGTCTTAAAAGTCCCAAGTCTGCTCCCTGCCTTCCTTTTTTTTAGGGTGTGATTATTGTGGGTATATCCTTTGTTTGTTGGCACCATGGTTGACGATAAGATTACGTCACCCGGAGATTCTTCACTGCCTCCGATGCACCAGTTAGTTGCTCCCCAGGACAACCCAACTCTTAAAATCACGACCTCTTTATTCAATGGCCAAAATTATGTACCTTGGTCACAATCTGTTCTTCTCTACTTGGAAGGGAAAGCGAAGGAGGGATATATTGATGGGACTATCCAAGCACCGAATGTTGGTGATGCTAGTTATGCGAAATGGAAGGTTGAGAATGCTCTTGTGAGGGCATGGCTAATTCACTCTATGGTACCCGAAATTGGTGAAAGTTTTCTGGGCATAACTACAGCTCGTGATATTTGGGATACAGTTGCTCATACCTACTCCCGTAAGGGAAATTATGCTCAGGAGTTTGAGCTGTCTAGGGTGATTGATAGCTCAGAGCAGGGGACCATGACAGTTATTCAGTACTACACCTTTCTCACTACTCAGTGGAAACGTGTTGACCACCTTCAGGACTATCATCCAGCTTGCCCTCAGGACGTTATTGGTTATCAGAAACTTCTAGAGAAGCAAAGGGTATTCAAGTTTCTTCAGGGGCTCAATTCCGAGTACGATTCTGTTCGTAGTAGGGTACTTGGGATGGATACTCTTCCCACTCTTCGGGAAGCATTTGCGTTTGTTCAGAACGAGGAGAGTCGCCGTTCTGCTATGCTTCCAGCTACGTCTACTGATCGCTCTGCCCTTGTTTCTGCTCCCTCCTCTTCAGAGGGCCCTCCGCCGCCTCGTGGTACATCTTCTCTGAGTGGGTCTGACTCTTCTGAGAAATCGCAGAAATGGTGTGATTATTGCAATCGTCGTGGACATGTTAGGGCTACTTGTTGGGGTCTTCATGGTCGTCCACCTGGGGCACGTGGAGGTCGCTCTGGCGGTCGTGGAGGCCGTGGTGGTCGTGGAGGGCAATCTCGTGCTCACCATACTGAGGTTATTGATGTTCCAGACTCCGGGTCCACAGCTCAGTCTGGGATACCTCCTTCCGCTTCTTTATCTACCACAGAGTATGAGGATGCTTTGCGGGGTTTAGATGCTCTTCGTAGCCTGATGACTCGTCGCTCTCCGTCTACTTCCACAAGTGCTTCCACTTCATTTGCCCAGACAGGTAACTTAGTACACTCTGCCACAGCATGTTTGTCTCACTCATCACTCCCTTGGATTATTGATTCTGGTGCCTCAGATCATTCATCTAGTTCATCCGATTTATTTTCTGTCTATACTCCCTCCTCAGGTCAAGAAAAAATTCGTATTGCAGATGGTACCTTTTCTTCTGTTTCAGGAAAGGGGGTTATTCATGCCACTCCGTCTCTTCCCTTGTCTTCTGTATTACATGTCCCGAGTTTCACTTCTAATCTTTTATCTAGTAGCCATATCACTCGTGATCTTAATTGTAGTGTGACGTTTTTTCCTTCCCATTGTGTTTTTCAGGACCTCATCACTCGGAGGACGATTGGCAGTGGTAGAGAGGAGCACGATCTTTACCTGTTGGATGTAGGAACCATGGGAGCGCACCACACAGTAGTTTCTGCGAATAAGCCTACTGACATTTGGCTTTGGCATAAGAGATTAGGCCACCCCTCCTTTTATTTACTTAAGCATTTATTCCCATCTTTACTTGTTAATAAGGATGTTTCAGACTATTTATGTAAGTCATGTGAACTTGGGAAACATCACCGGGCATCTTTTGCACCGAGTAGTAATAAAAGTTTAGCTCCTTTTACCTTGATTCATTCTGATGTATGGGGTCCCTCTCGTATTTTATCTTTAAAGGGTTATCGTTGGTTTGTTAGCTTTGTTGATGATTATTCACGTACCACATGGATTTACCTGATGAAAAATAAAAATGAAGTTGTATCAATTTTCAAAAACTTCTATCACATGGTATTGACACAATTTGGGAAGGGAATTCAAATACTCCGCTCAGATCAAGGGGGAGAGTACATAGATTCGGGTCTAGGAGATTTTTTTTCTTCAAAGGGAATTATCCATCAGACGTCTTGCACTGACACCCCACAACAAAATGGGGTAGCCGAGCGCAAGAATCGTCATTTGCTTAATGTTGCTCGTTCTATGCTTTTCACGGCTAATGCTCCCAAATCATATTGGGGTGATGCAGTCCTTACAGCTGCATACCTCATTAATCGACTGCCTACTCAGGTTCTCCAAAAACGGGCTCCCATTGAAATCTTATCCGAATCTTCCTCTTCTTCTCTTTTTTCGATTCCTCTTCGGGTCTTTGGGTGTGTCTGTTTTGTCCACAATCACTCTCCTACTCATGGGAAATTAGATCCTCGGGCTCTTAAATGTGTCTTCGTGGGCTACTCTCCTACCCAGAAAGGTTATAAGTGCTATCATCCTGAGTCTAGGAAGTGGTTTGTGTCTATGGATGTCACATTTCATGAGTCTGTTCTTTTTTTTTTGGACCTTCCAAGCCACCTCTTCAGGGGGAGAATCCGAGTGAAGAGGTTCTTGGTACTTTACCGGAAGTTCCTGTTATTCCTGTTAGTGTGTCACCTCAGAAAGAGAAGGAAACTGGAAATGTGGAGGTAGAGGAAGTAATGGAAGTTGATAAACAGGGAGAGTTGGTGCCAAAGGAAAAAGAATTGTTTGTTTATTCCAAGGGGACATGGAGTAAGAGAAGAAGCAAAGAGGTGGAGACCAATGCTCCTACTTCTATACTGCCATCTACTCCAACCGGTGAGGCTTCAATCGACCTTGATTGTGATTCAGGTAATCTAAATAACTCCTTACCTGTTGAGTCTAGTGATCTTGATGTCCCCATTGCTGTCCGTAAGGGTGTTAGATCATGCACTCAACACCCTATTTCAAATTTTGTGTCCTACTCTCACTTATCTTCTGCTTACCGTGTCTTTCTTTCAAGTATTGCCTCTATTGCTGTACCTAATCATGTTCAGGATGCTCTCAATGATCCCAAGTGGAAACGTGCCATGGATGAGGAGATGAACGCTCTTCACAAGAATGGTACTTGGGAGTTGACTAAGTTACCTATGGGCAAAAGAACTGTGGGGTGCAAGTGGGTGTATACGGTGAAGCATAGAGCAGATGGTTCCGTTGAGAGGTTTAAAGCCCGTCTCGTTGCCAAAGGATTCACCCAGACTTATGGGGTGGATTATCAGCAGACGTTTGCACCGGTGGCTAAGATGAATTCTGTCAGGATCCTTCTGTCCCTAGCAGCTAACCGAGACTGGCCACTTCACCAGTTTGACGTTAAAAATGCGTTTTTGCATGGTGACTTGGAAGAAGAGGTGTACATGGACATTCCTCCTGGATTTGAGAACTACAAAACTGAAGGAAAGGTGAGCAGGTTGAAAAAAGCCTTTTGTATGGCCTTAAACAGTCTCCAAGGGCATGGTTTGAGAGATTCACTCAGGCTATGTGCAGATATGGTTTTAGACAAAGTCAGGTTGACCACACCTTATTCATCAAACACTCCTTGCAAGGTAAGATTACAGCTCTCATTGTATACGTGGATGATATTGTCCTCACAGGTGATGACTTAGAGGAAATGCAGCGTCTCAAGGGATATATGGCAAAAGAGTTTGAAATTAAGGATTTAGGTGAACTGAGATACTTTCTTGGGATTGAAGTTGCGAGGTCTAAACATGGGATCTTCATATCTCAAAGGAAGTATGTTCTTGATCTCTTAAGTGAGACTGGAATGCTTGGAAGTAGAGTATGTGATACGCCTATTGAGTTCAACCAAAAACTAAGTGATGACAGCAGCGGAGAAATGGTTGACAGGGGGAGATATCAAAGACTTGTTGGGAAGTTCATTTATCTCTCTCATACACGTCTTGATATTGCCTTTGCTGTAAGTGTAGTAAGTCAGTTCATGCATGCACCTCGAGAATCACATATGGATGCAGTTTACAGGATCTTAAGGTATCTTAAGTCTGCTCCTGGTAAAGGCTTATACTTCGGAAAATATGATCATCTCAGAGTTGAGACATACACTGATGCTGATTGGGCAGGTTCTGTGACAGACAGACGGTCAACTTCAGGATATTGTACTTTTGTGGGAGGCAACCTTGTTAGTTGGAGGAGTAAGAAACAAAATGTGGTAGCTAGATTAAGTGCTGAAGCCGAGTTTAGAGCCATGGCTCAAGGTGTATGTGAGCTCCTATGGGTCAAGTTATTGTTGAAAGACTTGAAATTAGAGATTGGTGATTCAATGAAGTTGTACTGTGATAGTAAGGCCGCCATTAGTATTGCACACAATCCGGTACAACATGACAGGACCAAGCACGTTGAGATTAACAGGCATTTCATCAAAGAGAATCTGAATAATAAAACTATCTGCACTCCGTTTGTGAAGAGATGTGATCAACTAGCTGATGTTCTTACTAAGGGAGTTGGTTCTAGACAGTTTCATGATGTGTTAAGCAAGCTGGGATTAAGGGATATCTTTGTACCAGCTTGAGGGGGAGTGTTAGATATGTGTCTTTTATTTCTGTATTTATTTAATTCACGTTTAATCGATGGGTCTTATTGTAATTTTTTTTTGGTTCTTATTTATTCTTAATAATATAAAAGGGGTGGAACATATTGTTTTACCCTAAGCTTTACAAAATACTTTGTTAACAATACCTTGGGTGGCTAAGAGGTTTAGTTATTGAGGTGGAATGTTCGCAGAGGGGAATGAGATAGAGTATGGTGATTGGAGGCTTGGTAGGGATTGAGGTTGTTGTGACCTTGTGGTGCCCCTGATGTTGAGGGAGTAAACAAAAAAGAAAGGAAAATATCATTACTTTATGGATTTTTATAAGTATTTATATTTTGATGTTTACATAGGGTAAAGTAGCCATTACAGAAATATTTGACCCTAAAAATTAATTTTCCGTTGGGTAAACTCGTGGTCAATGAAATGCAATGGTAATGGACCTTTTTGAGAGCATGACATTAGTTTGATAGTGACAGTGGAAACTAGGGGCCAGGTTGGGAGTGTTTAAAATATGATATGGTTCAATCTCAGTCTCAGTCTCACTTTCTATCTAGTTTTCATGAGAATCAAGGTTATGTTGGTTTGACAAAGAACTAGTTTTAAGAGAGGTATTAAAGTGGGCATGGGCTCCTATGAAATAAATTAAAACTCACTAAACACTTCACTTTACAGAACCTGTTCGTACCACAGAACCCGTTCTTTGCGTTCCCAAAACAACTCGTAGGATTAAAAGAGAGGAATTGCGGTATGATTTTCAACGCTCAAGTATAAGTTGGCAGACAGTATACAAGTATAGAAGAGGGGGGTAAAATATGGATGCGTTAGGACCCAGTTATTGCGGATGTCAAAAGCTTCAAAAATTGAGAACCATCCAACATTCTACTTATCCAAAAAAAGAACCAACTGATCCACCGTTCTGTTTTTCTTAATATTATTATAAAAGCTCCGAGTTTGCTGCATTTGTATATGTTTATAATGGCAGAAAAGATAGGAGGATCTTGTCACATGTCGGACACCAATATTCATGTCCTGCTTTTTTTTTTTATCATTACTTTTCATATATGCGTAAGATACGTGACACACACATTCAGATACTTTGTCATCAAGTGTAATATTGTTGAGAATTTAGAAGTTGAAAGTAATAAGGCCTTCTTATGACAAGGATAATTAGGTTTCTTTGAACCCAAGGTTAAGCTACTTGTAAATACCAATAAATATGATCAACGAAAGCATAATGGACCTTTCAAAAATATAGAATACTTGGAGTTATAAAATCAAAATAGGGCTTCCAAAATCAGAAATAATTAGACCTCTTAGTCTTAATATAGATCATATGATTTTCCTATCACACAATACACGAGTATTAAGGCATTTGTTTATCATTTTGTTTTGCCCATGTGTCTGTATCCTGGTGTTTTAGAATTTGTTGTGTCATTTGGTGTCCCTTTCCCCATATCCATATATCCGTGCATCTTAGAATTAAAAGCAGTCATAAAGCATTACTGCAGGGACATTGCTGTATAGCAGGATGTGCTTGACCTATATTTGGTAAGTGGAATAAAAAGGGAGGGTTGTAGATTATCATTCAAAAAACAACTGCACAGGTGGCCGGTGGATGTTGATTATGTCTAAGAGTGTTGCTAAACCAGTAACAGCAATGATCATCCAAGGGATTTTGCAACTTTTTATCCTAGAGCCTCTTGACAGAGGTTTCCTATTCATACCCATAGTTATTTAAGGCACAAGGAGCACTTAGGCGCAAATGCCTCCTAGGGCATAGGCGCAAGGCGCAGAAAATGCGAGCCTGAGCGAAGTGAGGCGCACTTCAAGAAAACTTAAAAGTTAGATATGCTTAGGCAAATATAAGAACGCAACAATTAACATAAACATAGAAATTGCTAAAACATCGAAGTAATGTGCATTTTGACCTATTAGCTCAATTGGTCAACCAGTAAGCTGTCTTCATGATGCTTCACAAAATAGTCATCCTTAGCATAACACAATAAAGACCTAATCAGGTGTGAAACTATCACAAAAAATGTTAAATTTAACTCTTATGTAGATTATTTGTACAACTAGGCTTTTGTCTTTCTCTTTTCTTTCCTTCTCTAAATTTGGCAACCAATACGATTGTTAGTGTTGGTCAAAAAGAAGAATATTCTTCAATTTTCAAAAGTGGCACTTGTGTTTTGGAAGTTGGAATGACCTAATGGGTCTTAAAATGGATCCAAAGCTAATAAGAGGTGGGTAATGAGTTGGGTCTAAAGTTAATATTATTTGAGTATGATAGTTTCATGCTTAATTAAGTTATTGATGCATAATTTTATTGACGAGCGGGGCTTCGCGCCTTGGGCTTTTATAAAAAGGTGCGCCTAGGCGCGGCGCCTGTTTGAAGGGGCATCTCCTAGGGCAAGGCAAGGCGCAAAGGCTGAGCCCGCCTGAGCCTCAGGTGCGCCTTTAACAACAGAGTTCATTCCTAATAATTGTGCCCTCTATTTTGTATGTTTTATTGGTTAATCTAACCAAAAACAAAGTACAAAGAAGAGAAAATAACAGTAAAGATCAGAAGATTGTACCAAATAGAACTCATGTGCATAGGGTAACAAACCTGCAAATGACTTGCAACATTTTCTCTAGTTAAACCAGGAACATTCATCAATTCAAGAATCCTCTTTGGTACAGCCTCTGAAATGAAAACCAACATAATCTAATAAGAACTAATAGCAACAAGTACCAAGTTGCATTCGATTTCTTTTCATGCAAATGTTATCGTTGATAAAGATTTGATGATGGACAAACAAAGACTACCAATGTAAATCAGGAATATAAAAAATCATATCGAAATCATTTTAGTATATGCAAGGGATAAGTTGCCGAAGTCCATACTATCAATTCCGAGTTGGTTTACTGCACCAACAAATTGCTGATGAAGCTCCACTGACCACACTACACGAGGCTTTTTTGATGCAGCAGGGTCATCACTTTCCAGTTCATCTTCTTCTTCTTCTTTAGTGTCTCTCCTCTTCTTCTGTGCTTTCAAAATTCCGTCAGTTCCTTCAGTGACGGAAGAAGCATATTCAGCTTCATCGCTTCCTCGTTTGTGCCGATCATTATCATCTAAGCTACCAGAGTGCTCATGTTCTTTGATTCCATTCCACTTTTTCCTCACAACATGCTGCCATATATTTTTCAATTCTTCTTCACGTATAGGCTTAATTAAATAATCACAAGCCCCATGCTTAATTCCCCTCATAACGGCACTGGTTCTTCCATCAGCCGACATCACTGCAAAAGAAAAATAACAAGCCAAGTTTAGAAACAGATTTAGAGGTCGTTAGAGATAGCTTTTCCGGGGGCCAACCACCACTTGAAGAGTTGTGACGTTTGGACTAGCTTTCTCACAGCTATTCAAAAACTAATTACCTTATAAAGGTTAAAAAAAAAAAAACAGCTTTCTAAAACAGGGTCTTACAAACCCTCAGCCCAAGATTTACCAAAAAAAATATAAAAGTAAAGACTCAGCCCAAGAGACTACTCACTAATCACAGGAAGGTCCATTTCCAACCCAACAAGTTCAAGAAGTTTGAAGCCATCCATGTCAGGCATATGAACATCACTTAGTATCACATCAAAACAACCTTTCTGCTCGCGTAGTAGGTTCAAAGCAACGGTCGCCTGGGAGCAAGTTGTCACTGCAAGTAATTACAGATCAAATCAAAGATCTGAGGAAAAACTTATACGTAATATTTGTCCAATAAATGCGTCAGTTCAGACTAATACTTCAATCATTGCACCACCAAGTGGATATAGAAGTTGCAAAGAAGAAAGTACAAAAGCGGCAGATCACTTTCCTTCATGTAAAGAAACTCTATAATCTAAAGTAAGGAATTTTTACTTTCTATCTTTTGTAGTGAATAAGTTTATGCATTGGTGGGTACAGCCAGGACAAAACAAAATAAAACCTGAATCAGGTTAGGGACGGGGTCAGAATTACTGTGTTTGTTATTAGGTCATTTGCTGCTCTCAAAGCCTAAGCTGTTAGATAATGCCCGACAATGTATATCCAGTTTCAACACCCTCTCTCACGTGTGACCTCGTCGCATGTGGAGAGGCAACAAACAAAACAATGAGTAATATGTAAATGGGGACAGACATGAACTTACAACCTTTAGAAACAAAGCTCTGATACCATGCTAAGTCATCAGTTACGCTAAAAGCTTAAATTGTTAGAGAATTGGCCAAATGGCCCAAATGTACATCCAGATTCACATTCTCCCCGGCATTTCCCCGCCTCGGTATTACTATGAAAGTACCCCGATACCACCAATTATAATTAGTTTATCCAAGACACCCATGTACACATATTGATAGAGATATGATAAACTCTCTGGATCACTAAGCCTTCCATGGTGGACTGGTCCTCAACCTACGTCTTTGTTCTGAAATATTCTCTCTCCCCCCGTGTGGCTATCTCTGTACTTGCAAGTTCTAACCAAAAATTTTGCAAGACCAAGTATACTAGGGTTACAAACCTTCCATATCGTCTCTCTCCATCTCCCAAGTACGGATGGTGATCCCTTCAAATTCCCAGAGCCTACGCACCTAAGTATCACTCATTGGGCACCATGCCTTATAATCCATATTTACACTAGTGGTTTCAAAACACAAGGCTTGTCATTGTTGTCGCCATTGACGACTATGGAGAACCCTAGAGATGTCGCCGCCAATGTGATGTTCAACGCCTGGGTGTAGAATCATGTCCTCTCTCGCGCGCAAATATCCGAGTATGGACTCTACACAAAGGATCCGAGCTTGAATTTTGCACATATCAAAACACTTAGACATCACCACAAACGTAGATCCTCAAGATATTTTCCCACCTCTCTACTCCATTTACATAAATTTTTTGTTGTTGAAGCTTATGTCATTGGTAGATTAGCTTGGCTTTTGAAGGGGTTTTGTTTCTTGCATGAATAAAGTATTAAGTGATATCAGGTGGAGCGGGATGAGGCAGGTATGGAGTGGCTGATGCTAGATGGGGTCAGGGTTGGGATTACTCAAAACTGTGCAGGGCGAGGTTGGATGAGTATATGTTTAGGGGAGGAGGGGTGGGGCTAGAAAGGGGTGCCCAGTGCGCCATCCCATACACAACTCCTGCCATCCCTAGGCTTCACTAACTTAAAATAACGAGAAATGTTTTAAATACCATTTCGCCTACTTTTTTCGTAACCTATTAAGGAGCATAAAACAACATAAATTATGAAGAAAATAGTTTGCTCCACTGTGACATAGGAGTCACATGTCCAACACGCGGAAAAAGTCTACCTTATATTGGGGTAATGCTGCCTCTTCATACACAGGAGTGGCAAGAGGCTTGTGCACTAAGTTTGTCTTACAAAAGGTTCATTCAATTTCATAAATGTATCAATAACTAAAACTTTCATTTTGGTCCTAGGAAATCACTGCCCTACCGAAGCAAGGCAACTCATGGGCATCTAAGCGCATTGTTGTAAGGTTTACCTGGGAACTAAACAAGTACAGCTTTAATTCTTGTAACGGGCAAACACTACGAGATTAATGAAAATGGAAAGGCCAAATTGATTATCTGCTAGAGGTAGTAACATTTTGGCTAAATACAGTAAAAACTTGCTTTAACAAAGAAACTATAAAATAAATTAGTAGACCAAGATGATACATGCAAATGCATTGGAATGCTCAATTCAAGAGATGAAGAGAATAGATTAAGAACAGACTAGGGTTTCAAACACCAAAACCCTAAAACATGAGTTCTAGGCTCAATTTGGTATAAAACCAATTCCAAATACAATATTATCAAAAGCACCCTTACTCCTAGCCCTAGCCTACTATTTATACTTTATTTAACCTATACTACCCTTACATGGTGGTGACTAAACAAGAAAAGACAACTCAAGCAAAATAACATAAAACTAATAAAAGTACTACTACTTATTCATAAAGTACTACATTATACTCTCCCTCAAAAAGAAACTTGTCCTCAAGTTTTAAAACTAGCTTCCTCATTTTCACATCTATAGTAGCTTTTCTCTTAAGAATAATCTTGGAAAACGTCATAGTTGCCACTCCATGTTCAATTGCATCTTCAACTTTTAGTATTGAAAACAAGATATAGCTTGGTTCTTCAAATGCCCAATTCCCCTTAAAGGCCATTAAATTTCCCATACACACCTCATCTTCAAATCTCATCTCGCTTCAACTTGTATACCACTTAATCTCACATATACCACCAAATGTGTACGCCTTGAATTCACTACCCTTCACCTCATTAACAAAACTTTGCAAGTCACCCTTTTCCTCACCAACAATACAAGGAGGATCACCAATAACAAAAATGACATTACCTTCAAGTTCCTTACCATCATGTACATGGACCTCTTCACAATTTGTTAAAGCAACCTTATTCTCCTTTGGAGACCAAAGAAGTTCAATAAAGGCCACTGGCCTCAACACTAGCCTCCTATTTATACCCTATTAAACCTATGCTAACCTTACATGGTTGTGACCCACACCAAATGACAACCAAAACTGATAACATAAAAAGACACTACTAATAAAACATAAAGTACTGCTAATACAATTACTGCACCAGACTCTCCCTCTTAAGAAAACTTGTCCTCAAGTTTAAGAACCAACTTCATCATTAGCATTTCGGTGGTGGCTATCCTCTTTAGATTAATCTTGGAAAACATCTTAGTTGTAACACAACAATTAAGTCTCTTCAACTCATAAGAATGGAAACAAGAAATAGCTTTGTTCTTTAATTGCCAAATTCTCATGAATGTCCATAAACTTTCCCATAGATTCATCATCTTCAAATCCTTTCTCAATTACACCATTACACAACTCAATTTCACATTCATCCTCCCATTTAAGCACCTCAAAATCTTCACTTTTGACAAACCCCTCAACAAAAACATCCAAGTCCAACTTCTCCTTATCATCAATGCAAAGAGGAACTTCAAGAGAACTACTGACATTGCCTTCTAGGCCCTCACCTTCATATCCACACTCCTCTTCATAAGTCATAAAAGCAATATCATTCTTGTTTGGAGACCAAAGAAGTTCAATCAAGTCAACTTCCTTGTGCTCAAATCCACTACCACCACAATCATAAAATATTGGCCCCTTATCCAATTCCTTGTCATCTAATTCACCTCCACTTTCATAACAATAATCAAATGTTGGTTCCTCACTTAATTCATTGTCATCTTCTTGGTTTAGGTTTTCCAACTTAGCTCCAAACCCACTTTTATACTCATCATCAACAAGCGGTTCCTCATCCAATACTTATAACTTTGGTTTCTCGTTCAAGCACTCATCAAGCTTTAACTCATCAGCAAAGTCCAACTTATAAGAATGGTGTTTCAACTCCACACTTTTAGTTGGAAAGTAATTCATATTTAAAAACTTCCCCTCCAACTTCCTCTTGTGTACCAATCTAGGTAGCAACAGTGGGGGTGCTGGGATTTGGGTACGGGGATGCGGGTGCAAGGGATTCACCAATTTTCCCAAAAAGTAAGGTGCGGGTACAGCGGGAGTACTTGGATAAAATATTAAAAATATTTTTTATATAGTAGTATATACAAATTATTTATAACTATTAGTGCATTAATGTATACCCTAGATAATGTTATTATTAATTTCAATTATTTCTCTTTTAAACCTCCAAAGTTTTCAAAATTGTATGAAGATCTTGTGTTTTGTTTTCAAACGAACACTACAAAAAAGCCTCAGCCACTCCAAAAGAACTCAAAGAATCCACAGGGCATCCAGTAAGTGCGGGTGCGGCGGCCTTTTCGAAGAGTCTGTGTTTCATAGGTACCAATCCTTAATTTTAGGCTTGCCGTTTCTCCTTCTAAGGATTTTAGTTTGTTTCCACCAATCCACAACACTCCCCTTTAAACATTTCTCCACCAATTTTATTTCCTTTTCTTCAATCACATCTTAGTAATTGAATCGATCCTCAACTTCTTTCACCCATTCATCAAATTCGAATTCATCCCAATCTAATTATGGAATTTGGATCCTATCACAAGGAGGTTACAAATGCCTTACCTTAATTGCTAAGGTAGCAATGTGCCTTCGTAGTTCCTCCATTTCATTCCTACGAATAGGAATTTCTTTGTGGGCACCGTTGGGTTCCATCGGATATGGCAATTTAGCCCCATCCCCAAAATTCATGACGTTTCCTCGCCCTCGACCCGTTCTTTGTCTTCCTCTTTGAGCCATTGCAACTCATAAATCAATTGGACACCCAAAGTTATGGAAAATCAAATCCAATCTCAAACCACAAGTCCTAACCCAACCAGCCAAAGCAAATTGACAACCAAAATTTTGGAAATTAACCAATCAATAGAAACCCACAACCGACTAAAGTCTTATCTCAAACCACAAGCAATAAACAAGTCAATTCACAAACCACAAACCAAAAGATGGACCAAATCAACTTCCAAAGTCAAATATATCTTGCGGAAAATTCAATTCAGTCACCAAATTGTTGCTCTACCAATTTCGTAAATCAACTTTGAGTCCAACTTTCTATAATGACGGTCATGCAAGACCAAATCAGCTGCCCAGATGGTTCGAAGGATCTATCTTCAATCGCAACTCACCAACTGGTCCAAAAATTTGCTGTGCATGTCACGTTCTAGGTTCGGTTTAGTTAGCAAGGTATCGTTTGGTTCAAATGCTCCAAAAAAAAAAAAAAAAAACTTGGTTCGACAGCTCCCAACCACATATTTGGGTGTCTCCTGGTTTGAAACGGGTTTTTGGTCGGTTCGAAGCAATTCACAAGGTCCAGTCACAATGATTCAAGGCTCGACTAGTTTCTTTGATGTCGACGAGTCCCTATCTGGTTCGAGCAGTACGAATGCTTTGCTGGCATCGTATGGGTTTGAAAGGCAAATCTTCAATTCGGTTGATGGTCGCGAGTAACGATCGGTGCACAAACTTTGGTGTGACTGTTGCAAAACTCTGTTCGGCTTTGTTAGGGCTAGATTCTAAGAAAAGCACAGTTGGTTCTTCACTACCAGGGTTCAATTGAGGCTCTGATACCAAATGATGCAATTAAAATTGCAATAACAAGAGGAATTTAGAGAATAAAGAAGAACTAGGGTTTTGGGAAGACAATCACCATTAAAGAGCTTAAAAGCTCACTTGCTTTACAATCAATTCATAACAAATATCCCAAAAACTCCTTACTCTCAACCCTAGCCTCCTATTTATACCCTATTAAACCTATGCTAACCTCACATGGTTGTGACTCACACCAAATGACAACCAAAACAGATAACATAAAAGACACACTACTAATAAAACATAAAGTACTACTAATATAATTATAGCATCACAAGATCCAAACACAAACCAAACTCATGCATCTGATGAGAAATGGCCGGCAGGTAGGTGGGCAAGGCGATTGACCGGTGCAATTTTGTGCTTGCCGGTGTACTGACTACGGTGTTTTTAAGCTTTGTTTTTATTTCATCTATATTTTGGCTAGGAGTCCTGAGGGCATTATTGTAACTTCTCCTCCATTTCTAATGTTGGTATAAAAGGGTTGTGACCTCTAATCACAACCCTGAACTTTACCTTCTCTAACTTTCTCCTTGTATAAAGACTCGTTGGTAAGTTCTTTACTTGTCTTATACCCATCTGAAGCTAGCCAGATTCATCATAATGTCAACCTTCGAGTACTAAGTTCACTTGAAAATAGCTCCGAAAAAGGTCTATTCTTTGGAAAACATCACCTTCATGTAGAAGCCTACACATACATTGATTGGGTATAGAACTGACAGAACGTCCATGTCTGGATATGTACCTTTATTAGAGGAACCTTGTTACTTTGTGAAGCAAGCTGTGGTATAGCTAAGAAGCACCGACATGGACACACGACACGGATACGACGCGACGCGAATACGCGGAGGATACGTATACGTTGGGGATACATTGATTCTTTTCTATTTTTTTTAAATATATATTTTACCATGTCTAATCAAAGTTGGCATAAAAACAAATAATCACAACAATATTATGACATTATTAATAATAACAAAGCCAGTAAATAAAATTCAATAACATCTTTATAAATCAACATTCATCCACATTCATCAACCAAGTTTCGAAGCACATTTGCTAACTAAAAAATAGTTTACGTACTTGTCCCCCAAAAAAGTCAATACTATGAATGAAAACCAAGTCTTCTACACATTTCGGTGTCGTCTTATTCATTCTCATTGAGTGCACAAACAAGTATGAACTCCAATTCATCTCACAACATGACGAAGAAGAAGGGTGCGGGTGCACAAGTAACTTCAAAGATAGGGTTTGAAGCCAAAGTGCACATGCACCATAGGTTACCCATCAATGGTGAATGGAATCAATACCCGCAAACTCTCCCAACCTACTTGAGTATCAGACACGTGTCCAAAGAGTGTCGTTTCAAGAAAAACTAATAAAAAATTAGGACACGACATTTTGAGTATCTGACACGTGTCCAAAGAGTGTCGGTGTCGAATACCCTGCCAACACTGATACGAGGGGCAAAAGAGTGTTAGTGCTTCGTAGTGTGGTAGCAAGGTCTAGTGTTGCGGCCAAGTTTTAAGGTACCGCTCAAGGAATTTTTGAATTGCTACGATAAAAATCTTATTGACCAAATTTAGACTTCAGCCTATGGACTCTATCAAGTTGTATTATGATAAGAAGGCTGCCATTAGCATCACCCATAACCAAGTACAACATGGCAGAGACAAGCACGCTGAAATTGATAGGCACTTTATCACGGAGAAATTAAATAATGGTGGTTGGTACTCCATTTGTGAAGTCTAGCCACCAACTAGCAGATATTCTTACTAAATGTGTTGCAAGTAGGCCATATCACTTTATTTTGAGCAAACTGGGCAGGAGAGACACCTTCACACCAGCTTGAGTGGGAGTTCTGAAAAATGCTCGGTCGGTCGATCGACGGTGCACTTTTGTGCTACCGACAGAGAGCTAAGTTTTCTCCCTGCTTGCATGTAAACGAGCCGGTCTATAGCCCGTCGCATGTAGATAGGTTGGTCTATCGACTACGGCGTTTTTCATCTTTGCTTTTGTCTCAGCTATGTTTTGGCTAGAAGACCGACGGCATTACTTAACTTCTCCTCCTTTTCTAATGTTAATACAAAAGGGTTGTGATCTCTATCCACAACCCTAAGCTTCACATTCTCCCAACATTTAACACTATCCCCCAACCTTAAGTTTGGAAGTAGAGGGATGCCAAATTGGAAGAAGCTTAACTCTCTGGACTGATTTCAAGTGTAGCCAAACCAGAAAGAACAGAGATCCTACAAGGATCCCCAGTTGCCATGAAACGAGTTTCCACCAAGGAGTTAGCCTAATTTGCAAGAGTAGCAAATTCCAATTAAATTTTGAGACCAAATCACCATAAAGGTTGTGGGCAGGAGGTAACATGAAAACACTGCAACACAAGGTCTCAATAAGAAAGGAAAGACGAAGGATTCCTTCAACCTCCATATTACAGAGAGAGGAGAATGCAGTTAAAGTATGAATCGTATGATAACGGAGGAGGAAATAGAGGCAACAAAGCAGAGAAGTTTAAGAGAACAAATTGGTAAGATCTAAATCTTTAAGGCAAATGTGTGTTCAGAAGGAAAAAACTAGGGAGGATATTTCTTAGAATCAACCTTCTACCATAATTGTGAATCAGGGGAAGGACATAAGAGAGTGAATTCCTTATATATGTAGGAAGAAAACATAGAGGGCAAGCTTCTGGACAAAAATTAGATCAAGACCTTCGGGCAGTGATGGAAAAAAGTTCAGAACGTTTCGACTTGACTGTTTTAAGGAATCTCCCAAGGAAATAAGAAACAAGCACTACTTCTTCAAGGGACATGGAGTAGAAAAGTGTACTCCCAGACAAGGATCAAAATTTCATTTCAGTCTGTCCAGAAACGGAAACGTGTCGGAAAATGTGGAAAACACCGGAAAAAATTGGAAACATTGAGAAACATGGGAAAACATGGCTTTAATCTCAACTACATGGACGTATAATGCTAATAATTGATTAAATGAACCTTTGAAAGGCCTATCTATGTAGTTACATCAAAAATTTGTAGTTCAAATTGAAAATAAATGAGGATTAAGTCGCCAATCTATAGTCAAACACTTCATAGAATACAAAAGTTACATATAAGCACATAGTAAGCTAATAAGTCATCTCCAAATTAAAATAATTCTTCATATGACAAATACACATCCATAGGATTATTTCGATGGAAACAATCATGTTTCGGTGGAAGCAAATGAAACGATATGGAATCATAGATCTGTTTCAATAGAAGCAAAAGAAACAAAGTCGTTTCGATGGAATCCATGGAATTTTGAGATTCCATGGATGTTCATTTCCATAACACAGGATACGGAAAAGCTTTGGCAGATTCGATGGAAACAAAAGGAAATTTTGATCCCCATTCTCCCAGAGTGGGTGAATAAAATCTAATAAAAAATCAACAAAAATTGGAACTATTGATTCAAATAAAATGAAATAATGTTTGAGGTGAGGAGGCAAAAGAATATAGTGAAAGGGGAAAAAGAATTGAAGAACTTGATTACCAATTTACCACCATAACTATGAAAGGATAGATGGAGAAGAGAGGGGGAAACTTGCTCGTTGCATGAGGAATCTAAAAGTTGCTTGGGACATTTGTGGTCAAAAATAACTTGATAAGAGGAAGATTGTGAAATCTTTGATAAAGGAACGGAAAGCGAGTTATGCCTCCAAGAGACAAAGATAGAGGAAATTTTCAGTCACCTCAACAAGCCTCCCAGGGGTCACGCCACACAGCATTCCGATCCCTTTAGATAGGAGGGGTATGACCAGAGGGGAAAAGTCCTTTTTTAAAAAAGGCTTTAAAAATATGGTCGACAAGTTGTTGGAATCTTATGCTGTAGAGGGGAACCTACTATTGTGAAGACCCATAAACTTCAACAATAAAGTCCTATTTACCCCGGGGTCAAACAACATGCTCAAACCAAAGGGATCACAATTTTTCGAGATTGAATTGCTTCCTAGTGCATTGGGATTGGGAAAAGAAGTTTCTAGATGCCTCAACAAGCCCTCCATAGGGTCATGCCAGCAACCTTCCCATCCTCTTAGATAGGAGATATATGACTCGAGGGAAAAGTCCTTTCCAATTTGAGAATATCTAGCTAAAGGAAGATTATGGTTGAGGAGTTGTTAGAATCTTATACACTAGACAGGAATCCACTTTTATGGAGGCCCGCAAACTTGAAAAATAATACCCTGTTTTCCCCTCGGGATCAAATAACATGCTCAAAATGTAGGAATGAAAACTTTTCAAAATTGAATCGCTTTCTAGTCTCTCGGATTGGGAGAAGTTGTTTTTGAACCCTCAACAAGCCTCCCTAGGTCCTGTTCCACCACATTCCCATCCTTATTGATAGGGGAGGCATGACCCGAGGGGAAAAGTCCTTTCTAGTTTTGAGAACATGTGGATAAATGGAGAAGGCTTTGAAACCAAGGTTGAGGACTTGGGGGAATCTTGTTGCAGGAGAGAGGAACCCACTTTTGTGGTGGCCCAAAAAATTGAACAATAAAGCTCTATTTTCCACAACTCACATCAGCCAAGTATCAAACAAGAGCTTTCAGAACACTCTCCAACAAAAAGGGCCAAACTTCCTCTAGTACAAGTATATAACTACCCCTTAGTTAAACTCATTGAATTTTTTTACAGAAGATTGTAACACACCACATTGATAATCAGAGAAAAACCAAATCAGCCCATATCAAGCAATCAAATTGAATAACAGTAGCCACAGTGTAATATTCTCAAAAGCACCTAAAGCTCAAAATCCAAAGATACCAATCTATGTTTCAAGCTGTTTCTTACATTAATACAAAACATTACACAACTAATGAAAAAAGGCAGAATTATGTACTGAAGTAAATTGGGGAAAACAAAACAAGCTGACTCACCATGGTATGAGCATATCCGAAGCATTTGCTCCAGAATCCTCAAGCATGTAACATCGTCATCGACAACGAGAACTCTCAAACCAACCGGAAACTGATCGGAAACTAAATCCGCTTTGCTCGGCGACTCGTAACCACTCGCAGTAGTGCAGGAGCTTAACTGCGGCAGCTTCTGCAAAGCAGCCATAACGAACGCCAACAGAACAATTTATCTACCCAAACAGCACTCAGCGCCTTCTCTCTCTCTCTCTCTCTCTCTCTCTCTCTCTCTCTCTCTCTACTCTCTCTCACTAAAAAAGCTCAATTCCACCAAATCCACCGCCATGGCGGACCAATCAACATCAACACCGTTCCACACCAGATCTACAGGAACAAAACCTAGAATTAACCAGTAAATGAAGCAATCATATCGAAGAAGACAATTTAGAGCACTGTTTTGAACCAGATCTGTGAGGAAATTGGTATGGTACAGGTTCGATCGTCGAATTTGAAAGGTTAATTGAAGAACTTGGATTCGAGTTAAGGGTTTGATGAGAGAGCTATGTGAAAGAAAGTTTTAGTAACAAAGAGAGAGACCGACGAGGAGAGAGAGAGAGAGAGTAAGAAACAAAGCGAAAAAGAGTTTTTAAGGATAACGCGAGACACAAGAAAATTCCATTAAAGCCGTCCTTGTTTGCAATCTTATGTATATGCGGCCAGTTTTTTTTTTTTTTTTTTTTTTTTTGGTGCTTGAAAAAACATGTGGGTTGCATCCGCGCACGTTCCATTGAATTTTTTTAAGTCAAAAAAAATATTCAATGAATATGTTCACTCTAAAGTCTAACCGTATATATATATTAGTAATAGTCTTGTTCGTGGCCAGGGTGACAAAAAAAAGGGTATATGAAGCTTTGATAAGTGAAAATTTCTCATCTCTTCATTATTTGTGGCAAGTTTAATAAAAGGGAAATATTTGGTACACACTTTTTGACACACTATGCTTTAAACACATATTGAGAGAGAGCGCGAGCATAATGACTTATGAGATGAAGTTATATTAATACATTAGCATAAACCTCCAAATATTCCAAAGTGAACCTATACACAGTAATAGCAGATGTCAAGAAGCTAATAAACTCTATCTCGTCCCCACTACAATGAAATGTGGTACGACTTTCAAAGTATATGAGAATCAAATTTGTGCTTCAAATTTAAGAATCATAGTACTGCGTTTTTCATCTTTCTTAAACTATTTTGTAGGCAACACAACAGTGAGTAACTAAGGAAAAAAAATTATAATAAAAAAAAAAACAAAACAAAACAAAAGCTAGCGTTGAGATTGAACTCCCAAAAAGTAAAATACAACTGACTTAATTATGCTTAACACTTTGCATACTTGCCAACTTGGAATAATCTTCAACGTTCTGCAAGAAATCAATTTTGACCATCAAAGCATAATTCTCAATTCAAAACATGCAACATAATTTGTCTCAAATAATTTAATTAGGCTTTTATCAGGAGACACTATACTACCACCCGATGAAAAGTCAGCTCCTACACTGTCCCTAAAACATTATGATGATGTCAAAATTTGGTTAAAGTAAATTAAAGCAATTTAAGGGGAGAGAGTGTGAGAGACTGGTTTTTGTATGTGGTTCGACCCTGTTAATGAAGGAACATACGTCCAAGTGTGTGTCTAAGCACGTTTAATATACTGTAAAAAATCGGGGACCTGTGGTGAACCAACAATAGTTTGGAGCTACCGTAGGTCGGCCGAGCGTGTTGGTGACTGCTATAGAGGTGCTGTAGAGACTGAAAAGTCGGTCCCTTTGAAGGGGGGGTGAGTGGTCTCTTTTATAGATGCAAGAGACCTACTCATACATGGATGAGGAAATATAATCCAATTGAGCTTAATTGGCATTAATTGTGGGGGTTTCCTAATTGGATTAGGAAACAATTTCTACTTTCCATAAGTCTTTCTATCTTGAGTAGAAAACTGCCTGGAATATTCTGGGGCGTGTGTTGTGGCCCAGGTGAGCTGTCCCCTGCGACGGGTCGTGCCTGCGCTGCCTTCCCGACCTGTTGGTCGTGCTTCGCGCATATACCACTCGAAAGTCTCGGACAGACTAGACCGCTCGGGTTGAGGCTTGTCCAAGGAACTGTGCATGATTTGTTCGGGACAATGACCGGTGATCGGGAGAGAACTAATCCTATTTATACGCCTTAACGAGCATTTGTTAGTACCTTTTTATCCTGTTTTTGTATATTTTTACTTTGTTTTCTAGTTTCTGACAGGTTTTGGAAGAAATCAACTAAATCAGGCTAAACAGGGTGAAAAAGCATAGTTGAAGAAGCTGAAAAAGCCAAGTCGTGCGCGCGACCCGCGCCCGCGAAATCCAGAAATCGCTCGCGCGAGAATCCCAGAATCGCTCGCGCGATCCGCGCGCGCGAAGTCCAAAATGTCGCGCTCGCGCGACCCGCGCCCGCGAAATCCAGAAATCGCTCGCGCGATCCGCGCGCGCGAAGTCCAAAATGTCGCGCTCGCGCGATATGTGGAAAAATCAAAGTTGCGTATTTCAGTGTACTGAAGACTCCTGTGCAAACGAAACTGCAGAATGACGTCCAGATTGTAAATTACATCAGTTTTAGTCCGTTTCGAGTTGTAAAGGCTTCCAAAACTTGTTGTAACTCTATATATACTTAGTTTTTATAATTTTGAGTGGTTGGCAATTATTACACACCCATACATACACATTCTCCAACCATACTTCCAGCCATTGAAGGAAGGGAAGCAAGGAGAAGAAGAAGAAGACCAAGGGTTTCCATGGCCTCCTCCGTCAACTACTTGCCATCTATCACTTCCATGGACGGCTAGATCATAGATCTAGGGTTTCAATGAAGCCCTAGATGAGTAATAGGGTTTTATTTATGCTTTTATTTTAGTTTTATTATGTATGGATGACAGTCACATGTTTAGAGGATTTTTATAAATAAATCGTACTTGTAATGATTAAATCATTGCTTTCAAAGTTTATTCTTGTCTTAGATCTATTTTGACTGTGATGTGCTCAATGATCTATTCTTGCTGTGCTTGTTTAGATTGTTTACATGTGATGGTGCTTTATTGATTTGTGCTATCAAGTATCCGAATAGTCCATGCCTAGGTTAGACGGATGAGATCACAACCCTAGTTTAGTGTGAGATAATTCGTGCTACCCGAAGATGGATTATGTTGGTGCTTGAACCATGATTATCTTCTTGTCGGAGGAATTGGGCTTGTAGCTACAATTCCGCATTATCATCCAACGTAATAAGCTAAAGTAATTCATAAATATTCTTATTATGAAACTAGTGGTGGATTTGCAATCCTAGGTTCCCTTTACATATTCATTAAACACACTTTTAATTGCTTTCATAGTTTAGATTTACTTTTATTGTTATTAGTTTAATTAAATTCAAATTCAATTCCGTTTTCCTAAATTAATTAGACTTAGGTTTTAAAATTAAGAGCTGTAGTAATCAATCTCTGTGGGTTCGACCTTTACTTCCACACTGCAAATCTTTTGAAAAGTAAAGAATACTTTTATATCTTGATATTGACAACATCAATTTTTGGCGCCGTTGCCGGGGATTGTATTACTACCTTTAGTTTTAGAATCGTAGTTTAGTTAATTCGTAAATATTAGATTAGGTTTCCTTTTCTTATTTTTCGTTTTATTTTTAGTTACTAACTTGTTTTTTTTTGTTTTTTTTATTTATTTTTATTTTTTTTTTTTATTTTGTAGTCAACGTTTCTGAGTGGAGCAGCTAATTACATCAAAGGAGCTTACGCAAATAAAAATATAAATACAATTAAATAAATTGCTTCCTTTGGAATTCGCTTTAAACCACTGTAAGTCAGGGCGCTGTGACGCACTATTTGCATTAGTTTAGGGTTAATTGCACTGCATTAGCTAAGAAACCCGGGGCGCTGGGCTTGACGCGGTCATTGCATTACAGGATAATATTCATGCATCATAGTAGTACTGTGTGCTTGATTGTCGTCTTATTTGCGTGATTGCTATTTGTTTCTTTTGTTAGTTACTTTTTGCTTTTAGTTTACTTTCTTTTAGTTTATGTTAGGTACACGTTCAAACAAACCGGAATTAAAACCTTTTGACTCTGAACATGAACGTACATTAAGACTTAACAAGTCTTCAAACTTAACTTCTGGAACTAGGTTTGTAATAGACGACGATTTGACACCAAAACCAACGTCTTTATTTGAATCGGAAATACGTAATACTCTTACAAGATTAAAGAAACCACGCTTTCATAACATAGAACCGATTAAAATGGCAGACATTGGAAATAATAACGACAACAACCAAAATAACAACGGAGCTAATATGAATAATCCTAACATACCACCACCTCCTCCACTTAAAGATTATTTTATTCCGACGACTTACACGCCACAAACATGTATTGAATTACCGGAGGCGACGGCAGCTCACTTTGAGATAAAGTCGTCTACCATCTCGCTACTTCCATCTTTCCATGGCCGTTTAAATGAAGATCCATATAAACACTTAGGAGATTTTCAAGATATATGTTCTACTTTGAAAATTCAAAATCTTACTGATGATGAATTAAAAATGCGGCTCTTTCCATTCTCATTAAAGGACAAAGCTAAATATTGGCTCCAATCTTTGGAGCCAAACACAATCAGAACATGGGAAGACTTACACACCGCATTTTTACAAAAGTTTTTCCCGATTATGCGTACGAACCAGATAAGAAAATCTATAACAAACTTTGTGATGCAAGATGGGGAATCACTCTACGACACGTGGGAAAAATTTAAAGAATTATTACGCTCGTGTCCACATCATCAGGTCCCTAAGTGGCAACTTGTTCAGGTCTTCTATGAGGGGCTTATTCCCTCTGTTAGGAATATCGTCGATGCCGTTTGTGCGGGAACTTTCCTACACAAAAGCGCCGACGAGGCCTGGAAAATATTTGAAACTTTAAGCGAGAATTCGATGCATCAAGCGGTGTCTGTCCGTTCTGAGGGATACCCACAACCTAAGAGGGAGGTAAAATTCGAGTCAAGTCAATCAATTGAAATAAAAGAACTATCTAACAAACTTGACCGACTTTTAACAATGAACCAAACGACAGCCTCACCCGCTCGTGAAATTTGTGCATTATGTTCTGATACTTCACATTCGATACTTGCATGTCCATCGGCGAGTCAATTTCCGGAATTCGTGGAGCAACACATTAATTCTATTCAACAATACCCACGAAATAATTATAATTCAACTACTAATAATCCAGATGCGCCATGGAGAAACCATCCTAACTTCTCGTGGAAAAATAATAATAATAATCCTAATGAGGCGACTAATTTTCCAAATGCGTATCGACCTCAGTTTCAACCTAATCAATACCAACAACCGCCTCCTAATTCGAATCCTTCAAGGGGTAACATTTTTGAGGAAAAGGTGTTGGCATCCCTTAATAAAATTGAAACGCAAGTACAGGCACAAGCACAAATAGTGCACTCTCACACACAATCCATTGCGAAGCTTGAATCCCAAATGGGACAACTAGCTACTGTAGTGAGTCGTAGAAATGAGGGGACGTTGCCTAGTCAAACAATTCAAAATCCTAAGGGACAATATGAGGTTAAGGGTTCGAATGAGCAAGTAAACGTCGTCTCAACTAGGTTGACTACACGAGAGGAAGAGGTAATAGAAATTCCGAATGAGAATGTGAAAGATATGAATAGCAACTCTAATACGACGAAGGGTGAGGATGTGGATAAAAATAAAAAAGATAAAGAACCGGTCCCAACGAACTATATTCCGAGAATGCCATATCCACCTAATAATGAGGGACCGTCACATTTTACCAAGAAATGGTCAAAAATGGAAGATATACTCGAGGTGTTCAAACAAGTTAAAATTAATATTCCTTTCCTTGATGCTATAAAACAAATTCCCGCGTATGCTAAATGTTTAAAAGACCTTTGCACTCAAAAACGAAAAATACGGAGTCACACTCCGAAAAAGGTCTTCCTCACGGAAAAAGTTAGTTCAATTTTTCAACACGCTCCTCCGAAGTATAAGGATCCTGGTACGCCTACGATTTCATGTGTCATAGGTGACACTATCATTCATAGGGCTCTCCTTGACTTAGGTGCAAGTGTTAATCTCTTACCCTATCATGTCTATAAACAACTAGGTCTAGGTGAACTTAAACCTACGGCCGCTACTATTCAATTAGCGGATCGTTCTGTCAAAATACCTAGGGGAATCGTCGACGACGTCCTAGTAAAAGTTGATCAATGTTTCTATCCCGTTGATTTTATGGTCCTTGACACCGAACCGGTGCTAGATGCTAGAAAATACACTCCTGTTATTCTTGGTCGTCCATTCTTAGCCACGGCCAACGCACGTGTCAATTGTCGAACAGGGGTAATGAAAGTGTCGTTCGGGAACTTGAAATTAAAATTAAATGTTTTTAATGCGGCTGATCAACCTCCAAAGGACGATGAATACTTAAGTGTTGAGGGTAATGAGGTTAGAAGAACTGTTGAACCTAATAAAATAATAAATAGCAATGAGGGAAATAATACGGTGAGTGATGAGCGGATGAATTTGAATACAACAGACTCTAACGATGAATTTACTCGAAAGGTGAAAAATCGACTTGAATATAATTAGGATGAACCGTCGATTGAATTAATTCGAAGCGATATGCTTTCAACTTACCATCGGGCTCTTCCTGACATCTTACAGGGTTCACAGTCCGAGTTATGGCCTCCATGATTCTCGAGCTAGAATGGTCTAGTTGAAGACGTAAAAGTTAGCGCTTCTTGGGAGGCAACCCAAGCTTGATTTTCGTCTGTTTCTTTGATTTTGGATGTTTTTGAGTCGTTTTGGTCAGTCTTAGAGTTTTCTGGACAGGTTTGGGGGTCAGAATTAATTTATTTTAATATTATATACATAATTTTAGCCACAAAATGGAAAAAACCAATCTCGCGCGCGCGGCCCGCTCGCGCGAGACGTCGCTCGCGCGGCCCGCTGGCGCGAGAATGTGACTTAGTGGAATTTTCGTTCTTTTCCTTTTAGTATGCCTCAGGTTCTCTTCGCGCCTGGTTTCGCGGGCGCGAGGAACCTCGCTGGCGCGATTTTCGATTAAAAAAAAAAAACCAGGAATTCGCTCGCGCGGACCGCTCGCGCGATTCCCCCTTTTTCCTGTTTTTCTCTTTTGTTTTCTATATTTTCCCCCATACTTGTTCTGATAATGTTTTCGTTTCTATTTTTATTTATTAAGCTATTTTGGATCGGGTTAGTTGTTGTTTTCCTTATTACATTTATACTTTTCCGTTTTATTCCGGTTATTCGTTTAGTTTAGTTTCGATTCGTTTATCAATTTATATTTTATAGTTTAGTTTCTTTATTTTTAGTATTCTTTTGTTAGTTTGTTTTCTTTTATTAAGAAGTAACAGGTAACATTGAACTTTATTGCCATATTCCTTGGTGTTCACCTGTTCTGTAATTGCCAAGATCGAGGTATTATCGTTCCTTCCTTATGTACTCTCCTTTCTTTCGTTTTATTGTTTCATTGGGGACAATGAAAGGTTTAGGTTTGGGGGTATGCGCAATATTATGCACTAATTTAATTTTAAAAAAAAAAAATTCGTGTGCTTAAATAAACGATAGTACTAACGTTTTTGCAATCTCAATTTGATACTTCTTGTTATGTAACTTTGAATTGTTATAGAATGGTAAACAAGAGAATATATGATTAAACGTTTGCTGAAGTTATGATGTAACGTTTTAAGTTATGTATCGTTGGAATCGTAGTTTTATATCATAAATTTGCACATAAACCAATGCACTGCACGTAGTTGCTTGAATACATGTTGGTTGTGAACTTTAATATGATTCGGAGTTCTAGATAACACATGGTGGAGACTAAACCCGGTGAGCTTTTGAGCCTATCTTTTCTATTTTGAGGGTTATAAACATATTGTGTTTGTCGAATTTCATTGAAATAGCGCATTAGCTCGTTGCTTAGTCTCATTACTCTTGCTTAATTTGGTTGATAGTCAAGATAAAATACTTGTTACCATGCTAAATAATCTTCCGTCGTACACGTTGAAGAACCATATGACCATAGGAAATGATGGTAGGCCCTCTTTATTTGCCACCGACCGATAAATGAAAAAAATTTCCTTAGTTCGCCCCTTGAGCCATTAAAATTCCTCTTTTTCTTTGTTCACCATTATCCTCTTTAAAAGCTCCAACTTGATCAACTTGGAGTATACCACTGGAAGAGTGATCAACTTTTAGTAGTATTAAGGCGATGTGTTGATTGAGAAGAAGAAGAAAATAAGATGCTATTGGGGTAGTTGCTTGGTATTTAATGAATAATCATTTGAGAAGCAAGAAAAGAAAAAGGAAAAGAAAACAAAATAAAAAGAAGAAGGTTGAAAAAAAAATGAATGAGAAAAGAGAATGAAAGAAGAGAAAGTTGGTAGAGAAGAAGAGTGAAAGAAATCGAACATGCCTTACAATGCCATTCTGAGATTACCTACCTTTCTATCCTCTTTCATTACCTGAGCCACGTTACAACCTTTGAAAAGTCCTAATTGATCCTAGAAAAACATGGTTCGGATATGAAAATGATGGGAGGGGGATTAAAACATGGTAATGATTAATTTTTTTCTTGATTGTTAGCATCCTATCCATGAGACTACTATTCTTTCGTGTTATGCATCTTTTTCGTGTCGTATGTGAGCGTTATTCGTCTTGAAAATATAATTCCTTTGCTCACGTATACTAGTAAAATTACACCTGTTTCTGAGTGTTTCATTTTAGAGTGTAATTAACATTGTGAGATTCGTAGTCGAGACATAGTTAAATGGTCATCCGAGTTATATTCCAAGTTCATGACATGCGCGTGTTTATTTGACTACCATATCACACACGTGCAATTGTATGAGGAACTCTATTGATTTATACGATGCATGTGCTTGAGATTGTTTTTCATGATTTAGGTGGATGTTTCATTATTTTTTTTTTCTTGTTCGTTATTCTATTTCAAATCATTGTGTTATAATAAGGAGTGTTGAATATTATGTTCTTTAGTTTTAATAAAACTTTTTAAATTTACAAGTTAATAAAGATGGTTGTGGGTGACTTGTTGACGAGAACCCTCACGAGACTTCACTCGTCCGACTAAGGACACCTAGGGGTTTAAAAGGCTTGTTGCATATGCTAAATGCAATCGTGATCCATGCGGAAATGGAATAGATTTTTATTAGTAGTTTTTATTTTAGTTTTGCTCGAGGACTAGCAAAATGTAGGTTTGGGGGTGTGATCGGGAGAGAACTAATCCTATTTATACGCCTTAACGAGCATTTGTTAGTACCTTTTTATCCTGTTTTTGTATATTTTTACTTTGTTTTCTAGTTTCTGACAGGTTTTGGAAGAAATCAACTAAACCAGGCTAAACAGGGTGAAAAAGCATAGTTGAAGAAGCTGAAAAAGCCAAGTCGTGCGCGCGACCCGCGCCCGCGAAATCCAGAAATCGCTCGCGCGAGAATCCCAGAATCGCTCGCGCGATCCGCGCGCGCGAAGTCCAAAATGTCGCGCTCGCGCGACCCGCGCCCGCGAAATCCAGAAATCGCTCGCGCGAGAATCCCAGAATCGCTCGCGCGATCCGCGCGCGCGAAGTCCAAAATGTCGCGCTCGCGCGACCCGCTCGCGTGATATGTGGAAAAATCAAAGTTGCGTATTTCAGTGTACTGAAGACTCCTGTGCAAACGAAACTGCAGAATGACGTCCAGATTGTAAATTACATCAGTTTCAGTCCGTTTCGAGTTGTAAAGGCTTCCAAAACTTGTTGTAACTCTATATATACTTAGTTTTTATAATTTTGAGTGGTTGGCAATTATTACACACCCATACATACACATTCTACAACCATACTTCCAGCCATTGAAGGGAGGGAAGCAAGGAGAAGAAGAAGAAGACCAAGGGTTTCCATGGCCTCCTCCATCAACTACTTGCCATCTATCACTTCCATGGACGGCTAGATCATAGATCTAGGGTTTCAATGAAGCCCTAGATGAGTAATAGGGTTTTATTTATGCTTTTATTTTAGTTTTATTATGTATGGATGACAGTCACATGTTTAGAGGATTTTTATAAATAAATCGTACTTCTAGTGATTAAATCATTGCTTTCAAAGTTTATTCTTGTCTTAGATCTATTTTGACTGTGATATGCTCAATGATCTATTCTTGCTGTGCTTGTTTAGATTGTTTACATGTGATGGTGCTTTATTGATTTGTGCTATCAAGTATCCGAATAGTCCATGCCTAGGTTAGACGGATGAGATCACAACCCTAGTTTAGTGTGAGATAATTCGTGCTACCCGAAGATGGATTATGTTGGTGCTTGAACCATGATTATCTTCTTGTCGGAGGAATTGGGCTTGTAGCTACAATTCCCCATTATCATCCAACGTAATAAGCTAAAGTAATTCATAAATATTCTTATTATGAAACTAGTGGTGGATTTGCAATCCTAGGTTCCCTTTACATATTCATTAAACACACTTTTAATTGCTTTCATAGTTTAGATTTACTTTTATTGTTATTAGTTTAATTAAATTCAAATTCAATTCCATTTTCCTAAATTAATTAGACTTAGGTTTTAAAATTAAGAGCTGTAGTAATCAATCTCTGTGGGTTCGACCTTTACTTCCACACTGCAAATCTTTTGAAAAGTAAAGAATACTTTTATATCTTGATATTGACAACATCAACCGGCTGCTGAGTTGAACCGCTCGGTCATAGGATAGAGCCAGTTTGGGCATATCAACTGCCCCCATTTCCAAGGTTGGCTTGATGTCATATCCGGGCAAGCTTGGAAATCTGCTTGTTGCCACTTGCCGCTGTATGAGTGCTCGGGGAAGCTGCCTTGGAGCTTCTGAGTCTTGTGAGTTCTCGGGAACTGGCTAAGAGTTGAGACTTAGCCTAGCTCGGAGTCTTTAAGTGCTCGGGAATTGGCTAAGAGTTGAGACTCGACCTAATTCAGAGTCTTTTACTTAAGTTAAGCTTCCAGGATGGTTATCTTCTACCCGTAAACCTTCGTCAAGGTTGTGGGTAAAAAAAATTGACCATGTTGAAAAAGCCGACCTAAAGTATGTTACTTTAGGGTCCTTTTGTGTTAACTCCCCAGGATGGTTATCTTCCCCCAGCCAACCTTCGTCAAGACCGTTGGGAGAAAAGTTTGACCATGTTAGTGCAGCCGACCTAAATCACGTTACTTTAGGGTCTTTTTGCTCCTCTATCGTCAGCCAACCTAAGAGATTTTAGTCACCTCTATCGTCAGTTTGGATCTAAGTTGAGTTATTGCCTCTGAGTACTGTAGGCACCCGGGTTGTCTAAGAGTTGGACTTAGTTACCGCAAGGCCTGTAAGTACCCGGTGTGATTGCCTGTTTAGTCCATTATGCCTTTCTGCCCCTAAAATTTTGCTAAGATAAGGGTCTTGTGGAGGCTAGGACTGTAGGTAACCGACCTGGAACATGGTAGTTGCAAGGTCTTTTGAAGCTTGCCATCATCTGCCACCTAGGGGGATTTGCCCCCATCGTAGGTTGGACCTAAGAGAAGTCGATGCCTCGGGTGTGATCCCGAGGTCTTTTGTGCCTGGTTTCGGAGCCCGAGGTCTTTGGTGCCTGGGTTCGAAGCCCGAGGTCTTTTGTGTCTGGGTTCGGAGCTCAAGGTCTTTTGTGCCTAGGTTCGGAGCCCGAGGTCTTTTCAAGAGCTCTCTGACAGTCTATGGAGCCTCATCCGATGAAAGGGCAAGTACCATTGTAGTTGGATTGGTCGAGACTGTTAGAGATAGGAGGTTGGGTCAGGATCATCGGACTCCCGATTACTCTGAGCTGGATTCAAGGTCGGGATCACTGGATCCTGACTGCTGCGAACTAGAGGTCGGGTCGGGGCTGCTGGACTCAAACCGCTGTGAACTAGAGGTCGGGTCGGGACTGCTGGATCCTGCCTGTTGTGAGCTGGAGGTCAGGTCGAGACTGCCGGACCCTGCCTGCTGTACACTGGAAGAACTGTCAGAACTCCCGGGCTGATCTCGCTTTCGCTTACTTCTGGAAGACTCGTTGCTTACGCGCCCGGGGTCTTTGGTCTTTAAAAATTCTTCAGTGCCAATGTATTCTCCAACCCTCTCAGTGAGTTCAACTAAGGTTTTCGGTCGATTTCTGTAAAATGATGCGGCGCACTTGGTGTGTTGAACTCCCAAGCAGAAGGCTATAATAGCGATAGTTTCATCAAGATCATTGATTCCGAGCTTCTCTTGATTAAACCGGTCGGTGAATTCCTTGAGGGTCTCATTATTCCTTTGTGTGACTGTCAGTAGCTGCATGTCAAGCTTTGGCCGTTCATGCATACCGATGAACTAGTTGATGAACTGCTTGTTGAGTTGCTTGAAACTGCGAACCGATCGGGGCTCTAAGGAGTAGAACCATTGCACGGCCGGGCCCTTCAAAGTGCTGGGGAAGGCCAGGCAATGTAGTTCATCGGAGTTGGTGGCTAGGGCCATTTGAGCCTTGTAGGTCCGGACGTGGTCGACCGGGCTTCCTGAGCCGTTATAGGGATCTAGGCGAGGCTGCTTAAATTTGCGCGGGATGACGAACCTCATGATCTGGCTGGAGAACGGTGATTCTGTCTCGGTATTGGCGTGATTCTAAGTAGGGTTTGGACCTAGCCTTTTGGCCACTCCATCAATTTGTTTCTGCAAGCTCTGGAGACGGGCCATTACACCTTCCGGACCGGTATCCGGGGGGTTGGTCAGGTTGGTGGAAGAGGCTTCTTCTTCATGGCGGTGCGCTGTTCTCTGGGATCGGGCTCGGTTATGACTCCGGTTAATTGTGTTCCCAATGCCACCTCCGCTCTTGACCGAGTGACCCTGGACTGATTCCCAGGTCATATGCTCCTGCCTCTCCTCTCGGGCAGCACGCTTACCGCTGATGTCTCTAGCATCCTCAACGTGAGACGGGTTGGCTCGGGCACGTTGTCTGGTCAAGATCAATTCCCGACCGTACGCAACGTTCCCGGGTTGTTTCTTGGCCACTGGAGGACGGCTTTACTGGGCCAGCAGGGCTTTGATCTGTTGCTGGATTTGACGTTGTCCCTCCAAGAGTTGTGTGAGGGTCGCGATGATCTGCTGAGATGTCATGACTGCCGTAGCTGACGCGGGGGCTGGCGAAACATCCCAGTTGGGCTGCTGTGCAGTCTTCTCACCCGTCTTTGGAGGCATGACTATCAGCCAAGAGATTTGTTGATGAAGAACTTGTCATTCCCACATACGGCACCAAGCTGATGATGCCAAAATTTGGTTAAAGTAAATTAAAGTAATTTAAGGGGAAAGAGAGTGAGAGACTGGTTTTTTGTATGTGGTTTGACCCTGTTAATGAAGGAACCTACATCCATGTGTGTGTCTGAGCACGTTCACTATACTGTAAAAAGTCGAGGACCTGTGGTGAACCAACAATAGTTTGGAGCTACCGTTGGGGCATTTTTTTTTTAGTTTTAAAAATAATTTTTAATAATCTGAAAGTTTAAAATAAAAGTAATATAAAAAAAATTTACAAAAATATTTTTTTTAAAAAATTATTATTATTTTTTTTTTAGAGAAAAAAAAATATTTAAAATATATATAGATATATATAAACTAAATTTTTTTTTTTGCTAAAAAAAAAAAGAGTAGTTACCAACTTACCAAACAAGTAAATTTATATATAATAATTAATAACTAATGTAATAAAAATAATAATTAATAACTAATAAGGGACGAAGGAAGCTGGAGCCTGGAAGCATTCATGCATCAAGCATTGCATAAAAAATAAAAATAAAAAATAATTAAAAAATAAAAAAGAAGGAAAAAAAAAGGGAGGAAGCCCGCTAGGATTGGGAGGGAGACAAATTAGTCAATTAGATAAATACAACTGTTAATCTTGATTCTTGATGGATGACAAGTAAAGAAATTTTTTTATACTGTTAGTAAAAACAATATTTCTTCTTATTCAGTTTGTGTGGATGTGCTTGGGTTTTAAGTTTATAATAGTTAGATATTGCTATATTTGTAGTATTTTGGTATTTAAGATGTACGTGTTAATAATTGATACATTTGATGGAAGACTTGTTTGTGTTCTTAGTAGGGCTGTAAGCTTATTTCGAATAGCCGAACCCAGCTAACCGATTGGGTTTCTTAAATTACTTACAAATAAAAAATTGATCTGATCGGCAAAATTGGCAAAATAGATCAAACTGACCACTTCGGTTGATTTTCAAAACATGAAAAAAGAATCAAAAATAAAAAAATAAAAATTTGATTCGATCCGATCCGATCCGAACCGAACTGAACCGAACCGAACGATGACATCCTACACGGGTTAGACGGGTTAAACGGGTGACCCGTATATGACCCTGCATGATTATAACCCGACACTATTATGACACGTTAAGAATGACACGATTATAACCCGACACGATAATGACCCGACACGATTATGACCCGACACGACCCGATTGCCACCCCTACTCAAGAACCAACAGCCTTGCGTCTAAATTGGACATTAGCATCCTCAATCAGTTGTTTGACACCAACAACAAAGAGCATTTACATATTATAATCACAAATATGTACAACCGCATTTTTGGTTTATAGACAATTGCCCTTAAATCCCCCATTCATGTACTTTCGTGGATGGAGGACACCTAATATTTTTATTTCATACTAGATCCCTAGGATCCTAGTTAACACACTTAATCATGGTTAATGATTTGATTGTCCCCATTTTACCCTTCTATATATTCTGGGATATATATATATATATATATAGATGTAATATATATTTAGTCATTAATTGGAATTTGGGAGTAATAATTGTATTTATTCCCCCACTATTGCCATGTTTGTTTGTGTTTTGAATGTTAGAATTATTTCTACCATTTACATCCCTTAACACATGCTGATTGATCATTCATATTAATTACATCATAAAACTCTATCAAATTATATGTTTGACTCTTTGATTGTGTGTTCATGTGGATCATTTTTGTTTTTTAATGAGTGTTTTTGGTCTTCTTTCTTCTTATATTTCACAGGATGTGAGACATACCTTATTTACATACATGTTATTCAATACAGGTTGGCTAATATCACTACCATAGGATTGAATATTGTTCATCTTCCTTGCAAGAGAAAAAAAAACAAAGAGATACACCAAATACATGTATATCAACATTACACACACGTCTCATACCTCTACCTCTCTCTAATTCTACATGGATTATCTTAAGGCAGTTTTGGATGATCCTCGGAAAGATTTGCATTCATCTAGAGGAATCATTTCTAGAGAAAGGGCAAGATTGGTTGGAGTTT
Organism: Hydrangea macrophylla; assembly: GCA_033977485.1. Lineage (NCBI taxonomy): Eukaryota > Viridiplantae > Streptophyta > Magnoliopsida > Cornales > Hydrangeaceae > Hydrangea > Hydrangea macrophylla. The sequence continues at coordinate 52,095,529 of CM066983.1, forward strand.
TCCATATCAAATAAAGATTGCAAAAGAAGCAATTAGTACACTTCAAATTGTGAATTTCTCAAATGGTCACATTTCTGTGATGATCCGATCTTGTAATCCAAGTAGTTTCAAGGTTTTTTTTTTTTTTTTTTTTGAAGTTGGTGATGATGGTGGTTAACAGTGGTTGTGGGTGCTAGGATGCAATGATATTCTCTCTTTCTCTCTTTCTCTTTTCAAAACATATTGACTCTCTCTTCCATTTTCATTTTCAGAACATGTTGTGAAAATTCACAAATCATGTTGTGACTCTCTCTTCGATTTTCGTTATCCAGAACATGTGTGAAATTCACAAATTATGTTGTGACTCTGTCTCTTTCATTTTCCTTTTCCAGAACAAGTTGTGAAATTCACAAATTATGCTGGGACTTTTTCTTCCAATTCCATTTTTCCAAATCATGTTGTGAAATTCACAAATCATGTTGCGACTCTTCCATTCCCATTTTTTCAAATCATGTTGTGAAATTCACAAATCATGTTGTGACTCTCTCTCTCTCTCTCTCTCATTTTCGTTTTTCAGAACATGTTGTGAAATTCACAAATTATGTGGGACTCTCTCTTCCATTCCCATTTTTCTAGAAATACATGTTGGGAAATTCACAAATCATGTTGTGACTCTCTCTCTCTATCTCTCTCTCTCATTTTCGTTTTCAAGAACATGTTGTGAAATTCACAAATCATGTTGGGACTCTATCTTCCATTCCCATTTTTTCACATGTTGTGCCTTTTCAATTCAAATTATGTTCCACAAATCAGGTTGTTGGACATGATTATGATTGAAAATAGTTGTCGTTATGAGTAATAATGACTTTCAATTTTTTATCCCCTTAATTTTTGATTCTCTTAATTTTTGGGGAGAATTTTTGGTTGAAAACATTAATAGAGGAGGTACCATTTTTAATAATACCAAACTTGATGAGGGGTATTTTAGTCCCTAAAAAATTTCAGGGACTTAATTATAAACATGTTTTAACTCAAGAACCTAAAGCTATTTAATTGTAGTATCTAGGGATTTATCACTAAATCACCCTTTGGTTTAACCCCATTTTTTGTATTTAGTAGGTATGTCTTATGAGTATGAAAATGATGAAGCAAAAAAAACAAATTCAGTGAATTAGGGTGGCTGTTTGGCTGTGGGTTTAGGAGGGCTGTTGCTTATCAATTTTTTATAGCAAATTTAGAATCCAGTTGCACTATTGAATATATACCAACAACACAAATCAAAGAAAATTAACAATAAAAAAAGACTTATAACCAAATGTTCCCCTTTGTTTTAAGCCATCATAACAAAGCAAGGAAAGCTTACCATATGTATTCGCCACTTCAAGTGGCCTGATTTAAGGTGAAAAGTGCATAGTTATAGCGTATTATATGGTTTTTTATGCATACTTTTATCCCCAAAGTCCCTACATTTAGGTGCATTCTAATAACAATGTCCTTTTTATTGTGTTAATGCTAAACATATGTTTATGCATTGTTTTATAGGTATTAGGATGCAAAATCAATGAAATGGAGCTAAAGAAAGTGATTCTGGTGAAGAGAACAACAGAAGCAGCTGAGAAAACGCCAATTTTGACAATGAAGACTTCAGGTTTGGAAGATTTTTCCATAGAAATGAAATGTAGATATTTGAGTTACGGTCGCGTGGCCGCAAACGGGAGGTCAATCCGAGGTTCGAGTGAAAAGTTATGGCTATTTTCCCATCGGTGTGCAGAATTGTCAAAATCAGAGAGGTCAAGCCCTCGAGCAGAGTTCAATCGATTGAGAGTTCGATCGATCGAACTAAGCTCGATCGATCGAACTAAGCTCGATCGATCAAACTTTATTTTCATCCAAAAGTTGTGTAAACTCTGCAGGAACCCTATATATAAGCCGTTTTGACGCCAGACGAAGAGAGGACGCTTCAGAACGCAGAAAACAGCAGTTTTAGGGTAGTTTTAGGGTTAGATTAGGTGTAGATTAGGTTAGATTCAAGTTTTCTTCCTCCTTTTCCATTGTTAGACTCAAGATTAATGTTGATTACAAGTTATATTCATATTATCTTCAGGTTTTTCTTCTCCTTTTTCTTTATTTGATTGTTTGTTACTTTAGATGTTAATGATTGCTATGTTTTGTTATTTCTATATTAATTTATTCATGTTTCTGTAGTTTAGACGTTGGAAATATGTGATGAAATATTGATTCCCAACCTCTGCCATGCAATCTTTAGAAACCTTGGGCTCGATCGATCGAAGGTATTTCGATCGATCGAACCAGAGCCATAGTCAAGCGATCGAAGACATTTCGATCGATTGAAGGATGACGCAGTCCGATCGATCGAGAGCACTTCGATCGATCGAACATGTTAATTCTTGAGATGATTCTTTTAAGTATTCCATGACTTTTTGTTTTAGAAATCTGTCATCAAATTGTCCCTATAAGCTCAGTTTGTCACAACAGTTTTTAGAACTTAAAGCTTTAAGGCTATTTTCTTCAATGGCTTTTGAAAACCACTTTGAATGCTAACACCATTTAGAGTACAAGTAATAACCATTGTTTTAAACCATCTTCTAAGTATTTTAAATCACTTGTGATGATGTAGTCCCGGTCATGAAAGGGCTATTGATTCTTTACCTTTAGAAAAATACGGAATACTGAAAAGGAATGAACTTCATCGAACGTTAATGAGTATGCATGGTAGATGGTTAGGATCAATGTGGATTCTCGTACTTCCAACACCTTTAGTTTATCTGTTTAATTAGTTATGTTTCTATAAGCTTTAGTTTATTATTTAGTTTAATTTAATTAATTAGGATTCGTTAGAATTCCACTCCTTTTCAGCATTCCTTATAATCTTCTTAGATTAGGAGTCACAAAAGCCCCAAATCTTTGCATGGATGCAATGTATGTATCTAGAATGTGCCAAGGTTGTAGTGTGTTTTGTGTTTATGGATTCCTAGAATGACTTAGAAGTCTAGAATGCGTATGAATGAATGAATGAAATCATCATGGGATATGTACCAATGTACTATGAACTACTTCCTAAGACATGAGCTAATATGTAGTACATGTAAGCATCAAATCAAAGTATGGAAGTAAAAGTATGCTTGCTGTGAATAGTGGACAGAATAGTAGCATGATCTTTTTGGAAATGAAAAAGAGGGGTTAGGAATGTTTTCAATGCATGATTGTTTTATGGAGATCTTCCTTATTGTGTCTAGAACACAACTCAAAAAGCCAATCTTTAATAACTATCACAGTTTGAGAGAAATCATATAAACAATAGAGGTTATTCAGAAACATAGTCCGTACTGTCGACTGAAATGTTAGAAAATCTTAGAAAATAAAAACTAAAGATCTAGAGGCCCATATTATACAAAACGTTCCCTAAGACATTGAAGTTCAAGGGAAAAATAAGTTGGGACCACTCTTTTTGGAAAAGTTTTCTGTAAAACAAGTTGAAAGTCAACCTAGCTGCTGTGACAGCAGATGTAGAATGTTTGGAAGGAATGTTTGAACAAAAATGGACCCCTTTCAAGTGCTTCCAAGTCAAGCCAAAAATCATGAGTGTTCTATAATGAGTTATAAAGACTTTCCAAGTGGTCTTTCATCCATATATTGAGTATTGAACCCAAAACAATTCTTTGAAATCAAACAACTCACTATTTTGAAGATTTTTTTGAGAGAAATAAGGTTTATTTCTTGAAATCAAAATGAGGGGATTAAGAGGGGGGTTTTGAAATAGGGGGTTTTGAAAATATATTTTCAATACTTAATGAAGATTATAACCACTTAAAATGTCAACATTTGACTCACATCAAGAACCTCCAAGATTATTGGAAAGTATTGTTTCCATTTTAAAGACAACTTCAAGAATACATAGGAAGGTATTGAAGTTGAAATCATCATCTATCAAACATGTTTTTGAGGTCAAGAGCTACTATCCATAAGGATTCACTCACCTCAAACTTCATTTCATCATCTAGATGATGATAGACTAGCAAGTAAATAAAGAAAAATAATAAAAAAAAGAAATGAGGTAAGAGGAGATGAACAAAATATAAACAAGCAAATAGATAGCAATCAATAGATGATATTCATGATGTATTGGACTTGTAGTTTGGTGTATCACTCATATATGGTGACATTGAACATGGAAGTAGCTTCCTTTCTCTTAAATACTCACTAAAATGGTGGTTGGGTGTATTGAATATGAATTAAATGGAAGTAATGAAGTAAAAACAAAGTTTAGAACTCAGTCTTTTTGTTTGGAAATCAAAGAAATAAGCTTCTTTTCTCTCTATTCTAACCTTATCTCTACAACTTTTTCTCTTAAACTTTTCAAAGCTTACATTTGACACCCCAAAATGAGAAGTCAAGGGGAGTTTATATAGGCCAATTTTGGGTAGTTTTGGGGTTTTAGAAGTACTCCCATTGGTCCCAAACATCTGTGAACATAGAACTACTTCGTTTTGATTTCTAATTAATCAAAATGAACCCCCAAAAGAAATTACAAAAAAACACCATTCCGGAGGAGAGTGCCGCGGCGATACTGGGCCTGTGCCATGGAGGTAGTGGGCCAGTGCCACGGTGCCACTGCTCCTCATTCATCCAGATAATTCTTTTTAGGCCCCCAGAGGTTCCGGTATTCGCTAAAAGACCCTATTTTGTCCGAAATTCCTAGAAAATGCATACAAACTCCAAATTGAGGTTGTGATATACTGTTGGAAAGGTAATGGAGTCTACTTTACATAAAAAATAGTTCGGAGATAGGTCACCTTGAAATGTTTTGCGGTATTCGAAATAAAAGCCAATTTGATCGCCTTTTTCACCTTCGGAAATTCATAATAAATTCGTTTTAAATGCAAAAATTGTGTGCGATATACCGTCGGAAAGCTATTGACCTCTAGTATACATGAAAAATGTTTGAAAAATGATACGACACTCCGGTTTCAAAGTCAACTTTTGGTCAAACTGGTCAAACTTGGGATTCCCGGGAAATTCTGGAAACCTTTGGGAGCTCCCAAGAGCTGACGTTTTCGTTCAATTTTCTTTTAAAACATATTTTAATACTTTCCACATGATCTAGAATGATCTCGGAACTTTTTGGCAAATTTGGACGACTCAGGTCAAACTTAGTCAAACTTGGTCAAAACTTGGTCAAACCGATCAACGGGGACTTTCTGGGAACTTCCGAGACTTCCGAGGGTCTCTGGGAGCTGACGATTTCATCTGGTATTGCTTTAGAACTCATTTTATTATTTTTCTTACAACGTAGCGCATTTCCAGAACATTTGGTCTGAATCCGAGAGCGTTCGGGCTTTCAAGGTTATTTTGGTCATTCTAAGCATTTTGAGAGATAAAACTAACTTCTAGGAGTCCTTTTTGAGTCTTTTACGATCATTATGAACCACCAAGCTATGGGTTTCCTAAATCTGATAGCCGACAAAATGGGGTGTCTGCAACTTCCTGATCAGATCCTTGAACATGTGATTGACCATGCGTTGATAGGTTGCCCCGACGTTTTTGAGGCTAAAGGACATCACTTTGAAGTAGTACATTCCTTGATCTGTGATGAAGGAAGTATTCTCTTCGTCCCCGGGATATATGCTAATCTGATTGCACCCCGAATAGGCATCCATGAATGAGAGGAGCGCATGACCGGCTGTGGACTCCACAAGGAGGTCTATCCTGGGTAATGGATAGCAGTCTTTGGGGCAACCTTGTTCAGATCAGTGAAATCTACACACATTCTCCACTTTCCATTATTTTTCTTGACTAGTACCACATTTGCTAACCAGTCGGGATAGTGGACCTCTCGGATGGAATTTGCTTTCAAGAGCTTCTCGACTTCTTCACATACTACCGCCTGTCTCTCGGGCACCATACCCCGCCTCTTTTGTTTAACCGGTCAGGAATCCGGGTTGGTATTGAGAAGGTGAGACATGACCCGGGGATCTATCCCAGGCATATCCTCATGGCTCCAAGCGAAGACGTCCTGACTTTGCTGCAGGAACCAAACCAGCTCCTCCTTGAGGCCTGGTTCTAAGAGAGTGCCAATGCTGACGGTCCGATCGGGAATCCGAGGATCCAACACCACCTATTCCAGCTCTTCCATTGGACCTACTCTGTTACTTTTGTCTCTAGGGTCCATCTCTTAAACGTTTAGCGTTTCTATAATGGCTTCCCGGCGCAAAGAACTGACATAGCAACTCCGGGCGATGGCTTGGTCTCCGCGTAGGCTCCCGGGTCCTTGAGGGGTTGGGAATCTGACCACTAGGCTGTACATTGACATGACCGCCTTGGCCTTGTTGAGGGTTGACCTCCCAAGGATGACATTGTACGCAGATGGAGCTTCCACGACCATAAAACTTGCCAGTACAGATGCCTGCTGAGGGTAGGCTCCCATGAGTACCGGGAGCTCAATGGTGCCAAGCGGTTGGGTGCTGGACCCGTTGAAACCTACCAGGGGAGTGGCCACTGATCAGAGCCGATCCTTGGATATCCCAAGCTGATCGAATGCAGAGACGAGCATGATATCAGAGGAGCTACCCATGTCCACCAACACCCTTTTAACCATATAGTTTGCTACAGAGAGCGTCACCACCAACGGATCATCGTGAGGACAGTGCATGCCTAGCATATCCTCGGATGAGAATGTTAACACGTCGGTCAGGGGGGAACTGGTGGATTGGACATGCCAGACATCCGATTGGGATGCTCGAGCATGCCTCTTCCTGGCCGACTATGAATCCCCTCCGCCTGAAGTTCCCCCGGAGATTCCATTGATTTTCCCGAGGGGTCGCGGCTACTCGAGGTCCCGGGTGTCTTACCGAGGTCGTCTATCTGCCGCTACGAACTCGGATAGGTGGCCCTGCTTAATCAATTTTTCAATGGCAATCTTGAGCTTAAAACAATCCTCCATGTCATGTCTGTGGTCTTTGTGAAAGCAGCAAAACTTATCTCGGTTTCTCTTACCGGGCAAACTTTTCAGCTTTACCGGCTCTTGGAGGAGCCGTTGGGTTTCTGCGGTGGCCATAACCTCATGAATAGGCCGGGAAAGGGGTGTGAACTTGATCGAGGGCTGATCCCGACCACTTTTAGGCTGATCTTGTTTTATCTTCTTTCCCGAGCCCTTCTCAGAGGCATCGCGCTTCTGCTTTGATCCCGAGGACTCATCTTCTGCCAAACTAACGTGCTTGACCTTGAGGAATTCCTTGGTGTCGATGTACTTTTCGACCCTTTCCGAGAGTTCCACCAGGGTTGCTGGTCGGTCACGCTGAAACAACGTGGCTGCCTTGGTGTGTTGAACTCCTGAACAGAAAGCCATGACTGTAGCCATTTCATTCAGATTATAGATCTGGAGCTTCTGTTGGTTGAAATGATCCACATATTCCCTTAGGGATTCCCCTTTTCGCTGCTTGACGGTCAGCTGCTGGGTGTCTGGTTGTGACCGGTCGAGTATTCCCACAAACTGGCTGATGAAACGTTTTGAAGTTATCGATCGTTCGGGGTTTCAAAGCATGGAACCACTGTGCGGCTGGCCCTTTAAGAGTGCTAGGAAAGGCCATGCATAATAACTCATCGACCATGGTAACCAGGGCCATTTGAGCTTTGTATGTGCAGACACGGTCCACTGGGCTCCCTGCACTGTCATAGGAGCTAAGATATGGCAGCTTGAATTTTCTCGGGATGGGCAATCCCGTTATCTGGGCGGTATAGGGTGACTCGGTCTCTGTGTTGGTGAGATCTTGGCCAGATTTACGATTCAACTTTTTGATTTGATGCTGCAAGTCCTCGATCTGGGCCTTTACATCTTTCCCGGTTCTCTTCTCCATATCCGAGCGGTACGTTGGGTCTTATGATGAGGCCTTCCCCTCAAAATGCGTCGTCCTCGGGGATAGTACCCGGCTCTAACTCAGGGTAATCGTGTGCCTCAGATCTCCCCGACTTCTGACCGGAGGGTTTTTGGCCGATTCCTGGGCCTTTTGTCCAGATTCCTCCCTTCTGGTGGCACGTCGTTTGTTGATAATATCTCTAGCATCTTCCACCCGGTGAGGATTGGTCTGGACTTGCCGTCTGGTATGCCTTGGCACTCTACTATGATCACCATCCCTGTCGCATTCCGAATTCGACGGGGACACTGGCGCAGAATGGGTATGGTTCCGGACTCGTGTGGGCTCCCAATCGGGAACGCTTTTCCCAGACTGGTTCTTGGATTAGGGATGTTTTTCCTGTAGGGCCAACAACGTTTCAATTTGTTGTTGGGTTTGTTGCTGGCCTTCCAGAAGTTGCATGAGCGCCGCTGTTACTTGCTCGGAGGTCATGGAGGTGGCCTGTTGCTCGAGTTGTAAGTTCTCATGACCGGCCTGGGCGGTATTCTTTTTACCCATCTTCGGTGGCATGTTGATCAGCCAAGAAATTTGTTGGTGAAAAACTTATCGTTTCCCACATACAGTGCCAAGCTAATGATGCCAAAATTGGTAAGAGAGGTTTAGAGAGTGAGACAAGAGATTGTATGTGGTTCGGTCCCGTTAATGAGGTGACCTACATCCATGGTTATGTCAGTTCGCTTTCACTAGCAGATCACCAGTAGTGTTTGGTGAGCCAACAGAGTAGGCGGCACTACCAGAAACCGACCGGGTTTATGCGTAACAGTGAGTTGTTTATATGGTATTCTTTAGAGTCAGAATGCGATCCCCTTTAATGGGGGTGATCGGCCTCTTTTATAGGTGCAAGAGACCACCCGTACATGGTAAGTTCATAGATTAGGAAGCCTAATCTAATTACAAGTTGATTAGCATGATTCAAGGGGAGTTTCCTAAGTGGTTTAGGAAACTACTTGCTCCTTCCATTTAGTCTTCTAGCTAGGATAGGAAACTGTCTGGGGGCTTGTTGGGCAAGCCACCGTCTCTTCTGAGAATGGGCCCCTGCGGGGCCGGTTCGGAATGAACGCCCAGACTGTGGATCAAACCGGGCGGTTTCGTCTAACGGCCCGGGATGACTGAGTAGTCAGCCCAGATTCAAGGTGACTTGGTTTCTCTTTGCTGAGGTGGTGAGGCTTGACTTTGACTCGATATTTTTGTGCATATCAGATATAAATCATTCTATTTTGCCTTAAAAAAAACCCGCGGGCTGCCCCGCTGACCCGCGGGTTTTTTTAGGCAAAAAAAATATTCATTGGATATACTCACTCTAGAGCATGATCGTATATATGTATACATTATAAAAATATATGAATTAGTCATTCTCCAACCGTTTTATTAAGAATTAATCCAACATAAAATTTAGATTAGAAAAAGATTTTTGATTAGGCATTTTAATTAGAAATAGATGTTTTTACTCAATTAAAATTTTTTAATGCCAAAAGTACCGTTAGTCACATGGATACTAACACACACACGCACACACACACACACACACACATATATATATATATATATATTCGTATATCTATACATATATAGATATTGATTTATATGATATTTAAAGTTAATGACATTAACTGTTAATGGGATAATGTTCCCTTCATTCAAGGGATTTCCTTAATTTGCTTACTATTATCTATTGGTTGAAATTCAAATCATTTCATATATTTATCAGACTTATTTGGTGGATTATGATTGTAATTAAAATATATATCATAATTATCTTTGCGGCTGTGTATATGTATAATTGGATTGTTGGAGTTACTGGATAAAAATTTGATTAGATTGGGAAGTGCTTCATATTCAGTAAAAAGTTATTCTTGTCAATAAACTGAGTAATTAATGTTACTTGAATATTTTCGCATGTAAAAATTGAGAAATTCTCATTATTTTATGAAATTTCTAATCAAAAAACTGATAAATTCTCACTCTATTGGGATTTTTTTATTTAAAAATTTGAGAAATTCCTACTCTGTTGGGAAACTTCTCATTCAAAAAACTAATAAATTCCCATTATTTTGAGAAATCTCTTATTAAAAAACTAAGAATTTCCTTCGCTGTTGTGAATTCTCAATCAAAAAATTGATAAATGCATCATTGTGTATTGAGAATCTTTATATTAGAGTGTGAAGATTCTCTCGCCCTTGATTTTGTCGCTTCTGAATCTCGCCGGATGTCTTTGATCGCCACCAAAATCGTTGTGGCAGGGGGTTTCGTTTGAAGATGCAGAGGATATGATTTGGGATTCTTTAATAGGAGATGAAATCTCTCTCTTCCTCTCTCTCTCCCTAGTAGAGATCTCTCTATATATATATATTGGGTTTTGAATTTTGAAAATCAGATCCTTGATATATATATATATATATATAGAGAGAGAGAGAGAGAGAAGGGGGGGGGGGGGGGGGGGGAGATAATATAGGGGTATTTATGTCTTTAACAACACAAAGGGACTAATTTCTAGATTCAAATATAAGAATGACCTATTTCTCGAAAAAGCTAGGATTAAGGACTAAATCCTATTTTACCCTTATAGACAATTGGCAATCAGTCCCTCATTACCCATAATATATAGTCATAAGGACATCCAAGATTCATGTTACAACACAAAGTCCGTATATAGGTATTCTTTTTATAGTAATAGGTCCCATGACCTAATTATTCATCCATTTTATTGACTTTTTTACTCTTAATATACCTGTATAAGATGAATAAATATTATATATTGTAAAACCCTATATTTTTATATTATATAAATAAGACCTTGTATGCTTCTTGTAACACTTGTATGAGTTTTTCCTTGCCTTTGGTAGAATTTGAATACCAATCGATTGGCAAGATTACCAATCGATTGCCACTTTTATCAATTGATTAGAGCATTTATACCTAATACCAATCGATTGCCATTTATGCTAATCGATTGGCAACAACTGGGCAGATTCTCTTGCCTTGGCTGGGGAAAGGCCACGTGAACATTTCCCATCTATATATACTATCCCATTTTGGGCGTATTTCTATTTCTAGAAAACAAAGAGAGTGAGAGGGAGGGTTGTGTGTGTGGTTATATATATTTTCACATATATATCTATATACACACATATATATACATCCATACACTCACACACACTGAGATGGACAGAAGAAAAGAAGAAGAATAGAAGGAGACAAGAAAGAAGAAAGAGAGAAGACAGAGTAGAGAGAAGAGAATAGAGAAGAGAGAGAGAGAAAAAAGCCATTTAAGCTTCCAAAGCTTCAATACACATTCCCAAACACACCCTAGACCCCTAAGGTGAGTTTTAAACTCACTTGGTAACTTATCATTGATGTTAGGACTGGTTTGAATGAAGAAATGGAGCTGAAATCATGTATTTACTGTTTTAAATTTCTGGACTATCTTCACTGTAATGAAGACGAAGTCCCAATTGATTGGGACTTTTTCCAATCGATTGCCATCATTTGAATCCCAATCGATTGCCATCATTTGAGTCCCAATCGATTGACATCTTTTCCCAATTAATTGCCATCCTTAATATCCCAATCGAATGCCAATTTTAGCAATCGATTGGCATATGATCCAATCGATTGGACTTTTTCCCAATCGATTGTTACTATTTTTATACCAATCGATTGAACCCCTGTCCCAATCGATTGGCAGTTGCAGAATACTATTTTACTTATTTTGTTTATATGATAACTGTTTAGTTGTTCAATTACTGTTTAGTACTCCCAGCATGCTATATTGTTGTAATACAGATGTGATAATGAGATAATGCGACATAGGATCATAGTAATGACAATATTAATAGATAATGGTTGTGACGTTAGACAACGTAATAATTGTGAACTTTTGGAGTTATCGTTCATTTCATTCAGAGTAGTCTGGCCACATTGGAATTATCATGTATCGATGTTAAAGTTGAACTTAAGTAGGTTTGTTAAGATTTGGGAATCTTGCGTGGGCGGACTTTGGTCGACCATATGTTCTTAAAAGCGGTAGACAGACAAAGGTGTCTATGACTTGCGGTGGACTGGACCATTTACCCTAAGATAGCCAGATGATCTAATCATATGTTCTTAAAAGCGGTAGACAGACGAAGGTGTCTGCGATTGTGGTGGACTGTGATCACTGGTAGACGTCGCTAAGTCGTGGCTTTAGAATGATGTACTATTGCTTGAAGCGTTATATCCCTGTAGTGTGGTGAACTGAGCATATGTTCTTAAAAGATGGGAATGGACTGACGTGGTATCCACGACTGCGGTGGACTGTGCATATGTTCTTAAAAGCAGTGGATGGAGCAATGGTGTATTTATAGAGTTGAACTACCATCGAGTCTGTTCCCCTAACAGAACATGTTGTTGGTCTTAAAAAGGGTAAGATGTTAGTAATGGATGATCAGTTTGATTAAAGGAGTTATCCTCACTGAATCTTAATGGTTATCGTTTATAACTTGTTATAGCTTCAATAGTTGATACCTTGTTAGTATCTAATTCACTCAACTTTCAGTAAGCTAACGGCGTTTATGTTGTTGGACATTTCTACGTTCCAGCGCATCCTGGTTATGACCATGCAGGTGAAGGATCTGCAGGAAAAGACTACTATATCGGTCACGATGTCCTTGTGGAGGATCATCCTGACAGAGGTCAGACAGTGCGAGACATGCAGATTGAGCAGCAGAGATTTGGGACCCAGGACCCGGAGGTGATACGTCACGAGATGATCTACCATAAGGAGACCTTCAAACTCATCGAGGATGATTCATTGCAGATGTTATGAGATCGTTTCTCTTATCAGGTTCTACTTTTAGAGGTTAGAGTAATGCCTCTGCCTCCCCGATGGAGCCACCACCCCAGACACCTCCACCCCCACCAGAGGAGGATATGGTTGATGGACCCCCAGCAGAAGAGGACCCGGAGGATGATGATTCGGATGATGATGACAGCAATGATTACGATGAGCCAGGGATGACGACGAGGATATGGAGGATGAGGAGGATGAGGACACCGATGACGAGAACCAAAGTATGATCTAGAGGAGGACCCCGAGGACCCAGTTAGTATGGATGTGCCAGTTGGCATTGATATTGTAGTAGCAGAGGGTTATTCGATAGAGGACGTGGCTATAGTAGATGATTATGTGGGTGATGACGCTGTGGTACCAGTCTTACCAGGCGGAGTTATAGCATAGCTGGCAGCAGAGTGGGCTGCACACCCCCATGGATTTGAGACAGGTGCACCAGAGTTGGCATAGGCTATGGCATAGGCTGAGGCACTTACAGCTGCATTCGATGCGGCCCAGGCTGACATGGCTGTCGATGTAGGAGACTTGGGAGTTGTTGTGGAGCATGATAGACCCGAGCTGGTTGAGGATGTTTTAATAGAGGATGGGGACATGATGGGTGATGATGACATGGATGAGGACGATGTTCTGTCCGAGGTTGCCCCAGATGACGAGGCTTCCATCTATGGATCTGATGTGGATAACTTTTGAGTCCAGTACATTTAGGACTTAGGCTGTTGACTTATGACTTCAGGACATGTTGTCCACTTACTTTTGTCGCTTATATAGACAACTATTGACCATCGCCCTTTTTGTATAGGTAGCCACCAGTGGTGGTTTATTTATACTTCTTTTGCTAGATCTTGTATAGGATCATGTACTATTCGATACACAGATGATCTGTTGTGTACTCTGATGTACATCTTTTGGGTATATATATGTGTGGCAGATCATTTTTGATGACTTCTGTTGTCGTCTCATTATTTATTACATGTGTGACTTAGATTTGTACTATGCTTCTCGTTGTTTTAATTGTGGTTGTTCCCTGAGAAGATTGTCAGCTAATCGTTAGATCTTTCATAGGTACACCTCACACGAAACACTATGGTTGGACCCATGAGATATCAAGCGTGATTAGGAGCACCTATTCCTAAGGGTATGGACCCAACCGGAGTCTTTGAAGCGTTCATGCAACGGATGGAACACGTTGGTAACACCTACAACAATGCCACCCATCGAGCTAACAATGGCCATAACCACGTTGTTTCTCCAAGACAAACATGCGATAAGTTATTGGAACAATTTCGTATGCTGCGACCCGAGAAGTTCGACGGTATGGCAGAATTGTGGAAGGCCGAGCAATGGATATGAGAGTTGGAGCTAATCTTCGAAGCCCTAGAGTGCAGTGTGTTGGGAATATGCCCTCAAACCAGTTAGATGGATAATCGAATATCTAAATGCATTTATGCATGTTAGTTCATGAGATGAATATTAGACTGAAATCCTTAAACAACATTGCATGTGGTTCATTTGTGTATGCGATTACACATGTGAGATATGAATCACAAATCCTTGTTGTTTCAAATAAGTCACAATGGATGATAAGTCTGGATAACTTATCAGGTATACACTATAGCATGATTAACGTCTACGGGGTAGAATGATGAATCTCATTCATAAGAGTCTTTGACTCTTGGTTAATATGCTAGTGCACTCGGTGCATTGACGGACCTGAGTTAAACCTATTGACACCTAAACGCTGTCACCGTCAATAGGAACTCAAAACTTGTATAGGGATACATGTCCTTAATCCTGAGACAGTTATGAACGCAAGTTGTATGCTTGATTGCTTTGACTTACCAATCAGTGAGGTCTTGCAAGATCAACACCTGGGTATCTTGGGTAAATCAGGTATACAATGTTACGAACATATATTGTCAAGATAGAATTCTACCCTCTTCTATAAAACGAAGAATAAGTATTCCCTCGAGAATGTCACTAGGAGTGATTACTGAGAGCTGGCCAGCCTTGTCAACAAAGTGTTATTGTTGACATGTTTAGTAATCCAAGCGTAGTGAATGATACTTGAGGAATATAAGATGTACTATCTATTGGGTCGACAGTATCTTAACACATACATCCCAATGATAGATACGAATACTGCCTGGTAGAGGGACATCCGTATCATATTATACAAGTCTAGCAATCACTTATGTATGTGTGATTATGTTCTTATGTACTGGAGTGCAATTATCATTTTATAGTGGCATTAATGATAATTGATTAATTATTGATTCCTTAGTCAAGAGTACTGACTAGATGAACTAATAATTAATCGGAGCCAGTAATTAAGAACCTAGGAGGTCCCACTCTTAGCTCCGCCAGAATGCTTGGAAAGGCAATTGAGGATGCTGTCAAGACTGGTTCGATCGATCGAAGTTGTTTTGATCGATTGAAGTCTAGACAGGTTCGAACTTGGTCGATCGATCGACGGTTCGATCGATCGAAGTCACTTCGATCGATTGAAAGTAAGGTCGGTTCTGGGAATCTATAAATAGGGCAGCTGCGTTCTGGGAAAGAAGTTCGTCGTTTTAACGTCCCTAAGCTGCTGAAACTGTTTTAGGGTTCCCAAACCTTCTTCATCCTCTCCATTAGAGATCCCACCATCTCTAGCCTCTCTGGGAAGCGTTCGAGGAGACATAAGAGTGAAGATCACCTAGAGGTTGTTGCTGGACATTGCTAAAGGAAGCCATCTTCAGAATTGGGTTCAAGACCTAAGGTATATTATTCTTGCACCCTTGTACACATCTAAGGAGTTGACGAGTAGTAGATCCAGGGATACCAAAAGTTTTTTATAACTAGACTTTTTCCGCTGCGCGTTTAAACTTTGATTCAAACCGTTTTTTACCAACAATTGGTATCAGAGCCACGCTCGTTTGGATCTTTAGATGTGTTTTTGGAACACTAGTTTTGATTTGCATGTTGGTTTTAGAACTGTTTTCGAAACTGCATCATCACAGATCTGTTTGCAGCGTTATCACAGCAGGATACAAATCTGTGATTGCATAGGATGCAAGGCGGGTTCGATCGATCGAAGTAGTCTCGATCGATCGAACATCCTCTGTACTCAAGCGATCTAACGGGTTTCGATCGATCGAACGTTTCAGATGTTCAATCGATCGAATGTAGTTCGATCGATCGAGAGAGGCTCTTTGTCAGGTTCTCTGTTTCACAGTGTTAAAGTTTTTTTTAAAAAAAATTAAATACTTTAATTTTAAAATATTCTGTAAATTTTTCAAATCACTGTGTGAAACAGAATGTTCGAGCGATCGAACAGTGTTCAATCGATCGAAGGTTTGAGCGATCGAACGGTCTTCGATCGATCAAACTGTGACAGAGAGGTATGATGTTGTTTGAAGTTCTAAAACAGTATGTAAAGTGTTTATATATTGTGTGAATCAATTAGGGGTTCCAATAGTTACGTATAATTGTTATATATGTGTGGATGTGCATACGACTAACCCTTTTGCAGCAAGTTAGTCACTATCTCCCGTGGCACCAAGTTTTCTAAATTTTTGTGTTTAAATGTTTTGAGATTGGTGTTTATTTTAATAATTGGTTTGGTTTTAAGGCATATGTAAAGGGCGCTGCGACTTCAATCCTACGAAAAGGAAAGTCGCATCGGTTTTCCTAGCCTTTTTATTTTATTACTGCAATTTCTTTTTCTAGAAAAATTGTAAGCTTCGAAAGAAGCATAGGACCAATGTAATAGAATTAGGAATTCCATGAAGATGGAACAAGGAGCCGTTGTCCATGAAGATGGAGCTGGAGGCGACCAAACCAAGAAGGAGGTTCTATGGAGATAGAGCCATGGGAGATAGAGGCATTGTTTGAATGCCTATATTTCATTTTAGTTTTTGTTTTAAGTGCTTGGTTTGTGATTGGCATATAATACATTGTTGCATGCACATAAAACAAGTTTTCTAAAATAAAATTCAAAAACCATTTTCAACACATTAGTAAACATTGGATGTTTATGGGTAATGTGAAGAAATTTTTTTTAAAAAAATTCCTATTAGTTCATTGTAAGTATGAGAAATACTCCGTGTCACTCATTTATGAGTGATCATTCCATACGAAGGGTATATCTTATTGATTACTAGATATGAACTTCTTATAAAATCTAGTGGGAGAGGGACTTAGTTTTATAACTCCCACGGTCTTCCATAAACGGTTCATTGTAAGGTGGATAGTATATTCTGTGTCACCCAACCATGGGTGATCATTCCATACGGAGGATAGACTATTCATTGGTTACTAGATATGAACTTCCTTATGATAGAATCAATGAGACGCGTTAGAGGGTGACCACTACACTGAGGCACTACTTGAGGCGGTTGTCATTGGATTCTAGTTAATGGTGAACACTAGCTAAGCTATGGGTAAGGGATTCCACACGGAGCATTATCCAGAAACTTAGAGACCAAAAGTTCAGAGTTGCATGACATTCATGATGGGTTTCCCAATCAGGCTATGAGGTTATGATCGCCACACGGAGACTTAATTTCATAGGCTTGACATCCTGAAGACAATTCATGAGTTGGTTAAGGGAATTCCAATGTATCATATAAATTGTCATATTTATGATTTCCATAATGTAACTCTGTTATATTATTTGTATTTCAGATTCGTTATGTCTAGCCCACTTGCTAAAACCATGATCCAGAATAAGCTAATTGGAAACAACTACGTTGAATGGAAACTAGAACTGGATGAATTATTAATTGCTAATGGATGTAAATACGTTCTTACCATTCCCTGTCCACCTATTTCATACCATGACACCCCAACTGATCTTGCGGATCAATATTGGCAGTGGATAAGATTTGATGGTATAGCTCGCTCTAACATCTTAGACTCTTTGTCTGATGTGTTGAAGCAGCAACATCAACCTTTGAACACTGCCCGTGCTGTAATATTGAACCTCGAGGAGATGTTTGGGGAACTGAGCCGTACTGCAAGGCTTAGAGCCTTGGAGTTAGTCATGGACACCAGAATGTTGGAAGGAACTTCTATAAGAGAGCATGTTTTTAAAATGATTACTTATTTCAAAGTAATGGAAGTTCTGGGTTCCGACATTGATGGTGAGACTCAAGTTGACATAATCTTGCATTCGTTGCCTTCATCATTCACTCAATTTAAAAAGGTTTTTAAAATGAGTAAAACAGTTTTTTCAACAAGTGAATTGATGAGCTCTCTTGAGGCAACGATGGATATAGTCAAAGAGGAGTCAAATGTTCAAAACATTAGAATGGCTTCATCTTCTGGAACTAAGCCTAAGAGCATAAGTTCAGAGAAGGAGAAGCAAGACTCAAGGATAGGTGAGCCTAACGCAATTATTAGGAAGAAGGCAAGACTTGGAAAGGGACAGGCTGGTGCTGTGCCAAAAGGAAAGTGTTTCCATTGTGGCATGAGAGGGCATTGGAAAAGGAACTGTGTGGAATACTTGACTGCCAAAAGGCAAGGGAATTGGAAAATAAGAATGTGCAGTGATTAGAAGATCTTGATTGCCTTTTGGGATCTGATGCAAGAGTTGCTATTAGATTAATAGTTTTATATTGTAATAAAATTATGGAGTTATTAGATGGATTTCAGTTTTGAATTAATGAATAATATTTATTCTTTTGATTTTGGTACTGAAATTCTTGATTAAAAGAAAGCGTTCTTTTATGTGATCTAAATAACTTGTCAAGCAAGTATCCCACCAATTTACTTTTTTTTTTTATATTATCTAATGTAGTATTTAAATGACTCATGGGTATTTTACCATCTAAAAGGATAGGACCTTCAACTAATTCTATAACTTTTGGTTTAGAGGTTAGATCATATTTAATCTAAATAGGATAAATGGGGAGTAAAGGAT
Source organism: Hydrangea macrophylla (assembly GCA_033977485.1). NCBI lineage: Eukaryota > Viridiplantae > Streptophyta > Magnoliopsida > Cornales > Hydrangeaceae > Hydrangea > Hydrangea macrophylla. The sequence goes on from CM066983.1 coordinate 52,114,169, forward strand.
TGGATCTTAAACTCTTTTGGTTGCTGAGACCATTGCCTATTTGTCAATCCTATTTAGAGAGTAAATGTGATCAGATCATATTAATCTAAATAGGATAAATAGGAGGTAAAGGATTGGATCCTAGACCTTTTTTGGTCACTAAGACCACTGCCTATTTGTCAATCCTATTTAGAGGGTAATGTGATCAGGTGATTTTTCTTTTTGAAAGATCACATGACCAAAGACTTATAAGAATTAGGCATACTCACGTATGTGGGCCAATAAACATTAGAGTTGAAAAGTAATTTCGGCTACTCTGGATACTGATATACATTTACTTATTGCACCTTCATCCTCAATTTTGAAGAAATTCAAAAGTTTTGGAATGAAGAGTAATTGGTAAAAGAATATCGTTGCTTTTTGATTTGATCAAAATGGTGAGTATCTATCTAATGTATTTATTGTCCAAAGGAGATAAAAATGAGATTCTTTCTCGACAGTCTACACCTAGTGCGCCTCCACGGGATGGTGTAGCAGGTAGAAGGAACTAATTTTTTAGATATGACTGGGTCATGGGATGAGTTATTTAGAGTTACTACTATTCCTTGTTTTTCTCGATGGAACTACAATGTATATACTGGAACTTATTCAAAAGCAAATCTTTTCGATAGACATCCCCAAAGTTGTGAAAAGAATGCGACTTCTTTCTCATGGTAACTTTGGATAAGGATGTCTAGCACTTTGGTGTAAAGAAATGATGAGCCTTTTTGAATCTAGATTAGAAGTATAATACTTTTGTAGTATTTCCAGAGAAAACAAAAGTTGGTTGGAGACCAAATTTTATAAAGGAAAGATAATATAAAAGAGTAAAGTAATTTATATCTTAAAGCAATCTATAAATCATCTAGAACTAAAATCTACTACCTCTTCATCTGTTCCTACATCGGCACTTCATTCTAGTGGGAGAATTCTTAGCGTTGCTAAAATCTCCTTGTGCATTGAAGTTTTGTGATAAGGAAGCTTTGGTATATGATTTGCATAAGTCTACGGACTTAACCAATCATCCAGAGATAAGGACATCTGTTTTGACTAGTTGGTCAAAATACTTTGGATTCGTCTAAAGTATGGATGTAGCTTAAGTGGATGTAAGGATCCTTGCACTAAGGAAGTGTGGTGGTGATTATGGTTCCCCACAATGATAACACCTTTATCATTACGAGATGTCAAAGTAGTGTTATCAATGGTTGAGGTTAAGTTTCTTCTGTATATTTGATATTTATGATCTCGGTGAGGCGAGCAATAATCTTTGGATTATGCTCATTCAAGATCGGGAAGTTAAGGTAATGAGATTATCTCAAACTTCTATATCATAAAGTTATTGGCAAGATTCAACGTAGAACATTTTGATAAAGGTTATTCACCTTTTGAACATAACCTATTGCTCTTTCAAGACTTGTAATCTTAGGATGCAAGATGAAAGCGGTCGCATGAAAGGTGTATCATAAGCCTAGGCTGTTGATAAACCTTGTATGTGATGTTAGGTATGGGATATCTGTTAAACCGTCGAGGTTGTTCACAGATATCAGTCCAAATGGAAGTTCAGTTCACTGAACTATCATAAAGCACATATTCTCTAGGGCTTGAGATAGAACTATATATGCTAGATGATGTTATTTTGGACTATGTTCGAATTAGCTTTATTGGATACATGTTTGGTGACGTCTTTTTGTCTAGGGATATAGTATAACATGGAGATGTTCTACTATGGATTGTTTCAGTCGATGATCATCAGTCCCTATGCAAAACCTTACGGGTTAAGGATTTTGACAAATCACGTAAACAATGTTGGTGTTTGTTTGTAACACTATATGGTTATGAGTGCAAGTGGGAGTTTGTTGGGAATATGCCCTCAAACCAGTTAGATGGATAATGGAATATCTAAATGCATTTATGCATGTTAGTTCATGAGATGAATATTAGACTGAAATCCTTAAACAACATTGCATGTGGTTCATTTGTGTATGCGATTACACATGTGAGATATGAATCACAAATCCTTGTTGTTTCAAATAAGTCACAGTGGATGATAAGTCTGGATAACTTATTAGGTATACACTGTAGCATGATTAACGTCTACGGGGTAGAATGATGAATCTCATTCATAAGAGTCTTTGACTCTTGGTTAATATGCTAGTGCACTCGGTGCATTGACGGACCTGAGTTAAACCTATTGACACCTAAACGCTGTCACCGTCAATAGGAACTCAAAACTTGTATAGGGATACATGTCCTTAATCCTGAGACAGTTATGAACGCAAGTTGTATGCTTGATTGCTTTGACTTACCAATCAGTGAGGTCTTGCAAGATCAACACCTAGGTATCTTGGGTAAATCAGGTATACAATGTTACGAACATATATTGTCAAGATGGAATTCTACCCTCTTCTATAAAACGAAGAGTAAGTATTCCCTCGAGAATGTCACTAGGAGTGATTACTGAGAGCTGCCCAGCCTTGTCAACAAAGTGTTATTGTTGACATGTTTAGTAATCCAAGCGTAGTGAATGATACTTGAGGAATATAAGATGTACTATCTATTGGGTCGACAGTATCTTAACACATACATCCCAATGATAGATACGAATACTGCCTGGTAGAGGGACATCCGTATCATATTATACAAGTCTAGCAATCACTTATGTATGTGTGATTATGTTCTTATGCACTGGAGTGCAATTATCATTTTATAGTGGCATTAATGATAATTGATTAATTATTGATTCCTTAGTCAAGAGTACTGACTAGATGGAATAATAATTAATCGGAGCCAGTAATTAAGAACCTAGGAGGCCCCACTCTTTGCTCCGCCAGAATGCTTGGAAAGGCAATTGAGGATGCTGTCAAGACTGGTTCGATCGATCGAAGTTGTTTCGATCGATTGAAGTCTAGACAGGTTCGAACTTGGTCGATCGATCGACGGTTCGATCGATCGAAGTCACTTCGATCGATTGAAAGTAAGGTCGGTTCTGGGAATCTATAAATAGGGCAACTGCGTTCTGGGAAAGAAGTTCGTCGTTTTAACGTCCCTAAGCTGCTGAAACTGTTTTAGGGTTCCCAAACCTTCTTCATCCTCTCCATTAGAGATCCCACCATCTCTAGCCTCTCTGGGAAGCGTTCGAGGAGACATAAGAGTGAAGATCACGTAGAGGTTGCTGCTGGACATTGCTAAAGGAAGCCATATTCAGAATTGGGTTCAAGACCTAAGGTATATTATTCTTGCACCCTTGTACACATCTAAGGAGTTGACGAGTAGTAGATCCAGGGATACCAAAAGTTTTTTATAACTAGACTTTTTCCGCTGCGCATTTAAACTTTGATTCAAACCATTTTTTACCAACATAGTGAGCTTGACAAGAGACGTCTAGCCGCGTTTCAACTGACTTACTCTGCCGCAGACTGGTGGGAGGCCGAGAGAGCCACAATTGGGATTGACGCTGCAAGGAGAATGCCTTGGGAAGCATTCAAGACTCGATTTCTTGAGAAGTATTTCCCCGAGGATGAAAAAGACCAGCAAGAGAGAAATTTCCTGAGTCTAACTCAAGGGAACTGGACGGTCTGGGAGTATACCACACAATTTAAGCGACTTTTCTGCTTCACTCCACACATGATACATACCCCCGCCAAGAAGTCCAAGCGATTCCATCAAGGACTTAACCCACACCTCCGACACATGATGATAGGCCATCTGGGCCAGTCGTTTGAAGGGATTGTCCGTCTCGCTTCAAGTTTGGAAAATGATGCTTATTTTGTGTAAGGACCACAAGCGAATCGACCTCTACCCAGAACCTTCCAACCGAGGAACTTTCTAGCGCAGTCATCAAGGAGCAATTAGGGATGGAAACCCCAGATTAACAACTACCAAGGAAACAAGCGCACATGGAACAGGACAAGGAAGCCCCAAGCTAACTTTCCTCGGTAGCAGAATCAACAGTGAGGACCACCTCAGGCATAGCTTGCCGCCCAGGCCTAGGGGTGAAACGGTTCGGTTCAGTTAGATTTTTTTGGTTTTTTGGCACTAAAAAAATCGACCGACTATGCTTGATTAGGGCGGTTTTGTCGGTTTTGCTCAGTTTTTCTCGGTTCAATTCGATTTTTGGCTTATTGTATATTTGAAAAAACCGACCGAAAGCCTCGGTTTTTCGGTTCGGTTTCGGTTTTTGATTTTTGTCGGTTTGGTTTCACCCCTATGCCCAGCGACAGAACACTGATGGATGTTTCAACTGTGGAGTGCCCGGACATATTGCAAAGTATTGCATAGCTCCCAAGACCAGCCACTGCAATGACCTCGTCTGTCACAACTGTAACAAGCCTGGTCATATAAGCAAGGATTGTCAAGCACCTCGTGGAGGCTACTATAGAGTGCCCACCCAGGGACAATAAGGACAGCAAGGATAGATTAGGGTGAATGCCATCATCCCTGACAATGCAGGATACGATGCTGAGGAACAACAGAACTTGGAAGCTACACTCATTTTATTTCACAGTCAAGTTAGAGCTTTGTTTGATATCGGTGCTGCCTGTTCTTTCATAGCAATTAAGATTGTGCATGACTTGGGTTTGGTACCCCTAGTACTTGAACCGACCCTTAATGCCGTTTCGTCCTTGGGAGTGACTATTAAATTAGGTAAGGTGTGCAAGGATTATCCCTTAGCCCTAGAGGATAGAAATCTCCCTGCAGACTTAATAGTTTTGTTAATGTTTGAGTTTGACGTGATCCTAGGAATGGACTGACTTACTAAGTATGGTGCCAATCTGGATTGTGTTAGTCAGACCATTTTCTTTTCGACACCTAGTTATCCGCAAGTCAGATTTTAGTGCCAACCGTTGAGCGATATGTTCACTACGAGCTGCTTAGCCGCGATCGAGACTTCAAGTACAGAGCTTACTATCAACCAGATCCCCGTTATTCAAGATTTTGAGGATGTATTCTGAAGTATCTCGGGACTTCCATTGAAGAGAGAGATAGACTTATGCATTGAGTTAGCACCCAGAACATTGCCGATTTCCAAGACCTCGTATCGGATGGCACCAACAGAAATGCTAGAATTGAAGAAACAAGTTCAAGAACTTGAAGACTTAGTTTTTGTTCGCCCGAGTACGTCACCTTGGGGAGCACCAGTCCTATTCGTGAAGAAGAAGACAGAGAGCTACAACTCTGTATCGACTACAGAGAGCTGAATGAGGTCACGATCAAGAATAGGTATCCACTTCCCCGGATAGTTCAATCAATTATAAGGATCAAGGATATTCTCGAAGATTGATTTGCGTTCAGGTTATCATCAGTTGTTAGTTCGACCAGAAGATATATCAAAGACTGCTTTTAGGACTAGGTATGGACACTATGAGTTCTTAGTGATGTCTTTTGGATTGACCAATGCCCTGGCAGTATGCATAGACCTAATGAATAGTATTCAGACCTTATCTGAATTAATTCATTATTATATTCATCGATGATGTCACGCCCCGACGTGGCATAAATATGGAAAGCGTTTAATTTCCTTTATGGACCCGTAGGTCGCGACATTTTGAAGGATCGATTCCGTCCCAAACGTCAACAACAAAAACATAATAATCAGAGCAGAGCAATTAGGACTTACAAATATTTTCTAACTTATTACATATTACAATACGGGGTCAACTAAGGCACAAGCCACCTTAAGACAAAACAAAATCTATCATCTATTACAGTCATCCTTATTACAGAATTCAGTTAATAACTTAAAACATATAAAAGTAAATTCTCTTTCCAGTAGGAATTCTCAGTTTGCGTAGTTGTAATGTTCCGCTCGATCAAAACCTGAAAAGCCTGAACGCGAATGTCCAGGGCGCATCAACGCCGTCAGCTTCAAGAAGCTGGTCAGTATTAAAAACATAACTTTGAATGTAACACATACTCATTTACCATTTTCCAATTCTCATTTAATCCAATAAGTTTACATTAAGGATAGGAGTTCATTTTGGAAAACAACCACAATATCATATGAAAGATATAATTCATATATGTGACCGTGTATGAAAACAATGGACCATCTCATCTTACCGACTCTTTTCTCTCGACAAACACAACAACCCACTATCTCACACCAGTATCCTTGTAATACTCCGATAGCCACACTTTAGCACAAGGGTGCCAGGGAATGTCCAGTTTGCCTCACACTTTGGTCCGGGGTACCAGGGAGTGTCCAATGCGTCACACTTTAGTACCTAATCCGCCTCGCAAATACCGGCGGTAACCTCACGCAGTATCCAGACTCGGGTACCAGGGAGTGTCCATAGGCCACACTTTAGCACTACCATGGGTGCCAGGGAATGTCCAAGTTCGGGGTCACACACTTTAACGCTTCCATGGACGTCAAGGAGTGTCCAGTTTTGCCACCATCGCATTACAAAGATACTCTCACCGCAATCTCAACCACAACACACTTTGGTACTCACTTACCAGGGAGTGTCCACAACACAATCTCAACCACACTCTCTTTACCACACTGACCATTACTATTTTCCACACTGACCAACACCCACACTCACCATGCATGTACAACTGACACCATATGTATGTCTTGAAACCACCCACAGAACATATGTAGTGCTATGAATAATAACAATGTATACTTTGAAAAGAATTGGATTCATAATTATTCCTAAAATGACCAATCATACCCAAAAGATAATTTGTTTTAACATTTTTTGCAAACAGAGCCTTAAAGACCCACAAGGTAACAACCAAACAGTTTCTTAACATGAAATAAGCAAAAACTAGAAACTGTCAGAAGTCGCGCGCGCGGGTCGCTCGCGCGACATGCCCAAATTTTGTTTTCTTTTATAAAATTTTTCCATTTGCCAGAATACAGGAAGATCGCGCGCACGGGTCACTCGCGCGGGCCGCTCGCGCGATCTGCCTTAATTTTGTTTTTCTTATTAAGATCTTTTCTATCTGCCTGAAACCACACGTCTTGCTCGCGCGGGCCGCTTGCGCGACCCTCGCTCGCGCGATCGCGCGCGCGAGTTTGTGCACTAGCTTCGTCTTCGTCGTTGAAACTCCCCTGTTTCAGAAATTAGGGGGTCTTTTGACCCATTTTCGAATTTGAAAGTTTATATGACATGTAATATATGGATTTCTCCGGTTTTTCACAAGGATTAAGAATCCTCAACTAATTTAACATGATTTCAAACGTAGCTCAAGAATTTTATGAAAAGCTAAAAGATGATAAAACTTCAATCTTAATATACTTTCTCAATTGAGTAAATTAAGCCTTAATACTTTAAACATATCATCTATGATATACAATCTTTCATAATCAACTCTGAAAACAAGTTTTGGTTAAGGTTTGAAAAATGATGATTTTGAAGTTCAAGCTTCTATGACGAAATTAGCAATGGTGGTTCATCTATACATACACACAATCAATAACTAAGCATAGAATTACATTTAAGGGTGAGTTTAAAATACTCACTGAAATAAAAAGATGAAGAGTATGTTGAGAAAGATAAGCAATCAAGAAATCCAATAGCAGCTTGCAAGATATGGTGATGAAGTTCCTCTCTCTCTCTAAAATTTTTGAAATTATGAACTCCCAAGCTTTTTCTTATCTCTCTATGTTTTGTTTACAAAAAAAATGAGCAGGAGGTGTGTGTGTGTGAATAGTGTTCATATAGAGAAAACCAAACTTGGCCACCAAGTTCAACCTCAAAGGCTCAACAAATTGATTAAAATTCAAAAGAACTAAAATCCTCAAAATACATATACGAATATACACTGATATATATAACTCCACAGTTAAGTCAAGAGCCAAATGTAGACTCCTAGGGGGCAATTGAAATTGTTTGGGAAAACAAGCTTTTGGCGCAAGATCAACATACACCACATAAGCTTAACCAAACAAATCACAAACAAGTTGTCTCAGAATCACTTAACATATTTGGCAAAATAGCTTATGGCATAACAATATACATGTATACAAATGCATTCCCAAACAAGGCCCTCTCAATCATTAGTTGCCATTAATAGAAATAAAGCACAAGTCATTTCACACTTTACGTCAATTCCAAACTCTGTGCAATTTTTGTTAGGAAACTGCGTTCCCAGAATCCGTTGACAGTGTATATAAGTTGGTACTGCAAAAATTTCGTGAAATCTATAATAACCCTACAAGGGCGGAACTAGGGTTACCTTGAACTGCAAAAACGGATTGCTGTAGTAGACGAATCGAGAACACGGGCTCGATAACAGCTCACGATCTTCTACCGTATTCCTCCGTTGCCAGAATATCGAACTGAGTGTGGGCTCTTTCGAAATCCTTTCTGTTTTCTGCTCTCCCTCTTTTTCGCTCTCTTTTCTATTCCGAGTTATAATTCTCTATATAGAAAAACGCTAGCTGATGAGAGAGCCAAAGCAGCATATATATAGGCTACGATAGGGGCCATAAGAAGTCAATAAGGAATAGGCTTCCTTATGGAATTAGGAAACCCTAATTCAAACTGAATCAGATTCCTATTTCCATAAATTATAATTCATACCACTAAAGAATTATAATTGCACTCCTACCCTTATCTCAAAAATATATTTCGAGCTCTATGTTATTAAATGCTTATTATCTTCCCATGTTAAGATTATAGATATCCATTAATTAAATATAATTACTGACAATCATATTTAATTAATTTCTTAAAATTCCTTGAGATCTTCTGCTTAACTTATCTGATATGTCGGATACAAAATCCACCTGCAGGGTTTGACATAATCAAAACTTATAAGCTTTTTCAAGGGGATATCATCAATCCCAAAATTGAGACATGGATTCCATCATTAATTAATATCCACCACACAATTAATATTGCCACCCAATCCAATGAGATATTGACCCATTTAAGGATCTCACCCTTTTGGGATCAAAGTGTAAATATCAAATGTACGTGTCTACAAATTAACTTAGGATTTAGAGCATAAGCACTCATAATAGCCATGAGGTATTAATTATCTTATAAGTCAGTATAAAGATAATTACCCCAAGTCAGTCCCGTTTAATACACAAAGTGTACCAGCATAGTGAGTTAAAACTATACCGCTTTCCGTAGTCAAGACAAACCTACTACAACACCATGCTGCAGTCCTACCGATGGTGTGTCCAATCTCATCTAAGACTGTAAACCAAAATCTTACATTCTATAATATCTGATGGCCTGATCTTCCGTATGTAAGCCGAACTCTACACACCAAACCACCTACTATATAGAATGAGAGACACACATGCATAATATTAAATAAATAATATAATACAAACATTGCCCACACAGATTCTAAAAAAAAATGGATTAACTGATTTTATTAAATGAATAATAAATCAACTACATAAAGCATGGCTTTTAGTATATATCCCTAACAATTTTAAAGCGGCGCGGACAGTTTTGAACATAAACTGGTATTTTCGCGGCGCGGTGTTCACCACAAAATACAGAAAATTCATTTTAACGTAAGAAATGATTTTCTGATTTTGTAAAAATACTGATTGAGTCAAAAGCAAACATTTTCACCGTTTTGAAATACAGTTTTAAAATCCAACACAGGTATCATTAATTTCCATAAAATTGTAGTTTGACCCCAAAAGGACTTAAGACATGAAACAAATTAATAGTTTGGTTCAATATGTGAGGGTTGTAATTGGAATAACAACAAACAATACATATTGATTTTAAATATGACAATGCAAATACAGATTAATTATGGAAATGTCAATAAAAATGCAGGTTGTTACACCCTCCCTCCCTTAAATAGGATGTCGTCCCCAAAATCAAGACTAGCTAGTCATAAAACAACTCTGGGTACTTCTTCCTCATCTCAGCTTCAACTTCCCACGAGGCTTCATTCTCGTCATGGTGATTCCACTGAACCTTCACCAATGGAATGTCCTTGTTTCTCAACTTCTTGATACTCTGATCTAAAATCTTCACAAGTCTCTCCTTGTAAGAAATGTTCTGACTCGTCTCAATATCGTCATAACTAAACACGTGCGAGGGGTCTCGTATGTACTTTCTCAGCATACTAACATGAAATACATTGTGAACCCCAGACATCTTCGATGGCAGCGCCAGTCGATATGTCACTTTTCTGACACGTTCCAAAATCTCGAACGGTCCGATGAAATGCGGAGCTAATTTTCCTCTCTTGAGACAGAAGCGGACTACTCCTCGGGTCGGTGAAACCTTAAGAAGTACGTGATCTTCGACGCTAAACTCCAAATCTTTCCGGCGTCGATCTGCATAACTCTTATGCCGGCTTTGAGCGGTTCTCATCCTTTCCTTGACCAAAGAAATCTTTTTGTTGGTTTCTCTAACCAAATCTGGTCCCAACAATTTTGTGTCTCCCACCTCTGCCCAACACAACGGAGAACGACATGGTCGTCCGTACAATGCTTCAAACAGAGCCATCCCGATACTCGTGTGATAACTGTTGTTATAGGCAAACTCGACCAGAGGCAAGTGCGTCTCCCAAGATTATTCAAAATCAATAACACAAGCCCTACGCATATCCTCCATGATCTGATTGACACGCTCAGTTTGCCCATCTATCTGAGGGTGAAAAGCAGTACTCATCTTGAGCAAGGTTCCCATAGCTTCTTGTAAACTTTTCCAAAATCCAGAAGTAAAACGTGCGTCATGGTCTGACACAATCGACACAGGTGCACCGTGAAGTCGAACAACTTGTTGTATGTACATCCGGCTCATTCTTTCTATCGGGTACATCATACTATAAGCAATAAAATGTGCCGACTTAGTCAGTCGATCCACGACTACCCAAATGGTGTCATGATTCTGCTGCGATCGAGGCAATCCCACTACAAAATCCATAGTTATATGTTCCCACTTCCAACCAGGAATAGGTAGCAGTTGCAATAATCCCGACGGTCTCTGATGTTCGGCTTTGACTTGTTGACACGTCAAACAACTGGATACAAATTCGGCCACATCCTTCTTCATACCTACCCACCAGAAATTTCTCTTCAAATCCTTGTACATTTTCGTTCCTCCTGGGTGAACTGTATATTTTGACTTATGTGCTTCTGCCAGAATATCATTTCTCAATTTCCCACAGTCGGGTACACATAATCTGCCTCTGCATCGATACCCTCTGTCACTTCCCACCTTCCATTCTGTCAGATCTTTCTCTGACATCTTCACAAACCACGCTTGAAACTTCTCATCTTCTTTTTTAGTTCCAATGATACGGTCGATAAGAACAGGTTGTAGGATAAGACATCTGAAAAGTTGTCCTTCTCCTTCTTCAGTACCCTGTACATTGAACTTTGCCAACATCTCCAATGCTCGCCATTCTCTAACCATTAAGGAGGCGATCGTCTCACGAGTCTGCCGACTCAAAGCATCAGCGACCACATTAGCTTTATCAGGGTGGTACTCTAACGTGAAATCGTAATCTTTGATCAGCTCCATCCATCTGCGTTGTCTCATGTTCTACTCTTTCTGTGTGAACAAGTATTTTAGACTCTTGTGATCGGAGAATAAATCAAACTTCTCACCGTAGAGATAGTGTCTCCAAATCTTGAGTGCGAATACTATGGCCGCCAATTCCAAATCATGAATGGGATAGTTTAACTCATTCGGCTTCAGCTGTCTAGATCTATAGGCGATAACTCTACCATCTTGCATAAGTACACACCCCAATCCTTGATATGACGCGTCACTGAAGATAGTGAACTTCTCATCAAGCTTGGGTATTGCTAGTACTGGCGCGGGAGTAAGTCTCTCTTTCAACTTTAGAAAGGCGCACTCATGCTTCTCTGTCTAGTCGAACTTCAAATTCTTCTTCGTCAACCCAGTCAATGGTGCATCTATTTTTGAAAACCCTTTAACAAATCTTTTGTAATAGCCTACGAGTCCCAAAAAACTCCTAACCTCTGTAGGGTTGCTCGGCCTAACCCAGTTTGACACAGTATCTGTCTTGGACGAATCCACAAAAATTCCTTGAGATGACACCTTGTGTCCTAAAAATTTAACTTCTTGCAACCAGAACTCACACTTATTGAACTTGGCATACAAGTGGTGGTCCTTAAGCGTCTGCATCGTAATCTGTAGATGTTGCACGTGTTCTTCCTCTGACTTAGAATAGATCAAAATATCATCAATGAAGACGATGATAAACTGATCCAAATAAGGCTTGAACACTCTGTTAATCTAATCCATAAACACTGCCGGGGCATTCGTCATTCCAAACGGCATCACCAAAAACTCATAGTGACCATATCGAGTTCTGAATGCAGTTTTAGGTATATCTTCCTTCCGTACCCTCAACTGATGATATCCCGACCTTAGGTCTATTTTGGAAAATGTCGTAGCTCCTTGTAATTGATCAAATAAATCATCGATCCGAGGCAAGGGATACTTGTTCTTGATAGTCACTCGGTTCAATTCTCGGTAGTCGATACATAACCTGAGCGTCCCGTCCTTCTTTTTCATAAATAACACCGGTGCTCCCCAAGGCGATGTACTTGGACGTACAAAACCTAGGTTCTCGAGCTCTTGAACTTGTTCCTTCAATTCCAACAGTTCAGTGGGGGCCATTCTGTAGGGAACCTTCGTGATCGGTACGGTACCCGGTATAAGCTCAATACAGAACTCTATACTTCTCTCGGGCGGTACACCAGAAATGTCTTAAAATACTTCTTCGAAGTCCTTGACTACAGGTTTAGACAACACTGTCGCTTCTGTACTGACGACTTCGATGTTTGCTAAGCATCTTGTAAGGAACATATCTCCTAAAGGGTTATATTGAAAATCAAAGGGTTGATTCTTATTGTCAGGAAATGTAATTCTCTTCCTCGCACAATCCAGCTTCACTTGATTCTGAGAGAGCCAATCCATTCCTAGGATTATGTCGAACTCCTTCATCGATAGAACAATCAGCCTTACAAGGATTTCACAGTCTCCTAGCCGTAACGGACAATCCTTGCACACGTCCTAATCTGACTGTAGCTCCTAATGGTGAAGTAGCCCTCAAGGCTTTCTCTAAATGATGAGGTAAGATACCCAATCTCTGAATTATATTAATAGATATGAACGAAATAGCAGCACCCGTATCAAATAACACTTTAACATGGGAGTTAAACAGAGTTAATGTACCTTCCACTGCTTGTTGATCAGGTTGAGCTTCTTCAAAACCTCCTTCTTCATACACAGTCCCATCATATCCAGCGGCATCAGGAATAACAGCATTCACGCGAGTCTGACCTTGCTGACCATAAGTCACTTGCTTAGGAGCAGTACAGAACTTGCTGATGTGACCTGATTCACCATAGTTGTAGCAGACTATGCCTTGCTGAGCAGCACGCCTTGGTGCCTTGCAATCTCGAGCCAGATGACCGGGGTTGCCACAGTTGAAACATTTCCCAGCGCTACTTCCTTCACCAACTCGGGGTTGAGTCGGATAGGTGATAGCTTGGGTCTTCTTGCTTCCGTCAAAATTCTTCTTCTGCCCTTGGGTACGATTCATTGGTGGTCTATTTCCAAAGTTACCCCTTTGAGGCGGTCGGAATTCGAATTGCTTTCGGTTCACTCAAGCATCCTCTTCTAGATCAGTAGCCAAGCCAACCAATCCCTCAAACGACTTATCTAGGTGACCCAGAGTCAGGCGGCCAATTTGCTGTGTCAGCCCTTGGTTATACTTACGGATCCTCTTTTTTTCGGTATCAACCATGTAAGGGGCAAACCGAGACAGTCTCTCAAACTGAGTGGTGTACTCTTGCACCTATTTGGTTCCTTGAGTCAACTCCATGAATTCTTTCTCCCTTCTGTGCCTTTCTGTAGCCGGGAAATACTTCTCCAGAAACCTTCCCTTAAATGCAGTCCATGTCATTCTCGTCGCAGCTTCATTCTCGATGGTAGCTGTGACTGAATCCCACCAATCTGCAGCGGCATCAGTCAATTAGAAAGTAGCTAACTTCTCTTATCCATCTCATTGCACTGGACCGCCTCGAACATGCGGTCCATCTGTCTTAACCACTATTTCGCTTTCCATGGTTCCGCAGTACCCGCAAATTGCTCGGGCCTTAGTGCACGAAATCTCTCTAGCAGCTTATCTCCCGTCTGATGGCCTTGTCGGTTGTCATTCGTATTACTGATTCTTTCCAAACGTTTGACAAATGCTTCGAACATCCCCGTAGGATTGGCTACCTCAGGTGCTCCCTCGATCAAATTCCTGTCCCTCCTGGGTCTCCCAGCCATTCTATGCATAACATGATAGGGGAATGAAAAACATGTATGAAGCAGTACTTATGAAGTAATTTAAATGATGACAACATTCAAAAGAGTATATTTTATATATAACTTCTTGTCAAGTTGATACAAAAAGCGTGTATGATCAGGTCGATGCCTACCCTATCTATATGGGTTAGGTCACATATTGTCCATGCAAGAGTTAATGCCAAAAATGGGGTCATTGCCCTACATTCTAATGCATGTAATTACAGTTTTCAAAAAGAGACAGAGTTAATAGTCAAAAGTAGTTAATATGTACAAACTCATATCTAGAATGTCAATTGTCTCCATAAGCAGCTATCAGGAGATCTAGCGAGTCGACGGGGCGAAATCGCTGAACAAGGAACGGACCCATCAAATCAAAATCAGAGCTCTGAGAGGTCGACGAGGAAGCAGGCGCTGGGGCATCTGCCTCAACTGGCACCTCCTCAGGCAGAACTAGCACAAGTGCTAGTTCCTCCTCGAGCTCAGCGGCGAGGTCATCTAGACTTATGCCATCCTCTACATCCTCCCCACCTACTGGAACCAAATGAACAGCCTCAGCATCATCCTCGGCGATGGAAACCACTGGAGGAGGCATCTCTAGCTGTGCGAGATGGGCATACACAACCTGGATCTCAAAGGGGAAATAGAAAGCATCGCTATCAACTAGTCTTAGAATCTCAACTAGAACTAAACGCTGAGCCTCTGCGAAATAGCGTATCTCAAGGCCAATACGTGTCAAATCAACTATCCCTACCACATGAACCTGGTGCCACAGATCTGATACTATAGTCGTCGTGGCCAACTGCTCAATGGCGGTATGATATAAATCGAGAAAGGCTAGGACTACTGCCCGGGGAGTCACCAAATGTCCTCCAAACCCATCTGGTACATAGAGCGGCTGAGCTGGGTCCATACCTGATAAAAAAGTACTAACTTAAATCAGGAAAGAGATAATCTTAGGCGTTTGGGTTCTGAGTCTATCCTCCCTGTCGTATCATTGGGTGTGTGAAGCTTAAGCTAATAGATCGTGGAATCGGGTCTAAATTGGTAAACCCTAACATGGCTAAACTATCTTGAGATGAATAATAACCTGGCTCTGATACCATTAAATCCTGTCACGCCCCGACGTAGCATAAATATGGAAAGCGTTTAATTTCCTTTATGGACCTGTAGGTCGCGACAGTTTGAAGGATCGATTCCGTCCCAAACGTCAACAACAAAAACATAATAATCAGAGCAGAGTAATCAAGACTTACAAATATTTTCTAACTTATTACATATTACAATACGGGGTCAACTAAGGCACAAGCCGCCTTAAGACAAAACAATATCTATCGTCTATTACAGTCATCCTTATTACAGAATTCAGTTAATAACTTAAAACATATAAAAGTAAATTCTCTTTCCAGCAGGAATTCTCAGTTTGCGTAGTCGTAATGTTCCGCTCGATCAAAACCTGAAAGGCCTGAACACGAATGTCCAGGGCGCATCAACGCCGTCAGCTTCAAGAAGCTGGTCAGTATTAAAAACATAACTTTGAATGTAACACATACTCATTTACCATTTTCCAATTCTCATTTAATCCAATAAGTTTACATTAAGGATAGGAGTTCATTTTGGAAAACAACCACAATATCATATGAAAGATATAATTCATATATGTGACCGTGTATGAAAAAATGCACCATATCATCTTACTGACTCTTTTTTCTCGACAAACACAACGACCCACTATCTCACACCAGTATCCTTGTAATACTCCAATAGCCACACTTTAGCACAGGGGTGCCAGGGAATGTCTAGTTTGCCTCACACTTTGGTCTGGGGTACCAGGGAGTGTCCAATACCTCATACTTTAGTACCTAATCTGCCTCATAAATACCGAAGGTAACCTAACGCAGTATCCAGACTCGGGTACCAGGGAGTGTCCGTAGGCCACACTTTAGCACTACCATGGGTGCCAGGGAATGTCCAAGTTCGGGGTCACACACTTTAACGCTTCCATGGGCATCAGGGAGTGTCCAGTTTTGCCACCGTCGCATTACAAAGATACTCTCACCACAATCTCAACCACAACACACTTTGGTACTCACTTACCAGGGAGTGTTCACAACACAATCTTAACCACACTCTCTTTACCACACTGACCATTACTCTTTTCCACACTGACCAACACCCACACTCACCATGCATGTACAACTGACACCATATGTATGTCATGAAACCACCCACAGAACATATGTAGTGCTAGGAATAATAACAATGCATGCTTTAAAACGAATTGGATTCATAATTATTCCTAAAATGACCAATCATACCCAAAAGATAATATGTTTTAACATTTTTCGCAAACAGAGCCTTAAAGACCCACAAGGTAACAACCAAACAGTTCCTTAACATGAAATAAGCAAAAACTAGAAATTGTCAGAAGTCGCGCGCGCGACATGCCCAATTTTTATTTTCTTTTATAAAACTTTTCCATCTGCCAGAATACAGGCGGGTCGCTCGCGTGGGCCGCTCGCGCGATCTGCTTAAATTTTGTTTTTCTTATTAAGAACTTTTCTATCTGCCTGAAACCACACGTCTCGCTTGCGTGGGCCACTTGCGCGAAGGGTCGCTCGTACGGTCCGCTCGTGCGACCCTCGCTCGCGCGATCGTGCACGCGAGTTTGTGCAGTAGCTTCGTCTTCTTCGTTGAAACTCCACTGTTTCAGAAATCAGGGGGTCTTTTGACCCATTTTCGAATTTGAAAGTTTTTAATACATGTAATATATGGATTTCTCCGGTTTTTCACAAGGATTAAGAATACACAACTAATTTAACATGATTTCAAACGTAGCTCAAGAATTTTATGAAAAACTAAAAGATGATAAAACTTCAATCTTAATATACTTTCTCAATTGAGTAAATTAAGCCTTAATACTTTAAACATATCATCTATGATGTACAATCTTTCATAATTAACTCTAAAAACAAGTTTTGGTTAAGGTTTGAAAAATTATGATTTTGAAGTTCAAGCTTCCATGACAAAATTAGCAATGGTGGTTCATCTATACATACACACAATCAGTAACTAAGCATAGAATTACATTTAAGAGTGAGTTTAAAATACTCACTGATATAAAAAGATGAAGAGTATGTTGAGAAAGATAAGCAATCAAGAACTCCAATAGCAGCTTGCAAGATATGGTGATGAAGTTCCTCTCTCTCTAAAATTTTTGAAATCATGAACTCCCAAGCTTTCTCTTATCTCTCTATGTTTTGTTTACAAAAAAATGAGCAGGAGGTGTGTGTGTGTGTGTGTGTGAATAATGTACATATAGAGAAAGCCAAACTTGGCCACCAAGTTCAACCTCAAAGGCTCAACAAATTGATTAAAATTCAAAAGAACTAAAATCCTCAAAATACTTATACGAATATACACTGATATATATAACTCCACAGTTAAGTCAAGAGCCAAATGTAGACTCCTAGGGGGCAATTGAAATTGTTTGGGAAAACAAGCTTTTGGCACAAGACCAACATACACCACATGTTTGGCAAAATAGCTTATGGCATAACAATATACATGTATACAAATGCATTCCCAAACAAGGCCCTCTCAATCATTAGTTGCCATTAATAGAAATAAAGCACAAGTCATTTCACACTTTACGTCAATTCCAAACTCTGTGAAATTTTAACGCGGCGCGGATAGTTTTGAACATAAACTGGTATTTTCGCGGAGCGATGTTCACCACAAAAATACAGAAAATTCATTTTAACATAAGAAATGGTTTTCTGGTTTTATAAAAATACTGATTGAGTCAAAAGCAAACATTTTCACCATTTTGAAATACAGTTTTAAAATCCAACACAAGTATCACAAATTTTTATAAAATTATAGTTTGACCCCAAAAGGACTTAAGACATGAAACAAATTAATAGTTTGGTTCAACATGTGAGGGTTGTAATGAGAATAACAGCAAACAATACATATTGATTTTAAATATGATAATGCAAATGCAGATTAATTTTGGAAATGTCAATGAAAATGCAGGTTGTTACAGATAACATTATGATTTACTCAAAGACAGAAGAAGAGCATAAGAAGCATCTACAGGTTGCTCTATAGACTCTCCGAGACAATAGTCTGCATACGAAATTCAGCAAGTGTGAATTTTGGCTTTAAAAAGTTAAATTCTTGGGACTTGTGATATTACTTGATGGAATTTCTATAGACTCATCTAAGATCGATGCAGTCTTGAGCTGGAAGAGACCGACTAACACGACCAAAGTTAGGACTTTTCTTGGATTAGCTGTATATTACTGGAGATTTGTGGAAGGATTCTCCAAGATCGTAGGACCGTTGACAAGCCTGATAAGGAAAGAGATAAAGTATGAATGGAATGACAAGCACGAGGACGCATTTCGAGAATTGAAAGAAAGACTGACCTCAGCACCTGTGCTTGCGATACCCAAGAGTGTGAACGATTAATCATCTATAGTGACGCCTCACACCAAGGACTTGGCTGACAAGATGGAAACATTATTTCATACGGATCGAGACAATTAAAACCACATGAAAAGAATTATCTAATGCATGACTTGGAACTAGCTATAATTGTGTTTGCCCTGAAGATTTTGAGACACCACTTGTATGGAGAAAAGTTTGATCTGTTCTCGGATCACAACAGTTTGAGGTACTTGTTCTTTCAAAAGGAGTTGAACATGTGATAGCGAAGGTGGATGGAATTACTCAAGGACTACTACTTTTCTCTGCAATACCATCCAGGTAAAGCAAACATTGTAGCTGACGCTTTGAGCCAAAGGCCCTACCTTTTGATTGCTTTGATTTTGATTAGAGAATGGCGAGCATTGGAGACGTTAGCTGGATTCGACCTTCGGCCAGTGGAATCAAGAGAAGGACAACACGTTGGTTGTTTGGTCGTGCAACCAACTCTCATCAGCCGCATCTTGGACGCTCAACAATCAAACGAGGATTTGAAGCTATGGTTTGCTAAAATGTCCGTAAAGGAACCAGAAATATAGAGTATTAGTATGAACGGAGCATTAAGGTGCAAAGGTAGACTTTGTGTGCCAAACGACGATAGTCTCAGAAAAGATATTTTAGACGAAGCGCACACGTCAAGGATGACAGTCCACCCCGAAGGAAACAAGATGTATAAGGACTTAAAGAGGAACTTCTGGTGGGAAGGAATGAAGCGAGAAGTGGCCGAGTACGTATCACAATTTCTTGTTTGCAAACAAGTAAAGGCAGAACATCATAAATTGTCTGGACTTCTAGAGCCACTACCGATTCCCCAGTGGAAATGAGAACACATCACCATGGATTTTGTGGTTAGATTGCCAAAGTCACAGCAAAACCACGATGCTATTTGGGTAATAGTGGATCGACTCAACAAGTCAGCACATTTCATCGCCTACAGTATGACGTACCTAGTAAAAAGATTGAGTCGAATGTATCTACAGCAAGTTGTACAGCCGCACGGTGTACCTGTCTTAATAGTTTCAGATCGAGATTCACGCTTCACCGCAGAATTCTGAAAGAGCCTTCAAACAGCAATGGAAACTTCATTGAACTTGAGTTCAGCCTTTCATCCACAGACAGATGGTCAGACAGAGCGAGTCAATCAAGTGATGGAGGATAAGTTGCGAGCTTGTGTCATTGAATTTGAGAGTTCATGGGAGACACATCTACCTTTGATCGAGTTTGCCTACAATAACAACTTTCACACGAGCATAAGGATGGCACCATTCGAAGCTTTATATAGAAGACCTTGCCGATCGCTGCTATGTTGGGCTAAAGTCAAAGATACTCAACTACTTGGGCCTGAGGTGATTCGAGAAACCAGTGAAAAGATCCAAATCGTATGAGAAAAGATAAAGACTGCACAATCTAGACACAAGAGCTATGCCAACAAGCGACAAAAAGATCTAGAGTTCGCAGTTGGAGATCATGTGCTACTCAAAGTCTTGCCAGTTCGAGGTATCATCAGATTCAGACAGAAGAAACGCAAGCTATCGCCACGATTCATCAAACCATTCGAGATTTTAGAGCGTGTTGGGAGGTTGCTTATCGACTTGCGTTGCCACCGAAGTTGTCAGGAGTGCACAACATTTTCCACATTAGCATGTTGAGGAAGTGTGCCCATAACCCAGCACACGAGATCAGTTTTAAAGATATCGAGGTGAACAAGAATGTGATATACAATGAAGGACCAGTGCGTATTCTAGACTGAGGAGTTAAGAAACTTAAAAATAAGGAGATTTTTCTAGTGAAGGTTCAGTGGAAGCACCACGACGAAGGAGAAGCTTCATGAGAACTAGAATCAGAAATGCGAGAGAAGTTTTCGTTTTTGTTTTGAACCCTACTTACTTCAGATTTCAGGGACGAAATCTTTAATAAGTGGTGGATGATGTAATACCCTGTATTTTTATATTATATAGATAAGACCTTGTATGCTTCTTGTAATACTTGTATGAGTTTTTCCTTACCTTTGGTATAATTTGGATACCAATCGATTGGCAAGATTACCAATCGATTGCCAATACCAATCGATTGCCACTTTTACCAATCGATTGGAGCATTTATACCTAATACCAATTGATTGCCATTTATGCCAATCGATTGGCAGTAGCTGGGTAGATTCTCTTGCCTTGGCTGGGGAAAGGCCATGTGAACACTTCCCATCTATATACTAGCCCATTTTGAGCGTATTTCTGTTTCCAGAAAATAGAGAGAGTGAGAGGGAGGGTTGTATGTGTGGTTATATACACATATATATATATATATATCTTTTTACACACACATATATATATACATCCATACACTCACACACACTGAGATGGACAGAAGAAAAGAAGAAGAATAGAAGGAGACAAGAAAGAAGAAAGAGAGAAGGCAGAGAAGAGAGAAGAGAACAGATAAGAGAGAGAGGGAGAAGCCATTGAAGCTTCCAAAGCTTCAATACACACTCCCAAACACACCCTAGACCCCTAAGGTGAGTTTTAAACTCACTTGGTAACTTATCATTGATGATAGGACTAGTTTGAATGAAGAAATGGAGCTGAAATAATGTATTTCCAGTTTTATATTTATGGACTGTCTTCACTGTGAAGAAGACGAAGTTCCAATCGATTGCCATCATTTTAATCTCAATCGATTGACATCTTTTCCCAATCAATTGCCATCCTTGATATCCCAATCGATTGCCAATTTTTAGCAATCGATTGGCATATGATCCAATCGATTGGACTTTTTCCCAATTGATTGTTACTATTTTTATACCAATCGATTGGACCCCTGTCCTAATCGATTGGTAGTTACAGAATACTGTTTTACTTATTTTGTTTATATAATACTCCCTCCGTCCCTCTTTTTGAGTCCTATATTCCATTTTGGGATGTCCCAAAATTAGTGTCCACTTTCCTAAATTGGTATACAATTTTTACTTACTTTCCAATACTACCATTCCTTGAAATCTACACCAAGACAAAACTAAAAAAGTTATTGTAATGATTAGGGGTGATTGTGGAAAGTAGGTGTAGATTCTTTTTGTACCCTTAATAAGTTGAGTTCCCAAAGATAGACTCAAAAAAAGGGACAGAGGGAGTAACTGTTTAGTTATTCAATTACTGTTTAGTACTCCTAGCATGCTATATTGTTGTAATACAGATGTGATAATGAAATAATGTGACGTAGGATCATAGTAACAACGAGTTTAATGGATAATGGTTGTAACGTTAGACAACATATTAATTGTGAACTCTTGGAGTTATCGATCATTTTATTCAGAGTAGTCAGGCCACATTGGGATTGTCATGTATCGATGTTAGAGTTGAACTTAAGTAGGTTTGTTAAGATTTGGGAATCTTGTGTGGGCGGGCTTTGGTCGATCATATGTTCTTAAAAGCGGTAGACAGACGAAGGTGTCTATGACTTGCAGTGGATAGGACCATTTGCCCTAAGATAGCCAGATGATCTAATCATATGTTCTTAAAAGCGATAGACATATGAAGGTGTCTACGACTACAGTGGACTGTGATCACTGGTAGACGTAGCTAAGTCGTGGCTTTAGAATGATGTACTATTGCTTAAAGCGTTATATCCCTGTAGTGCGGTGAACTGAGCATATGTTCTTAAAAGCTGGGAATGCACTGATGCGGTATCCACAACTGCGGTGGACTATGTATATGTTCTTAAAAGTAGTGGATGGAGCAATGGTGTATTTATAGAGTTGAACTACCGTCGAGTCTGTTCCCCTCTCAGAACATGTTGTTGGTCTTAAAAAGAGTAAGATTTTAGTAACGGATCATCAGTTTTATTAAAGGAGTTACTAACACGAGAATAATCTTGTGCGCTCTTGTGCAACACCCAAGTGTAGGTGATCGTGCAAGTAGTAAATGGTAAGACCAGGTCGATCCCACAGGGAAGGATGAGAATTAAATTACTTAGATTAGACTCTAAAAGAAAAGAAAATTCAATATTTAAAGAGAAGTGTAGAACACAAAGTTCTACGATTAACAACTACTAACTTAAAAGGAACTAAATTAAATAAACTAATGATTAACTACTTGACTAGAGCAAGATTTGAAAATGGTTTTTCTTAATAAAAGAAAGTGTTGGGATCACGCGAATCCACTATGATTCAGCCATCTACCATGCAAATGCAATTAAGCTCAACGGAGGGCAACTTCTACAGTATCCCGTACTTCTCTAAGGATATAGAATCAATAGTCCTTTCATGACCGGGACTATACCATCACAACTAAGTTTGAAATACACAAAGGTGGTTTAATTCAATAGTTAAGACTCTCACCTACAATGGTGTTAGCATTGAGGGTGGTTTGCAAAATATATTGAAAGAAAATGCCTTAAGGCTTAAAGTTTAAAGACTGTTTTGACAAACTGAGCATTTGGGGAGAGTTTGATAACGAATCAGTAAAGCAGAAAGTCTTGGGATACTGTATTAGATGTCCTCAAGAATCTGAGACCTCGATCGATCGATCGACGCGCTTTCGATCGATCGAACTTCTTCATCTCTCGATCGATCGAAATATCTTCGATCGCTCGACTATGTCTCTGGTCCGATCGATCAAACTACATTCGATCGATCGAACACAGAAATAAAAATACTACATGGCAGAGGTCTGAAATCGCGGTTTCATCGCGATTTTCCAACCCCGGACTACTCAGACATGATCTGGGAAGTCTCAGATGTATTTTTAACGTAAAAGTTCATTAAAGTCATGTTTGTTTGCAAGTTTCTCATGGAAACTAAAAAAAATCAAGGATTTTAATTTATCTAGCATGTAATACTACAATATTGAAGGTTAAACTACGAACGAATAAGTGCAGAATGTAAACAGAAATAAAACGAAGTAACCTGGAGGAAACAACTACTATTAAACCTCAAGAATCCAAGCTACAATGGTAAATCTTGATAAAAACCTACAAAAACCACAAGGAGACTCTCTACTCTCTATGAAAACTGATGAAACAACGTTGGGCGTCCTTTGGGACGTAAACAAAACGATTATATATAGCCCCGACCTAATGCTAGGGTTCAAAAAACCCGTTTCTGCTGCGTGCGTGTACAATCTGATAAAAGGCATGTTCGATCGATCGAACATCTCTCGATCGATTGAACTTTCAGAAACTTCGATCGCTTGAACTACACTAGATCGATCGAAACGTCGATCGCTCGAAACTTTCTCGATCGCTCGAACCCTGTATTTCAGCTTTGAGTTGTCTTCATCAGGTTCAAGCACTTCCTTTTATCAACATTCTTCAATCTTACATACAGCAGCAGTAATCTGCACAAATAATTACTAAAACAATACCACTTATCATAGTTTAATCAATTTGTGCAAAAACTGGTATTGTAATTCAAACTGCAGATAAACAGGGAAATTGTAGACTTTTCTAGTGTATTTTCCTCTTTTAGCGCGGTTGTATTTTACAAATACCCCCGCTTGTCACAACCCACAACTAGCGATTTGCTAGTCCCTAGCAATAAAGCGAAAATAAAACAAGCTTACTAATACTACAATGACTAAAATAACAAAAATAAGACTAAAGCAACTAATCTAATAAAATAAAGGAAACTTCCTAACTCACTGTCGCAGGAATCGCGGTTGCATTTAGCAAATATAACAAGCCGTTAAACCCCTAGGTTTCCCTAGTGGACGAGTGTTGTCTCGTGAGAGTTTGCAGTGAATCTACCCACAAAATTCTAAATTTTTAAGCTAAAAAAAAAATATAAAAAAACTTATAACCATTCTTTCCCATTCGACTATCAATTTAGCTCCACATAACATATCAACCTCATACAAATCATGAAGGAATCCACATGTTCCTCATATCACCAAGATAAATATACATATGCTTTACATTCATGTATCCGTGTGTGTGTGTGAAATCAACAGTTATGCATCCAACTTTATTAAGAATTGTTTAGACTATCATACTCTTGGAACGCGTAGTTTCAACTTTGATTCTCACATGGGTTTACACTCAAAAATGATCATCTCACAGAAACTTGTTTAGAAATGATCGCTCATGGTGTGAAAACTTTAATAAGAGTGATGTTCTGGCTACTAGTGTTTCACACCGAACTCGATAAAGGACGAACATTTAGAGTAATATAGTCTCATAAAAAGAATACCACTTACTAGAGGAGCGAAATACCATGGATAACTCAACTTACACTTTCATATTCAAACTACGTCATCAAGAATCATTAAGGCCTAGACAATTCGGCTTTTATTTAGTGAGACAGAAAAATAAGAGGGGTAAGAAATTGCACATCCATAGCATTTGATTGCGTTTATTTCTTCTTCATTCCAACCATCCTCTATTTTCATATATATATATATATATATTTCTCTCTCTCTCTCTCTCTCTCTCTCTCTCTTTTTTTTAACTATTCAACATCTCCTTGCATATTTTCTTTTTATACAATCACTTCCACAACTGTTCCCTTCTCGTCACATACCTCAACAATTTTTTTAGTCACATTAGATGTGCAATTCAGTTATAGCGGTTAAAGTATACGATGAGGGGTTTTAGACTTGCTTATTGGCAATATTCAATCAGTGTGGGTTAGAAGGTTCTTGGATGTTGATATAGGTATAAACAAAATGAATAACGATGGCTTAAATCATTTTCTTAACTTCTTAGTTTTAGCACTTCAGTGTTCATTGAGTTTTAATTGGTAAATCCTGAACGTTCTCTTCTAATAAGCAGTCTAAATGAAGAATTTTGAGACTATCCAACGAATTTAAAGTATATTCAAGAAAAACAATTCGAATTAATGTGACAATTCCCTCAAAATTGAAGATTAGGTTCAAAAGCTCACTAAGGGTTGTTAGTTTCCACTAGTTATTCCTTGAAGCATAAAAGTCATATTAACTCTATTTTCAGTTTTCTGCATACTCTTAACATGTGCAACTGATTTGGATACTAGAATGGTTAACAAATGCATTTCTCTTAGTGAAACTAGAAAAACGCGTGAACTTAAGTCATAAAGGGATGAGATGAATATGAATATGTCATTGCTTGATAACAGCTAAATAGGAGAGACAATTCAAAATTTTTCTACCAATTTTTGTTCCAAAATTTGAATTATAATGGAGATTTGCAATAGATGGAGTGATACAGATTGCTAAATATAGATATGCACAGGTGATGGTCTATCTATATCCTACCCCCAACTGAAAATTGCGATGACCTCAGAAGTTGATTTTCAAATAGATAGATAGAGTGATATCACCTGATAAAGCAACGTAACAACTGCCCACATAACAATCTGTAAAGAAGCAAACAATCTCCAAGCAGACAGGATCAAAAGAAAAAATAAACAGATATATGAAGCACAAGATCCATAAATAATAACATAACTAATCACTGTGAAGATAAAACAAAGAAACTAAAAGAGCAGTGATTAGGGAAGTACAACCAAATCAAACTACAGTAATCTAGCAGTGTCCAAAAACTACCAATAAAAACATAACAAACAACAATATCCCAAACTAACCCATAACATCCAAAAATCGACCCAAAATACACCCAATGACTACCCCTCGTCGGGAGCATCAGACAAAATCTCTATCAAAAAATCGGGAGCATCCATAACTCCACCCTCGACCCCCGTAGTAGCGGTTGCCGGATCGCTCGTCGTGGCAACTGTAGTAGTGACTGATGTGTCGGTCATGACAGGAGCAGGTGGAAGTGATGTCTCCAAAGCAGTGGGTGCGGCTGATGTCGATGGGGTAGAAGAATCAACCGGGGGATCAGTGGGAGAGGGATCAGTAGGTGCAGATGAAGATGGGCCAGTAGTGGGTGGTGGAGGTGCAGATGGTGTGGAAGATGGGGGTATGATAGGGTCAAACCCTAGCTGCACCAGCAGAGTAGTAAGCATCGAGGATATGTGATCAACCTTGCCCTCGAGCCTCATCCGGGCTGCCCTCTCCTCCAAAAGCAAATCGTGAATAGTCGGAGGAGGTGTGGATGAAGACTCTCCCTGGGCTGGAGCCTGAGATCTCTGTCTCATCTCAAAACGTGCTACCTCCTGAACGGGATCGTCCTCCTCGTCTGAATCATGCTCCTCAACCTCAGTGGGCGTCCCAGAAGCGGCTCCCTCTGTGTCCGTGCCTCCTCCACGTCTCCTCTTCACCCTCATTGGCGCCTTACCCTTTGCTTTTCTCTTTTTCTGAGCATCAGAACGGCGGGCCGCTGTCTCACCAAATTGACTCGAGGCCTGAAGAATGGAATCTGTGACCAACAGGACTAGTCCGGCCCGCTCAATAACCCTATGAATAGGCCAAGCGCCCTTCAGATGGCGCTTGGCTGCAATGTACCGCGTGGCCTGAACAAAAAAGTCAATATAAAGGTAAGACAAACAGACACGCTGTCCTGTTCCAATGGAGTACAGAGCACGGGCATACCACGACGCGAATTTCTCATGGTAGGACGTCATCAGAATACAGTTGGCCAATGCCAGATGAAGGAGATGGTAATTCTCAATCAAAAACTTGTCCTTGATATTTGACTCGCCGTTCCAGAACTGAACAGCATCCCCTGTAAGCTCACGGATAATGGTGGTGGACGGGATCTCGGGGGCTCCTGGTAAGGAGGGATAGAAACAGTCAGGGACCTCAGGAACCCCCAGAGCTGCAGAGACTGTGGCAGGACTGAAAATGATCTCGCGCCCGCGAAAGAATGATCGGTATGTAAGCGGGGCCGCAGAATCCTTGATCATGGACGAGCACGCTTCACGAACCCAGTGGATATTAATCTTCTTTGTCTGGATCAGCATGTCGTACCACAATGGCATGGCTCTGATCCGTGCTAGGAACCATGGAGCGGCAAGCCATACGAACTCCAATGGCCGCTCGAGCATCACCTTGCGCGTCTGAAAAGAGCGGCTAAACCAAACACGCTCTTCGGTACTCCGAAACCCATGATCGGGTATGGGGTCCGGTATAGTGAGATCCAGAGGTTTGGATTTATGGTAGCCCATGATAGGATTCATCGTGGGTCCCTGAAAATAGAAGAAACACAGAATAGAAATCAAAACAAGAAAGAAAAGAAAAGAAATTGAAACTGCTTGTGCTCGAGCGATCGAATAATGTTCGATCGATTGAGAAAGGGCTGGGTTCGATCGCTCGAGATTCTGTCGATCGATTGAGAAAGGGCTGGGTTCGAGCGATCGAGCACAGCGAATATGCGGTGACATAGAAAGAGCCCTTATACACACAAAATGACAAGAAAACTAAGAATACTAGTTAAACAATCAATGGGGGCATCCCCATTCACAAATGAAAAGACAAAAACTACGAGGGGTAATGTGGGGCCTCACCTCGATAGACGCGCAAGGGGATGATTGCCCGCAGTGCCACTAATGACCAGAGGAGCCTGGAGCTTCGTGAATCACGATATAACGACACGGGAGGCCAATACTTGTGGGATGCTTCTCTGTTCTCGAGCGATTGAGGGGGTGTGAGAGAAAATGAAATTTTATGAAACTTCAGAACGACGCCTCGTTTTGACACCAGTCTCGATCGATCGAGGTAGGTCGATCGATTGAACGTTCAATCGATCTAGGTCTCTTCAAGCGCTCGAATATCTGATACGGTCGATCGATCGAACTCCCTCGATCGATCGAACTCCTAAATTTTATATTGACCTTGAATTAGGAAATTTAGCACCCCCAACAAGCTACCAATGTTCTGGACAACCAAAAAAAATGAAAAACAATGCATTTGACAGAACATGTAAGCCAAAACTCATCCTCATAATTGAAAATTGCAATGTGATGGAAATAAATCCTTTGAATAGCATCCATATTGCAACAATATTCTCCCAAATGGTATTTAAAACCTTATTTAACTAGAGAAAACCAAAAATAAAACTAAAAACCAATAAAATTCTGTCAAGGATTACACTCCAATTGATAAATGAAAGCTGAAATGAATGGAAACAACTGAAATGCGGCACTATTCTTCGAGCATGAAGGTTTCCTCTTCCACAATCGCTTCAGGATCCGCCGAATTTTCAAAAGTGGAGTCCAAACTTGATGATTCCCTTTCCCAGAACAATCGGAAAGCAGCAAGGATATCATCGAGCAAGTCTGGCGTCTCAAAAGAATTGAAATCCCCTATAAGAGGTGATCCGGATGGAGATACGGATAAGGGAGTGTAGTTGCGCAACGGACTGTCCTCTTGCGGCGGAGTGTGTGGGGGCCTTATGTAGGGCCCAAATCCATGAACCAGTTGATGTGGAAGGAATACCGGAATACCATTGAGAAACATAATGACAATCCTGGACAAGGAAGAAGACAAAAGATAAAACAAACTGATATTAAGATAACGGAACACAAGAAACACTGATTAAACAAGAATAGAAAACAAGGAACAGAAACAAAATACAAAGAAATGTGACTATGTTCCAACCTCACTATTGGCATAGAATCCCAAAATGCACTAGATGTTAAGGGGCATTGGAGCATGAATAGCAGAAAACTCAGGTGCACATAGCGGTATGGGACCAACTCGGGAACAAGAAAGTCATCAACAAAAACAAAGACGGCATTGTGACGTTCTGGGACGACGTCCTGGAGGTCATGATCTTCCCATGGCTCCCACATATCATCATTTTCCCATTGTGCCATGAGTGCATCATCCACCATTCTTCCCATGTACATGTCTTCTTCCTCATCCACATGATCGTCATCTTGAAATCCCATATTTTCATATGGATTGATGTCAAGGAGGGCCGGTGGGTATGGAATGTACCCTTGAGCAGCATCAATGAGAGCGTGAGCTTCAGGGTCTTGATGAAGCAAGGGGCAGGGTGTGAGTTCACCCTCAGTCCAAGTACCACAATGACATTCTGAATCAGCCCATGAACCGATAGAATGAACATCATCACCTCGCATCTATGCACCTGCAATAGAGTGGTTTAAGGTATAACAGATTAGAACAAGATCACAAACATAGAAGAAAGAACAAAGACTTAGAATAGAAAAAAAAAAATAAAAGAGAGAAACTAAAATACAGGGAAAGATAAGGAATACAACAACAAAATGGAATTCCACTTTGGATTTTAAGTGGGAGAATAGTTGGGCTCATCCAGCTGGATGTGCTCAACTTCAGTTAGGAAGTTCTCCAAGAATGGTTTCAATCTTTGGCCATTGACCTTGAAACAATCATCGTTCTTTGGATTGACGAGCTCAACCGCCCCGTGTGGAAAGACAGTTTTTACAATGAACGGGCCTGTCCAACGGGAACGGAGCTTCCCTGGGAAAAGGTGGAGGCGAGAGTCATACAGCAAAACTTTCTGCCCCGGCTCAAATGATTTACGAAAGATCGTACGATCGTGGCGAGCCTTCAACCTTTCCTTATGCAACCTTGCAGAGTCATACGCATCTCGTCGTATCTCCTCTAGTTCTGCAAGTTGGAGCTTGCGTAACTGACCTCCCTCTTGGATATCAAAGTTCAATGAGCGTGTCGCCCAGTAAGCTTTATGTTCAATTTCAACAGGGAGGTGGCAAGCTTTCCCGTAAACCAATCTATACGGGGACATACCTAGATTTGTCTTGTAGGCAGTACGGTACGCCCATAAAGCGTCGGTCAGCTTGTATGCCCAGTCTTTTCGGTTGGAGCTAACCGTCTTTTCGAGAATATGCTTGATTTCTCGGTTAGCCAATTCTGCTTGCCCATTCAACTGTGGATGATAGGCAAGAGCGATTTTATGGTGGACTCCATATTTCTTGAGAAGTGACTCCAAAGGCCTATTGCAGAAATGCTTGCCTTGGTCACTTAGTAAAGCTTTCGGAGTTCTAAAACGAGACAAGATATGCTCTCTTAGGAAGGACAAGACCGTTCTATGGTCATTGCGTCTCGTTGGTATTGCTTCAACCCATTTTGACACATACTCTACAGCAAGGAGTATGTATTCACAGTTATTAGACTTGGGAAATGGGCCCATAAAATCTATGCCCCAATAATCAAATATCTCAATTGTGATGATAGGGGTTAAAGGCATAGAATTCCTTTTAGAAATAGTTCCAAGCTTTTGACAGCGTTGGCATGTCTTGCAAATGGAATATGCATCTTTGAAAACTGTGGGCCAGTAAAAACCGCTTTGTAGAACTTTTTACGCGGTCTTTTGTGACGCGAAGTGGCCACCGCATGCCTCAGAATGGCATGATGCTATAATTACAGTTATATCCTCATTGGGGACGCAGCGCCTAATAACCTGATCAGCACAGTACTTGAAAAGATATGGGTCATCAAAGAAGAAATGACGCGCGAACGAGAGGAACCGTTTTCTGTCTTGGTTTGACCAATGATTCGGTGTTTCTCTCGTGACAAGGTAGTTCACAATATCCGCATACCAAGGCAGACTACTTACTGCCAGTAGCTGTTTGTCCAGGAATTCATCCTTAATGGATTGGGATTCAGTATTGTCAACAAAAGTCAACCGTGACAAATGGTCCGCAACCACATTCTCTACTCCTTTCTTGTCTTTGATTGTTAAATCAAACTCTTGGAGTAAGAGTATCCAGCGAATGAGCCTTTGTTTAGCGTCTTTCTTAGACAACAGATACTTGAGGGCCGAATGATCTGTAAAACAGACTATTGGTGACCCTATCAGATAAGACCTAAACTTATCCAAGGAGAATACTACAGCCAACAG
The DNA here is from genome assembly GCA_033977485.1 of Hydrangea macrophylla. NCBI lineage: Eukaryota > Viridiplantae > Streptophyta > Magnoliopsida > Cornales > Hydrangeaceae > Hydrangea > Hydrangea macrophylla. The sequence goes on from CM066983.1 coordinate 52,145,662, forward strand.
CTCCTTTTCAGTAGTTGTATAATTCATTTGAGCTTCATTCAAAGTTTGGCTGGCATAGTATATCACATATGGCTTCTTGTCCTTTCTCTGGCCTAGGACCGCGCCAATGGCGTAATCACTAGCATCGCACATTAATTCGAAAGGCAAACTCCAGTCGGGTGCCTGTATTATAGGTGCAGAGGTGAGAAGCTCTTTTAGGTCCTCGAAGGACTTTTGGCAACTCTCTGACCACTCGAATGGTGCATCTTTGACAAGAAGTTGACAAAGGGGTCGAGAGATTGCACTGAAGTTTTGGATAAACTGACGATAAAATCCCACATGCCCCAAGAACAAACGGATGTCTCTCACTGTACGGGGGACAGGTAGATTTGAGATTATGTCGATTTTGGCCTTATCCACTTGGATTCCTTCATCGGAGATTATATGGCCGAGGACTATTCCCTTGGTCACCATAAAGTGACACTTTTCCTAATTCAAAACTAGGTGTTTGTCCTCACATCGCATTAATACCTGCTCGAGATTGCTGAGGCAATCTTCAAAGCTATGGCCAAACACTAAAAAATCATCCATGAAGACTTCAAGGATGTTTTCGACCATGTCACTAAATATGCTTAGCATGCACCGCTGAAAGGTAGCCGGTGTATTACATAAGCCAAATGGCATTCGACGGTAGGCAAATGTACCAAATGGACAAGTGAATGTGGTTTTCTCCTGATCTTCAGGAGCAATTTCAATTTGGTTGTATCCACTATATCCATCCAAAAAGCAGTAATACTTGTGACCTGCCACACGTTCTAGCATTTGATCCATGAATGGCAAAGGAAAATGGTCCTTTCGGGTCACAGTATTCAACTTTCTGTAGTCAATACACATCCTCCATCCAGTGGGAACACGTGTTGGTACCAATTAACCATCTTTATTTGGGATGACCGTTATGCCTGCTTTCTTTGGAACCACTTGGGTTGGACTAACCCAAGGACTATCAGATATCGGATAAATCATCCCAACATCAAGTAATTTGAGCACTTCCTTTTTAACTACTTCTTGCATGTTGGGATTCAGACGCCTTTGCATTTGCCTTGAGGGTCTAGCGTCTTCCTCCAGATATATCTTATGAGTGCATATGGATGGGCTTATGCCTTTGAGGTCCGCAATTGTCCATCCCATAGCATCCTTATGCTTGGTCAGCATTTGCACTAGCTTACCTTCCTGTTCATGAGTTAAAGCAGATGAGATGATCACAGGATAAGTTTTTCCAGTCCCTAGGAATGCGTATTTCAGCTCTTTGGGTAGCTCCTTTAATTCTAACTCTGGAAACTGAAAACTAGACGGCATTGCCAGCTTGGTTTTAGGAGGCAATTGTTCATATGTCATTACCCACATGCATTCTGCTCTATCCTCCTCTATCGTATCCATCATAAGACACGTCTGGTTCAGGTCAGCATCCAATGGAGTTGACTCTGCAGGCTGATAGATATCGCCAAATTGAGTCATCACAACTTCCAAAGGATCTTTGTAGTCGACCAAGTCAACTTCATCTTCAATGACCGTGTCAATGTAATGAATTTCTTCCTCATCATCGTATTCTTCAGGTCGGGGATTAGAAAAATTTTTGACATTCAATGTCATGTTCCTGAATACGATAGTCATGATACCACTTCTAATCTTGACCGTGGCATCAATAGTGTTGAGAAATGGACGTCCAAAGATAACCGGTATGTGTGCACCAGGATTAGACACAGGTTCTGTATCCAATATCACAAAATCAATCGGAAAGACAAAAGAGTCTATTTGGACAAGGACGTCCTCTAACACCCCTCTAGGGTACTTCACAGATCTGTCTGCCAATTACAAAGCGACTCGGGTGGGTTTGAGTTCACCCAACCCTAGCTGTTTATAGACTAAATATGGCAGTAGGTTCACGCTTGCTCCTAGATCGAGGAGTGCGTTATCTATCCTTTGATTCCCAATTCTACATGAGACAGTAGGTGTACCAGGGTCTTTGAGTTTTGGAGGCAACTCATTTTGAATGATCGCACTTGCTTGGCATGCGACATAAGCATGTTTCTTCACGCTTTGCCTCCTCTTGACCGTGCATAGATCTTTGAGATACTTCGCATAGGCCGACACTTGCTTGATAGCATCTAGGAGTGGAAGGTTAATTTTGACTTGTTTAAACAATTCCAGAAACTCCTGATTCTTTGTCTCATTCTTGGGTTTCTTCAATCGTTGAGGATAAGGTGCAGGAAAAGGGCATTTTGGTGGTTCATCCTTCACAGACTCCTTTCCAGGCCTTCGCTCAACTTCTTCCTCTACTCTTGGAGCTTCAATGTTTGCCTTTATTGCCTCGTCGTTAGTAGACGGCTCCTCCTCTTGAGTAGATGGTTCCTCAAGCTCATTTTCCACCACTTCCTCCTCTTTGTACACTTCGGGTGTAGACAGAGGCATGCTTTTCTCTATGATTCTTCCACTTCTCAGTGTAGTCACGGCTTTAGCATGTTCTTGATTGTTAGGACCATTATTATGTCCCTTGGGGTTCGGAAGTGGTTGGGCAGGGAATGTTCCTCCTGACCCCTCTTGCCGTGTATCTATCCTTTCTAATGTGGCAGACATTCTACTCATCATCTGTATGAGTTGCTGCGTTAGATTGGCATTAGCAAGTGGCTCTTTTTCTTGTACCTTCTTGTGCGGAGGCACATAGGTATTGGTCTGTGGTGCATTGGAGGGTTGAGCTTGGTTGTAGTTATTGGTTCTGTTTTGATTGTATTGATGGGACGACCTATTGTTTTTCCCTTGATATTGATTGTTGCTGTAGGGCTGCTGTTGATATTGATTTTGGGTCCCAGCATTATTTCTCCAATCAAAACCGGGGTGATTCCATCTATTGTTACTTTGAAAGTTATTGTTGGAATTCCCCGCCCCTCGAAAACCTTGCATGGCATTCATCTCCATAGGGGCCTGCTCTTGAAAATACGGCACATTGGGACAATATTGAGTTGTACGTCCCAACATGTTGCATGTGCCACATGGTTCCTCAGGCATAACTTGCCTAGAGCTCTCTCCTTTCATGCTTAACTCCTCTACCTTCTTTGCTAGTTCTACATATTTAGTCATGAGGTGATCTTCACTGGTTAGTTGGTATAGGCTTTTCTCTTCTACACAGGATATCTGTGAGCGTGAGACATTGTCAGAATTTGACCATTCATGAGCGTATTCGGCTAACCATTCGAAATGGGCTTCAGCCTCTTCGGTGTTTTTACGCAGAAATGGTCCAGAACTCATAGTTTCTACCAACTTCTTCGTTTTACCATTCAATCCTTGATAAAAGAAGCTGATAGTCCGCCATTTCTCAAACCCATGGTGTGGGCACGAGAGAAGCAAATCTTTGAAACGCTCCCACGCTTGTGTGAAGGTTTCATTGCTCTTTTGTTTATAGGAATTGATTTGACGTTGAAGGTCTGTGGTCATGCGAGTAGGATAGAATTTCTTTAGAAACGCGGTGCTCATCGTATGCCAGGTGAAAATTGAATTAGGTTTGAGGGAGTGGAGCCACGCCTTCGCTTTATCTTTCAAAGTGAAGGGGAATAACATTAGATGCGTCACCTCCCTAGGACAATTTTGCGAGAATGTTTTGCAAACATTCTCGAAATCAGTGACATGTAAGTACGCCTTCTCACTTTCCATCCCATGAAAGGTGGGAAGCAGTTGGATCATCCCATTGTGAAACTGAAATTCGCCATTATGCGGTGGGATTTGAATGCAAGAGGGCGTAGGTGCATGTTCTGGTTGCATGAGATCGCAAAGAGGACGTAGTGCCTCATCAATTGGTACCACAACATTGTCACCATGTTCACTCTGATTATCATCCATTGATTCAGTTGGAGTAGCTATCGGGTTAATGGAACTATCAGAGTCAGAACGGTAGAAAGGATTTCCAAAAATTCATTCAATAGAATTATTGGACATGAACTAGGAGAGTCCCCAAGGTGAGTGTTTACCAATAGAACTGAAAAGAAGAGAAAATAAAAACAGAAAGAGATGAAGAGAGACTGAGGTAATCTAAGGAATTGATCGTCGCCTTCCCCGGCAACGGCGCCAAAAACTTGACACGAGAATAATCTTGTGCGCTCTTGTGCAACACCCAAGTGTAGGTGATCGTGCAAGTAGTAACTGGTAAGACCAGGTCGATCCCACAGGGAAGGATGAGAATTAAATTACTTAGATTAGACTCTAAAAGAAAAGAAAATTCAATATTTAAAGAGAAGTGTAGAACACAAAGTTCTACGATTAACAACTACTAACTTAAAAGCAACTAAATTAAATAAACTAATGATTAACTACTTGACTAGAGCAAGATTTAAAAATGATTTTTCTTAATAAAAGAAAGTGTTGGGATCACGCGAATCCACTATGATTCAGCCATCTACCATGCAAATGCAATTAAGCTCAACGGAGGGCAACTTCTACAGTATCCCGTACTTCTCTAAGGATATAGAATCAATAGTCCTTTCATGACCGGGACTATACCATCACAACTAAGTTTGAAATACACAAAGGTGGTTTAATTCAATAGTTAAGACTCTCACCTACAATGGTGTTAGCATTGAGGGTGGTTTGTAAAATATATTCAAAGAAAATGCCTTAAGGCTTAAAGTTTAAAGATTGTTTTGACAAACTGAGCATTTGGGGACAGTTTGATAACGAATCAGTAAAGCAGAAAGTCTTGGGATACTGTATTAGATGTCCTCAAGAATCTGAGACCTCGATCGATTGACGCGCTTTCGATCGATCGAACTTCTTCATCTCTCGATCGATCGAAATATCTTCGATCGCTCGACTATGTCTCTGGTCCGATCGATCGAACTACATTCAATCGATCGAACACAGAAATAAAAATACTGCATGGCAGAGCTCTGAAATCACGGTTTCATCGCGATTTCCCAACCCCGGACTACTCAGACATGATCTGGGAAGTCTCAGATGTATTTTTAATGTAAAAGTTCATTAAAGTCATGTTTGTTTGCAAGTTTCTCATGGAAACTAAAAAAAATCAAGGATTTTAATTTATCTAGCATGTAATACTACAATATTGAAGGTTAAACTATGAACGAATAAGTGCAGAATGTAAACAGAAATAAAACGAAGTAACCTGGAGGAAACAACTACTATTAAACCTCAAGAATCCAAGCTACAATGGTAAATCTTGATAAAAATCTACAAAAACCACAAGGAGACTCTCTACTCTCTATGAAAACTGATGAAACAAAGTTGGGCGTCCTTTGGGACGTAAACAAAACGATTATATATAGCCTCGACCTAATGCTAGGGTTCAAAAAACCCGTTTCTGCTGCGTGCGTGTACAATCTGATAAAAGGCATGTTCGATCGATCGAACATCTCTCGATCGATTGAACTTTCAGAAACTTCGATCGCTTGAACTACACTAGATCGATCGAAACGTCGATCGCTCGAAACTTTCTCGATCGCTCGAACCCTGTATTTCAGCTTTGAGTTGTCTTCATCAGGTTCAAGCACTTCCTTTTATCAACATTCTTCAATCTTACATACAGCAGCAGTAATCTGCACAAATAATTACTAAAACAATACCACTTATCATAGTTTAATCAATTTGTGCAAAAACTGGTATTGTAATTCAAACTGCAGATAAACAGGGGAATTGTAGACTTTTCTAGTGTATTTTCCTCTTTTAGCGCGGTTGTATTTTACAAATACCCCCGCTTGTCAGTTACCCTCACTGAATCTTAATGGTTATCATTTATAACATGATATAACTTCAATAGTTGATACCCTATTAGTATCTAATTGACTCAACTTTCAGTAAGCTAACGACGTTTATGTCATTGGACATTTCTATGTTCCAGCGCATCCTGGTTTTGACCATGCAGGTGAAGGATCTGCAGGAGAGGACTACTATGCCGGTCACGATGTCCTTGCAGAGGATCATCCTGACGGAGGTCAGACAGAAGAAGACTACTACGCCGAGGACTACCTCTACACCAATTGAAGATTAGGCTAGACTGTAGTTTAATCATCTTTACCGCTTCCCAAACCTTTTGTAATCAGGCATATGTTGCCTTGATATTTATGCTTCCGCTGTGTTTTATTTTGATTTAAAACTCTAATGTGTAATAGCTAGTAACCTCCTTTTGACATTAAGTTATGTTTTAATCAGAACCTAGATTTCATTCTTGTTATCTCTTTTATTATTGCTTAGTACTGCGTGGTGTGGACAATCATGTGACTTCACCAGTCGCTGCCTTTGGAGCCAAAAAGGAAATTTATTTCTCTATTTTTGCCGTTCTGGGGCGTGACATATATATATATATATTGCCTCATTAATATTGTTGAAACTATTATAGAATGTTTGTTACATATTAAGATTTGACAGTCAATTTCATGATTATAGCACAATCAAATCTTTGGTTATGTATAGACACCCTATTTTGGTTCGTCTGTTCGACAGAAGGAACTTCGCCACAAGAACAACCCGATGACTGGAATAAGGATTTATTGATTGTATGAAGCAAAACTCGGTGTAGCATCATGGTCTCTTAGACACGTTAGAATAACCTCTAGAAAGACTTAGGTACGTTAGAAATTCAACTTAGAGACAAACTCAAGTTAGGATAGCCGTTTCACATGAAATGATAAAATCGCCTTTACCGAGCAAAATTTGGATCTCAGGGTGGGATCCCGATAGCCCCCTTTACAAAATATTCCTAAATTAGCTTAAAATGATACCCCGATCCTTCACGTTCGCCAAAAACCACTTAAGAGAATTTTTCATGCCAAAATAGCCCTTCTAAGCATCTCTGGTTAGCTCCTTTATAGAGTCGGCCTCACCTTTTTTATCATACCAAAAAATCTACAAATTATTTTTGAATGAGACCTAAAGGATTGACAAATAGATTTCCATACCTTTCCAACGGTATATCATAAGCCCAAAAATGATAACCAATGTGAGAGAACAAAGTTTGGGAAGTTCATAGTGAAAACACAACTTCCAGGGCTGAGTGCCATAGTGGCTGTAAAGCCCCGGAATGGCGAAAATAGAGAAAAATAAAATTTCTTTTTGGGTCCATAGGGAATGACTGGTGAAGTCACTAAATTGTCTACCACCAAGCAGTACTAAATAGTAATGCTAAAGATAATAAATCAGATCTTATATAAACATGATAACACGTCCTAAAACTATTATATCAGAGTCTACTACATAATATATAAAAGGTCCCAAGGAAACATATGCCCTATTACAAAACACAATATCAGAGTTGGTAACCGACTGTAGAACTAATATCTATCCTAGTCTTTAACTGGCGTATACATAATCACCAGCGTAGTAATCCTTCTCGGTGCCTTCACATTCTGCCGGTTCAGCCTCGACATATCCTTCCTCTGGATAGTAGCCATCATCATATGGTACATTACTTGTATTATAAGTAACATGATAGTATGGACGGGGAATGTCCAGGCATGAACGCCGTCAGCTTGTTTAAAGTTGAGTGGGTAGGAACTAAAATAGTATTATAAGTATAATGTTGTTACTAGTTTTGAAGGATAAGTATAGTTTCACTAATAATATCTTTCTCTTTAATCCAACCCATTAATCAGTTACTCCCATGTGGTTATATGAAGACCAACAATCATACCCTTGATTGTAGAACATACTCGATATTTCAACTATATAGATACATCATTATTCCGTCTATTGCTTTTAAGGACATAACCACCACACTACGTATTATGGACACAACTTCAGTCCATCCCCCTGCTTTTAAGGACATAACAGCCACACTACATGTCAGGGATATAACGTTGAACAATGGTATATCAATCTTTGCCATGACTTAGCGATGTCTACCATTGATCCCCGCCCACTACTTTTAAGGACATAACCACCCACCGCTTTTAAGGACAAAATGGATCATCTGGCTATCTTAGGACTACTTGGTCCTACCCATTGCTTTTAAGGACATCGCCGCCCACTACTTCTAAGGACTTATGACCAAGTGTCTACCCACGATCAATTCCCAGAACTTATCAAACCTACCTAAGTTCCACACTAACAACGACACATGATTGTTCCCGTTGTGGTTTGACTACTCTGATTAAAATGAACCGGATATCAAATTGAATCCTGACTACTATGTACGTTATCCCATGTTAAGAACATTCTCACATTATTCTTAATCATGTCTCATTATTGAGTCGTAATATTCTTTATTCAACCACTATTGCATAATGGAAGTATGAAATAGTATTTAAAATAACTAAACATTTCACAGTATATACTTATAAACAAAATCTCCCAAATTTGATAGTACCAATCGATTGAAGCTACTTTCAATCAATTGGGAAAAGTTGGGTTTGATCAATCGAATAATCTTCGATCGCTTGAGAATAGTTAGTTTCGATCGATTGAAACAAGTAAAAGCAATTGAAACTTGTCTTCTCTAGGCAGTGACGTCCAGAATGAGTGGGTTATGTTTGGTTTGGTTTCTTCATGTCCAAAACTTATAAGAGCACTAAACTTAACTACTGAGTGAGTTTAGAACTCACCAAAGTGAACAAGGGTGTGTTTGGTTTGAGTTTGAAGCTCAAGCTTCAATGGAGCTCTCTCTCTCTCTCTCTCCCCTCCTCCTTCTCCCCTCTCTGTCTTTTTCCTCTCCTTTTTCTTCTTCTTCTTCTTCTTCCTTTGTCTTTCTCTCTCCAACCGAATATATGTATAGAGTATGTGTGTGTATGTATATATATAGGTGTGTGTATATATATTCAAAACACAAACACTCCCTCTCTCTAACTTTTTAGACCAAAAAAACATTACACGCACAAACATGACCCCATATATATAGGGGAAAAGAAGTGCAAGGTGTCAGTCCAACGCAACAACTGGAATAAAAATCTTCCCGTGTTTAAGTGATCATAACAAGTTTGATCGATTGAGAACAGGTCGATCAGGGTTTGATCGATTAAAAAGGGCTCAATCAATTAGGAAAAGGGGACCACATCATAAATTATGTCGGCAGGGTTTCAAGCGATCGAAAAGGGTTCAATCGATTGAAACTCCACAACTTCGATCGATTGAGAATAGTTCGATCGATAAAAGCTAAATTATAGGTATAACGAAGGTATTCATACAGAATCTCATTAATTATATATACATACCAAAAATACAGAGTATTACATCATTCACCACTTATTAAAAGATTTCGTCCTTGAAATCTAAAGTAGCAGGATTAAAATAAAAACAAAAACTTATCGCGCATCTCTGACTTTAATTCCTACGAAGCTTCTCTTTCATCGTGATGCTTCTACTGAACCTTTACCAATGGAATCTCTTTGTTTATGAGTTTCTTGATTCCTTGATCCAAGATTCTCACTGGTCCTTCATTAAATGCGACATTATAATTTACTTCTATGTCTTCGAAGTTAATCTCGTGTGCTGGGTTATGGCCACACTTCTGCAACATACTACTTTGGAAGACGTTGTGCACGCTCGACGTCAACTTAGGCAGTAATGCCAGTCTATAGGCAACCTTTCCAATGCGTTCCAAAATCACAAAGGGTCCGATGAATCGAGGTGATACCTTGCTGTAGACACCCCAATTTTGACCGACCGTCAAATTTAGGTGATGATTACCTCTAGACCGATGATGACAATGTCTGGCGATATTCGAAGGTTTTCCAAATGATTCAAGTTCTTCGAAGGATTCTTTAGTCCCAATAAAGTTTTCAAAAAGACCGAGTGTTCAGGGAAACTCATATATGAAATACTTATAAGAGGGGCAGTTTGAAAATTAAATTCAAATATAAAATATGTATATATAATGATTTGAAAAGAAAAATAAAACAGAAGAAAAAGAAATTTGAATTTTGAAAAAAGGGAAAAAGAAGAGATAAGAAAACCAAAAATATATATAATCCTATAAATATATATATAATTTATATAAGTATGTATTAGTATATAGATATATATTTGGAAAATAAATAAAAAAAGGAGGGAATTCCATTAGAAGCGGCATGCAGCGATGTCGGCGATACTCGCTAAGTGCTGCGTCGGCACTCTGTGCCGGCATTCAGGGAGTGCCGCTCGCTATAACAGATTGTTTTTCTTCAATACATGGAATATCATTGCACATAGGTTTTTACCCCAAATTTACCTATTTAACACTTTGGGAGTGGTCTATATAAGGAGATGTTCACCTCCATTATAAGGATCTTCCATCATCCATCCTTCTTGAACAAGTGAAATATATAGAAAAAGATATAGAGAATTGAGAGAAATTGAGAGATCTTTGAAGAATTTGAAGACGAATTTGAAGAACTTGGAAGATTTTCATCAAGAATTCAAGAAAGTCCTAAGGTTATTAGAGGTAACCTTCTAATCCTACCTAGAATTAAGCTAGGATTCGATCACAATTCATAGATCAAGGACTTTTACACATTTTCAAAAAGTCTCTTCTTACCTCATTTCATCACACACCACTGGAATTGTGATTGAATCTTCATTTGCTTTTCATTGATTTGGATTTAAATAAGCCTTGGATTTAAGATCAATTAAATTGAAACTTAATTTGGATCATCAACTAAACTTTGATTCTATTTCTTTTGTTTACATCTTTCTCTTAAGATTCATGAGACCTTTAAATGTCTCATTTGTTTCCCTTATGATTGATCCCTTATTTTCTATGATCTTATGATTTATATGGGAAAGAAGGTATCATGGTTATATCACACACATAATTGGTGGGTTCAAGTCTTAATTCATGACTTGGATTCTTCAACTTAAAATCTCATGGAATTCTTTCCATAATTCCTATGAAGGTTTATGTGGATTTGGTCTTATTTAGTCTCCAATGACCATTAATTTAAGAGGAGAATAGGACATAATAAGTTCATATTCCTCAAGGATCATCGACTTGAGAGAGGGATTGACTTGATAACTTTTATGACTTTAATGTTGGTATTGGTGCAGTGAATTCATGAAACCACTATGATCAAAGATTTGTAATTAAATCATGGTCTATGGGAATTGAATGAGACCAATTGGAGAGTGTTCATGACTCATATATGTACCACTAGGATTTTTGTTTTGGTGAAATTTCATAGTTAGGTTGGTTTGATCTTAAGATTCATAAACTAGTTACTCTCTGTCCAATATTTCAGAATAGTAAGTCCATTTTAAACTAAGTTGATCAGAGCCTTAATCAACCCTTTTGACTTCAAATAAATTTTTCTATGAATTTGAATGTGTTAATAAGATCCCCTAAAAAGATCAAAGTGATTCTGATTTATTTACTATTTTTTAGAAAATCATACAAAAACTCTAGATAGAGAGTTGTAAAGTTCTAAGTGATGTCTGGTTTTTGCCCAATCCCTAGAGATTGAGCCGTTTGATCTTTAATTTTCTTTTTAGGTTAGAAACTAGACTCACAGAGGCACAACATACTAAAAAAATTATTAAGATCAAACCGTTGTAAGTATGATTTTTCTATTTTTGAAAGTCTGGTCTACTTTCTGTAAATTCTGAAACTCTGTCACAGCTTTAATAAAACTTACTAATGATGATCCAAATGTCTTTTATATGACCTAAGGTTTGAAATATACTTTAACTATGACCAATTGAACTTAATCCCAGAGGCTAAGTGATCTAAATTGATGAATAATTCAAATCTCATTCTTGTTTATGTCCATGCATTCATCCATGTATATTGATACTTAGGATTAGGACTAATTCTTGGCTTAAGTTGTATTTAATTAAACTTAGTTGAACATAACTATGGGTTCCTTATGATTATATTGGGATTATATCATCTCTATATGAACATTACATTGACTCCTAGTTGAGACTTGTACATCTATAGAGGTGTTGTGTTTCCAATTATTTATAAGGAATTCATAGTTATGTCAATTCCTTCCATGTTTGATAGATCTAAGCTAGAAGTTTAGGAATGTTATTCGATATTATATCTTGTTCAAAGCATGTGGACTAACACTTTATTTTGTAGTGCTATTGAGGTATGAGTTCTTAACTCCCTTAGTTTATTTATTTCTCAATTTTATTGACTTTCGACTCCATATGCGACACATTAGAATTAGGATTTGCCTTATGTGTATATGTGAATTAGAGACTCTTCTAGGTTTTCTATTTTTGTATGCATTACACTTTTCAATATCACAGCTGGATCCCGGGTAAGTTCCTTTGTTCCCTATTTGCATGTCATTTTACTTACTATTTGAATTACATGGTTTTGTATGCCTTTTATCATTGGCAATCTTGCACCCCTTTTGACATGCTTTTGTAATGTATGTATATATATGTACTAGTTGGGGGCATACTTAGATTATTAATTTAATTAAAAGGATGTTGAGTCGAGGCCTATCACGAGATAGGATGAGAGGGAGTGTTTTAGTCCGCCGGGCTCCTTCCCCTTTTATTTCATAATCCCCGGACCTAGAAATCTCAGGTTTTCAAAAGATCAGTTTGCTTTTAAAATGGTTTCTTAATTTTACTTTAAAAATTAAGTGGTGACTCCTATTTGAATTTGAAAAAGTTTAAAAAAAAACGTGGCTAGCCTGCGATATCTACAATCTGGTGACTCTGCTGGGGATCAAACCCAGAATCTCTGGTTCGCAAACTAGAATTCTGATTTTGGGTTCACTCGAGGATTAGACTTAAAAGCATCTTTTTGATCAAATTAATTAATTTTTATGTGCCTATTGCATTGCACTTGCATGTCTCGCCAATCGATTGCACCGAACTATGACCTTAGAGGCTCGGGGCAACCCGGTCGGCCAAGCCATCATGGGACTGTATGATCACCCTTGATCTCGTACCATGTGTTGGTATATAAAGCATCCTATCGGATGTGTGTCAAGGGTTCCTTATTTGACTAAAATCCGACTTTTGCATGGTAGCTTCTATAGATTCTTTCAAAATTAGGGAATCAGTTCTCAATTAGGATTATGTGTTAGGGAGTTTTGTATGCCCGAAAGAGATTATTTGAGATGATGACGATGCTTGCTTGATAAAAGATGTGTAACCTTTTAATCACTTTTGAGCAAGTCCTCTTCATGTCTTATGACATTTGAGAACATGCCAGATCTTGATTATTCGATTACATCTCTTATATCAAGTTTAGCTAAGCAACATTGACCTTGTATGTATCCGAATTTGTGAAAAGAATGGTGATAATCCGATCATGTGATCCTTCTACCTAGAGAATTTTAAATCCATCTTTGAAAGCAAACAGATTTTTGCCATCTTTATTCCAAAGTTTTTAATTGCTCTTTCAAAAATCTTTGGAGTTTACTTTTGATTAAAGCTTCAAAATAATCTTTGTTAAAAATGATCATTGTCTAAAGAAATACTTTTCAAACAAAATTTAAAAAAAAAATGTTTTCATATCAAAGAAAGAGATTCAAAATGTCCGAAGAATCGTTTAGAAGAATCTAAAAAATGTTTTTCAAAATTTTTGGGGGATAAGGATCACAATGAAAGGAGAACTTAATGCACTTGACATGGATGAAGATCTTATGTGTTCATGTGTTAGGATTAGGATTTTCTTTTCTTTTTGGCATATAGAATAGGCGCGCGCACACACACACACACACACACACACACACACACACATGCATCACATTCGTGTGGCATATGAATCATTCATGAAAATTTTAACAAGCATTTGATAAAATGATAAAAAAAAATAATAATAAAATAATAAATGGAAAAGATGATGAAATATGTATAAAATTTTCTTTTGAAATAAATCAAAATTGATTAAAAATAAATATGGTTGTAGGTGGAGATAGAATCTGCTACAAGTACAATTTGGTTCAGAGATTCCACTACAAGATTAGTAAGAAGAGAGATGGCACAAGAGAGATAGCAAAGTAAACGGCTATTGTAGAGCAATAAGCTGGGCAGATGAGCAGGATGATGACCATGATGGAAAATATGACACGACAGCCACCAATAGCTAACCTGCAAGTTTTTGATCCTCCTCTGGCTGCAGGGGAAGAGGATTGGTTTGAGGAACCCAAGGTTCAAAGAGTCGATGCACCGCGAGCAGAGAGAGAAAAAATAGAGAGAAAAAAGGCTGAAAAAGAAAGAATAATGACTGAAAAGGTAGAAAAACTCGAGAGGGTGGTTCGTAAAGCCCAAGGAGTCCACACTTACCTATTAGAATTAGAGGGTTATATGATGGGGTCCATGAAACACTACCTATTGGATTCAAAATGCTAATCTTTGATAAATTCAATGGAACAGGGAACTCAACGAAAATATACTCTGGATCTTTTGCAAGATACAGGTATGATGGGGTGTTGTCCTGCCTCCACCCACATGGATCCTAATCATAAGCTGTCCATTGAGTCTGGGGAACTTCTTCCTGATGCTTCAGTATATCAGTGGCTTGTTGGTCATCTTATCTATTTGACCAACACTAGACCAGACATTACATTTGCAGTAAGTGTAGTGAGTCAGTTTATGCATGCGCCCCAATCACCTCACCTAGATGCTGTTCATCATATTCTTCGGTATCTCAAGACTTGTCCTGGTCTTGGATTATTTTACTCTGCAGGAACACAGTCTAGGGTGTCCTGCTTTACGGATGCAGACTATGCGGGATCTAAGAGTGATCGTCGGTCCACATCTGAGTTCTGCACGTTCTATGGGAATCATCTTATCTCATGGAAAAGTAAGAAACAAGCTGTGGTTTCTCATTCTTCCGCGGAGGCAGAGTATCGGGCCATGGCCCAAGGTACATGTGAGCTCCTATGGGTGCGTGTAATATTGAAAGAATTGGTTTCCCAGTTAGTGGCTCTTCTACCTTATTCTATGATAACAAGTCTGCTCTTATGCTTGCCTCTGACTCAATTCTCCATGAAGATATGAAGCATTTGAAGTCGACGTTCACTTTATTAGAGAAAAAGTTTGATCTGGAATCATCGTCCCAGAATTTGTGCCTTCCACTGATCAAACTGCCGATATGTTTACAAAGTCTGTTGGTCCTTCACTTCTACAGTCATCTTTGGTAAAGCTAGGTCTGATTAATATCTTTACTCCAACTCTAGCTTGAGGGGGAGTGTTGGAATATATTTTGATTATGGTCAAACCCAATCACGGGTTTTTAGGAATAGATTGATTATGATTGATTGTAATCTATTTATTTCCTTACTTTATCTTTCCTTTTTTGGTTTTCTTAGTTTGTATATAAACCTATATGTATTGGATGGATAATATACAGAAATTATTCCTCTCATCTCTTTCTTTTGTTGTCAAGTGTCAAGTTGGGTTAATCGGATCGCAGAGGTCAGTTCAATGTTTTCATGTTCAAGAATGTGAGTCGTAGGCGTGTGTGAGTGTTAAGTCGGCTTTTGGATTGGCACGTTACCATGCTCTTGCAGCCTTTGGATTGGCATGATGGAAGATACCATGCTCTTGCAGTCTTTGGATTGGCATGATGGTAAAAGGTCAGGAACCTTGAATATCTTGATTTAGTCGACCTTTATATTGGCATGCTACCAGGATCTTGAGGCCTTTGAATTGGCATGAATGGTATACTAATCAATCGGCCTTATAGGCATGCTATTCTAAACCAACGGCATTACATCGGAGAATGATTCAGGAATTGTCCATCTCAGGGCTTCGTGCTTGAGATTGATTAGAGGTTGTGATGGGTATAAAAGTCGAGAGTTGTGTCAAGTCAGTCATGCGTATTCTCTACGATTGCTTGGTGGTATGAGTTAGTTGTCGTTGCACGATTTCAGATGCACTAATAACAACGAAGATAAAACTATGTTATATCACTTTTCTTTATCGATTGTCTAAATATTCTTTTATAACTGAAATTACTATCTTACTGCACGTGTTAGTATCTTTGTAAGTTATTATGTCTCACTTATATTTCACAAGCTAACGGATTTTATGCCCTGGACAATCCCCTAACCAGCCTTTCCAGACAATGTTTGTGCAGAGGATGGCTTAGCCCAGGAAGGCTATAATGAGGGAGATTACGTCGAAGAAGGTATGGCTATGCAAACTAAGAAAGATAGATTATGCCATAGTCCCTACTTATCCTTTTGTTGTATTCAGACTTATATTATTTTGAGACTATGTTTGTATTCAACACTTTGTGCCTTAATCTATCTTTTGGATTCCTGATGTTGTAATAGATAGTAATCTTTTGGTTATGATATGTTAAAGTCTGTTACTATATGCTATCATTTTATGTTTGGTTAGCTTTTTGTAATTGGACAATCAGGTGATGCAACCAGTCATGGCTTATGGACCCAATAAGGAATTAATTTTCCCTATTATTGCTGCTCCAAGGCATGACATTCAGATCTAGATCTAGATCTAAATCTAGATCTAGATCTTGACCGATGATAGAGATTTAGATCTGGATCTGGATCTAAATCAACATCGACAATGGTGACGATGGAGGTGGTGGTTGCAATGGCGGTGTGTAGACACCCCATTTTTGTCGGCTATCAGATTTAGGAGACCCGTAGCTTGGTGGTTCACAATGATCGTAAAAGACTCAAAAGGACTCTCGGAAGTCAGCTCTATCTCTCAGAATGCTCAGAATGACCAAAATGCCCTTGAAAGTCCGAAAACTCCCAGATTTGGTCCCAAAGTTCTGAAAACATACTACGTCGTAAGAAAAGTGATAAAATGAGTTTTTAAATAAAACCGGAAGAAATCGTCAGCTCCCAGAGACCCCCGGAAGTCCCGGAAGTTCCCCGAAAGTCCCCGTTGACCGGTTTGACCAAGGTTTGACCAGAGTTTGACCAAGTTTGACCAAGTTTGACCGAAATCGTCCGAATTCACCGGAATCATTAGAAAAGTATTAAAATGAGTTTTAAAAGAGAATCGCGCGAAAACGTCGGCTCCTAGGAGCTCCCGGAGGTTCTCAGAACTTCCCGGGAATCCCAGGTTTGACCAGTTTGACCAAGATTTGACTTTGGAATCGGGGCACCGAAACAATTTTCAAATATTTTTCATGGATACTAGAGGTCAATAGCTTTCCAACGGTATATCGCATATAATTTCTGGATTTAAAACGAATTTATTTTGAATTTCCGAAGGTGAAAAAGGCGATCAAATCAGCTTTTATTGCGAATACCGCAAAACTTTTCAAAGTGACCTATCCCCGAACTATTTGTTATGTAAAGTAGACTCCATTACCTTTCCAACGGTATATCACAACCTCAATTTGGAGTTCGTATGCATTTTCTGTGAATTTCGGACAAAATAGGGCCTTTTCGCGAATACCGGAACCTCTGGGGGCCTAAACGTAAATTTTTGGGCGTCTGAGGAGCAGTGCCGCCGCGGCACTGGCCCACTGCCGCCGCGACACTGGCCCAGTGCCGCCGCGGCACTCATCCCTCGCAGAGTCCATTTTTGTAATTTTTTTGGGGGTCCAATTTGATTAATTGAAAGCCAAAACGACATAGTTTTATGTTCACAGTTGTTTGGGACCAATAGGAACACTTTCTAAATCCCAAAACCACCCCAAATTGGCCTATTAAACCCCCCATTGCTCTTCATTTTGGGGGGGCCAAGTGCAAAGCTTGAAAAGTTGTAGAGAAGAAGAGAGATAGAGATAGGTTTAGAAGAGAGAAAGGGAGCTTCTCCCATTGATTTTCCATAAGAAAGTGAGTTTTATTCTTGTTTTCTTCCATCATCCTTCTATATACTTCACATTCAAAGTCCACTCCAACCCTCATTCTTGAGCATTCATGAGATAGGAAGCTACTTCCATGTCCAAATGTCAAAATCTATGAGTGAAACACCAAGCTACAAGTCCAAAATCACATTGATTATCATCTATTGATTGCTATTTACTTGCTTTGATTATATATATGTTCATCTCTCCTTATCTCATTTCTTTTTCTTTTCTTTATTTACTTACTAGTTCATCATCATCTAAGTGATGACATGAAGTTTGGGGTGAGTGAATCCTTATGGATAGTAGCTCTTGACCTCAAAAACATGTTTGATAGATGATGATCATAACCTCAATACTTCCAAGGTATTCTTGGAATGTATTGAAGTTATGCCCAAAAATAAAATAAATCTCTCCAACAATCTTGGAGGTTCTTAAATGATGAGTTTGATGTAGGTATTCTAAGTGGCTATGATCCTTATTGAGTATTGAAAATGTGCTTTCAAAACATCTATTTCAAAACCCCTCTCAATCCCTCTCATTTGGTTTCAAGGAACAAAACTTTGTTTTCTCCAAAATCTTCAAAACAATGAGTCAAAACAGTGAGTGAGTTGAGTTCAAAGATTTCTCTAGAACTCAATACTCAACATATGGATGCAAGGCCACTTGGAAAGTCTTCCTAACTCATTGGAGAACATCCATGATTTTTGGTTTGACTTGGAAGTACTTGGAAATGGTCCATTTGGGGCCCCAACATTCCTTCCAAACATTCTGTTTTTGCTGTCACAGCAGCTAGGTCAACTTACGACCTCTTTTCCAGAAAACTTTTCCAAAAGGGGTGGTCCTAACTTATTTTTCCCTTAAATTTCAATGTCTTAGGGAACTTTATGTATAAATTGGGCCTCTAGATCATTCTTTTTCATTTTCTAAGATTTTCTAACATTTCAGACGACAGTACGAACTCTGTTTCTGAGTGACCTCTATTGTTTGTGTAATTTCTCTCAATCTGTGATAGTTATTCAAGATTGGCTTTTTGGGTTGTGTTATAGACACAATAAGGAACATCTCCATAAAAAATCATGCATTGAAAACATTCCTAACCCCTCTTTTCAAATTCCAAAAGATCATGCTACTGTTCTGTCCACTATTCACAGCAAGTACACTTTAACTTTCATTCTTTGATTTGAGGCTTATATGCATTCCAAATTAGTTCATATCTTAGGAGGTGGTTCATACTACATTTGTATATATCCCATGTTGATTTCATTCATTCATTCTTGCCCATTTTAGACTTCTAAGCCATTCTAGAAATCCATGTACACAAAACACACTACAACCTTTGCACATTTTTAGATACATACATTGCATTTATGCAAGATTTGGGGTTTTTGTAACTCTTAATCTAAGGAGATTATAAGTAATGAACTCGATCACTCGTTCATGCTTCCCCTTGATCTATTCATCCTTTCTCATCCGTCCCGGGGATTGAGAGGTCTTCTTTTATCAAAGAATAACATGCATCATTCTAGCCTTGCTAAGCATATTTTGATTTCTTTGCTTACTTGTTTCAATAACAATTCATGTCCCCATTTAGATTAGGAAGTCTTGATTATTTGATACATGATTAGACGATCTTTCCTAGGTTTATTTGTGTGATCTTTCACTTTACATTGCATGATATTTGGCTTAGATCTTATGAATGATATCTTATCTTTTGATCTTCCAATTTCAAATCTCCTTATGTGATGTAATATACTATCATAATATTATTTGTCGAACCATACATAGTATAAGATGATTATTTGGATTCTAATTGAGGCCCGTCGAAAGACGGGGCGAGTTGAGGGTGTTTTAGTCGCGACAAAGGCTCCTTCCTCTCTCGTACCAAAACCCCGAACCAAGTTCTTTGGTTATGAAGGGCCGGTGCCCTTATCCGCTTGGGTGAGTCAAAATTAGGTTTCTTGGTTCCTTAAAGACCAAGTGGCGACTCTGTATCTGTTTTCAACAGATCTTTCGTTTTCTTTCCTTGATTCAAATCAATTTCAAAACAATCTCGAACGAGAGAAGTGGTCCGAAGCCCGGTATCCACACGGTGCTTGGTGGATGTAGACGTGGTAAAGACAATGTAGGATAGTGATGTCAGCAATGGTATCGGTAGTGGTAGTTGTGGCTATGGTCACAATAGTGGCGATGCGATGCCGGAGGTAGTGGCTATAGTAGAGGGAGTTATAGAGATAGATCGCTGGAGGTGAGTGGCACCAAAGGTCGCAAAGAGAGAGATTGCAGAGAGTTAAAGAGAGAGAGAGAGAGAGAGAGAGAGAGAGAGAGAGAGAGAGAGGAAGGAGGAATTTCTTGGGGTATTTTGGGGAATGGAGTTTAAAATGTCTAGGGATACACTTTAGGTTTTTAATTCAGGGACTTTTTAACAAACTATGAACCAAATAGAACTTTAAACTATTGGGAGTTGCTATTAGGGATTTTCTACTAATTTTCTCATTTTTGAATTGCAAAAGTTTTGAAACTGGATTTTAGTAATAATTTTAAGGACTATATTATGTGAACAATCCACTTGTGTTTATAAGATGAGAAGGACATGAGTTTTTGGTTTGTTTGGCATTAAATCTTTTTGAAATAAAAAATAAAACATGCTGCTCATGACACCTTAGCATGTGTCCTAATGTAGTTTTTTTTTTCTAACTTAAAATGCCATAACTGTCAAACCACAACTCCATTTTGAATAAATAAGATAGAGACATGCCTACGGTAAAAAGATCTATCAATCTAGATGAAAAGATCTATCAAAATCCATAGTGACTACAAATTTTTTTAAAAGATAGTGACATACCTATGGTAGCGTAATGTCACTGTCTTTGCAACAGTGACACACTAATCTTTTAAGAAATATTTTGTCTTTTGTTTGTACCTGGACAATAGTAAAAGCAATAACATTTGATACAATGGTTAAAATTTTGTGATTATTTGGTCGATTTGAAAAAATGATACCACTGACAGCATAATACTGTCTATTTGTGCAATACCATGTTACTAATCTTTGATGATATGTTACTGTTTTTACGTGAGTAGTATCGTAAATGCAGTAACATATGCTAATGGTCCTAATTTTGCGATTCTTTGATCGATTTGAATGGAATGTTACTGTCAAAGCAGACATGCTATTTCGTGCAGTATCATGTTAGTATTATCTTTGACAATATATTGCTATTTTTCACATGGGGGACAATATTTAAAGATTTATATATGCTAGATGACCATAATTTTGTAATTATATTGTCGATCTGAGGAATGTTACCATCTTTGACGATGTGTTACTATGTTTTGCGCAATACCATGTGATGATTCCAAAATTTGGTTAAAGTAAATTAAAGCAATTTAAGGGGAAAGAGAGTGAGAGACTGGTTTTTTATATGTGGTTTGGTCCTGTTAATGAAGGAACCTACGCCCACGTGTGTGTCTGAGCACGTTCACTATAATGTAAAAAGCCGGGGACCTATGGTAAACCAACAGTAGTTTGGAGCTACCGTAGGTCGGCCGGGCGTTATAGACACCCCATTTTATCGGCTATCAGATTTAGGAGACCCATAGCTTGGTGATTCATAATGATCGAAAAAGACTCAAAAGGACTCCTGAAAGTTAGTTCTATTTCCCAAAATGCTTAGAATGACCAAAATGCCCCTAAAAGCCCAAAAACTCCCAAATTTGGACCAAAAGTTCTGGAAACATGCTATGTCGTAAGAATAGTAAGAAAATGAGTTTTTAAGTAAAATCAGATGAAATCGTCAGCTCCCAGAGACCCCCGGAAGTCCCGGAAGTTCCCGGAAAGTCCCCATTGACCGGTTTGACCAAGGTTTGACCGAAATTGTCCAAATTCTTCAAAATCATTCTAGATCATGTGGAAAGTATTAAAATGAGTTTTAAGAGAAAATCGAACAAAAATGTCAGCTCCTGAAAGCTCCTAGAGGTTTCCAGAACTTCCCGGGAATCCTAGGTTTGACCAGTTTGACCAAAAGTTGACTTTGAAACCAGAGCGCCGTATCATTTTTCAAACATTTTCATGGATACTAGAGGTCAATAGCTTTCCGATGGTATATCACACATAATTTTTGGATTTCAAATGAATCTATTATGAATTTTCGAAGGTGAAAAAAGGCGATCAAATCGGCTTTTTATCACGAATACCGCAAAACTTTTCAAAGTGACCTATTCCTGAACTATTTTTTTAATGTAAAGTAGACTCCATTACCTTTCCAACGGTATATCACAACCTCAATTTGGCGTTTGCATGCATTTTCTGTGAATTTCGGATGAAATAGGGCCTTTTTGCGAATACCGAAACCTCTGGAGGCCTAAACAGCATTATCTGGACGAAGGAGGAGCAGTGCCGCCGCGGTACTGGCCCACTGCCGCCGCGGCACAGGCCCAGTGCCGCCGCGACACTCTTCCCCAGAGCAGTCCATTTTTGTAATTTTGATTGGGGGTCCAAATTGATTAATTAGAAACCAAAACGACGTAGTTTTGGTTCCCAGCTTATTTTGGACCAATGGGAGACCTTTTTATACTTTTTGAAACCCCATTTACCACCCCTCATTTGCCTATAAAAGAAGCAATTTACTTCCATTTAGAGGAGAGACATGGAAGCTTAGAGAGAGCTTAGGAAGAAACTCTAGAGAAATATAGAGAGAGAAAGAGAAGAAGTAGTCTTCTCCTTCTATTTTCTCCATCAAAGTGAGTTTTCTTTTTACTTGAGTTTGCTATCAAAATTCAATCATCCAAACATTTCTTTCACCACCATTCTTGAGTATTCATGAGATAGGAATCTACTTCCATGTCCAAATGTCACCATATATGAGTGAAACACCAAGCTACAAGTCCATTATCTCAATGATTATCAACTATTGATTGCTATTTGAATGCTTGTTTACTTTGATGTTCATCTCTCTCTTAACCTCATTTCTTTTTGACTTTTCTTTGATTATTTAGTTGTTCATCATCATCTAGATGACATGTTGTTTGAGGAGAGTGAATCCTTATGGATAGTAGCTCTTGACCTTAAAGACATGTTTGATGGATGATGATTCTACCTTCAATACATTCATATGTATTCTTGAAGTCATATTCTCAAACAAAACTATGTTTGTGCAAGTAATATTGGGAGTTCTTTGATGATTCAAGGTTGGATGAGATTCTAAGTGGTCACATAGTCATCTCAAGTGTTTAAGTTCATGCTTCGAAAATCTATTTCAAAACCCCTAATCAAGAACTCAATTTCTATTCCAAAACCCAAATCCATTTTCTTCAAGAATGATCCAAAACAGTGAGCTGTTCAAATTCAAAGATTTGTTTTGAATTAAATACTTGAGGTATGATGATGAAACCACTTGAAAAATCTTCCTAAGACATCATAGTTTGTCTCCAATTTTTCCCATCAATTATAGAGATGTGAAAGTATTATTTTCGGATTTAAGAAGTTCATATGCATAATCCGCCTCTGTTCTCACAGTATGTTTACCTGACTTCTTGCACTTATTCTGGATGTTTTCGTCACTATACATATATCTTTTCTATTTTTTTTATTTATGAAACTTGGGTGTCTTAGAAAACTTTTGGTATATAATGAGTCATCATAAACCATTTCTTTGATTTATGAAAAATCATACAAAATCAATCAACAGTACAGCTTTTATTTCTGAGTCATGTGTACATTCTGATTTATTTCTTTTAATCTGTGATAGCTATTGAGGTTTGATTTTTTGTTTTTTCTGTGCATTCTAGACACACTATGGAGGCTCTCTGATTTTTCTTACATTTTCCTAGGCATGTTTGATCTCCCATTATGATGTTATAAAGTAATGCATACAGTCTGTCCACTATTCACATCATGTCACTTTTTGACTTTCACACTTTGATGCAACACTCTTTTGTATCTAGATGAACCCATATCCCATGAACATGTTCTTTACCACTTTTAGCATGCTACATCATATCATGTATCATCTACCTCTCATGTATCATACTCCCATAGATTCTTGAGTTTGGTTTCCAAATAAAACCATGTTTTGCAAATACTTGGGAAGTTCTTGAAATGAGATAGGAATTGATATTCCAAGTGGTTAGAATATTCATCCAAGTTCTGGAAGTATACTTTCCAAACCCCCATTTCAAAACCCCCCTCTTAAACCCCTCATTTTGATTTCAAGAAATAAATCTTGTTTTTCTCAAAACCCTCAAAACAGTGAGTCATTTAACTTCAAGGAATTATTTTGAGTTCAATACTCAATGTATGAATGTAAGACCACTTGGAAAGTCTTCCTAACTCATTAGAGAATACCCATGATTTTTGGTTTGACTTGGAGATGCATAGAAAGACCCCATTTTGGTCCAAACATTCTCTCCAGAGATTCTGCCTTTGCTGTCAAAGCATCTAGGCTGACTTTCAACTTATATTACAGAAAACTTTTCCAAAAGGGGTGGTCCTAACTTATTTTTCCTTTGAACTTCAGTGTCTTAGGTAACATTCTGTATAATATGGGCCTCTAGATGTTTTGTTTTCAGTTTCTAATATTTTTTGACATTTCAGTCGACAGTACGAACTCTGTTTCTGAGTAACCTCCATTGTTCATATGATTTCTCTCAATCTGTAATAGTTATTAAAGATTGGATTTTTTGGTTGTGTTCTAGACACAATAACGAAGATCTCCATGAAAAATCATGCATTGAAAACATTTCTAACCCCTCTTTTCCATTTTCACAAGATCATGTTACTATTCTGTCCACTAGTCACAACATGCATACTTTTACACCCATCCTTTGATTTGATGCTTACATGCACTTCAAATTAGCTCATGTCTTAGGAATTAGTTCATACTACATTTGTACATATCCCATGATGACCTCCTTCATTCATTCATACACATTCTAGACTTCTAAGTCATTCTAGGAATCCATGAACACAAAACACACTACAACCTTGGCACATTCTAGATACATAAATTGAATTCATGCAAGATTTGAGGTTTTTGTAACTCCTAATCTAAGAAGATTATAAGGAATGAATTTGATCACACGTTCATGCTTCCCCCTCGATCTAATCTTCCTTTCTCATCCGTCCCGGGGATTGAGAGGTCCTCTCTTCTCAAAGATTAACATGCATCATTCTAGCTTGCTAAGCATCCTTGTTTTCTTTGATTTATTTGTTTCAAGAACAATTCATGTCCCCTTAGATTAGGAAAACTTTATTACTTGATATGTGATTAGACGATTTTCCTAGGTTTGTTTGTGTGATCTTTCACTTTGCATTGTGTGATACTTGGCTTAGATCTTATGAATGATATTTTATCTTTAGATCTTCCATTTTAAATTTTCTTATGTGATGTAATATACTATCATAGTATTAATTGTCGAACCATACATAGTATAAGATGATTATTTGGATGCTAATTGAGGCCCGTCGAAAGATGGGGCGAGTTGAGGGTGTTTTAGTTGAGACAAAGGCTCCTTCCTCTCTCGTACCAAAACCCCGAGCCAAGTTCTTTGGTTATGAAGGGCCGGTGCCCTTTATCCGTTTGGGTGAGTCAAAATTAGGTTTCTTGGTTCCTTAAAGACCAAGTGGCGACTCTGTATCTGTTTTCAACAGACATTTTCTCTCTCTTTTTAAATCAATTTTAAAACAAGCAAGAGGTGGAATTCCGCGTGTCCACAATCTGGCGACTCCACTGGGGATTTTTATTTTCAAAACAAAATAATACAGAGGTTTGACTCATAAGAAGCATCCTTAAAATCATCTTTTTACTGTGTCTTGTTCACCGCATTGCACTCCTGCATTTTCACCCTCCGACTGTGTCTGAAACGCGGCGCTGACATTGTTCAAGTCTTGCTGTACCAGGGCACAAGTCACCGTTGATACTGTACCTTCCAAGGTATATCAAAAAGAGTAAAAACCTCCATACTGTCTCCCTGACGATATATTGGAACTCTCGTCAACGGACCCTCTTTGACTAAACCTAGCCGTTGCATATAGATTCCTGCAGAACCTTTCATAGGACTGTTCATTTATCTTTTCAGATAGGACAATGTGATATAACTGCTGTATGCCCTGACGGGATTACCTGCGTAGTGTAGATGCTTATGTGACATAAGGCAGAACCTATTTCTTATGATCCCCAAGGCAATCACTCATATGTGATCACATTGAGTTGACCTGCCTAGGCACCATGACAAGGATGTCTGCTCCATGCTCACAAAGATATGCACCGCAAACCTTGTGTAGACACCCCATTTTATCGGCTATCAGATTTAGGAGACCCATAGCTTGGTGGTTCACTATGATCGAAAAAGAATAAAAAAGACTCCTAGAAGTTAGCTATATTTCTCAAAATGCTCAGAATGACCAAAATGCCCTTGAAAGCCCGAAAACTCCCAGATTTGGTCCAAAAGTTCTGGAAACATGCTATGTTGTAAGAAAAGTAAAAAAATGAGTTTTAAGTAAAATCAGATGAAATCGTCAGCTCCCAGAGACCCCCGGAAGTCCCGGAAGTTCCCGGAAAGTCCCCGTTGACCGATTTGACCACGGTTTGACCAGGTTTGACCAAGGTTCACCAAGTTTGACCAAAAATGTCCAAATTCGCCGAAATCATTCTAGATCATGTGAAAAGTATTAAAATGAGTTTTAAAAGAAAATCGAGCGAAAACGTCGGCTCCTGGGAGCTCCCAGAGGTTTCCAGAACTTCCCGGGAATCCCAGGTTTGACCAGTTTGACAAAAATTTGACTTTAGAATAGGAGCGCCATAACAATTTTAAAATATTTTTCATGAATACTAGAGATCAATAGCTTTCCATCGGTATATCGCACATAATTTTTGGATTTAAAACGAGTTTATTGTGAATTTTCGAAGGCGAAAAAGGCGATCAAATCGGCTTTTATCGCAAATACCGCAAAACTTTTCAAAGTGACCTATCCCCGAATTATTTTTTTTTTTTATGTAAAATAGACTCCATTATCCTTTCCAACGGTATATCACAACCTCAATTTGGAGTTCATATGCATTTTCTGTGAATTTCGGACGAAATAGGGCCTTTTCGCGAAAACCGAAACCTCTGGGGGCCTAAATACAATTATCAGGACGAAGGAGGAGCAGTGCCACCGCGGCACTGGCCCAGTGCCACCACGGCACTCTCCTCCAGAGTAGTATGTTTTTGTAATTTCTTTTGGGGGTCCAATTTGATTAATTAAAAACCAAAACGATGTAGTTTTATGTTTTCAGTTGTTTTGGACTAATGGGAGTACTTCTAAAACCCCAAAACCACCCCCAAATTAGCCTATATAAACCCCCCATTGCTCTTCATTTTTGGGGAGGCCAAGTGCAAAGCTTGAAAAGTTGTAGAGAAGAAGAGAGATAGAGATAGGTTTAGAAGAGAGAAAGGGAGCTTCTCTCATTGATATTCAATAAGAAAGTGAGATTTAATCTTGTTTTCTTCCATTATCCTTCTATATACTTCACATTCAAAGTCCACTCCAACCCACATTCTTGAGCATTCATGAGATAGAAAGCTACTTCCATGTCTAAATGTCAAAATCTATGAGTGAAACACCAAGCTACAAGTCCAATATCACATTGATCATCATCTATTGATAGTTATTTACTTGCTTGTTTATATAATGTTCATCTCTTCTTACCTCATTTCTTTTTTATTTTCTTTATTTACTTCCTAGTTCATCATCATCTAAATGATGACATGAAGTTTGAGGTGAGTGAATCCTTATGGATAGTAGCTCTTGACCTCAAAAACATGTTTGATAGATGATGATCATAACTTCAATACCTCCAAGGTATCCTTGAAGTTATTCTCAAATGAAAATAAATCTCTCCAACAATCTTGGGGGTTCTTGATGATGAGTTTGATGTTGACATTTTAAGTGGCTATAATCTTTATTGAGTATTGAAAATATGCTTTCAAAACATCTACTTCAAAACTCCTCTTAAAACCCCTCATTTTGATCTCAAGAAAGAAAACTCTAGTTTTTCCCAAAATCTTCAAAACAGTGGGTCAAAACAGTGAGTGATCCGAGTTCAAAGATTTCTCTAGAACTCAATACTCAATGTATGGATGCAAGACCACTTGGAAAATCTTCCTAACTCATTAGGAAACACCCATGATTTTTGGTTTGACTTGGAAATACTTGAAAATGGTCCATTTCATTCTCTCCAGATATTCTGTTTTTGTTGTCACAGCAGCTTGGTCTACTTTCAACTTGTTTTACAGAAAACTTTTCCAAAATGAGTGGTCCTAACTTATTTTTCCCTTGAACTTCAATGTCGTAGGGAACGTTATGTATAAAATGGGCCTCTAGATCATTTGTTTTCATTTTCTAAGATATTTTGACATTTCAGTCGACAGTACGAACTCTGTTTCTGGGTAACCTCCATTGTTCATATGATTTCTCTCAACATGTAATAGTTATTAAAGATTGGATTTTTGGGTTGTGTTCTAGACACAATAAGGAAGATCTCCATAAACAATCATGCATTGAAAACATTCCTAACCCCTCTTTTCAATTCCCAAAAGATCACGCTACTGTTCTGTCCACTATTCACAGTAAGCACATTTTTACTTCCCCCCTTTTGATTTGATGCTTACATGCACTCCAAATTAGTTCATGTCTTAGGAAGTAGTTCATACTACATTTATACATATCCCATGGTGATTTAATTCATCCATTCATACACATTCTAGACTTCTAAGTCATTTTAGGAATCCATGAACACAAAGCACACTACAACCTTGGCACATTCTAGATACATACATTGCATCCATGCAAAGATTTGGGGCTTTTGTGACTCCTAATCTAAAAAGATTATAAGGAATGATCATGATCACACGTTCATGCTTCCCCTCGATCTAATCCTCCTTTCTCATCCGTCCCGGGGATTGAGAGATCTTCTTTTCTCAAAGAATAACATTCATCATACTAGCTTGCTAAGCATATTTTGATTTCTTTGATTATTTGTTTCAAGAACAATTCATGTCCCCTTATATTAGGAAAACTTTATTACTTGATATGTGATTAGACGATTTTTCTTAGGTTTATTCGTGTTTTGCATTGTGTGATACTTGGCTTAGATCTTATGAATGATATTTTATCTTTAGATCTTCCATTTCAAGTTTCTTATGTGATGTAATATACTATCATAGTATTAATTGTCGAACCATACATAGTATAAGATGATTATTTGGATGCTAATTGAGGCCCGTCGAAAGACGGGGCGAGTTGAGGGTGTTTTAGTCGCGACAAAGGCTCCTTCTTCTCTCGTACCAAAACCCCGAGCCAAGTTCTTTGGTTATGAAGGGCCGGTGCCCTTTATCCATTTGGGTGAGTCAAAATTAGGTTTCTTGGTTCCTTAAAGACCAAGTGGCGACTCTGTATCTGTTTTCAACAGACCATTTTCTTTTCCTTTTCAATTTCAAATCTCAAACAAAGTAGTGGATGAGCGATCCCGCGTGTTCACACCTTGTTTGTTGGTCCTAAGACATAGGAGTATGAAAACCTGCTAGAGAGTATGATCACTATCACCATATTAACCAGTCTCTTCCAGAAACTCTGTCCAGATATCCCAGATATAGCCATATTAACCAGTTTCTCCCAGAAACTCTGTCAAGATATCCCAGATATAACCATATTAACCAGTTTTCCCAGAAACTCTGTCTAAATCTCCCAGATTTCCCAGATATACCAGTTTCTCCCAAAAACTCTGTCCTATCTTCCCAGATATACTAGTTTCTCCCAGAAACTCTATCCAAATTTCCTAGAAATACCCAAAGTACCTGTTTTCCCAGAAGCTCTGCCCAAATCTCCCAGATTCTCCAAAAATCCCAGCATCTCTGCCCAAATCACCTAGAAATGCCCAGATATACTTGTTTCTCCTAGAAACTCTATCCAAATTTTCCAGAAATACCCATAGTACTTGTTTCTCTCAAAAACTCTGCCCAAATCACCCAGAAATGCCCAGATATACTTGTTTCTCCTAGAAACTCTATCCATATTTCTCAGAAATACCCAAAATACCAGTTTCTCCTAGAAGCTCTGTCTAAATCAACCAGAAATCCCCATTTCTCTTAGAAACTCAAATGACTTCTAGAAATTTCTCCGAATCTTCCAAATCCCTATTTCTCCCAGAAACTCTATCCAAAATTCTCGAAGTATCCCG
Source organism: Hydrangea macrophylla (assembly GCA_033977485.1). Lineage (NCBI taxonomy): Eukaryota > Viridiplantae > Streptophyta > Magnoliopsida > Cornales > Hydrangeaceae > Hydrangea > Hydrangea macrophylla. Next base: position 52,175,575 of record CM066983.1, read on the forward strand.
GAAATCCCTGTTATCCCTTGGTGATCATACTGGAAAGTAAGGTTAGCACACTCTGTATGGCTAGGACCTTATTTGTTTAACTGCTATCTGTTAGAAGTAGGGGCATCATATCGATTAGGGCTTGCATCCGCATGCTTGTCTCATATGCATACACGGTATATTGGAACTCTCGTCAACGGACCCTCTTTGACTAAACCCAGCCTTTGCATATAGATTCTTGTAGAACCTTTCATAGGACTGTTCATTTATCTTTTCAGATAGGACAATATGATATAACTGTTGTATGCCCTGGTGGGATTACTTGCGCGGTGTAGACGCTTATGTGGCATAGAACAGAACCTCTTTCTTATGATTCCCAAGGCAATCACTCACATGTGATCACATTGAGTTGACCTGCCTAGGCACCATGATAAGGATGTCTGCTCCATGCTTACAAAGATATACACCGCAAACCTTGTTTGTTGGTCCTAAGACATAGGAGTATGAAAACTCGCCAGACAGTATGATCACCATCATCACCTGTTCCCGTCATATATCTCTATTTCTTCCAGAAACTCTGCCCAACTCATCAGGATATCCCTATTTTTCCTAGAAACTCTGTCCGAATCACCCAGATTTCCTAGAAATCCCTATTTTCCCCCAAATTACCCAGAAATCTCAGTTTCTTCCAGAAACCCCGATATACTTGTGTCCCCCAAATACCCTGTCCGAATGACCCAAATCTTCCTGCTTCTCCCAGAAATCCTATTCGAACTCCCCAGGTATCTTTGTTCTCCCCAAAATCCCAGAAAATCCATGTTTCTCCTAAAACTCTACCCAAGCTTCCCATAAATCCAAATTTCCCAGAAATACCCAAGGTACTTGTTTCTCCCAGAAACTCTGCCCAAATCACCCAGAATCGCCCAGATATACTATCCATATTTATCAAAAATACCCAAAATACCAGTTTCTCCTAGAAGCTCAGTCCAAATCAACCAAAAATCCCTATTTCTCCCAGAAACTCTGTCCAAAATTTCCGAAATATCCCAGAAATCCCTGTTGTCCCTTGGTGATCATACTGGAAAGTAAGGTTAGCACACTCTGTATGGTTAGGACCTTACTTACTTAACTGCTATATGTTAGAAGTAGGGGCATCATATAGATTAGGGCCTGCATCCGCATGCTTGTCTCATGTGCATACACAATTCATGTCAGTTCGCTTGCACACACGTCTTGTCAGTCTCACATGTGTTAATCTCTACACATCAAATGCATACGTATCATCATCCCACCCATCTCAATCGTTGTACAGAAGTCGTATACTTACTGTAACCGTCCTCGGTTTGCATCATTAAATCCTTCAAAACTCTGATCATCTCTTCCTGATAGGAGTCCATAAGAAGTGTTTCGCGCCTCTGCTAATTTGGACTTTTACTTCTATTTGCAGAAAACTGTAGCCCCGGGTAAGGACACTGTTGTACCTCCCTAAATTCATTATCGTGATCACGGGATAGCACAGACCATCATCGATCCGCCAATGGCCTACAAAGCTCTGGAAGAGAAAGTGAACAAACTACAAACCACTGTTGAGCACTTGAGTTTAAGGGTTAGTCGATTTGATAAAATGGCACGGAGCATTAGCAAAGAGCTGCTTGAAATGGGGACCAGAATGGAGGATGCCGTCATAGAAGAAAAGTTCAAGAAGGATGAACCCCAACACCAGTCCAAGAGGCATAAATACTCCCGACACTCCCCGGATGTCAACACCCTGTGCAGCCAACCCATGGCATACCCTCATCGGCCATACCAATCCTCCAACCAAACCACTAGTTGCCCTTACCAGAAAAAGCAACCCCGTACCTTTGCCAAACTAGATATCTCCCCCTCCATAGCCTTAGGCCGTCTGCTAAAAAAGGGACACCTCCAACTCCTTTAGCCTCGTGCCGATCCCCCACCACCTAACTGTGACCTGTCCAAATGATGTGCCTACCACCAAGGCCTAGGCCATGACACCGACCAGTGCATACGTCTCCGCCATGATATCCAGGACCTCATCGACCAAAACATCATTGAGCCACCACCCATTCAACCCCATGTCACCTAAGCCCCTAGCTTACCTATTCGAATGATTCCCTTCGCTGAGGCCCATGAATGTTGAACCTGTGCCGGTGAAGTGATGGTGTTTGGGACTCTTGCTAGAAAATCAAATGAAGATGCTCTTTAGAAAGAAAAAGAAATAAAAAGAATAAGTGAGTCACTGTGACATTCCATATGAGACCAGGTCGAGTCTAGTCGAGTCTGTTGTATGTTTGTTCTTGTGGTTGAGTTTGTTTGTCATCGAGTTGTTAATGAGTTTGTAATCCTTCTCTACTGATGGAATGAAGTCTCATTTTGTCTAATCTGATGTGCCTAGTCATAGATGCATGAATCGCTGAACTGAAGTGTCACTTTTCAAATTACCATGGATATTGCTGTGCTAAAAAAGGGTAATTTTTTTTTACTCAAACCAAAAAAAAATCTTGAAAGGTCAAAGTCAATTTTGCGCTGACACCGATGAAGAGCCGAGAATTGAATAGTCTTACTTTAAGTATTCAAAGATGCTTTTGCTCAAATCTCGAAAAGAGACATACTTGGAACTGATTTGGGGCTTGCCTAACACCCTTTTCCACCATTTTAAAGCCTTGAGCCCAGTCCAATCAAGAGCCATACAAACCTGTCCAATGCAGACTTAGTCATGGTTGGTAGCCAAACATTTCAATGAGTTTCTTCCCCTTTAAAAAAAAAGAAAAAAAGAAAAAAAAAAAAAAAAGAAAAGCTCGCTAGGTTGAAAACCCGAAAAGGGCACCTAGGCAAAAGTGAGAGCTAAAAAGGTGTTGATTTCCAAAATCTGACCCTAGCCAGTCAAAAGGTTGAAGAAATTTTTGATGAAACAAATCAGAGAATCGTATGCTTCAAGGTACGTCATTAGAACGTGCCTAGATCATGTTTCAAAGGGCTCGAAACGACCACAAACAAATTTTGAGGGCTGACACGCACAGCATGAAATTTCGAGATTGCGATTGAAAGATCTCACATGAATCGACTATAAATTGACTGGCTAGGCGAAAGTGAAAAGGATCAATCCTCAAAACAAAACAAAAAGAACAAGAAAAAGAAAAGAAAGGGGGATTGAAACTGAATCCTTTTATTCAAGACTACCACAAGTGAGCTAAGTTTTCTTTTACGATTGGTTTAAAAAACCCTCAACCAATTTCTTTCAAAACCTTGCCTTGAACTACGCTCGACCTGATTCCCACTCGGGGATACGTAGGCAACCACATCAGTTCGGTCGACACCATCATAATCAATCCAATTTCTTTCAAGACCTTGCCTTGAACTACGCTTGACCTGATTCCCACTCGAGGATACGTAGGCAACTGCATTGGTTCGGTCGACACCATCATAATCAATCCAATTTCTTTCAAGACCTTGCCCCGAACTACGTTGGACCTGATCCCCGCTCGGGGGTACGTAGGCAGACTTTAAAAAAAAAAGAAGGATAGCTCGGTAGGTTAAAAATCCGAAAGGACGCCTAGGCAAAAGTTAGAGCTGAATCCAAGGTGAGCAATAACAAAAGAGAGAAAAAAAAAAGCTCGCTAGGTCACCTCACTAGTGCCTAGGCAAAAGTTATGAGCATTTGAGAGATTAAAGTCACGGTCCTTGCCTCAAGTCAGAAATCACCTTCCACACTAGGGGCAAACTTCGGCTACCCGCCTCGTTTGCCTGAATTTTACTATCAACCCTTCATACAAGGGGCAAATTTCAGTCACCTACCTCGTTTGTCCAAAACCTCCAATAAACCATTGTCCAAACTAGGGGCAAACTTCAGTTACCCACCTCGTTTGCCTATGAATTCTACTTTCTACAACTCAAACTAGGGGCAAACTCTGTTTGCCTAACACGATCCCTTCACACCAAAGGGTGAGTTTTCAAGGCACCAAGTTTTTTTTTGAAAATTTTGAAATAGAGCATCTTTTATTCTAAAAGCTAAGGCACTAATCCAAAGCGCATCTCGGGAGAAGCAAAGAATTGATTAGATCAATAGGGAAGAACTTTCAAAATGAGATTTATCATCAAAATTATGCGGAGTGAACACAGAAGAGAAATGGTACATCATTTATGATGAAAGCACATCAAGTTTTGGCAAGTCAAGCTTGTTTCATTTTGGTGTCAAATGTGTCACCCTCGCGTGTCGGTATCTGTCAGTTTTGAGTCTATCATAGTCTTTTTCAAGAAAAGAGTCGGTCGTAGTCTCAAATGTGTAAGTCAACAGTGACGAATGATGAATTTTTCAAATCAAGTTATAAAGAGCATTCCAATGACAATACAAGCAGGAGTACCAAACATCATTACTGCACCAGACAAGGCATCAACATGAGAAGCGTCCAAACTTGGGGAAAATTTCATCCCTTTCCAAACCGTCGAAAGTTGCTCATCTTCGTTCATGCAACATAAGTCCGTGAGTGGCTGTTGATGATCTTCCTTCCTCCTAGCAACATAAGTCCATGAGTGGCTGTTGATCTTTCATCTTTCTTCATGCAACATAAGTCCATGAGTGGCTGTTGATGATCTTCCTTTCTTCTAGCAACATAAGTCCATGAGTGGCTGTTGATCTTTCATCTTTCTTAATGAAACATAAGTCCATGAGTGGTTGTTGATGATCTTCCTTTCTTCTAGCAACATAAGTCCATGAGTGGCTGTTGATCTTTCATCTTTCTTCATGCAACATAAGTCCATGAGTGGCTGTTGATGATCTTTCTTTCTTCATGCAACATAAGTCCATGAGTGGCTGTTGATGATCTTCCTTTCTCCTAGCAACATAAGTCCATAAGTGGCTGTTTCTCACCTTCGTTCATGCAACATAAGTCCATGAGTGGCTGTTGATCTTTCATCTTTCTTCATGCAACATAAGTCCACGAATGGATGTTGACGGTCTTCCTTCATCCTAGCAACATAAGTCCATGAGTGGCTGTTGACTGTCTTCCTTCGCTCATGCAACATAAGTCCATAAGTGGTTGTTGCTCACCTTCATTCATGCAACATAAGTCCATAAGTGGCTGTTGATGATCTTCTTTCATCCTAGCAACATAAGTCCATAAGTTGCTATTGATTATCACCCTCCATCAGTGTCAAACCACCGCAAATCATCTCTGTCACAAACAAAATGATACCTTGACTCCCATTTAATGGACGTATTTCCTTCTTCCTAGCAGAGTACATTATACTTTAGCTCTCGAAGGCCCTAACCGGCTCTTTTGGATTGAGCATTACAGAATCTGACCAACCACGAGAGATTCAGAGATGGATCCTGGTTCTAGGTCAAGAATTGGAGAGAGATTCTCAGAGAGTTCATCAGCTCCCGAAGACCTTAACCAGCTCTTTTGGATTGAGCATTACAGAATCTGACTAACCACGAGAGATTCAGAGATGGATCCTGGTTCTAGGTCAAGAATTGAAGCGAGATTCTCAGAGAGTCCATCAGCTCCCGAAGGCCCTAATCGGCTCTTTTGGATTGAGCATTACAGAATCTGACCAACCACGAGAGATTCAGAGATGGATCCTGGTTCTAGGTCAAGAATTGAAGAGAGATTCTCAGAGAGTCCATCAGCTCCCGAAGGCCCTAACCGGCTCTTTTGGATTGAGCATTATAGAATCTGACCAACCACGAGAGATTCAGAGATGGATCCTGGTTCTAGGTCAAGAATTGAAGAGAGATTCTCAGAGAGTCCATCAGCTCCCGAAGGCCCTAACCGGCTCTTTTGGATTGTGCATTACAGAATCTGACCAACCACGAGAGATTCAGAGATGGATCCTGGTTCTAGGTCAAGAATTGAAGAGAGATTCTCAGAGAGTCCATCAGCTCCCGAAGGCCCTAACCGGCTCTTTTGGATTGAGCATTACAGAATCTGACCAACCACGAGAGATTCAGAGATGGATCCTGGTTCTAGGTCAAGAATTGAAGAGAGATTCTCAGAGAGTCCATCAGCTCCCGAAGGCCCTAACCGGCTCTTTTGGATTGAGCATTACAGAATCTGACCAACCAAGAGAGATTCAGAGATGGATCCTGGTTCTAGGTCAAGAATTGAAGAGAGATTCTCAGAGAGTCCATCAGCTCCCGAAGGCCCTAACCGGCTCTTTTGGATTACGAGAGATTCAGAGATGGATCCTGGTTCTAGGTCAAGAATTGAAGAGAGATTCTCAGAGAGTCCCCTACCATCCCCAGCAGAAGATAACAGAAGTCCGAACCGATTCTCCGGACTTGTCATCATAAGGATCGGCCAACGATTGAAAACATCACTCGCAGTCAAATCACCCCGATTCCCAGGGCAAGCACTGTCTATTCACAATTCAAGGATCCGTGTCCACTGATTATCATGAGCTTTCTCACCTGTCAGTCATTATGAGTTTCCTCACTTATCGTGAGCTTCTTCGCTCCGGTTATCTCACCTGTCAATTATCGTGAGCTACCCCACTTATTATGAGCCTCCTCACTTTGGTTATTATAAAACTATCGGTTATCATGAACTCCCTCGCCTATGGGTTATCCTTAGTTGTCATCCTCAAAGACCCCACATCCGATCCCATTCGCTTGTAAAGTACACTTCCCGTAATTTGAGAAGTTTGCCCCGAAACCCAAAGTCTTTTCAGACCGTGGTCGGCCACTGCATCATAGTCAGAAGCACTAGCACAACACAAGTCCACTCGGAGTGACACACCCCCACAGCACCTGCTCATACTAGGGTCATAACACTAGACATGATAGGACTCATGACACAACTCATATCACCTCCATGCATGGCATATCACTCATATAGCATAGCATTCGCCTGATTGTTGTGTACATGCGCATGTGATTTATTCCTCTGTGCCCTGAACTACGTCCTGCTCTGATTCCCCTTGGGATACGTAGGCAGCTCACGCAGAGCACGACCAGCACTAGCCTCAGCATCATTGCATCTTTTGCAATGCTTTTTTTATCCTAAATCTATAGCCTCCAAAAGACCTGTCTCTTCAAAGCTTTGGCACTCGCTTGCGACATGCGTTGCCTGGCAAGTTCATGCCAAAGAGGGGCAAACTGTAGACACCCCATTTTGTCGGCTATCAGATTTAGGAGACCCATAGCTTGGTGGTTCACAATGATCGAAAAAGACTCAAAAGGACTCCTAGAAGTTAGCTATATTTCTCAAAATGCTCAGAATGACCAAAATGCCCCTGAAAGCCCGAAAACTCCCAGATTTGGTCCAAAAGTTCTGGAAACATGCTATGTTGTAAGAAAAGTAAAAAAAATGAGTTTTTAAGTAAAATCAGATGAAATCGTCAGCTCCCAGAGACCCCCGGAAGTCTCGGAAGTTCCCGGAAAGTCCCCGTTGACCGGTTTGATCACGGTTTGACCAGGTTTGACCAAAGTTTGACCAAGTTTGACCGAAAATGTCCAAATTCTCCGGAATCATTCTAGATCATGTGGAAAGTATTAAAATGAGTTTTAAAAGAAAATCGAGCGAAAACGTCGGCTCCTGGGAGATCCTAGAGGTTTTCAGAACTTCCCGGGAATCCCAAGTTTGACCAGTTTGACCAAAATTTGACTTTAGAACAGGAGCGCTATAACAATTTTCAAATATTTTTCATGGATACTAGAGGTCAATAGCTTTCCATCGGTATATCGCACATAATTTTTGGATTTAAAACGAGTTTATTGTGAATTTTCGAAGGCGAAAAAGGCTATCAAATCAGCTTTTATCACAAATACCGCAAAACCTTTCAAAGTGACCTATCCCTGAATTATTTGTTATGTAAAATAGACTCCATTACCTTTCCAACGGTATATCACAACCTCAATTTGGAGTTCGTATGCATTTTCTATAAATTTCGGACGAAATAGGGCCTTTTCGCGAATACTGGAACCTCTGGGGGCCTAAATACAATTATCTGGATGAAGGAGGAGCAGTGCCGCCGCGGCACTGGTCCAGTGCCGCCGTGGCACTCTCCTCCAGAACAGTATGTTTTTGTAATTTCTTTTGGGGGTCCAATTTGATTAATTAAAAACCAAACGATGTAGTTTTATGTTTTCAGTTGTTTTAGACTAATGGGAGTACTTCTAAAACCCCAAAACCATCCCAAATTAGCCTATATAAACCCCCCATTGCTCTTCATTTTTGGGGGGGCCAAGTGCAAAGCTTGAAAAGTTGTTGAGAAGAAGAGAGATAGAGATAGGTTTAGAAGAGAGAAAGGGAGCTTCTCCCATTGATTTTCAATAAGAAAGTGAGTTTTAATCTTGTTTTCTTCCATTATCCTTCTATATACTTCACATTCAAAGTCCACTCCAACCCTCATTCTTGAGCATTCATGAGATAGGAAGCTACTTCCAGGTCTAAATGTCAAAATCTATGAGTGAAACACCAAGCTACCAGTCCAATATCACATTGATCATCATCTATTGATTGTTATTTACTTGCTTGTTTATATAATGTTCATCTCTTCTTACCTCATTTCTTTTTTATTTTCTTTATTTACTTACTAGTTCATCATCATCTAAATGATGACATGAAGTTTGAGGTGAGTGAATCCTTATGGATAGTAGCTCTTGACCTCAAAAACATGTTTGATAGATGATGATCATAACTTCAATACCTCCAAGGTATCCTTGAAGTTATGTTCAAATGAAAATAAATCTCTCCAACAATCTTGGAGGTTCTTGATGATGAGTTTGATGTTGACATTTTAAGTGGCTATAATCTTTATTGAGTATTGAAAATATGCTTTCAAAACATCTACTTCAAAACTCCTCTTAAAACCCCTCATTTTGATCTCAAGAAAGAAAACTCTAGTTTTTCCCAAAATCTTCAAAACAGTGGGTCAAAACAGTGAGTGATCCGAGTTCAAAGATTTATCTAGAACTCAATACTCAATGTATGGATGCAAGACCACTTGGAAAATCTTTCTAACTCATTAGGGAACACCCATGATTTTTGGTTTGACTTGGAAATACTTGAAAATGGTCCATTTGGACCCAAACATTCTCTCCAGATATTCTGTTTTTGCTGTCACAGCAGCTTGGTCTACTTTCAACTTGTTTTACAGACAACTTTTCCAAAATGAGTGGTCCTAACTTATTTTTCCCTTGAACTTCAATGTCGTAGGGAACATTATGTATAAAATGGGCCTCTAGATCATTTGTTTTCATTTTCTAAGATATTTTGACATTTCAGTCGACAGTACGAACTCTGTTTTTGGGTAACCTCCATTGTTCATATGATTTCTCTCAATATGTAATAGTTATTAAAGATTGGATTTTTGGGTTGTGTTCTAGACACAATAAGGAAGATCTACATAAAAATTCATGCATTGAAAACATTCCTAACCCCTCTTTTCAATTTTCAAAAGATCATGCTACTGTTCTGTCCACTATTCACAGTAAGCACATTTTTACTTCCCCCCTTTTGATTTGATGCTTACATGCACTCCAAATTAGTTCATGTCTTAGTAAGTAGTTCATACTACATTTGTACATATCCCATGGTGATTTCATTCATCCATTCATACACATTCTAGACTTCTAAGTCATTTTAGGAATCCATGAACACAAAGCACACTACAACCTTGGCACATTCTAGATACATACATTGCATCCATGCAAAGATTTGGGGCATTTGTGACTCCTAATCTAAGAAGATTATAAGGAATGATCATGATCACACGTTCATGCTTCCCCTCGATCTAATCCTCCTTTCTCATCCGTCCCGGGGATTGAGAGATCTTCTTTTCTCAAAGAATAACATGCATCATACTAGCTTGCTAAGCATATTTTGATTTCTTTGATTATTTGTTTCAAGAAAAATTCATGTCCCCTTAGATTAGGAAAACTTTATTACTTGATATGTGATTAGAAGATTTTTTCTAGGTTTATTCGTGTGATCTTTCACTTTGCATTGTGTGATACTTGGCTTAGATCTTATGAATGATATTTTATCTTTAGATCTTCCATTTCAAGTTTCTTATGTGATGTAATATACTATCATAGTATTAATTGTCGAACCATACATAGTATAAGATGATTATTTGGATGCTAATTGAGGCCCGTCGAAAGACGGGGCGAGTTGAGGGTGTTTTAGTCGCGACAAAGGCTCCTTCCTCTTTTGTACCAAAACCCCGAGCCAAGTTCTTTGGTTATGAAGGGCCGGTGCCCTTTATCCATTTGGGTGAGTCAAAATTAGGTTTCTTGGTTCCTTAAAGACCAAGTGGCGACTCTGTATCTGTTTTCAACAGACCATTTTCTTTTCCTTTTCAATTTCAAATCTCAAACAAAGTAGTGGATGAGCGATCCCGCGTGTTCACACCTTGTTTGTTGGTCCTAAGACATAGGAGTATGAAAACCTGCTAGAGAGTATGATCACTATCACCATATTAACCAGTCTCTTCCAGAAACTCTGTCCAGATATCTCAGATATAGCCATATTAACCAGTTTCTCCCAGAAACTCTGTCCAGATATTCCAGATATAACCATATTAACCAGTTTTTCCAGAAACTCTGTCTAAATCTCCCAGATTTCCCAGATATACCAGTTTCTCCCAAAAACTCTGTCCTATCTTCCCAGATATACTAGTTTCTCCCAGAAACTCTATCCAAATTTCCTAGAAATACCCAAAGTACCTGTTTTCCCAGAAGCTCTGCCCAAATCTCCCAGATTCTCCAAAAATCCCAGCATCTCTGCCCAAATCACCTAGAAATGTCCAGATATACTTGTTTCTCCTAGAAACTCTATCCAAATTTTCCAGAAATACCCATAGTACTTGTTTCTCCCAAAAACTCTGCCCAAATCACCCAGAAATGCCCAGATATACTTGTTTCTCCTAGAAACTCTATCCATATTTCTCAGAAATACCCAAAATACCAGTTTCTCCTTGAAGCTCTGTCCAAATCAACCAGAAATCCCTATTTCTCTTAGAAACTCAAATGACTTCTAGAAATTTCTCCGAATCTTCCAAATCCCTATTTCTCCCAGAAACTCTATCCAAAATTCTCGAAGTATCCCGAAAATCCCTGTTATCCCTTAGTGATCATACTGGAAAGTAAGGTTAGCACACTCTGTATGGCTAGGACCTTATTTGTTTAACTGCTATCTGTTAGAAGTAGGGGCATCATATCGATTAAGGCTTGCATCCGCATGCTTGTCTCATATGCATACACCATTCGTGTCAGTCTACATGCACGCACATCTTGTCAGTCTCACATATGTCAGTCTCTACACATCAAGCGCGTACATGTCATCATCCTCACCCATCTCAATCATTATATAGAAGTCGTATACATACTTCAACCATCATCAGTTCACATCGATAAATTCTTTGAGACTCTGATCAGCTCTCCCCACTAGGATTCCATAAGAAGTATTTCGTGCCTCTGTTAATTTGGGCTTTTACTTCTATTTGTAGAAAACATAGCCCCGGGTAAGGACACCTCTGTACCTTCCCAAATTTATTGTCTCAATCGTGGGCTAGCCCAGGCTATCATAAACCTGCCAATGGCCTACCAAGCTCTGGAGGAGAAAGTGAACAAACTACAAACCACTGTTGAACAACTAAGTTTAAGGATAAGCCGATTCGAGAAGATGGTGCAGAGCATCGATAAAGGGAAGTATGGGTTGCCCAACGTCATCTATCCAAGCTTGTTTCCACATCCGAATCTCTACTTGTATCCAAGCCCACACCCTAGCCTTGGTGATCCTAGACCATATCCAAATCTAAGAGCCACTCCAAGGACCCACTTGAACTCAAAGTTTAACAAAACCCGCAACCCAAGAACGTTCACCAACCTGGGTATGCCATTGTCCATTATCCTTGATAACCTCATCAAAAAGGGGTACCTCCGACTCCTTCAGCCTCGTGCTGACATCCCTCCGCCTAGTTGTGACCTGTCCAAAAGTTGTGCCTACCACCAAGGCCCAGGCCATGACACCGACAGCTGCATACGCCTTCGTCATGATATCCAGGACCTCATCGATCAGAAAATCATTGAGCCATCGCCCATCCATCCCTATGTCAACCAAAGTGTCAGCTTCATCGAACCTAAAGCCCCTGGTTTATCTGTTCAAATGATCCCCTTTGCTGAGGCCAATGATTGTTGAAGCTACACGGTGAACTGATAGCATTTGGAACTTCTACTAAAAATAATAATAATAATAAATGGGTCACAAAGACACTCCATTTGAGACCAAGATGAGTCTGTCCTATGTTTTGAATCTATTTCAAGTTTAGTCTTGTGGTCGAGTCTGTCTACCATCGAGTAGTTATCGGTCTGTGTTGAGTAATGTAATCCCTCTCTCTTGCTAATGGAATGAAATCTCATTTTGCTTAATCTGATGTGCCTAGTCATAGATGCATGAATCGCTGAACTGAAGTGTCACTTTTTAAATTACCATGGATATTACTGTGCTAAATTTTTTTTTTTTTTTACTCAAACAAAAAATCCTGAAAGGTCAAAGTCAATTTTAAGCTGACACCGATGAAGAGCCGAGAATTGAATAGTCTTACTTTAAGAATTTAAAGATTCACTTGCCTCAATCTTGAAAAGACATGCTTGGAACTGACTTGGGGCTTGCCCAACACCCTTTTCCCACCATTTCAAAGCCTTGGGCCCAACCCAATTGAGAGCCATGTGAACTTGTGTAAACTTAGTACTTGATGGTAGCCAAACATTTCAGTGAGTTTCATCTCCACTTTAAAAAAAAAAAGAAAAGAAAAGAAAAGAAAAGAAAAGCTCGCTAGGTTGAAAACCCGAAAGGGCACCTAGGCAAAAGTTAGAGCTGAAAAGGTATTGATTTCCAAGATCTGACCTTAGCCAGTCAAAATGATGGAGAAAATGAAAGAAATTTTTGATGAAACAAATGAGAGAATCGTATGCTTCAAGGTACATCATAAGAACGTGCCTAGATCACATTTCCAAAGGCATGGAACAACCATAAATAAATTCCGAGAGCTAACATGCACATTTCAGAATTCTAAGATTACGATTGAAAGATCTTGCAAGAATCAACTACATGAAAAGCAAAATTGACTGGCTAGGCGAAAGTGAAAAGGATCAATCCTCAAAATAAAAAGAAAAGAAAAGAAAAGAAAAGAAAAGAAAGGGAGATCGAAATCGAATCCTCTTATTCAAAGCTACTACAAGTGGCTCAAGTTTGAACTTATTTGGCAATTGGTTTGAAAAACCCTCATACCTCAACCTTTCCAAAAAGACCTTGCCTTGAACTACGCTCGACCTGGTTCCCACTCGGGGATACGTAGGCAACCGCATTGGTTCGGTCGACATCATCATAATCAAACCAATTTCTTTCAAGGCCTTGCCTTGAACTACGCTCAACCTGATTCCCACTCGGGGATACGTAGGCAACCGCATTGGTTCGGTCGACACCATCATAATCAACCCCCTTTTCTTCAAAACTTTGGCCCGAACTACGTTGGACCTGATCCCCGCTCAGGGGTACGTAGGCAGACTTTCAAAAAGAAAAGAAGGATGGCTCACTAGGTCGAAAATCCGAAAGGACGTCTAGGAAAAAGTTAGAGCTATATCCAAGGTGAGCAATAACAAAAGAGAGAAAAGAGCTCGCTAGGTCACCTCGCTGGTGCTTAAGCAAAAGTTATGAGCATTTGAGAGATTAAAGTCACGGTCCTTGCCTCAAGCCAGAAAATTACCTTCCACACTAGGGGCAAACTTCGGCCACCCGCCTCGTTTCCCTGAATTTTACTACCTACCCTTCATACAAAGGGCAAACTTCGGTCACCTACCTCGTTCGCCCAAAACCTTCAAACAACCATTGTCCAAACTAGGGGCAAACTTCGGTCACCCACCTCGTTTGCCTATGAATTCCACTTCCTATACCTCAAACTAGGGGCAAACTCCGTTTGCCTAACACAATCCCTTCACACCAAAGGGTGAGTTTTTAAGTCACCAAGTTGTTTTGAAAATTTTGAAATATAGCATCTTTTACTCTAAAAGCTAAGGCACTAATTCAAAGCACTTTCTGGGAGAAGTAGAAAATTGACTAGATCACTAGGGAGGAATTTTCAAAAATCATAATTATCAGCAAAATGCTACCATGTAAGATGAGGAGTGAACACAAAAGAGAAATGGTACATCGTTTATGACAAAACACATCAAGTTTTGACAAGACGAGCTTGTTTCATTTTGGTGTCAAATGTGTCATCCTCGTGCGCCGATGTCTGTCAGTTTTTGAGTCTGTCGTAGTCTCCAATGTGTAAGTCAACAGTGACTAATAATGAATCTTTCAAATCAAGTTATAAAGAGCATTCCAATGACAATATAAGCAGGAGTTCCAAACACCATTACTGTACTAATCAAAACGTCAGCATGAGAAGTGTCCAAACTTAGGGCAAATGCAATTTTCATCCCTTTCCAAACCGCCAAAAGTTAAACACCATCTTCAAGCAACATAAGTCCATGATTGGCTATTGATGATCTTCCTTTCTCCTAGCAATATAAGTCCATGAGTAGCTGTTGATGATCTTTCTTTCTCCTAGCAACATAAGTCCATGAGTAGCTGTTGATGATCTTTCTTTCTTCATGCAACATAAGTCCATGAGTAGCTGTTGATGATCTTTCTTTCTCCTAGCAACGTAAGTCCATGAGTGGCTGTTGATGATCTTCCTTTCTCCTAGCAACATAAGTCCATGAGTGGCTGTTGATCTTTCATCTTTCTTCATGCAACATAAGTCCATAAGTGGCTGTTGATCATCTTTCTTCATGCAACATAAGTCCATGAGTGGTCGTTGATGACCTTCTTTCATCCTAAAGCAACATAAGTCCATGAGTGATTGTTGATCACCCTCCTCTTTCAATATCAAAACCTTAACAGCCGCAGGCCATCTCCGTATTCCTTATCACAAATAGAATGAAACCTTGACTCCCATTCAATGGGCGTATTTCCTTCTTCCTAGCAGAGTGCATTACCCATTCCAGTGGCCCATTTCAGTCAATATTGACAAGGTTTTATCCCCAGCAGGCATATCAATTCGTCAGTTCTTTTGATCATAGTTAATCCAACCATTGGTTCAATCCATGACAGTCACAGTTGTTCACTGTCGGCTCGTCATCTCGATTCGTACATCGTCAGTTCAGTCCATGAGAGTCATAGTAGTTCACTGTTGACTCATCATCTTGATTCGTACATCATCAGTTCAATCCATGACAGTCACAGTAGTTCACTGTCGACTCGTCATCTCGATAAGTACATCGTCAGTTCAATCCATGATAGTCACAATAGTTCACTATCGACTCGTCATCTCGATTCGTACATCATCAGTTCAGTCCATGACAGTCACAGTAGTTCACTGTCATCTTAATTCGTACATCATCAGTTCAGTCCATGACAGTCACAGTAGTTCACTGTCGACTCATCATCTCGATTCGTACATCGTCAGTTCAGTCCATGACAGTCACAGTAGCTCACTGTCGACTCGTCATCTTAATTCGTACATCATCTATTCAATCCATGACAGTCACAGTAGTTCACTGTCGACTCGTCATCTTGATTCATACATCTTCAGTCCTTCTGATCATGGTTAGTCCAACTGTTGATCTAATCTATGACAGTTATCATTGTCAGCCCTCTAAATTGAGGCAAATCCTTCGTTGTTAGCCCTCTAGATTGAGGCAAATCATTCATCGCTAGCCCTCTAGATTGAGGCAAATCCTTCATCATCAGCCCTCTAGATTGACGCAAATCCTTCATCACCAGCCCTCTAGATTGAGGCAAATCCTTCATCATCAGCCCTCTAGATTGAGGCAAATCCTTCATCGCTAGCCCTCTAGATTGAGGCAAATCCTTCATTGTCAGCTCTCTAGATTGAGGCAAATCCTTCATCACCAGCCCTCTAGTTGAGGCAAATCCTTCATTATCAGTCCTCTAGATTGAGGCAAATCCTTCATCGCTAGCCCTCTAGATTGAGGCAAATCCTTCTTCGCCAACCCTCTAGATTGAGGCAAATCCTTCATCGCCAACCCTCTAGATTGAGGCAAATCCTTCATCGCCAGCCCTCTAGATTGAGGCAAATCCTTCATCGCCAGCCCTCTAGATTGAGGCAAATCCTTCATTGTTAGCCCTCTAGATTGAGGCAAGTCATTCATCATTAGCCCTCTAGATTGAGGCAAATCCTTCATCACCAGCCCTCTAGATTGAGGCCAATCCTTCATCATCAGCCCTCTAGATTGAGGCAAATCCTTCATCATCAGCCCTCTAGATTTAGGCAAATCCTTCATTGTCAGCCCTCTAGATTGAGGCAAATCCTTCATCACCAACCCTCTAGATTGAGGCAAATCCTTCATTATCAGCCCTCCAGATTGAGGCAAATCCTTGATCGCCAAATCCTTCATCACCAGCCCTCCAGATTGAGACAAATCTTTCATTATAAACCCTTTAGGTTAGGGTAGAACTTCTACATCGATCAATCATTTTAAAGAGATTCTCAGAGAGTCCATCAGCTCCCGAAGGCCCTAATCGGTTCTTTTGGATTGAGCATTACAAAATTTGATCAACCACGAGAGATTCAGAGATGGATCCTAGTTCTCGGTCATTTTGATCAACCGTGAGAGATTTGGAGACGAATCCTGGATCTAGTGCAGAAGTTAAAAGAGATTCCTGAAGAATTCCCCACTATCCCTAGCAGAAGATAAGGACAATCAGAACCAACTCTCGGGATCAGCCAACAATTGAAAGCACCGCCCGCCGTCAAATCACCCCGATTCCCAGGGCAAGCACTGTCAATTCACAATTCAAGGCTCCGTGTCCATTGATTATCATGAGCTTCCTCACCTATTGTGAGCCTCCTCACTTCTTTATCCAATTATCATGAGCTTCCTCACCAACTCAACTATCGTGAGCTTCCTCACTCCTCTGTCCAAAATCATAAGCTTTCTCACCAAACAAATATCATGAGCTTCCTCACCAAACAATTATCATGAGCTTCCTCACCAACTCAGCTATCGAACTTTCTCACCAAACAATTATCATGAGATTCCTCGCCAACTCAGCTATCGTGAGCTTCCTTACTCCTCTGTCCAAAATCATAAGCTTTTTCACCACTCGGTTATCATGAGCTTCCTCACTCCTTCGTCTGAAATCATGAGCTTTCTCACTTATTGTGAGCTTCCTCACTCCTTCGTCTAAAATTATAAGCTTCCTCACTTGTCGTGAGCTTCCTCACTCCTCTGTCCAAAATCATGAGCTTCCTCAACCCTCGTTTATCGTAAGCTTCCTCACTCCTTCCTCCGAAACTATGAGCTTTCTCACTTATCGTGAGCTTCATCACTCCTTTGTCCAAAATTATGAGCTTTTTCCCCGAGCTTCCTCACTCATCGTGAGCTTTCTCACATGTCAATTATCGTGAGCTCCTCACTTATTATGAGCTTCCTCACTCATTTGTCCAAAATCGTGAGTCCCCCTCACCTGCCTATTGATTATTGTGAGCTTCCTTGCCTATCGCTTATCGTGAGCTTTCTCACTTATCGTGAGCTTTCTCACTCCTTTGTCCAAGATCATGAGCTTCTTCACTTATTATGAGCTTTTTCACTTGTCGCTCCTGAGCTTCCTCACTCTGGTTTCCTCAAACTATCAGTTATCGTGAGCTCCCCTCACTTGTCGGTTATCTTTAGTTATCATCCTCGAGGACCCCGCGTCCGATCCGTTTGGTTTACAATGCACACTTCCCAAATTCCAAAAGTTTGCCCCTAGACCCAGAGTCTTCTAAACCTTGATGTCCTTATCCGAGTCATCCACCACATCACAGTCACAAACACTAGCACAACACCAGCCCACTCGGAGTGGCACACCCCACAACACTTGCTCATACTAGGATCATAACACTAGACATGATAGGACTCATGACACAATTCATATCACATCCATGCATTGCATATCATACTCATAGAAAAGCATCCGCATGTCTTGTTGTGCATGTGTGATTTGTTCTTTTATTCCCCGAACTACGTCCTGGTCTGATTCCCCTTGGGATACGTAGGCAGCTCATGTAGAGCGCGACCAACACTGACCTCAACATCATTTTTTTCATCATTGCATCTTTTGCAATGCTTTTTATCCTAAATCTATAGCCTCCAAAAGACCTGTCTCTTTAATGCTTTGGCACTCGCTTGCGACATGCGTTGTCTAGCAAGTTCATGCCAAAGAGGGGCAAACTGTAGACACCCCATTTTGTCAGCTATCAGATTTAGGAGACCCATAGCTTGGTGATTCACAATCATCGAAAAAGACTCCAAAGGACTCCTGGAAGTTAGTTCTATTTCCTAAAATGCTTAGAATGACCAAAATGCCCCTAAAAGCCCTAAAACTCCCAAATTTGGACCAAAAGTTCTGGAAACATGCTATGTCATAAGAAAAGTAAGAAAATGAGTTTTTTATTAAAATCAAATGAAATCGTTAGCTCCCAGAGACCCCCGGAAGTCCCGGAAGTTCCCAGAAAGTCCCCGTTGACCGGTTTGACCAAGGTTTGACCAGTTTAACCAAGGTTTGACCAAGTTTGACCCAAATCATCCAAATTTGCATGAATCATTCTAGATCATGTGGAAAGTATTAAAATGAGTTTTAAAAGAAAATCGAACGAAAACGTCAGCTCCTGAAAGTTCCTAGAGGTTTCCAGAACTTCTCGGGAATCCTAGGTTTGACCAGTTTGACCAAAAGTTGACTTTCAAACTGGAGCGCCGCATCATTTTCAAACATTTTTCATGGATACTAGAGGTCAATAGCTTTTCGATGGTATATCACACATAATTTTTGGATTTCAAATGAATCTATTATGAATTTTCGAAGGTAGAAAAGGCGATCAAATCGGCTTTTATCACGAATACCGCAAAACTTTTCAAAGTGACCTATTCCTGAACTATTTTTTTTATGTAAAGTAGACTCCATTACCTTTCCAACAGTATATCACAACCTCAATTTGGAGTTCACATGCATTTTCTGTGAATTTCGGACGAAATAGGGCCTTTTTGCGAATACCGGAACCTCTGGGGCCCTAAACAGCATTATCTGGACGAAGGAGGAGCAGTGCCACCACGTCACTGGCCCACTGCCGCTGCGGCATAGGCCCAGTGCCGTCGCGGCACTCTTCCTCAGAACAGTCTATTTTTGTAATTTTGATTAGGGTCCAAATTGATTAATTAGAAACCAAAACGACGTAGTTTTGGTTCCCAGCTTATTTTGGACCAATGGGAGACCTTTTTATACTTTTAAAAACCCCATTTATCACCCCTCATTTGCCTATAAAAGAAGCAATTTACTTCCAGTTAGAGGAGAGACATGGAAGCTTAGAGAGAGCTTAGGAAGAAACTCTAGAGAAATATAGAGAGAGAAAGAGAAGAAGTAGTCTTCTTCTTCTATTTTCTCCATCAAAGTGAGTTTTCTTTTTACTTGAGTTTGCTATCAAAACTTCAATCATCCAAACATTTCTTTCACCACTATTCTTGAGTATTCATGAGATAGGAATCTACTTCCATGTCCAAATGTCACCATATATGAGTGAAACACCAAGCTACTAGTCCAATATCTCAATGATTATCAACTATTGATTGCTATTTGAATGCTTGTTTACTTTGATGTTCATCTCTCTCTTAACCTCATTTCTTTTTGACTTTTCTTTGATTATTTAGTTGTTCATCATCATCATCTAGATGACATGTTGTTTAACGAGAGTGAATCCTTATGGATAGTAGCTCTTGACCTTAAAGACATGTTTGATGGATGATGATTCTACCTTCAATACATTCATATGTATTCTTGAAGTCATATTCTCAAACAAAACTATGTTTGTGCAAGTAATATTGGGAGTTCTTTGATGATTCAAGGTTGGATGAGATTCTAAGTGGTCACATAGTCATCTCAAGTGTTTAAGTTCACGCTTTGAAAATCTATTTCAAAACCCCTAATCAAGAACTCATACTCTATTCCAAAACCCAAATCCATTTTCTTCAAGAATGATCCAAAACAGTGAGCTGTTCAGATTCAAAGATTTGTTTTGAATTAAATACTTGAGTTTTGATGATGAAACCACTTGGAAAATCTTCCTAAGACATCATAGTTTGTCTCTAATTGTTTCCATCAATTATAGAGATGTGAAAGTATTATTATGTTTTCGTCACTGTACATATATCTTTTCTATTTTTTTTTATGAAACTTGGGTGTCTTAGGAAACTTTTGGTATATAATGGGTCATCATAAACCATTTTTTTGATTTATGAAAAATCATACAAAATCAGTCAACAGTGCAGCTATTATTTCTGAGTCATGTTATAAAGTAATGCATACAGTCTTTCCACTATTCACAACATGTCACTTTTTGACTTTCACACTTTGATGCAACACTCTTTTGTATCTAGATGAACCCATATCCCATGAACATGTTCTTTACCACTTTTAGCATGCTACATCATATCATGTATCATCTATCCTCTCATGTATCATACTCCCATAGATTCTTGAGTTTGGTTTCCAAATAAAACCATGTTTTGCAAATACTTGGGAAGTTCTTGAAATGAGTTAGGAATTGATATTCCAAGTGGTTAGAATATTCATCCAAGTTCTAGAAGTATACTTTCAAAACCCCCATTTCAAAACCCCCCTCTTAAACCCCTCATTTTGATTTCAAGAAATAAACCTTGTTTTTCTCAAAACCCTCAAAATAATGAGTCATTTAACTTCAAGGAATTATTTTGAGTTCAATACTCAATGTATGAATGTAATACCACTTCGAAAGTCTTCCTAACTCATTAGAGAACACCCATGATTTTTGGTTTGACTTGGAGATGCATAGAAAGACCCCATTTTGGTCCAAACATTCTCTCCAGAGATTCTGCCTTTGCTGTCACAGCATCTAGGCTGAATTTCAACTTATGTTACAGAAAACATAATATAATATTTTTACTTTGAACTTCAGTGTCTTAGGGAACTTTATGTATAATATGGGTCTCTAGATGTTTTGTTTTCATTTTCTAAGATTTTTTGACATTTCAGTCGACAGTACGAACTCTGTTTCTGAGTAACCTTCATTGTTCATATGATTTCTCTCAATCTGTAATAGTTATTAAAGATTGGCTTTTTGGGTTGTGTTCTAGACACAATAAGGAAGAGCTACATAAAATATCAGCATTGAAAATATTTCTAACCCCTCTTGTCCATTTTCACAAGATCATGTTACTGTTCTGTCCACTATTCACAGCAGGCATACTTTTACTCCCATCCTTTGATTTGATGCTTACATGCACTCCAAATTAGCTCATGTCTTAGGAAGTATACTACATTTGTACATATCCCATGATGACCTCCTTCATTCATTCATAAACATTCTAGACTTCTAAGTCATTCTAGGAATCCATGAACACAAAACACACTACAACCTTGGCACATTCTAGATACATAAATTGCATTCATGCAAGATTTGGGGTTTTTGTAACTCCTAATCTAAGAAGATTATAAGGAATGAATTTGATCACACGTTCATGCTTCCCCCTCGATCTAATCTTCCTTTCTCATCCGTCCCGGGGATTGAGAGGTCCTCTCTTCTCAAAGATTAACATGCATCATTCTAGCTTGCTAAGCATCCTTGTTTTCTTTGATTTATTTGTTTCAAGAACAATTCATGTCCCCTTAGATTAGGAAAACTTTATTACTTGATATGTGATTAGACGATTTTTCCTAGGTTTGTTTTGTGTGATCTTTCACTTTGCATTGTGTGATACTTGGCTTAGATCTTATGAATGATATCTTATATTTAGATTTTTCATTTCAAATTTTCTTATGTGATGTAATATACTATCATAGTATTAATTGTCGAACCATACATAGTATAAGATGATTATTTGGATGCTAATTGAGGCTCGTCAAAAGACGGGGCAAGTTGAGGGTATTTTAGTCGCGACAAAGGCTCCTTCCTTTCTCGTACCAAAACCCCGAGCCAAGTTCTTTGGTTATGAACGGCCGGTGCCCTTTATCCATTTGGGTGAGTCAAAATTAGGTTTTTTAGTTCCTTAAAGACCAAGTGGCGACTCTGTATCTGTTTTCAACAGACATTTTCTCTCTCTTTTCAAATTAATTTTAAAACAAGCAAGAGGTGGAATTCCACGTGTCCACAGGCGTGTTGGTGACTGCTATAGAGGTGATGTAGAGACTGAAAAGTCCGTCCCCTTAAAGGGGGGTGAGTGGTCTCTTTTATAGATGCAAGAGACCTACTCATACATGGATAAGGAAATATAATCCAATTGAGCTTGATTGGCATTAATTGTGGGGGTTTCATAATTAGATTAGGAAACATTGTCCACTTTCCGTAAGTCTTCTATCTTGAGTAAAAAACTGCCTAGAATATTCTGGGGCATGTGTTGTGGGCCTAGCTGGCCTACGCCTGTACGGACCGTGCCAGTGTGGTTTTCCCGACCTGTTGGTCTGGTCGTGAATGAACTGCTTGGGATGGCGAGTCTCGGGTAGACTATACCGCTCAGGATGGTAAGTCTCAGGTAGACTAGACCGCTGGGGCTGATGCTTGTCCATGGAGTTGTGCATGATTTGACCGGGACATAGACTGACTGCTGAGTTAAACCGCTCGGTCTTTGGGTAGAGCCAATTTTGAGCATATCAGTTGCCCCCCATTTTCAAGGTTGGCTTGATGCTATATTGAGGCAAGTTTGGAAATTAGTTGATGTTGTTTGTCACTGTCTGAGTGCTCGGGGAGGCTTCTTGGGAGCTTCTGAGTCTTGTGAGTTCCCGGGAGCTGGCTAAGAGTTGAGACTTAGCCTAGCTCGGAGTTTTAAAGTGCTCGGGAATTGGCCAAGAGTTGAGACTCGGCCTAATTCAGAGTCTTTTGCTTGAGTTATCCCAAGATGGTTATCTTCTACCCGTAAACCTTCGTCATGGTTGTGGGCAAAAGAATGTGACCATGTTGGAAAACCGACCTAAAACGTATTGCTTTAGGGTCCTTTTATGTTAACTCCCCAGGATGGTTACCTTCTGCCTGGTCAGCCTTCGTCAAGACTATTGGGAGAAGAGTTTGACCATGTTGGTGGAGCCAACCTAAATCACGTTGCTTTAGGGTTTTTTTGCTCCTCTATCGTCGGCTAACCTAAGAGATTTTAGTCACCTCTATCATCGGTTTGGACCTAAGTTGAGTTATTGCCTCTGAGTACTGTAGGCGCCCGGGTTATCTAAGAGTTGAACTTAGTTACCGTAAGGCCTGTAAGTACTCAGTATGATTGCCTGTTTAGTCCATCGTACCTTTCTACCCCCAAGCTTTCGCTAAGACGAGGGTCTTGTGGAGGCTACGACTGTAGGTAACTGACCTAGAACATGGTGGTTGCAAGGTCTTTTGAAGCTTTCCATCATCAGCCACCTAGGGGGATTTGCCCCCATCGTAGGTTGGACCTAAGCGAAGCCGATGCCTTGGGCGTGACCCCGAGGTCTTTTGCCTCGGGTGTGATCCCGAGGTCTTTTGCCAACTGCTTAATAGTGGTCTTTGGTTGCCTCAAGGTTGAGCCTGAGGTCTTTTGTGCCTGGGTTCGGAGCCCGAGATCTTTTGATGTGCCTCGGGTGTGGCTTGAGGTCTTTTCAAGAGCTTTCTGGCAGTCTTCGGAGCCTCATCCGATGATCGGGCAAGTACCACTATAGTTGGATTGGTCGAGACTGTTAGAGACCGGAGGTCGGGTCGGGATCACCGAACACCCGATTACTTTGAGCTGAATTCAAGGTCGGGATCACTGGATCCTGACTGCTGCGAACTAGAGGTCGGGTCAGGGCTGCCAAACTCAGACCACTGTGAACTGGAGGTCGGGTCGGGACTGCTGGACCTTGCCCGCTATGAGCTGGAGGTCATGTTGAGACTATCGGACCCTACCTGCTATAAACTGGAAGAACTGTCAGAACCCCCGGGCTAATCTGGCTTTGCTTACTTCTGGAAGACTCGTTGCTTACGCACCCGGGGCCTTTGATATTTAAAAATTCTTCAGTGCCAATGCATTCTCCAACCCTCTTAGTGAGTTCAACTAAGGTTTCTGGTCGGTTTCTGTGAAACGACGCAGCGCACTTGGTGTGTTGAACTCCCAAGCAGAAGGCTATAATAGCGACAGTTTCATCAAGATCATTGATTCTGAGCTTCTCTTGATTAAACCGATTGGTAAATTCCTTGAGGGTCTCATTATTCCTTTGTGTTACTATCAGTAGCTGCATGTCGGGCTTTGGTCGTTCATGCATACCAATGAACTGGTTGATGAGCTGCTTGCTGATTTGCTTGAAACTGCGGACTGATCGGGGCTCCGAGGAGTAGAACCATTGCACGGTCGGGCCTTCAAACTGCTGGGGAAGGCCAAGTAATGTAGTTCATCGAAGTTGGTGGCCAGGGCCATCTGAGCCTTGTAGGTCCGAACGTGGTCGACCGGGCTTCCCGAGCCGTTATAGGGAACTAGGCGAGGTTGCTTAAATTTGCGCGGGATGGCAAACCTCGTGATCTGGCTAGAAAATGGTGACTTTGTCTCGATATTGGCGTGAATCTGAGTAGGGTTCTAGCCCAGCCTTTTGGCCACTCCTCAATCTGTTTCTACAAGTCCTTGATACGTGCCACCATACCTTCCTGACCGGTATCCGGGCTGCAGGTCGGGTTAGTGGCGGAGGCTTCCTTCTCAGGGCGGTGTGCTGTCCCTTGGGATCGGGCTTGGCTATGACCCCGGTTCATCGTGTGCCTAGGGACACCTCGGCTCTTGACCGAGTGACCCTAGACTGATTTCCGGGCCATACGCTCCTGCCGTTTCTCTCAGGCAGCACACCTACTGTTGATGTCTTTGGCATCCTCAACACGAGACGGGTTGGCTTGGGCACGTTGTCTGGTCAAGATCGGTTCCTGACCATACGCAACATTCTCGGGTCGTTTCCCGGCCACTGGAGGACTGCTTTACTGGGCCAGCAGGGCTTCGATTTGTTGTTGGATTTGACGCTGGCAATCCAAGAGTTGTGCGAGGGTCCGCGGTGATCTGTTCAGATGTCATGACTGCCGTAGCCGGTGCCGGGGCTGGCGGAAGATCCCGGGTGGCCTACTGTGCAGTGTTCTCACCCTTCTTCGGAGGCATGGCTATCAGCCAAGAGATTTGTTGATGAAGAACTTGTCGTTCCCACAGACGGCGCCAAGATGATGATGCCAAAATTTGGTTAAAGTAAATTAAAGCAATTTAAGGGGAGAGAGAGTGAGAGACTGGTTTTTTGTATGTGGTTCGGCCCTGTTAATGAAGGAACCTACGTCCACGTGTGTGTTTGAGCACGTTCACTATACTGTAAAAAGTCGGGGACCTGTGGTAAACCAACAATAGTTTGGAGCTACTGTAGGTCGGCCGGGAATGTTGGTGATTGGTGTAGAGATGTTGTAGAGACTGAAAAGTCCGTCCCCTTGAAGGGGGGTGAGTGGTCTCTTTTATAGATGTAAGAGACCTACTCATACATGGATAAGGAAATATAATCCAATTGAGCTTGATTGGCATTAATTGTGGGGGTTTCCTAATTGGATTAGGAAACAATGTCCACTTTCCATAAGTCTTCTATCTTGAGTAGAAAACTGCCTGGAATATTCTGGGGCATGTGTTGTGGGCCCGGCTGGCCTGCTCCTGTACGGACCGTTGATTACGTCAAAATCAAGTTCTTATTTAACCCTATTAAAAATGTAGCATTTGGAAGTAGGGTGTCGAGTCCACAGGGATTGATACAAGAACAACGTTTGGGAGGTTTAGTAACTAATTATAATGCTCAAAAGAAATAAATAAGAAAAGATGATGAAAGAGAATAAAAATGACATTGCGTCTTGCGACTTTTTGTTTGGTTTTTGGAGGATAAAAGGATAAATAAATATTAATCTAAAAAAGCAATAGGTTGGGATCATTCCCCCCATCTTGGGTCACAACAAGATGAAATGGACTAAAGTTTCAAGCACATTCTAAGGTAACATCTCATTGTGGCATATTATCAAACACTTGGAATGCACCTATGTGTTAGATGAAATGAGCTTTAAGATTTCCATAGAAACGGATTTGAAGCTAACGGTTGACTATCAAGGATGCATGACATACAAGATGAAGCCTCTATGGCTTCTAATCCGAATGATTTGTCCCCCCTACGCTAACTAATCTACTTGGTGGACAAACCACCTATGAAGCCTTCAAAAGGTAGTATTTAAAACCCAAGAGTTTGAACAATCAAAGGTGCTTGACATCTATGATGAAGACTCCAAGTTTTAAATCCCACACACAACATTTATCAAACACATGGAGTGCAAAACACAAGGTTACATACTATTCCATATGAAATACATAGGGTAGGATTTAAAGTCTAAGTTTTAACAATCATAGTTGCAATACAAATAAGATGAATCTCTTAGTTTTGAATCCTACACAAATGAACCCTAGAAATGCTACAACATTAAGTCCAAGAGTTCATGATCCACAACCTAAGTAAACCTAACTAATCAATGGAAAACATAGCAATATCATCAAAAGAAAAGAGATAGAAAATATACCTAGCCATTAACACTTCAATCCAAGCTTCAAGTTTATACAAATGAAGAAGAAATATAAGGGAACCCAAGTGGGTTCCCAAAAATGAGAGAAGAAGAAGAGTAAGAAGCAAAAAAATACCATGTAAGATCCCTAAAATAAAACCATCTCTTCCTATTTATACAAAAATATAAGGATGGCAAACTTGTAAATAAAAAGGGGGAAAACTGAAGCTGCGGATCGATCCCTTCATATTGGCGGATCGATCCGCCTTTCATCTGGGTTGTTGGTATCTCTTCGAAAAGCCGCGGATCGATCCCTTCATTGGGGCGGATCGATCCATTTAGAGATCCTTCTCGCAGAATGCTATGGGAAGATCGCGGATCGATCCGCTCAAAAGGCCGGATCGATCCGCGTCTTTTGAAACTGATATCAGGCTCCTCTAAAACACACGGATCGATCCGCTCAAAAGGCCGGATCGATCCGCCTTTGCTGAAGTTCTTTCTTTTCCCTTTTTATGATATAAGAACCAAACAAAGTTGGTTCTCACGTTGAACAAGTTCCCAAACACTACAAGAAAGAGATTTTTATTAGCAATAAGTGAACAACAACAAGAACAACAAAAGTACAATTTATCCATTAAAACTCCCAATATAAGTGATAATTTGTGTCCAATAGGGGTAAAATCATGAAGTTAAGAATGCAACATTGGACACGAATCAACCGTGCCAGTGTGGTCTTCTCGACCTGTTAGTCTGGTCGTGAATGAATTGCTCGGGATGGTGAGTCTCGGGTAGACTAGACCGCTCGGACTGATGCTTGTCCAAGGAGTTGTGCATGATTTGACCGGGACATGGACCGGCTGCTGAGTTGAACCGCTCGGTCTTTGGGTAGAGCCAATTTTGGGCGTATCACCATGTTATGCATTTAACGATATCCACTAAAATGCATGTGTAGATCATAAAGACATGTCACTGTCTTTACCTGGACAGCACCTTAAAGATAGTATCATCTGCTAAAATGACCATTACACTTTGTGATTCTTTGGCCATTTTGGACGATTTTTTTTATTTGGCCTAATTTTTCAAGATTTTCTCAATGGAAATGTCAATTTTACAAATAATTAAAAAAAATGAAATTCGATCTGCTTTTTTAGCTACAAAATTTTGAAGGAAAAAACAATTTTGGGAAGCGTCCAGGTAAAGATCACAGATCTATAAATTTTATCAAAATCGATTTGTAGATTGTGGCATTATAAAGGTTGAAGAAAAAAACTATTTTGGGAAGCGTCCAGGTAGTTGGTTGAAAATAAGGAGAGAGACAAGTGAATGGCCATTGAGGGTCATTTTGGTCCAAAGAAAACTCAAGTACCTATGGCTTTTAAAAAAAAGAGCATTTTTGCTCACCAAAAAATAGTACACCAATGTTCACCCAAGCATCCCATTGGCCAATGCAGTGATTAAACAACATTAAACGATATTTGTTTAATCATGGGTTTCACTGCATTGGCTAATGGGATGCTTGAGTGAGCATTGGTGTACTATATTGTGGGTGAGCAAAAGTATTTTCTAAAAAAAAAAGGTATGTGGACTGATTGCCTATTACTAGGGGTGGCAATCGTGTTGTGTCATGTGATATATGTGTCATGTCATAATTGTGCCATTTTTTAAACTTGTCAAAAATCTAAACTCAAACTTGACTAATGTAATATACGGGTTATCCATTTAACTCGTCTAACCAATTTAATCCACTCAAATAGTAGACCATCTACAGTTGTTGAAAATGGTTTAGTCTAGAGTTTAAATGAAGTACCTGAAGTTGTGCATATAAATCCTAATTATTTTTAAAATGTGGTCAATACAATCCAAAATTTACAAGCTAATAAAGTGATTACAGTTTAAAGTAAAACTCCCCTAATGCCAAACCCTTGTCAAAAAATTGTGAAAAAGAAAAAGTTCAATACGTAATGCACGATAAGAAAAACTTGACCTTGAAACAATTTACCAAATAGTAACAATAATTGCGGTAGAGCGTAGTCGTAGATTTCAACCTTAACTTGTATACCCTCTCTGAATTGCGATTTTGTGACTTGAATGGAGAGACAGTTGTGGAGCATTGAGTGGTTGTTAATTTATTAGGTGGTATTGAAAATGTTATTAGGTTTTTTCAATGGGTAATATTGTATATTTTCAAAAATACTCTCTCAAAGTAGGTACATAATCGGGTTGTACCAATGTTGCAAAAATCGAACAGATCAGACCGGACCAGGTGGTCAGACCTGTTGAACCATCAATCGGCCAACAAAATGGACCGATCTGGACCACAACCATTTTTATTGCAAAATGGTTCTCCTTTTTGAAAACCGCTCAAATTAGACGGTTGGAACGGAACTTTATATAAATCGTTCATGGTTTTTATGAATCGGTTGGTTCAGTTTCATTAAGTAAAAAGACGAAACTCTTCCAACTCTTGCAACTTACACTTGATTTTTGGCCATCATTGGCACCTCGAACCAGTCATCACCTCGCCGTCGATATCATCTAGCTAGCCTTCTTGTCGCTTGCAGTCCCTCCGCTTGTCATTGTCGTCGTCCATGGATGTTGAGTAGTAAAGGGGTGCCATTTTTATCTTGGGAAATGTTTGGTACACACATTTTTTGACACACTTTTTGACACATTATACTTTAAACACATGTACTTTGTACTGTTTGAATTTTTCACACTTTTCTGTGCACCACTTACATAACACAAGGTACATGCATTTAAAGCTGTGTGTTAAAAAGTGTGTGTATGTAGCACTACTCTTTTATCTTTGTCTCTCCCTTCCTCTTTTCTTATGGAGATGTCATGACATGGGAATTTGTGTGATTCAATCAGGTGAAGATTGATTCAATTGAATAGAGAGAAGATAGGTCATAGCTTGAAGAGAGAGAAGTTGGCCACAAAGGCACGCCAGCCTTGGTAATCGATGCAGTAGGTTAGGGATTTTTAAGTTCCAACACATTATTGTATTCCAAAGTTCCAACACAATAATTTTTGTAATATATATTTGAGAAGCATATCTTGACCCAAAATAGGGTAATTATTTTGGTTTTTATATTAGCGTGCTTATCCTTTTTAAATTTGTGTTCCAAATGTGTCATGATCCATCTAGATCCCTATGTGCGGAATTAGGACACGTAGTAGGCCACTAAGGTTCATCCAATCCCTAAAAAATAAAGGTAAAATGCATTTTGCACCCTCAAACTATACTATATTTTGAACTTTGGTCCCTAAACTATCATTTTCTCCATTTTGGTCCCTCAACTATTATTTTGTGGCAATTTATCCCCTCTGTCACTTTTAGTGATGAAAAAAGTCACTTTTTAGTGACACCAAAAGTGACGCTGAAAGTGACGGAGGGGGCACACCGTCACAAAATGATAGTTGAGGACTAAAATGCAAAAAATGAAAGTTTAGGGACCAATGTGCAAAATATGGTATAATTTGAGGGTGTAAAATGCATTTAACCCCTAAAATAATCATAGCAGCGGAAAAGATAAGTAGAACATAAAGAAAACTCTTTAAAACCCAAGTTCCTTTGAAAGTATTTGGACTACAAGTCCGTAAATTCTGTGTAAATTTGAAAACGTAATTATAATTTAAAGCGAGAATAAATGTGTTAAAAGGGACCCAAAAGGTACCCTAAGATTCAATTAGGACATTTAAATATTTTTCGGAAGGGGTACAAAAGTGTGCAGGCAGAACTATTTTCTACCGGTCGAATGACCCTTAAGCAGAATTCTTCCCCCCTTTGGCAAAGTTTCGCTTAAAGACCAAACAACCCCACTCCAAAACATCCATACATAATTCCAATACTTCCAAACTACATTAGGACTACAAGATCATAAATGAATCTTGCTAACTCTGAAAAGGAAACGATAACTAAACAAGTTAAGGATTGTTTGGTTCCAATCATAAAAGTACTAACAACATTCATTCAAACATGAACTTGACGAGTTAAGTATCCAAAACATGAATCCATGAGTTCGGATTCGTTACGACTTAACCAAAAGAGGTTTTAATACTTATTACAACATTACAAAGCCATTCCAAAGGTTCCAAGTTAAGTACATAGTTCTAACCATCCAAAAACCTCATATTTATAACATTGGAATATGAAACAAAAACATATACAAGGGTGATCCCCTGCATCCCCATTGGCTTCACTCTTCTCGCTTCTTCTTTCCTTTCTTCTTATAACCTGCAATGGAGTAAAGCTCCACTGCTCAGCTATATGCTGAGTGTACAATTCAAACAAATGCTTATATGACAATTCATGTTTTAAAACATCAAAACACATCAAAATAGTCTCTAGGGAGAGTGGTACGCATTCATCCGGTAAATGGAACTAATGTTTTGGAAGGCCTTCTCCTTGCCCCGCATCTAGTGCCCTGGCTAGGCCTTCTCCCAAACCATGCATAGTACCCTGGCTGGGCCATCTCCCAAATCATGCACAGTAACCGTTGCTACTAAATCCTCAAATATCGAGTAGCTTACCCAGGATGTAATTGCACCAAACTCCCCTTTGACCCACATAGACACACAGCATACTCATATAATCACATATACATGTTTTTCATACGTTTTCACGTGCATTATTAATGGGCCTAATTAATACACGAATTTTGCCTAGATCCAAACTATCGAACCGGATATTTAGAACATGTAAATTTCCTATAAAAACATGGGTCTAGATTTCATATCTTAGGCTACGATCCTAATATTTCAGGAGAAGCGTAAGGACACCGATATCAAGCTAGATTTTTTATTACAAGCAAAACCTACGAGTTTTTACACTTTTTCCAAAAAAAAACTCAATATTAAGGATTTCATAAAAACTTAGCCAAACGAGGCTTAAGAGGTATCAAAACATAACTCTTACCTCAAGGAGTCCGAATATGAAATTTGGTTGAAAGTTGACGAACAACAAACGTCAAGTGGCATCGGGAAGATCAAAATCCCAAATCTCCAAAATTCCCTAAGCTCCCCAAGGTTTTGAGATATTTTTGAAATGAAAAACATCTTGAACTTACTATATATAGACATAAGACTCAAAAATTACATTTAACTCCCCACGAATTTCCAAAACTTCTAATTATTCCCCGAAATGTCTTACACGTCTAATTCCTTACTTCACGAGTGAAAGCAATAAATTACAAAAGTTTTCGTCTAAGTTTCGTTTGCCACCGTAATTACATTTCGAAAACAATTTTCATAGAATTTCTACATAACCTACCTTTTATGCAACGTATCGCTTTCGTCAATACCATATTACTCAAAATGATCTTACGTAAGATCAAAACTGTCAGAAAGTACACAAAACAGGTAACCAGATAAGGTCAAAAAATATTTATTCACATAAATGTCATTTAAATCATATCAATGCCTCTTTGATTTTCCAACTTTTCGTGTCCTCAACTGACACTCACCACAGTCAACTCCGTTTATAATTATTAGTCGATATTAATAATTCTAAAATTCAATTATGCATTTAAAATAAATATATTATCCAGGACGGGCGTGACAACTCTCCCCTCCAAAAAGGAAATTTGTCCCCAAACTTATACCTCAAGAGTCAAAAAGATGCATGTGCTCATTCCTCATCCCTTCCTCATCCTCCTACGTATCCTCCTCGACCATGTGAGTACCATTGGAATTGTCTTCATTCTCAAAACTTGTTCTTTTTGATCCAAGATCTTTACTGGATGATCTATATACGTCATGTCTTCTTGGATCTGTAACAGTTCCAGTACAATGATCTTGCTCATGTTCGTCATACACCGTCTCAACATAGACACGTGAAACACATTGTGCACAAACGCTAACTTAGAAGATAAAGCTAGTCGATAAGCCACTGGTCCTACTTTTTCTAGGATCCCAAATGGTCCTATAAATCTTAGATTTAGTTTTCCTCGCTTCCCAAATTGGACAATGCCTTTTGCAAGCTATACCCTCAAATACACAAAGTCTCCTACCACAAACATCATTAGTCATCGTTTAGAGTTCACATAACTCTTATAACGACTTGAAGCTACCTTATTTGGGAGCTTATTGACGAGCCTTATTTAAACGTGTTTACGAACTCTATCGAGCCGAGCTCATGTGTGTTTGAGTTTGGCCAAAAATCGGAGATTAAGATTGGTTTGTTACCAAATGAGCCGAGACTTTTTCAAACATGTTCGTAAGTACTTGATGAACAACTCGGTTCGATAGATATCCAATCCTAGTGACATGTTAGAAACTCATCAAACCAAATCCCTTGTGGCCGAGTGGTAAGCTTCTTGGGTGTACTACCCAAGAGGTTTAGTGTTCGAGTCATGGGGAGCGTGGCCACTGGAGTATTCACCCGGCGCCTCCAGGCCTCGGGGGATTAGTCGAGGTGCGCGCAAGCTGGCCCGGACACCCCCGATTACCAAAAAAAAATGTTAGAAACTCATTGGGAAGTTGCACAAAAGTGAGACACTTAAGCTGGTGTAGTGTATTTTCATTTGAAACAGGAGTATCCAGTTTACCTTTTAACGTATAAATATTGGGCACGTCAGACGGATATGGTTGGAAATTTAATTTTGGCTTAAGTACAAAATATACCATTTACTGTCTCATGTTAGTTCTTGTAGTTTTAATTGTATTAAATTAGCTTTGAAGTTATTAAATGGAAGTAACACGCTGCAAATGTCTAATTATGTAAAAAAAAGTTTATTGATATTATTCACATACTATGCACTCTCAGTGTGTCACCATGTCACTCATTTTAGGGACAAAAATTGAATACCACCAATCTCTCTACCTTTTTATTAGCGTAATTGCGTATAGCAGTGAGTGAATTCTATCAAATTTTCTGATAGAATGTGACATTCTGGACCATATTACTTCTATTTAAAAACTTCAAGAACCAAATTTATGTAATTTAAATTAAGGTTAATTTCAAAAACACCCCCTCAACTATGACCTATTTTCAACTCGCTCCCCTGAACTTTTTTTTCCCGACAAATTGACCCCTTCCGTTTGTTTTATTCGACAAGTTGACCCCCTCCGTTTGTTTGCAAATGAAAATTGGCATGTGCCCATCAAGTGAGAGCAAAAATAGACACTTTTACCCTTTGTGTCCAAAATGAGTTTGATCTCTCTTTACAGTCTACCCTGATTTCTCACTCTCCCCTCTCCCTCTCTCTCTCATTCCCTTGCCCCACACCACCACGACTAGTGGCGGATGTAGGGGGGGGGGGGGGGGGGGGGGGGGGGGGACCCTTGACTTTTGAAAAATTACACTTTTACATGTGTATTTTAGGAAATTTTTAAATTTTATTAAGCTTTGCCCCCCCAAAATAAGTAAACTTGTTATATAGCCCTCCAAAAAATATCAGTTAGGCTAAAAGAAAATGATTTTATATGTAAGATGTTGGTCCAATTATACTTCATTCTCCCAAAATTTGAAAAAAAAAAAAACTTATTATATGTAATATATTGGCTTAATTACAAATAGACCCAAAAAACCTTATTATATGTAATACATTGGCTTAATTACAAGGAAAAAATAATGCTATGCTTCCCAAATTTTGTATCTCAAATGGTTTCCAAATACATATGACGGCAAGACCAACTTCAATAATGGTGGAACGACTTCAGCATCCTCCAATCAAAATCAGGTGGGCCTACTACCACGTGTTTGAGAACCACCTAGGATACAAAATTTGATAAGCATAGCATTACTCATATTTTAAATATTATTAGTTTTCGATATTATTAATCATGGATGAAATAGAAGGGAAAATACCTGAGAACTAATTTTCTTTTTCGATTTTATTTCTTCTTTTCTCTCCCTCACTAAATCCATGAACCAAATAAAGCCTAACAGTAATAAGGGTTGATAGTTGATTGAAATTTGTAAAGTTTGGCATGATGGTAAAACAATTTGTGTAGACTAAACTAAGAGATGAGATGTAAATGAGTTGGGACAAATGTTTAGGGTGTGTTGGATTACAGTTGGACCAATGTTTTATATGTAGTTATTTTTTCTAAATTGTGGGGTTGATTTTTTGGACCAACATATTACACATAGTTTTTTTTTTTTTTTTTTAAATTGGGACCTTATAATTTAGAGAGAGAAGTTGCAGAGAGAGAGAGAGAGAGAGAGAGAGGAAGGGGAATGGGGTGAAGTTATTCATTTTTTTTA
This sequence comes from Hydrangea macrophylla, assembly GCA_033977485.1. Taxonomy (NCBI): domain Eukaryota; kingdom Viridiplantae; phylum Streptophyta; class Magnoliopsida; order Cornales; family Hydrangeaceae; genus Hydrangea; species Hydrangea macrophylla. The sequence goes on from CM066983.1 coordinate 52,210,343, forward strand.
GATCAGGGGGTGTATTTTAGAAATATAACGTTTAGTCCCTAATACTCCACTCTTTTAAATATTGATGCATCCCCAAATTTATGAACAATGATTAGTCCCTAATTACAATTATAAATTAAAGATTAGTCCTTTCTCCCAAATTTGTGTCTTTTTTATGGACAAAATTGCCCTTGTCATTAAATATATATATATATATATATATATCATCACTACATCAAGGTATGAATTTAGGATTTTAATTTGACCCCAAAATAAGTGAAATAACTGCACTAATCAGTCTCTCTCTCATGATCTATCTCTCTCTCTCTACTCACATACAATCAAGAACACAACAAATTAGAAGACGATTAGATATGTACACACACACTTAACTAGGCCCATCGAATGGAATTGCACTGGGATTGAGGTCGGCGGCAATCGACGACGGTGATTGAACGACGAACGTGGATGATCACAAACGATCCGTCGGAATCGGAATCGGAGTTTGGATTGTGAGATCGGAGATTGAAAAGAGCCCATCTCAAGGCGTTCATGCACTCTTCAGATCAAACATGAGCGTCCGCCAAGGAAACGGAAATAGATCAGCAACTAATCAAGAAAATGGGTTTTCTTTGGCTACACTGTTCTCATGCTTCTGATGTTTTCATCTAGAACTTTGAAGGGCCCATCTTATTCAATGTCGAAACATGTCTTATATGGGGGTCCAAATCAGGTGGTGGTGGCTATACAGGGGCTCCAATGGTCGGTTTTTGTTTGGTTAAATATTGTAATGCCCCCTTACTTTGTGTATGAATTTTTGTCAAGAAATTTCTCACAAAGTGTGGAGTTTACTTTTGAGTTTTGAAGGGGAGAAATTTGTTTTTATTTGGTGAGAAATTTCTCATTAGACCCGTTAAAAAAGGTGAGAAATTTGACAGTTTGTGATTAAAGAGATGTGCGTGTATCATTGTTGTTTATTGATTTTTTTTTTTTGTTTTTTACTTGCTTTGATAGTGTTGCCATGGCAGATCCACTAGATTTAGTTGGTGCAAGGGTCATAACTTTTCCTCTTTTAATTCTCGTTACGTGTTCTAAAGTTGTACCACCACCATCCTAACCAACCGTAATATCACCGTGCACTTATGCTTAGAGAATAACAGAATAATAATTATTATTATTATTATTATTATTTTATGGGAAATATTGAAACACTTTCGTCAATCCGTATACAAATATGTATACTGTATATAAATTACAAAGCTACATAACTAGCCCAATGCTTTGGCCGAACTCCAAATGCTATTACATTTCAATTTTTAAAAAATGCCCATATATATATATATATCCCTACAAATAAGAGTATATATAACAACATGCAGTTTTTTCAATCAAAAGAAAAATAATTTGAGATAATTGATTTTTTGTTGGAACACAATAAGTTAAAAGAATTTTAGTTTTGACTTTTGAGTATCGAGTTGATGAATAAATTGAGTGGAATTAAACATACAAGTAGAAAATGAAGAGTTCCAAAAGAAAAAGGTGGCAATAATTGAAGACACGTGGTGGATGGGACGACGTGTGTTTTTTTTTTTTTTTTTTTTTGAGGAATAGGATAGAGTAAGAAGGGATAAATAAGAAAAGAAAGAAGCAAAACCAAACTAATTATTCGGTTCACATGCGTGCAATACTTGTTGCCCTTTTGCATAGTTCATAAGGGTTTTTCAAAATTAAAATCTCCAATCCCTTTTTTTATTATTATTATTTTTTTATTTATTTTTATTTTAAAGACTCTTAGCCTTAGCCATTGGAAGGCATGCACAATGGCACATGACCTTCAAAACACACACACCATATATATATATATATATATGCATATATATATATATGCATGTATGTCGTGTTCCTTCCCTCCCTGGGAATTGTCCAATATTCAGCATCTCCAATCACATTATGCATATGCATATTTTGGCGAGATATGCATAATGTAGTGAAAAAATGTGATTAACATAATGCATATTTATGATTTGAAGTTATCCATGGATTTTTACGTGAATTAACATAATCATTGTTATGCATTATTGGTGCAGGTGTTGTATTTGAGATATGGAGAGTCAGAATATTATCTTGCTATGTTCATACGGCGGTGAAATTTCAGTCTCCAATGTAGAAGATAATTATCGATTTTCTGATTTATTAGATTTTGATTTGTGTGGAGGTGTGAGAAATTTTTGTTTTTTTGGGTGATAAATTTGGATTATTGAACTTCTATCAAAATTCTAGATTTGAGAATTTCTCACCAAAATAGACAAAAATTTTCACTTATAGTCAGTGATTCATTTAAATTGAGAAATTTCACACTATTGTTGGAAGTGAGAATTTCTCACAATATTATATAGAATTTCGTATTATGTTATTATTGAGAAATTTCTCACAATATTATATAGAATTTCGTATTATGTTATTATTGAGAAATTTCTCACTCTGTGATGTATTTTGAAGTGAGAAATTTCTCACTTTTCTTTCTCTCTCGCATAATATTTCTATGTTAATTCTCACTCTTCTCTCTCTTATATATATATATATATATTATATGTGTTTTGAATTTCAAAATTCAGATTTATATATCTACTATACTATAAGAACGAAGAAACAAGCACGTCAAAAAATATGAACTTCCTCTTTTGTCCTTCACTACACCCTAATTACTCATATAACTATCTATGCATCGTAATGATATATTGATTTGTTTGAGGGTAAATATGTCATTTTGGACAAATAATTACATTTAAGTCAGCTCTTGAAATTTTATTTAATATAATAATGAGGTTTTAATCAACAATCTTGTGTCTAATTATATTTGGATCAATAATTTTTGGGATATTTATTATTGACTTCAAAAAAAGTCAACAAAAGTGGCTATTTTGGTGGCTATTTAGGAATTGGTCACTAATATTTACAATTTGGTCAACTTCTTCTCTCAAATGAGGTTTCAATCAACAATTTGTGTCTAATTACATTTGGGTCAATAATTTTTTGGATATTTATTATTCACTTCATAAAAAGTCAAAAAAGTGGCTATTTTAGTGGTTATTTAGGAATTGGTCACTAATATTTACAATTTGCTCAACTTCTTCTCTCAAATTTAGGATTCATATATTGTAATATGGTAATTGCATTTAGGTCAGCAAGTTTTGGGATATTTATTATTCACTTTAAACAAGTTTTAAAAAGTTTTAAAAGTGGCTTTTTAGGCATTGGTCACTAATTTCACATTTTGGTCAACTTCTTCTCTCAAATTTAAGCTCTGGTATATTTAAATTGCCAATTTAAGTGGCTATTTTAGTAGCTATTATTAATTGGTCACTAATATTTACATTTTGGTCAACTTCTTCCCTCAAATTCAGGATTTATAGATTATATTTGAATATCAATTAAGGCCTACAAACACATTCATGCCCTTTTTTAGAGGAAATACCCTACTTGTGTCATATATTTTTAGTGACGCTTTATTAGGTACATTTTACTACTCATTTATAAGATAGTCAGAATTTTCAACTTCTTCCGTAAGAAGAGTTTTAGATTAAATAGTTACATTTACAATTTCCTATTTAATTGTTTTAACATCTTATGTTGATTTTTATAAGTGGACCTTATTTTGAAATATCAAAAAAAAAAAAGAAAGGAAACGTGACACTTATTTTAAAAATATCCAAAAAAATAAAACATTGGCACTTATTTTAGAACGGAATGATTAATTATACCTCTCCAAAGACATCTAATGCCAAGATTAATACACAATATATCTAGGAATACAACTATCCGACGGGCACGTGCCTTGCACGTGCACCCTCACTAGTATATATATATATATAAAGAGAGAGAGAGAGAGAGAGAGAGAGAGAGAGAGAGTGTGTGAGTTATATGGGTTTTAAATTTAAAAACCCTTAATTGTAGGAGTGAGGGTATTTTGGTCCTCAAAATAGGTGAGGGACTGATTTCTAAGTTGACTTATACAATGGATCTATTTCTAGAAAATGACACATTAAAGGACTGAAATCTAACGGACCCGTACTCGAAAATGGGTCATAGTTGAGGGGATGTTTTTGCAATTCAGACCAAGGGTATATGCGTCATTTCATTACTTCCGTTAACGGCGTTTGAGACTAAAAAAAAATTGATAGTTGAGGGGTGAAGTTGTTCACTTTTTTAAATCAGGGGGTGTACTCAAAAACGGGTCATAGTTGAGGAGGTGTTTTTGCAATTAACCCTTCAAATTATAAGGATTAAAATAAGACATAAACCAAACCTATGGATATTTTACGAGTAAAGATTGAGTCCCAAGACACATCTCTTGAGTTGTGTCCCAAAATAAAATACTTTTGCTTACTCAAAAAATAGTTCACTTATGCTCACCCAAGCATTCCATTGGGCATGCAGTGGGATCCAGAATTAAAGATCATTTGTTTTATTCTGAGTCCCACTGCATCAACCAATGGGATGCTTGGGTGAGCATTAGTGAACCATTTTTTGAGTGAGCAAAAATGCTCTCGTCTCAAAAATTATGCCTTTGGGTGTGTCCCAAGACACATCTCTTGAGTTGCGTCCTAAAATTTATAACTTTAGATGTGTCCCAAATATTACCTATATTTTACATTTAAGTAAATAAAGCCTTAAATTTTAGAGGTGACACCGACACTAGATAATACAGCGATTCCCGCCACATCCAGACCAAAAATATCTTAAAGACGATGACGTGGAAGCGATATGGTGGCATGTTTGGTCTGTGAAGATATTTTCTCAGGAAATATCTTTTTGACTTTTGACACGTGGTTATCACTTATCAGTAAAATCTACAGTGGACCTCTTCCATGTATTTATACCCTTACCTTTTTATTAAATTTCAATACTGCCACTCACTCATCTTATTGCTTTGGTGTATTCTCTTTTACTCCGAGGCTACTTACGCACCCTTTTCCCCTTCCTTAATACTCCCTTGTCCCATATTTAGAGTCCTTGATGTCATTTTTTGATGTCCCATTTTAAGAGTCCTTTTTGAAAAGTCAAAATACTTTAATATACACTTTCCAAATTTGTCCTTTATTATATCCAACTCTTCCATCTTTTTTTTTTTATGTGACACTATAATTTTGAATTTCAAAAAGGGCAATATTGAAAAGTTGAAAATCTCATCAAAATCAAAGTTGTCCCCATAATAAGTTGGAATTTTCAAAAGAGACTCTTAATATGGGACGGAGGGAGTAGATAATTGTTGGAAAATCCCTCAAATAACTCTCAAAAGTTTAAAACTCCAATTGATTTGACCACTTTCTAAAAAGGACAAAAAGAATCTAATACAGTGCTTACACGGTATAAGTGCACGCACTATAAAAAATCCAATGCACAACCCCCAACTCTTGCGCCCCCTCACGCGCCCTTGCTTGGTTTCAGCCACTCACACCGTGTGAGTGGTTGTACCATATGATATTTATTTCAAAAATGTTTTTTAAACTTTAAACCTCCATAACTTTTGATCTACAACTCTGTTTTTTACAAATTTTATACCGTTGGAACCGTGTCGACGAGAGCTACAAAACTAGTACCATTGTTGATACCTTTTGAGCAAAAAAAAAACTCTTATTTTTACATGTCATGTTCTAGACGAACCTAATAGAATTTTCACATAATATTCGTTTATGAGTTATTGAATTTTCACGTAATATTCACGTATGCCAAGTTGATATGTTGTGAGGAAAAAAAAAACCGAATGTTCACTTTGTTCTTAAGGAGAGTTTTAGTGAAATTTCACAAGAATTTTGCATTTGTTTGGGTTGAAAAACAATGTTTTATAATTTATTTGTGAAATTTGATTTTTTTTAAAACGAAATATGCGTTGTTTAATATGAAAGAGAAAAAAAGAGTGAAATTTCACTTGACATACATAAATATTAAGTGAAATTTCACTGAACTTGTAAATGAATATTAAGTGAAATTTTACTTAAATTGATATTTGAGGGACTTTTTAACAAATTAAGTATCAAATTAGACCTTAAACTCTAGAGAGTTACTTCTAGTGACTTTTGGGATAGCTAGTGAATTTTCACTTGATATACTAAGTGAAATCTCACTGAACGAGTACACGAATGTTAAGTTTAACTTCAAGTTTTTCAGGAAGAAGGCATGTACAGGTTCAGTGAATTTGCACTTAATATTTATGTATGCAAAATTTATATGTTTTGAGAAAAAAAAATTAAAAAAAAAAAGACGAATAGCAATAAAGCCATTATTACCTCATTAAGGCTTAGTTTGGCCCCCATTTTGGTGCTTCTCCTTTTTTAAAGCACAATTTCATGTTAATTCATTTGGTAACTAGTTTATGAGCTTTGCAAAAATTGAACTTAGAACTTTTTTGGGGAGAGCTTTTAAAAGCTCTAGAATTGAGTGAAATTTCACTTAATATTTTATGTATATCAAGTGAAATTTCACTTATTATTTATGTATGTAAAAACATGAAATTTGTATGTTTTGAGAAGAAAAAACAAAGGATGAATTTTAATAAGAATTCCTACACTTGTTTTGGTTGAAAATTGGAATTTTATAATTGATTGTGAAATTTACTTTTTTAACAAAATATGCATTGTTTAATATGCAAAAAAAAAAAAAAAAAAGAAGAAGAAGAAGAAGAAGAAGAAGAAGTGAAATTTCACCATGCATATATGAATATTTAGTGAAATTTCGCTTAACTCATACATGAATATTAAGTAAAATTTCACTTAACTTTGCATTTAAGAGACTTTTTAACAAACTAATTATCAAATTAGACTTTAAAATCTAGTCAGTTACTTCAAGTGAAATTTCACCTGATGTACATGAAAGTCAGTGAAATGTCACTGAACGCGTACACAAATATTAAGTGAAAATTTAAGTTTTTCAGGATCAACTGAACAAGGCAGGTAAAATGTCAATTTTTTTTTTGCTCAAAACATATCAACAATGGTACTAGTTTTGTAGCTCTCGTCGACACGGTTCCAACGGTATAAAATTTGTAAAAAACAGAGTTGTAGATCAAAAGTTATGGGGGTTTAAAGTTTTAAAAAACATTTTCAAAATGGATTTCATATGGTACAGCCACTCACACGGTGTGAGTGGCTGAAGCATAGAGACGCGCGTGAGTGCTGGGAGTCACATGAGATTTTTTATGGTGCTTGCATTTATACCGTGTTAGCACTGATTTAGATTCTTTTTGTCCTTTTTAGAAAATGGTCAAACCAATTGGAGTTTTAAACTTATGAGGGTTACTTTTAGGATTTTCCAATAATTCCCCTCTTTCCTTAAACTGAATCCACAATGTACTTTTGTGGACATGTGGTACACAATAATTCCTTTTTCTTAAATAAAAAAAAAGTCTTACTACAACATTTGTGACTTCTAAGATCAGCAAAAAAAAAAAATCACTTCCCATGTGGTCGGATGGCAAGACCTCTGGGTGTTATACCCAGAGGTCACAAGTTCGAATATCAAGGGAGTGGCCACAGGTGATTCACCCGGACGCCCTGACCTCGTGGAATTAGTCGAGGTGCGCGCAAGCTGGCCCAGATACCCACGGTTACCAAAACAAAAAAAAATCATATATCATCTTCAACATATATAATCCTAAAGTTTACACGTGAAAACACCATTACAATAAAGTATCAAACTAGATAGTTAAAACTTAAAAGTAATCGGGATTGGAGAGTTTAACACTGTTACCAAAGATGACCTTAAAATAGAGCATCTCTAGCAAATTAGATAGTGTAATTTTTAGGATAAATTACATTAACACTCCTAGAGGTTTCGTACTTTATCACTCACACCCCTTAAGGTTTTAGACATGTCAATCACACCCCTATCAGAGATGTTGAACTAACACCATTAACAGCGACATTAAAAAGACAATCATACCCTCTAAAAAAATTTGTCGCCTCCTTTCTCTCTCTAAAGCCTCTTATTTCTCTCTGTCCTTGGTTTGTCACCTGGAAATTCTTTGGATTTAATGAGTCTACATTCTGTATCCTTTGATTTTGAAGCACAATACTTATCCTTAGATCATTGGATGTAGATCTAACTTCTTTATCTTCTTGCTCTAATTTTCATTTTTCTCATCTTCTGCCATGAATGGGAATAGAAGATTGTTGTATTATTTTTATCAAATGTGAGTTTAATTGTGATATAATTTATTTAGCAAAATATTTATTGCTTTAATCTTGTCAAGGGGTCTGACAAACACTGAATATTGTACATTCATGTGCCAATATAATAGACATAGTGCTCATTTAATCCCCTAAATTCCTAGTTTTACATGCATATTTGAATTAATATAAATTAACAGTGATGTCACTCAAATGCATGTAATTTTTGTTTTACATATTTTATATGTTTAGGTAAAAATGAAGTGAAATAAAGGGAAGGAAAGAAGTAACAACCACACCGAAGAATTTCTCATATGTTAGTCAAAGTTCACAACTCTTGAACAAACTTTCAAAAACAAAAGACAAAAAATAATAATAAACAAATGAATAAAAAAAACCAAAAAAAAAAAAAACGTCTGACACCTTTGAAAGTTTGATAAAAGATATGTATTTTTGTTTTCTTTCCCATTTCTCTCTCTCGCTCTTTCAATTGTGCAGGTTTAAAATTTTAAACCTGTCAGAGCGTCGAAGAAATTGGGACGCACGCGAGAAGAAAAAAGGGCAAGGTTCAGTGACGAATGGGATGATGATTTTCATCATTCCTTCGTCTATAAAATGGGGGAAGATCACAAGCAACGAGAAGAACACAAGCTTCACAACAATCACTGTTAGGAAGAGAATAGTTTATGAGAGGTTATTATGTGAGCACTTTATATTGTCCCTAGAAATATGAAACTTTAATTTTTCTTTGTCTTTTCTAGCTCTAGTAGTTGTAAAATTGTACTTTTATGTAATTGATGATTTCATGTTAAAAAATATATAGCAAAACTTTGTGTACTGTATTTCTTAAATTTAAAATATTTGTTTTCTTGTATGACCTTTGTCAATTTGTAGTAGTAAAATATTCCTATTTAAAATTAGATCGAATATTTCTAGTCTAGTAGTTCTTATAGTTGTCCCCTAAAATAGTTAGAAACTCCAAATTTTCAATTTTTATAGCAATATTATTATTCACTAGAAGACAGATTTTGCGATTAAATGCCAGATTTCTTAGCCACGTAATTGTTGTAATCACCTACCAAAGCCCCAAGCACACCATATTCATATCTCACTCCAAAAGTAGATTAGGATTTGGTTTGGCCTTATTTGTGTTCTTGGAGTTCAACCACTGTGACCCCACAAGAATCCAAAGTCAAAGGTTTAGTATTTTATGTTTGGTTCAGTATTTCCATTTATGTATATTTTATTAGCCTAGTTGTACTAAACTTTGCTATTTTGCAGATTCCAAAAATTCAACCTCAGCTCATGTTAAGTAAAGAAAATAATATAATAATATTAGTTTTCACATTTACCTTGGTTTTATAGCTTTAGTTTCAATTGAGCAGTCACTGTTTACACCTATTTAATTTATCTTTAAATTTTATTTGGAAGACAGTTTCAATTCCAAAATGGTAGGCTAAAACTTTAATTGGGGATATGTAATAAAAACTTAGAAACCACAGCTTCTGTGCACTAATCTTAAATGGGCAAATTTATCTGGATGGGTTGTTTTTCCATTTATGACCAAAAATATCTATGTATCTATAGTTTATGACCATTTAATATGTTTATATACTATGGCTATATTGGGCGCAAAAGAATACATATTTGAAATAAAAAAGCCTAATTATGTGGATTGTCAAACTATGCCTTTTGTCATAAAAAACACCTAGCATACTCAAACAACTCATATGACAAAGTTAATATTTCAAATATGTGTTTATATATAATTATATCCAATAATGGATAGGCAATTGTGTAGTGGCAGAGTGGTGGGGACTGGACGCCGAATAACCCACGTCCGCGGCGGGGCACGGTTCGAACCTGGCTATTGCCCAATTGCCTTTTTATTTTTCTTTAAACCAAACGACGTCGTTTCATATCAAACCTGACACACTTGATATGACCCTGACTAGTGAAAGTTTATTTTTAAATAAAGAATGACTCTGCGATCTTAAATGTCAAACGCTTTTCAAATGCACAAAAGTTGTGGGATCTAGTGTTGGTTTACATATTCCCAATTCCTTTAAATCATTTTCCCCTAGTTAATTAATATTTCATGTTTTATAATAATTTTGCTTAAATATCTGTATTATTTCCATCTTTCACTATTATTAAATCTAAAAAGTTTATCTCACAAAAATTTAGCTTTTATTTATTTTTCTTCCTTTTCTTACTAGTGTCTTAGTCAATTTATTTTGCACTGTGAAAATCTTTACCGTAAACTAATTAGGAAAAAAATAGCTTTAATTACTTTTATTACAAAACTATAAAAATTAGTAGTTTAGTAAAATCCACAAAAATCCATCATCTTTTATTTTCTTTTTAGTGACAAAATAGTTATCTGCCGAACTTTATAAAATTTTATTCCGTTCCCTGTAGTTTCGACCTGGACTTCCAGAACTTTATTACTTGTACGATCACCTACACTTGGGTGTGATAAGAAAATGCGTCAATAAGATCTCGTCAAGTTTTTGGCGTCGTTGCCGGGGAACGGTTAATAAAAAAATAAATAAATAAAAAAGTTAGGTTTAAAACTATTTTTCATACTATAACTATATCTATATATATATATATATATATCTATTCTACCTTATAAATAATCTAGTTTTCTTTTTATAAAAAATAAATGATAACATAAAAAAAATAATAAAAAAATAAAAAACTATATATAATCTTTACTTGTGAAATATATATAAATATATAAATTTATAAGTATGTACTTGTGCATCTTCTAAAAAAAAAAAGTATTTATATACATATATAAACCTATCTTCTAAAAAAATAAAATATATAAAAAAAAAAAAAAAGAGTTTTATTTTTACTTAGCTAATAATAATAATAATCATAATAATATTATTATCAGTTAGTTTTCACTTACTTCTTATGTCCTTAGATACCACTGAAGCTTTATATCAAGTACCACATAATTTTAATATTTCTAGTGAATCATCTAGTATACAGTTTCTTATAATCATGACTGAAATTGATGACATAGAAGGAATAGCTGATGATGCTCATAGTGAGCAGTGGGAAAATATACCACAATTTATTTTACTAGAACGTGAACAACGTCCTTTACGTGATTTATTTACCCCAGAAAGAAACATCACTCCTTCTTGCATCACTCTACCTAGACACACAGAAAATTTTCACTTTAGACATGGCATGATTCCATTCTTACCAACTTTCCATGGAATGGGGTCAGAACGTGCTTATCTTCATATTTGTGAATTTGAAGAAGTTTGTAGTACGTTCTCTGATCAAAGCTGTCCTATTGAAATAACCTGTCTTAACCTTTTTCCTTTTTCTTTAAAAGATAAAGCTAAAGCTTGGCTTTTATCTATCCGTCCTGGATCTATAACTTCATGGCATGATATGAATGAAGCATTTCTAAAGAAATTCTATCCAAAAAATTTAACTAATAGTATGATGCGTCAAATTAAACTTTTTACTCAAAAAGAAAAGGAACCATTCCCTGAAGTTTGGGAACGTTTTAAAGATCTCCTACTAGCTTGTCCACATCATGGATTTGAAAAATGGCGTCTAATTAATTTCTTTTATGAAGGATTAGAACCAAAATGAAAGAAATTAGTTAAAACTATGTGTCAAGGAGAATTTTTGAGTACAACTGCCGACGAAGCTGAAACATATTTTGATTGGCTTAGCGAGAATGCTTCCCAATGGGAAAAAGAAGAAATTGGTAGAACGGAAAAAGCTAAAAGTTTATACCAACTACAATCAGAAGATGAATTAACACTGAAATATGAAGAATTAGCACGTAAAGTAGAAGCTATAACAGTAGAAAAAAATAATCTACCTAAGAAGAAAAGAGAACTTTGTGACAGTTATCATACTTTAGGACACTCTACAAATGAATGTCCTAATAGTTCAAATTGTCAGGAAACAGCTCCAGCAGAGATAAACGCTATGAATAATTATAGGGGTCCCCAAAATGCCTATGGTAATTCATACCAATCTAACTGGAGAAATCCTCCAAATCATATGTATATAAAAGAGGGTATTCTACAATTTTAAACTCAACATCAACCTTATCAAAATAATCAATATTTACCTCCTCCGCCTCAATTTTAACAAACACAAAATACATATCCTAATACACAGCAAAATTCTAATGTTTATGTGCCTCCGCACAAGAAAGTGCAAGAAGAGCCTTTTACAGTCTATGATGCAACAATTAAAACAAATCATGGGGAAACTACAAACATCTGTGGATAGGATTAATAATCAACACGATTCTAAAAGAAAATGCATTTTTCCTGCCCAACCACAACCTAATCCAAGGGGACAACCACAAGGTGATCCCTCAACTTCTGGTAATAATCAACATGAACAAGTAAAAGCTATAACTGTACTAAGAAGTGGTAAGGCTGTTGGACAAGAAATTTCACCTTCTTTAGAAGAAATTGAGCATACAAATAAGGAAGATAATATGATAGAAATTGAGGAAGAAATAGATGAAGATAAAATTACTGGTGAAGTTGAAGTTGAAACCCTTGAAAAATAACAAATTTCTCAAGAAATTGAAACATCTGATTTACCAGTGGAAAAAGAAACAGAGGAAACTCCCGAATATTCTCCTCAAATTCCTTATCCACAACGTTTAAGAAAACACCAAAATGATAAGAATCAGGAATATTTAGAATTATTTAAACAAGTGCATATTAATATTCCTCTCTTAGATGCAATTAATCAAGTACCTGCTTATGCAAAATTCTTAAAAGATTTATGTACTGTCAAACGTAAGCAAAAATGTACGAAAGGATGCGTATTCTGCTGACTTCGTTGAAGAAATTAATTCCATCGTACAACATAATTTACCAACAAAATTTAAAGACCCAGGTACAACAATATCGTGTATTATTGGAAATCACAAAATTAATCACGCACTCCTTGACTTAGGAGCTAGTGTGAACTTACTTCCTTATTCTGTTTATCAAGAACTTGGATTAGGTGAGTTAAAGCCTACTCGCATGGTATTACAACTTGCTGATAGATCTACAAAATACCCACAAGGAATTATGGAAGATGTTCTTGTCAAAGTTGAAAATTTTATTTTCCCAGTAGATTTTGTCATCCTTGATACAGAACCAGTATTAGATACTAATGTGCAAATACCAGTCATTTTTGGAAGGCCCTTCTTGGCTACCATTGATGCCACTATTCGAATCCGCAGTGGTATGATGACTATAGTATTTGAAAATATGACTTTAAATATTAAAGTTTTTTCTAATCCACAACATCAAGAAGAGGATGAGAATATTGAAGAAGTTCATGCTATTGAATCTCTATCAAGAGAATATTTTAACTTGACTTGTTACAATGATCCGGTAGAATCTGTTATTAATAACTCTATTCAGAAGCAAGACAGTAATAATTTACAAGAACATCTTATGAGTCAAGTATGTTTTAATGAAGATTCAACAGAAGAAATAATTCAAGAAGAAATGTGGACCACATATTTTGAACCTTTACCACCAAAGACTACATTAACACTTCCATCTAATGTACAAACTCCACAGTTGGAATTAAAAGAACTCCCTAAAGAGCTTAAATATGCTTTCCTTAATAATAATAATACTTATCCAGTAATAATATCATCTCTTCTAGACTCTAGTCAAGAAAATAAACTTATTAGTATGCTTCAGAAGCATAAAAGTGCCATTGGTTGGAGTATAGCAGATTTAAAAGGAATAAGTCCTTCAATATGCACTCACAATATATATCTTGAAGATAATGCTAAAACCTCAAGAGAAATGCAAAGAAGACTTAATCTGATTATGCAGGAAGTAGTTAAGAAGGAAGTTCTCAAGCTACTCGACATGGGCATTATATATTCAATATCCGATAGTAAATGGGTGAGTCCAACACAAGTTGTGCCGAAGAAAGCAGGAATTACAGTTGTTCCGAATTCAAAGGGAGAATTAATTCCCACTCGTGTCACTACTGGATGGCGTGTATGCATAGACTACAGAAAACTCAATGCTGTAACTCGTAAGGATCACTTTCCTTTACCTTTTATGGATCAAATGTTAGAAAGAATAGTGGGTCATAAGTATTATTGTTTTCTAGATGGTTATAGTGGTTACAATCAAATAGAGATTGCACCAGAAGATCAGGAAAAAACTACTTTCACATTTTCATTTGGAACTTTCGCGTATCGCCGAATGTCCTTTGGTCTTTGCAACGCACCTGCGACTTTTCAAAGGTGTATGCTAAGCATTTTCAGCGATATGGTAGAAAAGAATTTAGAAGTCTTTATGGATGATTTTTCAATTTTTGGCAAAACCTATGATGATTGCCTTAGCAATCTTCAAAAAGTTCTCCAAAGATGTGAAGAAAAAAGTTTAGTTTTAAATTGGGAGAAATGTCATTTTATGGTCACTAAAGGTATTGTCTTAGGACATATTATTTCTGAAAATGGGATACAGGTAGACAAAGCCAAAATAGATCTTATCGCTAATTTACCTATTCCCAAAACTGTAAAAGGCATCCGTTCATTCTTAGGACATGCAGGTTTTTATCGCCGATTCATAAAAAAATTTAGTACTATTTCTAGACCTTTATGTCAATTATTGGCCAAAGACACACCTTTTGAATGGACCAAAGAACGTCAAAACTCTTTGAACAATTAAAAGAGCATCTCACTACTGCACCTATTATGCAATCTCCTGATTGGAGTTTACCATTTGAATTAATGTGTGATGCTAGCGACTTTGTCATTGGAGCTGTCCTAGGGCAGAGAAAGGATAAAAAGGCATCAGTTATATACTACGCTAGTAGAACTCTGGATAGTGCTCAAATGAACTACTCAACTACTGAAAAAGAATTACTAGCCGTGGTATTCGCCCTTAATAAATTTAGGCAATACTTGATCGGTTCCCCTATTGTCTGTTTTACTGACCATTCAGCTCTGAAATGCCTACTTTCAAAGAAAGACAGTAAGCCTAGGCTTATTAGGTGGATACTCCTACTACAGGAATTTAATTTAATAATTAAAGACAAAAAAGGAGTAGAAAATGTGGTAGCTGATCACTTATCCCGCCTCACTTTTGAAGACAATACTAGTGAACCCTTACCTATTCAAGACTCTTTTCCTGATGAACAATTATTTTCTGTGACTTCCCTGCCATGGTACGTTGATCTTGTTAATTATTTAGTAACTGGAAAAATACCAAGCAATTGGTCATCATCAGATAAAAAGAGATTTCTAGCTATTGCTAGGCATTTCTACTTTGATGACCCATATCTGTTTAAATATTGTGCCGACCAGTTAATTAGGAAATGTGTTCCTAATGAAGAAATCGAAAATGTACTTTTCATGTGTCATTCGTCCTTTTGTGGAGGACATTTTTCATCTTGAGTAACTGCCATGAAAATTTTACAAAGCGGTTTATATTGGCCAACTCAATTTAAAGATTCATATTTATATTGTAAGGCTTGTAACCGCTGCCAAATGTTGGGCAGTATTATGAAAAGAAATCAAATGCCAATGACCCCTATAATTACAATTGAAATATTTGATTGTTGGGGCATTGACTTTATGGGACCTTTTTCTCCATCTTGCCAATATGAATATATTTTATTAGCAGTCGAATATGTTTCAAAATGGGTAGAAGCTATTCCTACAAGAAAGAATGATCATCGTACAGTTATTGCATTTTTAAAAGATAATATACTTTCTCGATTTGGAACTCCAAAAGCAATAATAAGTGATCAAGGAACTCATTTTTGTAACAAGCCATTTGAAAAATTAATGAAAAGATATGGAGTGACCCATAAGGTGTCAACTGCATACCATCCACAAACAAATGGACAAGTTGAATTAGCTAATAGGCAAATTAAGCATATTCTCGAAAAAACTGTGGATTCTAATCGTAAAGACTGGTCTTCAAAATTAACAGATGCTTTGTGGGCATATAGAACTGCTTATAAGACCCATTTAGGGATGTCTCCATACAGACTTGTCTATAGAAAAGCTTGTCACCTACCAGTAGAATTAGAACATAAAGCATATTGGGCTACTAGAACTTTAAATTGTAATATTGAAGAGGGAGGAATTTTAAGAAAATTACAATTAAGTGAGCTTGAAGAAATTCGTAAAGACGCATATGATAATGCTCGAATTCATCAAGCAAGAACTAAAATGTATCATAATAAGAATCTTTTGCGCAAAAGATTTACCCCTGCACAAAAAGTTCTATTATATGACTCAAGACTACATCTTTTTAGAGGAAAGATGAAATCTCGATGGACTGGTCCATATATTGTAAGACTTCCCAAGTTTTAATCGTGTTTGGCTCAAGTGATTGAAGCCAATACTTCGCTTTATCTTTTAAAGAGAATGGAAAGAGACGCAGTTTTAATTCATCATTAGTGAAATTTTGGATTTTTAACGTAGAGCATATATCTTGGAAATCCCCTAAGTGCTGATAAGGGTCTTCATTTATACGGCCATGGAAAGAAGAAAGTAACGAGATGGTAGACGACTTTATCTCAAAGTGAGATGCCGTCGCCTCCAGTAATTCGATACCAGCCTGTGGCGTGTAAATCGTAGGAATAAAATAATCTTTAAGTGGAGGAGGTGGCGGTATATTAGGGTTAGGGTTGTTATTTCCGTTGTTTTGATTATTTCCAGTGTCGGCCATTGGAATAGGTTCTATGTTAATAAATCGTGGTTTCTTTAGGTTTTTAAGGGTACTACGTATTTCAAACTCAAACAACGACGATGGTTTCGGAGTTAATTCGTCGTCTATGTTTAACCTAGTTCTAGAAGTTATGTTTGAATACTTGTTAATTCTTAATGTACGTTCAAGTTCAAGATCGCAAGGTTTTAATTCTGGTTTACTTGAGCGTGTACCAAACATAAACTACAAGAAAATAAACTAAACACAAAAACTGACTCAAATAATACAAAAAAACAAATAGCAATCACGCAACTAAGATAACAAGTACTCAACTACTGTGATGCATGTAAATTATCCTGTAATGCAGTCACCAAGTCAATTCCCAGCGCCCTGGGTGTCCTAGCTAATGCAGTGCAATTAACCCTAAACTAATGCAAATAGTGCGTCACAACGCCCTGACTTACAGTGGTTTAAAGCGAGTTTCACAAGAAGCAATTTACTTGAATTTTTTTTATTTTTTTCGCATAAGCTCCTTTGACATGCACAGCTGCTCCACTCGAAATGCTAGAATTTTGAGTTCCTAAGAAATTACAAAAATAAAAGAAAAGTTAGTAACTTAAAATAAAAAAGAAAAATAAGAAAAGGAAAAACCTAATATAATATTTACGAATTAACTAAACTAAGATTATAAAACTAAAGGTAGTAATGCAATCCCCGGCAACGGCGCCAAAAATTGATGTTGTCAAAATCAAGATATAAAAGTATACTTTACTTTTCTAAAGATTTGCAGTGTGGAAGTAAAGGTCGAACCCACAGAGATTGATTAACTACTGCGCTTTAATTTTAAAACCTAAATTTAGCTAATTTAAGAAAAACATATTTTGATTTGATTTTAATTAAACTAATAACAATAGAAGTAAATCTAAATTATGAAAGCAATTAAATAATTGTTTTTATAATAAGTTTAAGGAACCTAGGATTGCAAATCCACCACTAGCTTCATAATAAGGGTATTTATGAATTACTTTAGCTTATTAAGTTGGATGATAATGGGAAATTGTAGCTACAAGCCCAATTCCTCCGTCAAGAAAATAACTATGGTTCAAGCACCAACATAATCTATCTTCGGTTAGCACTAATTATCCCACACTAAACTAGGGTTGTGGTATAATCCGTCTAATCTAGGCATAAACTATTCGGATACTTGATAGCACAATTCAATTTAAGCACCATTATATGTAAATAATCTAAACAAGCACAGCAAGCATAGATCATTGAGCACACTACCATCAAAATAGATCTAAGACAAGAATAGATTTTGAAAGTAACGATTTAATCAATAAAAGCACAATTTACTTATAAAAATCCTCGAAACATGTAACTGTCATCCATACATAATAAAACTAAAATAAAACTATAAAATACATCCTATTACTTGGATAGGGTTTCATTGAAACCCTAGATCTAGAGTTTAGTTGTCCATAGAATTGATGAATAGCAAGAGGTTGATGGAGGAGGCCATGAGAATCCTTGGTCTTCTTCTTCTTCTCCTTGCTTTCCTCTCTTCAATGGCTGAAAGTGTGGTTGTATATTGTGTGTATAATAATTGCCAACCCTTTAATTGAAGTAAAATAGGGTATATATAGATTTTACAACAAGTTTTGGAAGCTTTCCTAACCCCAAAATGTACTAAAACTGATTTATTTTGCAATCTAGTCGTGATTAGGCAGTTTCGTTCACGTAGGAATCATCAGTAGAGTGAAATACGCAAGTTCCATTTTTGCATAGGTCGCGTGAGCGGGCCGCGCGAGCGCGATATGTGGAGGTCGCGCGAGCAATTTCCTGGGTTTCGCGCGAGCGGGCTGCGCGCGATGTGGTTTTTTCAACTTCTTTTCTTCTGCTTTTTCACTATGTTTAGCCTGGTTTACTTGATTTCTTCCAAAACCTGTCAGAAAATAGAAAACGAAGTAAAAATATACAAAAAACAGGATAAAAAGGTACTAACAAACATAAGTTAAGGCCTATATTTAGGATCTGTTCTCTCCCGATCAGTAACTATTGACTACTATGGTCATATGGGTTAATTTGTTGAGGATTTCCTATTCAGATAATCCATCAATATTCCATTTATATAACTTACCAGCAGAAACTAAAAACTGGTTTTAAATATTTCTTTCATGAAATTTTAGGTCAGGAGGTGTAGGTCTTGAGTACCAATTTTTAGTACGGGTAGTAGGTGTGACTTGTGATCTATAGGATTGGTTTAATCTTTTTAATTCTAAATTAGCAAATTGTGCATCTATTAAACTTACATTATCACTAGAATCTTCTTCTATGGAAATACCAGTTTTACTAATGGTACTGAGATTTTGGGATAAACTATCCTCAACAACTTCTGTTATTTCAGGTCTTTTCCTAGAGAATTTTTCATATCTTTTAGCATTTTCTCTATTTTATCAACAATTTTACTAGTATCTGACTTAAGGGATGTACTAATGGGTTTAACTTCTGGTAATTTTATTAAGGATTCTTCCATCTTGACAGATTTAGGAATTCCTATTTTTGTTCTATGTTTTTTAGTTTTCCTAAAACACTTAAACATTGATTAGTAAAATTATTCTGTTCTACTACTTTTTTCATTTCAGTATCAGTCGATAACTTAAAGGGCGAGGCAACCATATATGTTCCTTTATGATTGACGACTATAGATTCTAAAGGTGGATTTACTGCAGATATTTTACTATTGTCTTCCTTTTTAGTCCATATAGTTTATTGATTATATTAACTTTAGACTATTCTAGTTTTGATTCTTTGGTAGATTCTTTGCTAGTCTTACTTATGTCTCTAGGAGTTGATTTTCTAGGTCTATTTTTTGTACTTTTCTTATCATGATAGTTGTGTTCTTCACATGTGTCTTCATTATTGTCTTTTAACTTTTTAGATTTGTGTAGTCTACTACGAGATAAGTTATGGTATTCACTTTGAAATAGGTTACTTTTTTTTATAGACTTACTAGGCTTATGCTTAGAATGGGATGGGTTCCATGTTCTTTTAGTGGTGATATCTACTGTATCATGAAAATTTTCTAAATAATCATAGAAATAAATATTCCTTTTGACTAGATTCATGTATTTTTTCCAAGCTTTTAAAATAATTTTTTTCTCATCTAAATTATAAACAGCTCGATAATTGGTTTTATAAATATCATTAATGGATGAATTAAATTATTTAATTAACATATCCACATTAATTTTAAAATCTTTACTCATAGTAAATAAATCTTTACTAGCACCTTCAAAATCTGTTTGAGTAGGAGAATTTGAAAAACCGTCTTCACTTAGTATTTTGTAACAAGGATTACCACTTTGGGCTGTGGTCTTAATACCTTTTAATTTAGTATCAATTGCACTGAGAAGATTTTTATCTTTTCTAATTGTTGTAGTTCTATCAGGAATACATGATGTATTTGATCTAGAAGACTTAGAATCAAAATCCTTAATTTTTAAAGAAGATGATCTAGCATGCTGATCATCAAAACTGATTCTAACTTTTCCATCATTGAATTGTTGTACATGATCTAAATTGATTATATTATTATTTTGGAAATTACTAGAATGATTTTTATTTTCTAAAATCCAACAATCAGTTAACTCTATATCCTTCCATAAGATTGTCTTAGGGATTTGGATATTAGCATGTTCAGAACTACTTTGTATATGTAAAGTCTGATTCTTGGGACTTTTAATTAAAGCATGAACATTAAGATTACTTCTAATACATTTATAATAAACTCTGTAAATTAAAGCAAGAACTTGTGAACCATTATGCATATTAGTGATTTCACCAGCAGTTTTAATTTAATGTTAAGGCTTTTAACAAGTGGGGGTCACTAAGACTTAAGGTAAAATCAGGAAAACAATTAAAATGAACTAGTCCATTATGAAAACTGGACTCCATAACTCCCATCATACTGTCACTAAAGTTTAGAAATCTAGCATCTCTAAGATATAATAAAATTGAAGAATTTATTCTTTTAATATTAAGGGGTTTAACTGCAACTTGTATTAATCCTATGTGAATGAAGTTGTAACCATCAAATCTATGTTTTCTAATTGACTCTTTACTAAGGAGTTAACATTTTTCATGTTCTTTGTTAATACTATATGTTTTTTCTGCAATTTTAACATTGTAATCAGTTCTAAAACTAAGAAAACTTGACTTGTGAATTTTGTTAGTAGAAATCTTAGGGATGGTCCAATCAGTATAATCTTGGTTGATTTCTTCATACCTATGTTCTTCTTCATTAACTATGTCTGGTAGAGTGGAATAAGAGGTTCTAGAACAAGAACCTATTGCTGAATTTGATTTATTTGTTGTGACAGATAAAATAAAAAAAAATGAGGTTCCAAATTACTTTTTTTTTTGGTAAATTTTTTAACTTCATTGCATAAATCTCGAAAAAATATATATATGAAATCATAAAAAAAAATCTCAAAAATGCTAAAAAAAAAATGAGTGAGTTACGGTGGTTTAAAATTGACAGATATTATTACCTTAACCATATTTCTATTCCAGGAGGGGCTTTTCACCATATTCAAAAAGTGGCGAAGGGCTTTCTAAAAATTGGCCAAATCGTGTGAGTTTTTTTGTTGAAACACTTAATTTAATGAATCTATGACCAAATATACCTATATGTGTGTATTTATAAATATAAGAATTGTTTTTTAAAGGCTTAAATACAATTTGAACCCTTCTAGTTTGCCCTTTGTGTCAATTTGGTCCCTTTAGTTTAGAAAGTATCATTTTAGTTCATGTAGTTTCATAAGTGTCATTTTAGTCCCTCAAACATTTTTTGTGACAAACTTTTTACTCTCAGTGACAAAATTATTCGTCACTAAAGGACTTATTGGACTTATTTGACACACTTATGAAACTACATGGACTAAAGTGACATATTTTAAATTACAGGGACCGAACTAACACAACTAACGAACTTCAAGGGTGTAAATGTTTTTAACCCTTTTTTAAACAGATTATTTTAGTGATGCATTTTTAGTAAATATTTCAGAACATTTATTTTTGGGTAATTTTTTGGTGACAACTTTCATATAACCTCTTAAAAAATGTGTCTATCTCTCTTGTGTCACTGTGGAGTCTAGTGACATCACAAGAAAGAGATAGACACACCTTTTAAGGAGGTTGTTTGAAAGTTGTCATAAAAAAATTACTCTTTATTTTTCAAAGTTTTTTTTTTTTTTTTTTGTAATTAATGCTCTTATTTAATAAAAATAAAATGTCACATATTCATATAATCGCCACTCGAAAAGCCTTAAAAAAAATGCCTTTGGTCCCACTAATAATATCTGAACATTTTGGACGGCTGAGAATGATTGAGACTTTCTAAAAATAAACAAAAGCCACCCTAATAGAGTACTATTATTAGAGTATTTTGTATCACCACATGTAGTCCACCACCCCGAATGGCATTTTTGTAATTAATGTCCCGAATTGGGGCATTTTCCAAGGTTACTTCCCAATTGAAGCAGCCTCAATGTAAATATCAGACCAAATCCTTTCGTAGATACAGATACAGATTACAGAGCCATAGATATTTAGAAAGAGAGAGAAAAGAAGAGAGAGAGAGAGAGAGAGGAGAAGAACTTGTTACATTACAGATTTACAGACATGGGACTGGTACTACGTGAAGAAGAAGAAGAAGAAGAGGTAGAGCAGCAGGAGTGGGGGTGGGGGTGTGGGAAGAGGCTAAAATGCGAAAGGGGTGAAGAGAGAGAAGAAGAGGAGAGAGAGAACGAGCTGCCATTGAAACCAGGAGATTTCTTGTACCCGACGACACCGTCGGCGTTCCTGGTGTCGGACGCACTGGAAGCAGATTGTCCGGTGATATATGTAAACAAGGTCTTCGAAATCTTCACCGGTTATCGCGCCGACGAAGTCCTCGGTCGTAATTGGTAATTTTCCATACCATACCCCCTTCTATTTCTTCATTTCACTTCACCATTTATCATTTTAGTATATTTGCTTTTTTCTTCCTTTTTTTTTTTTTTTCCTACAGAAATTTAGAGTTAAATCCTCCGTTACAAAAAAATTATTGATTAAAGTACACAATTGAAACTTTTCTTTTGGTTGTTGTAAAAAAGTACTTCAACCCAAGTCTTTCTGTTAGCTTGGAGCCACTCTAAGCAAAAATCTTAAAGGAGTTTCATGGATTATTTTAGGTGGATTCTGATTATCGGAAATCATAATACTAGTAAATAATTTACCGTGAATTTACAAAGTGTTTGGTTCACTAGTGAAATTTAGAATTTAGTAGTTAGTTGGGTCAAGGAAAGTGAAATAAGAATGTTGTTAAATATCTAACCTGTCCTTAAAAGGCTAAAACAAATTATGAGCTAAAATTCAAATTGTTACACTTCTAAAGTTGGAGGATTATTTAGAAAATGATGGTTTTAAATGTACAAATTGGCAATATTAGATTCATGCGGGCAGTAGAAAGACACCATTTTGATGGTTCTGAGGGAAAAAAAAAACCTTACGCTTTAATATTGTGTTGGAAAGTTTCAAAGATTTAATTCACAACATATTCGAAAGTCTATTTAGTCACTTAAATGAAACCAAATTGCAACCAAATCATCTAATGAAGAAACAGTCAACCATTGGGAATATTACCAAATATATATATATATATATATATATAAATCTGTCGGCAAAATGAAGAAAACAATAGATTTATACCCCTAGTTAAAATAGTTTAATAACCTAACTTATACCTTGCACAAATATAAGGGTAATTTAGGTAGTATAAAATTAGAAAACAAAAACCCCAGTAATCTTTGAGAATACCACCTCCAAACTAGGATTTAGAATCCAATATATTTTCCACATTTATGTGGATTCTAAATTCAGTAGGACCCACAATTCAATGAATAATCTATGAACCAAACAAGGATAAAATTTATGATTACTAATAATCTTAGGGTGGAATCAAAATCCACCCTAAGAATCCATGAACCAAACGGCCTTAAGAGAAAAAGTTTAGTGAACTTAGTGAAATTTCACATCTCAGTTGGGTTTTTTGTCTAGTTTTATATGTGAGGGAGCTTTCACTAAAATATTTATCTTGTTGTACCTAATATAAAATACTGTAAAAAATGGACTAAACCCCAATTACCCCTTTCTTTTGTCTTTTTTCCTTTTTTTTTTTTTTTTTTTGGGAACTATGCTGTTTTTTTTTTTTTTTTTTGGTTGTTGGGGGGTTGGGCGGAAAGAAAAATTGATAGAGATATTGAAGTTCCAATTTGTCGAATTTGCAGTTGGCTCCCTCTGTTGTGGGCGTAGTTTAGTTAAAAAAAATCTTTTAAAAAAAATGTAAATTAGAATATTCGGAATAGCATTCTCCCTTCAACAAGACAACAACCAGTGGATAAAAAGATCTCGTTTGATTTCTAGAAAGAGTTTTGAAGTTTTTTAGCTAATTTTGTTGGTTGAAATTTTGTTTTAAAATTGGGGTATTTGAAATTTTGTAACTTTTCCAAAAGGTAGTTTTACTTGGTTCCAACTCCATATATTAAAGTGACAATGATTCTTGGAGCTATTATCATATTGTAAGCTGTATTCATCTTCTTGTTCCAACTACTAAGTTTCAATCTTTGGAAATGTTACACATATCTTAAATAAGTTCTTTCTATCAAAGATTATTTTTGGATTGCATTGAAGTTTCATGCATTAATTATCAATAAGCATGGTTGTTAAAAAGGGTCGAGTTGATTTGAGTTTCATACCATGCCATTGACGATTCAATACGACTTGGAATAATTCTGAACTTTGGAGTTTTAAGCGGAAAAATTTCAGCATTTGGAGCCTTGATATTGCGTGAAACTTGTATCCAGTTGTTATTTTATTCATTGTAAGTTTTTGTATATATATTCACTATAATTGTGATTATTATTCATTGCCCCATTAAGTGAATCTTACCATTAAGTGAATCTTACGTTTCACACTTCGATTGTGAAATACAAACCTATGTTTTGGCTCAATTTGTAAACTATTTGTTTCAGTCGGTTCTTACAATTCCGAGATCCTCATGCTCAGAGACGGCATCCATTGGTTGATCCCGTTGTTGTATCTGAGATCCGAAGATGTCTTGAGGAAGGCATTGAGTTCCAAGGTGAGCTTCTCAACTTCAGGAAAGACGGCACTCCATTGGTGAACAGGCTAAGACTAGCGCCTATACACGACGACGATGGCATAGTTACACACATAATTGGCATTCAAGTGTTTTCCGAGACAAAAATAGATCTAAATAGTGTATCGTATCCCGTTTACAAGGAGACATGCCAGCAGCAAAACGATGACTCGATTCAGTACTCTCCGAAGAGTGGACAATTAACATACTACCCTCATCAAGAAATATGTGGGATTCTTCAGCTCTCCGATGAAGTCCTTGCCCACAACATTTTATCACGGTTAACACCAAGGGACGTTGCGTCCATTGGCTCTGTCTGTAGGCGTATTCGTCAATTGACAAACAACGAGCATGTGAGGAAGATGGTGTGTCAAAATGCGTGGGGAAGAGAAGTCATCGGTGCATTGGAATTGATGACGAAGAAATTAGGGTGGGGACGTTTGGCTAGGGAATTAACCACCCTCGAGGCTGTTTGTTGGAAGAAGATGAAGGTCGGAGGTGGGGTTGAGCCGTCACGATGCAATTTCAGCACGTGTGCTGCGGGGAATCGGGTCGTGTTGTTTGGAGGGGAAGGAGTTAACATGCAGCCAATGGATGACACATTTGTTCTCAATCTCGATGCGGAGAATCCCGAGTGGCGCCGGGTGAGTGTGAAATCGTCCCCACCAGGGCGGTGGGGACATACTCTCACTTGTTTGAACGATTCTTGTTTGGTTATTTTTGGTGGGTGTGGGAGGCAAGGATTGCTCAATGATGTGTTTGTTTTGGACTTGGATGCCAAACAACCCACATGGACAGAAATCTCCGGTGGAACTCCTCCTCTCCCTCGATCGTGGCATAGCTCGTGCACAATCGACGGCTCCAAATTAGTCATATCGGGGGGTTGCACAGATGCCGGAGTGCTTCTAAGTGATACGTACTTGTTAGATCTCACTATAGATAAACCAATGTGGAGAGAGATTCCCACTTCATGGGCTCCACCATCTAGACTCGGACACTCGCTTTCCGTATACGGACGGACAAAGATTCTTATGTTTGGTGGGCTAGCAAAAAGTGGGCACTTGCGATTACGATCAGGGGAGGCTTATATTATCGATTGGGAGGATAAGGAGCCACAATGGAAGCAATTGGAGTGTGGTGGTGCATTTACCGGGATAGGGAGCCAGAGCGCGGTGGTTCCTCCTCCTAGACTCGATCATGTGGCTGTAAGCATGCCATGTGGGAGGATTATTATCTTCGGTGGTTCGATTGCGGGATTGCACTCTCCTTCTCAGCTTTTCTTGTTGGACCCTTCAGAGGAAAAACCGTCGTGGAGGATTCTAAATGTTCCAGGGCAACCCCCGAAATTCGCTTGGGGTCATAGCACTTGTGTGGTCGGTGGGACTCGGGTTTTGGTACTGGGTGGGCATACCGGGGAGGAATGGATTCTTAACGAATTGCACGAGTTGTGCTTAGCCAGCCGGCAAGACTCGGACTCGTGACTAGCGGAAGATTGTACTGATTTCCTGTACTTTAGGTTTCATCTTTTTATGTTCTAGATTATGCTATGTGATGTGTTCTAGCCTTTTAGATGATGTATTTATGAGTGTTCTTGTTTGGAGCTGTATTAGAAGTTGTGGAACATTTTGTATAATCTATATATGTACGACTGTTATCTGATTGTACATAATGTGTATGGGCTGTGTAGAGAAGTATTATAGATGTAAAATCTAATGACACTCTCAGATTTGTTGACTTATGTTTGTGCATTCCATTTCAAATTATTATTTTTTTTTTTTTGGTTTTGTTTCTGTCTCTTCATGCTCATTTCAGCTTCCAGTAAAAGGAGAAGGAAAAAAACAGAATACTATTACTGCCCAATAATGGCTACTACTGGCTAAATCCTAAATACTAATACCTGAAGTTTGATTTTCAGGCTCCTCATGTTCTGCAAAACCACCACCACCCACCTCTTAACTTACTCCTTTCTTTTCCTTGTTGATGCCATAGTAATGCTCAGTAACTAGTACTTTTGACTGATGATCCAATGAATTAGGGAGTGTTTGGAATGACATTTTTAGAATATATTTCAGTCAGTTGTAATTACACTAGTGTGTTCGGAATGAGAATTTCAGAATGCATTCTCACTAATTGTAATTAGGTTAATATTCTTTTCATGAACAACTTATTTTAAATATGCATTCTGTTAAAAGTTTTTACTTCAACAGCAAAACAAGTCTTATATGTCTTTTGTTTTAAAGTTGGAACTGGACTTTTGCACATAAGGCGAGAATTGTCTGAACTCCATGCTTCTTAACTTTCAACACAAACCACTAAGGTAAGGTGGCCGAACTGTAAAGACCTTAGCAAGATAAGTACCAGATCTCAAGTTCGAGCACCCCTCCGTTTCGGGTGTGTGAGTATCCATGGTGGGCTCACCGCTAAAAATAAAATTAAAAATAAAATAAAATAAAACTGCTATCATGAATAATTTCACTCTACAATGTTTTTAGCTCTTCTCAACCCTCTGTGTGTGTGTGTGTGTGTGTGTGTGTTTGTATATATATTACTAGGAGAGCAAGCATGCAAGGCACATTCCATTTGCATTTCCCGTTGCATAAAGACAATGAGGGTGTTTGTCAATGCTTTTGAGTATGTTTGTTAAATAATTTTCAAACTGGAACTACTCATTATAGGTATTTGTTAACAAATATTTTCAAACTTGAACTTAATTAGCAAGAGAATAGAAGAGTATTTCACATAGCTTGTAAGGCAAGACAATTTAAAGTGAGTTCAGAACTTCAAGAAAGATGCTTACATAACATAGCATTGTCGATTTGATGGATTTTTCATCTTACATCGGCACCATCTTTATTTGCACACATATCATGAATAAATTTAAAAGCGCGATGTAAAGTCTTTTCCTTTTATTGAGTTCTAGCTAGCTGTTGTGGTTGTTGATGCTTAGCATTGTTGATGTTCATTTAATTATTTGCTGATCTTTTTCTCCAATATTGTATACAATTGAAAACTCATTGCATTGGTTTTAAAAAAAATTCTAAAATATCAATCTTTTACATGATGTTTGTACAAATATTTAAAACAAAAGTTAATGCTTTTACAATGTGCATATACAAAAGGTGATGCCTTTCAATTTTGTTGATGATTTGCACAGTTTGAAAATTATGTGTTGTTATTTTTTACAAAATATTATATACAATTTATTAAAAGTCAGTATTTTGTTTTTGTTTTGTTTTTTTTTAAAGAAAATCTTAAACATGACTCTTATAGGAAATATTTACAATGAATATTTTATATTCATATGAAATGGGTTTCCAATACCAAATAGTCGAAAAATAGTAGATTGGGTTTCAAAAATATACAAAAAAAAAAATTATTAGTTCATGATTTTAAAACAAAAGTTTAGAGTATTATCTAGTTTTTATGACGAAACCAAATTTTGGCGCCTTTTATTATTATTATTTTTCATTCTCGGTAGTATTGGTTCCATTTTGAAGTGGTAATACATCATTTTGTTCATGATTTTAGTACGAAAGTTTAAAGAATTCTCGAGTTCTTTTAACCAAAGTTATTTTTGGCCCCTTTTATTTCTTTTTCCATTGTTGGTAGTATTTGTTCCATTTTGAAGTGATAATAGATAATTTTGTTGATGATTTGGTATGAGATTTGAGTAAAAGTCAATTTGGTACGATTTTGCAGATTTAATTTTGTCACTTTTTATTTATTATTTCACTCTTGGTAATAGATAATTTTGTTGATGATTTCGTATGAAATTTCAATAAAAGTCATTTTCATATGTTTTTGCAAATTTAATCCTGATGGTTTTTTTTTTGGTTGGTAGTATTTGTTGCATTTTGAAGTGGTAATAGATAAGTGTGTACCAAAAGTAGATGCCTCTGCATCTATACTTTGTGACTTGTTTGGCATGCGACCATGACTAAGCAGTCCTTAGTGTATATGTCTTTGTTTTAGCCAGACGTGATATTTTGATTCGCTGTCATTTCGTGACTTCATTTGTGACTTGTTTGGCCATTAACTGTGTGTATAATATTAAAATCTGAAATTAAATTTATGGAGATGTATGAGTCATTATGGTATAGTAAAATGGTACACTTGTAATTACAAGTTTGCTTCGAGATAATTGGTCGGCTGAAATGACAAAATTGCCCTCGCACAAATTAATATATCCTTATGATGAGTATAGATATATATGAGTTTGGGAGAGGGAGAAGATGTTATTTAACTAACTCCTAAGGCACTTATATGTGTGTGTGTGTGTGTGTGTGTGTGTGTGTGGGGGGGGGGGGGGGGGGGGGGGGGGGGGGGGTTGGCATGTGTGTGTACTATCAAAATATATGTGTAAATTAAATTTATAGGCATGTGTATAATATAAAAAATGATTTGAAAATACAAATATCCAAATATAAAATTTAATTGATAGGCATTGTGGGAAATATCTTATGGGTGTTTTTAGGCATGTGTGTTTAATAAGAATAAATTTCTGAGCACGTGTATAAATTAAATGTAAAGCCATGTGTGTGTAAATTACATTTGTAGGCATGTGAGTGTAATATAAAAAAACAATGAAAAAAAAGCAACAGAATGTTAAAAAAAAAAAAACTCACAATATACAAAACCTAAATTTCATATAAAAAAAGTTGACTAAAATGTAAATATTAGTGACTAATACTTAATTAGCTATTATTATTGACTTTTTTGAAGCGAAACCTAAATTTCATAGATAAAGTTGAGCAAATGTAAATATTAGAACCACAGTATATAAATCCTAAATTTCACAAAAAAAAAAAAAAAGAAAAGAAGAAATTGACCAAAATATAAATATTTGTGACCTATACGTAATTAGCCATTATTGTTGACTTTTTTTTAAGCTAGTGATAAATATGCTAAGACTTGTTGACCTAGTGCTAAAACTTGTTGCCTAAATGTAATTAGGTATAATATTGTTGATTGATTCCTCATTGTTATATTAAATAAAATTTCAAAACCTGACTTGAATGTAATTATTCATCTGAAATGACCAAATTACCCTCACACATATCAATATATCATTATAATGAGTATCGAGATGTATAAGTAAGTATGGTATAGTGAAGGGATATTATGGTATTTAACAAAATAAATTTCTAAGCATGTGTGTAAATTAAATGTATAGCCATGTGAGTGTAAATTACATTTGTAGGCATGTGTGTTTGTAATATTAATAACAATTTCAAAACACGTTTTTTTTTTTTTTTTTTTGGGGGGGGGGGGAGAAGGAAGCCACAATACATTTAAAAAAAATAATAATAATCCACAATATATATGTAATACCCGTACCCGAGAAAAATATTAAATTATCATTTTTATATGCATTAATTGTCATAATTAGTGTATAAAATGAATTAAGGAGAGGCTTAAGACTC
This sequence comes from Hydrangea macrophylla, assembly GCA_033977485.1. Classification (NCBI taxonomy): domain Eukaryota; kingdom Viridiplantae; phylum Streptophyta; class Magnoliopsida; order Cornales; family Hydrangeaceae; genus Hydrangea; species Hydrangea macrophylla. The sequence goes on from CM066983.1 coordinate 52,240,800, forward strand.
ACCCAAGGAAAAGTGTTCAGTGAATAACACAGTTGGAGAAGTCCCTTGTTGGTTGGGACAAGTATTGAGGTGGGACCCAGTGAAGCCCGAATAATATAGTTTGTATTTAAATGATTAGATACATTTATATGATTAATTAGAGATATGCTGAAATAGCTTTTATATCATATTGTTTATAGGGATTTGCTAACTTACAGCATAGGAGACTTTTAGCGATGAAAAACAAGGTTTTAGTGACGAAATTTTTCATCGCTAAAAGTTGGAACCTTTAGCGACAAAAATTTTGTCGCTAAAAACCTATTTTTCGTCGCTAAAAGGGCTGTTGTATGCTGCTAACTTACAACCATCATGTTGTAAGTTAGCAGCTCCCTTGTTTAAATATGTTAGTTTAATATTATTAGTTTGGAAACCCAGATAAGGGCGTTTTTTTTTTACAAAATTTACATAATCAGTAGGTATGATAGCAACTTTATAAATATGTGGGACCACGTGTGGGACCCATATGGAATTTAGACAAACACCTACTTAGATAATTGGGTAGTTAATGGAATATTTGGAGGATTTCATAATAAGAACTTAAGAAGTTTGGAGGGTATAAATGAAAATAAGTGAAAACTTGTGACACATCAATGCATGCAGTGAGCATGTGTCAAGAGAGTGGGAGAACTCTCAAAATTAAACAGAAAATAGGAAAAGGAGAGAAAGCCGGCGAGAGAAAAGAGAAAGAACACGTTCCCGACGTCGTAAATTCGTCGTTTCATCCCCGTTCGTCATCCAATTCACGAGCCGAAGTCATATTTGGACTCGTGGAGGTGAGAAGGTCATTTCTATCCCTTTCTTTTACGCTTTAATTGTCGTAATTTTGTGACCCTTTCTAATCGGTGACACGCGGGTTGCCAAAAACTTGTAAGAATTACTCCTGGGTAAGAATTGAGCTGGAATTTGGTAAAATTCTATAGTCCCTAGCTAATTTGGGGTAGGAGTGGTAAAAGGTGAATTTGGGAACATATTTTGAATGTTTGGGAGTATTCCAATGTGTATTAGGATCATGTTCAAGAAGTTTTATGTGTGTTCTTAAGGGTTTGGGCATGTTTGGTTTACAAATTTTCGTGTAAAGCAGGTTGAAAGCTGCTGCAGCAAAGGAGTTGCTGCAGAGGGGCTTTCGATCGGTCGAAGGGGCCCATTCGACCGGTCGAACTACCCTCTGCTAGCCTCCTTTGTCTTGTGCTTCCTATATTTTGCTTTAACTTCTAAATGGTCAAGAGGGTACCTTGGCGGTTCCATTGACCTACAAAAACATTACTTTTGATTACAAAAGTCGGGAAGTATTTTTTTTACGGAATTGCCCTAATGGTACAAGTTAAACTAGTACTCCCTCCGTCCCATAATAAGTGTCCACATTTCCTTTTTTGGAAGTCCCACAATAAGTGTCCACTTCCTAAATTGGCATATAGCTTTTATTTACTTTCCAAAACTACCCTTATAATAAAGACAAAGTGGCATTTATTTGTGGTCTCAAAACAAGCAAAAAGTCAAACACCCATCACATCTAAGGTTAAAATTGGAAAGTGGCCATTTAATGAACCCAAAAAATTAATATAATACAACTTTCTTAAACAATGTGCAAAATGAAAGTGGACACTTATTATGGGACGGAGGGAGTAATATTTAGGTGGTTTTGCCTAATTATTGTCTTAAGCTCGGCTTCTAATGCTAATTTTGGATTATTTAAGTATTTAATCTTCATTGTTACTATTCTAATCTGTGAGGGGCGGGTTGGGGTGTGACAAGATAAATCCTAAATTTCATTTAAAAAAAAAGAGTTGATCAAAATATAAATATTAGTGACTACTACGTAATTAGCCATTATTGTTGACTTTTTCTAAGCAAATCCTAAATTTCATAGAAAAGTTGACCAAAATATAAATATTTGAACCATAGTATATAAATCCTAAATTTCATAAAAAAAAAAAAGAAAAAGAAAAAAGACCAAAATGTAAATATTAGTGGCCTATACGTAATTAGCCATTATTGTTGACTTTTTTTAAGCTAGTGATAAATATGCAAAACTTGTTGACCTAATGCTAAAACTTGTTGATCTAAATGTAATTAAATATAATATTGTTGATTGAATCCTCATTATTATATTAAATAAAATTTCAAATCCTGACTTGAATGTAATTATTCATTTGAAATGACCAAATTATCCTCACACAAATCAATATATCATTATGATGAGTATCGAGATGTATGAGTAATTATGTAGTGAAGGAATATTATGATATTTAACTAAGGTGATGCTAATGCCAAAGCAGAAAATGCTAATGCCAAAGCATAAAGTGTCACTAGAAGTTTTAGCGACACTTAGGTAACCGTCGCTAAAACTTTTAGCGACACTTTCTGCTTTGGCATTAGCACTAGCCTTAACTAACTCTTTAGATTCTTTTATATAAGGTTAATGGTATAGTGAAGGGATATTATGGTATTTAATTAACTCAAATTCTTATATATATATATATATATAATATTGGAGCTCGGTTTGTCACTAAAAGTCTTATGGCTAGGACAAACAAACTTATGACAAGGATTGTGAGATTTTGTAATGCCCGTATCCAGAAAATGGAAGTAAAATTTATTTTTCATGCATTAATTAGTATAATTAATTGCATGTGATATTTGGGTAAGTTTCAGTTACCCCGATGTGATAAGTGCTTTGACAAGGCACAGATGGACAGACGTGAAATGGAACCACGGGAGGTCCAGATTTAATAAATTGCATTTAGTTGCATTTATGTGATTAAATGAATAACTGTTTAATTGTTTTGAATAGTATATTACTAGTTATGACCTTTTATGGTGCCAATTTGGGTACTCGTGTGAGGGCGAATTGGAATGTGGTTCATAATTAGTAGGCTAATTAGCAATGTCATAAAATATTTGGGACCCATACGTGACACAGACACATACTCACTTAGATATTTGGTAGTTAGTATAAAGTTTAGGGGGTTTTATAATAAGCTTTAGAAAGTAGAGAGAGTGTAACCATAAATAGAAAAAATTGAATGAGATATATATCCAAGACTTCTTGTCTTCTTCATTTAAAAAAAAAACAAGATAGATAGATACAGTATAGAGAAAGTTTGAACGAGAAAAAAAAAACTTTTGTCGTCGTTTCGTCGCCAATTCTTCGCTGTTAGTATATCGGTTCACGAACCGAAGCCATATTTGGACTCGTGAAGGTGAGAGGATTATTTCCATGTCTTTCTTTTTCAGTTTTGGTAACGTTTTTTCGCGACCCATTTTGAGGGGTGATACATATATATATATATATGAGAGATATATATAAATATATATATATATATATGTAGGGATATCATTGGGAGTAACTAAAGCTAGTTTTGCGAAGGAGTTTGAGATTTCTAGGCTTATTTGGGACTTGTTCGTGAGGTGAGTGTCCTAATCCCAAAATTGGATGTTTAATGTGATTTATTGCTATTAATGCTTAAAAGTTTTTAATTGTGATTAAGTAAAAAAACATGTGATTAGTTTGCTTTAACATGTCTAAGTTGATGAAATTGCCATATTGACATGTTGAGTTGCTTATATGCTTATTTGGGTCAAAGGGTGTCAATTGATAATCACTATTATTTAGCCCATATTTAAGGGACATCATTCCTCAGAGAAAAGGGGGATGAAATCTTCAGATAAAAGGGGATGGTGGTGACGACCACAACGAATTGACTTCGGTCACTTGAGAGTGTGTGATATCGCTTTTAAAGCGACGACTAAGTGAGAATGGCCCGGAATCAGGGGTCCAAAACGATGGTGATTGATTACTTGACACGCCCGCGACCATATATTGTTGTGAATGTTTAATTGGTGTTATCAATCATTAAATACTCCAATTGTATGATTAGTACTACGTACTCATTGAGCGAAAGCTTAGTCGATTTTTATGGTTAATGACCACGCAGGTTCGGACGAGTATCACAGTGAGAAGCGTTGAACTGTGGGGATTCTGGGATAGCTCGAGATTAATGGTTTATGTTTAATATGTTAATATGTAAATGAGTTTAGATGAGTAGTTATACTCCTAGTGTTTGGAGCTTTGGAGATAAATTTATGTTTTGGTTTTATATTAAATCCTTGTAATATATTGTGGATTGAAGTTTTGAAAGTATTTCCAAGTATTTTGGTGTAATTTTGGTATTTCAATTTTTGTTTAACAGGGGGAATGGTGTTGTAATAGGGGGAACTCTGTCCAAGTACCATTCGATGGTTTTAAACTTTATTTTTATTTCTTTTCATTATTTTGTTTGATAAAAAGCTATTTTACCCTTGGTATTTCAGTTTAAAATGTTATTTTTGGAACGTTAAAAAAAAGATTGTTTAGTCCTTGTTAGGTTTGTTACACGTGTTCTAGCCTGCGAGGGCGGGTTGGGGTGTGACAGTTTTTGGTATCAGAGCAATAGGTTAAAGCCTTGGGTACGAGTGACGATTCGTGAGTGTTCACACAATGACACATAGTTGTACGACCATGCATACATGTTTATTTAGCATGCTTTAAAATGTTATTTAGGATGCACAATAATTTATTTAAAACTGATGTGTATGCATATACTTGGTTGTGGGTGCCAGGTAGAGATGTCTGGAGGAGAGAACCCATCTTCGGCCCGTATGGATAGAGTGGAAGTAGTCATGGAAAAGTTGGTACGAGTGGCTGAAACTCGAGTTATTGAGGAAGGACCGAGCTCATCAAGTCTAGAGCAAAGAACAAAACCAAAAATTATTACCATGTTTTATAAGAAAAAGCCAGGGCAGTTTAAAGAAGAACCTAAGTCGATGAAAGTTGATCATTGGTTGACCGACATGAAAAGAATTTTTCGTGCTTTGCCATGTACAGAGGAACATAAGGTCTTGTTTGCCTCAGATACTTTAAAAGAAGAAGCACAAAATTGGTGGACGTCTGTATTAAGGCAAAGAACACCGACTACCTGGAATGGGTTTATCGAGGAGTTCTCGAAACAATATATTCCTCAATCTTTCAGTGATCAGAAGGCCCGAGAGTTTTCTCATCTTAGTCAGGGTAATATGAGCATTAGGGAATATGCAGCCCTGTTTACAAGTTTGTCCAGATTTGCAATGGATTTGATTCCAGATGAGTTCATTCGGGCAAGACGATTCTAGGATGGACTTCATGATGAGATTAGGGGAAAAGTGGATATACTCCAACTACTGATGTATTCAAAAGTATTAGACGTGGCCCTAATTGCTGAGCGAGCTGTGTTGTCACCAGGGCAAAGTCAACAATTCAAGAGGCCAGGAGCCAGTCGATTCCAGGGAGATGGCAGTTCTAAGAGACAGAGTTTGGGGAGTTCGTCGGGAAGTGGGAGCAACAAGCCCAGGTGTCAGATCTGTGGTAAGTATCATTGGGGAATGTGCAACTTGTCCCCTATCATTTGCAACAACTATCGACGGCTAGGACACGTGGCAAAAGATTGTCCCAATCTTTCAAGACAGAATGTGCCAAGACAAAGTATTACTCTGATACAAGGTGTAGATGACAGTAGAGTACGGTGTTATTTGTGTGGTGACCTGGGGCATCGAGAATGTAATTGCCCAAAGAGAGGACCAGAAAGTTCTAGTTCATCTGTGGGAAGTGCACCAAGTCAGAGGCCACTTCAACAACAATCTCAAGGGAGAGAGCAACGACAAGGAAGGGATTTTCAGCTTAAGCCTGGGGAGACAACTGCTGCTGATACTGTAGTTTCAGGTATACTTCCTATTTGCTCACAACCTGCTAGAGTATTGCTGGATTCGGGGTCAACTTACCCTTTTGTTTCACACCCATTTGCTAAATATTTAGATAAACCCTTAGAACTACTAGATTTTGATTTGTCTGTTTCACTTCCATCGGGAGCTCTACTAGTAACTTCGGGTGTCTTTAAAGCTTGTGGGATTGATGTGAATGGTAGGGGTTTGACTATTGACTTAGTGCCATTGGTTATTCAACATTTTGATGTCATTTTGGGGATGGATTGGTTATCTGCAAATCATGCCATTATCGATTGTGAGAATAAAGGAGTAATATTTTGATTGCCCAATCAAGATGTATTTTGTTTCCAAGGGGCAGGTGTAGCATCACTGCCTTATTTGGTGTCAGCTGTCAGAGCTCGTCGTTTGTTGAAAAAGGGATGTCGGGGATTCTTGTGTAGTATACTTGACACTAGAAGTACTGAATTAAAATTAGAGGATATACCAGTAGTGAAAGAATTTCCAAACGTTTTCCCAGAAGATTTACCTAGTGTGTTGACTGAGAGAGAAATTGAGTTTGGGATAGATGTGATGCCAGGAACTCAACCAATTTCATGGGCACCATACAGAATGGCTCCGTTAGAGTTGAAGGAGTTGAAGACTCAACTGCAAGATTTACTAGATAAGGGGTTCATTCGACCTAGTGTATCATCGTGGGGAGCACCAGCTTTGTTTGTTAAGAAGAAAGACGGAACAATGAGAATGTGTATTGACTATCGAGAGATCAACAAGGTGATTATAAAGAATACGTATCCGTTACCACGTATTGATGATTTGTTTGATTAGTTGTAAGGGGCACAAATCTTCTCTAAGATTGACTTGAGATTTGGTTATCACTAATTGAAGGTTAAAGCTGAAGACGTTGAGAAGACAACTTTTAGGACTCGGTATGGGCACTACAAATTTCTTGTCATGCCATTTGGGGTTACGAATGCACCATCCGCTTTTATGGACTTGATGAATAGGGTGTTCAAGACTTATCTAGATGAATTTGTGATAGTATTCATTGATGATATATTGATTTATTCTGGAAGTCAAGAAGACCATGAACGACACTTAAGGTTGGTTTTGCAACGACTCAGAGATAAACAATTGTTTGGAAAGTTAAAGAAAAGTGAATTTTGGTTGACAAATGTTACTTTTCTTGGGCACGTGATCTCTAAGGATGGTGTCTCTGTGGACCCACATAAAATAGAAGCTGTTAAGAATTGGTCAAGACCGACAAATGTTTCTGAAGTTTGAAGTTTCTTGGGGTTAGCTGGTTACTATAGAAGGTCCGTTCAAGACTTTTCTAGAATCGCGACTCCGATGACTCAATTGATGAGGAAGAATGTGGCTTTTGTGTGGAATATGTTGGGAATATGCCCTCAAACCAGTTAGTTGGATAATGGAATATCAAAATGCATTTATGCATGTTAGTTCATGAGATGAATATTAGACTGAAATCCTTAAACAACATTACATGTGGTTCATTTGTGTATGCGATTACACATGTGAGATATGAATCACAAATCCTTGTTGTTTCAAATAAGTCACAGTGGATGATAAGTCTGGATAACTTATCAGGTATACACTGTAGCATGATTAACGTCTACGGGGTAGAATGATGAATCTCATTCATAAGAGTCTTTGATTCTTGGTTAATATGCTAGTGCACTCGGTGCATTGACGGACCTGAGTTAAACCTATTGACACCTAAACGCTGTCACCGTCAATAGGAACTCAAAACTTGTATAGGGATACATGTCCTTAATCCTGAGACAGTTATGAACGCAAGTTGTATGCTTGATTGCTTTGACTTACCAATCAGTGAGGTCTTGCAAGATCAACACCTGGGTATCTTGGGTAAATCAGGTATACAATGTTACGAACATATATTGTCAAGATGGAATTCTACCCTCTTCTATAAAACGAAGAGTAAGTATTCCCTCGAGAATGTCACTAGGAGTGATTACTGAGAGCTGGCCAGCCTTGTCAACAAAGTGTTATTGTTGACATGTTTAGTAATCCAAGCGTAGTGAATGATACTTGAGGAATATAAGATGTACTATCTATTGGGTCGACAGTATCTTAACACATACATCCCAATGATAGATATGAATACTGCCTGGTAGAGGGACATCCGTATCATATTATACAAGTCTAGCAATCACTTATGTATGTGTGATTATGTTCTTATGCACTGGAGTGCAATTATCATTTTATAGTGGCATTAATGATAATTGATTAATTATTGATTCCTTAGTCAAGAGTACTGACTAGATGGAATAATAATTAATCGGAGCCAGTAATTAAGAACCTAGGAGGTCCCACTCTTAGCTCCGCCAGAATGCTTGGAAAGGCAATTGAGGATGCTGTCAAGACTGGTTCGATCGATCGAAGTTGTTTCGATCGATTGAAGTCTAGACAGGTTCGATCGATCAAAGTCACTTCGATCGATTGAAAGTAAGGTCGGTTCTGGGAATCTATAAATAGGGCAGCTGCGTTCTGGGAAAGAAGTTCGTCGTTTTAACGTCCCTAAGCTGCTGAAACTGTTTTAGGGTTCCCAAACCTTCTTCATCCTCTCCATTAGAGATCCCACCATCTCTAGCCTCTCTGGGAAGCGTTTGAGGAGACATAAGAGTGAAGATCACCTAGAAGTTGCTGCTGGACATTGCTAAAGGAAGCCATATTCAGAATTGGGTTCAAGACCTAAGGTATATTATTCTTGCACCCTTGTACACATCTAAGGAGTTGACGAGTAGTAGATCCAGGGATACCAAAAGTTTTTTTTATAACTGGACTTTTTCCGCTGCGCGTTCAAACTTTGATTCAAACCGTTTTTACCAACAGAATAAAGAATGTGAAGATTGTTTTCAGAAGTTGAAAGATAAGTTAACCTCAGCTCCGATATTAGCTATTCCGTCGAGTACCGGAGGTTTCAGTATACACAGTGATGCTTCTCACCAGGGCTTGGGATGCATTTTAATGCAAGAGGGCAAGGTGATAGCTTGTGCTTCGAGGCAATTGAGGACACACGAGAAGAATTATCCGACTCATGATCTAGAATTGACAGCGGTGATTGATTGGGAGAGAACAAGTCCTAATTACATGCCTTAATTCACATTTGTTAGCACGTTTTATCCTGTTTTTGTATATTTTTACCTTATTTTCTATTTTCTGTTAGAATTTGGAGAAAAGTAAGGATTCTAGGCTAAATGGGGTGAAAAAGTAGAAGAAAAGAAGCAGAAAAGGCACCTTGCGCATGCGGTTCGCTCGCGCGACATACCAGAACCTCGCTCGCGCAACCTGCGGGCGTGACCTCCCAATTACGCGCTCGCGTGGCCTGTGTAAAAACCAAAGTTACGTATTTCAGTGTACTGAAGATCCCCACACGAACAAAACGGCCTAATTACATCCAGATTGTAAAATATAGCAGTTTCAGTGCGAATAGGTTTTGGAAAGCTTCCAAACTTGCTCCAAATCTATAAATACTCAATTGTAATTCAATTCTTAGGTTACACATCATTACACAACATTAGATACATCCATATACAATTAAAACTTTCAGCCATGGAAGAGAGGAAAGCAATGAGAAGAAGAAGAAAACCAAGGATTCCTATGGCCTCCTCCATCAACCTCTTGCCAATCCTTGATTCCATGGCCACTTAGACCAAGATCTAGGGTTTTAATGAAACTCTAGCCAAGTAATAGGGAGTTATTTATGTTTTTCTTTTAGATTTATTATGTATGGATGACGATTACATGTTTAAAGGATTTTAAATAATAAAATCAAACTTCTATTAATTAAATCATTACTTTCAAAGTTTATTCTTGTCTTAGATCTATTTTGAATGTGATGTGTTCAATGATCTATATTTGCTGTGCTTGTATGGATTATTTACATGTAATGGTGCTTAATTGAATTGTGATATCAAGTAGTCGAATAGTTCATGCCTAGGAAAGATGGATTGTGACGCAAACCTAGTTTAGGGTGAGACAATCCGTGCTAACCGAAGGTGAATTATGTTGGTGCTTGAATCGTAGTTATTTTCTTGACGGAGGAATTGGGCTTGTAGCTACAATTGCCCATTATCATCCAATGTAATAAGCTAATTGAATGCATAAATACCCTTATTATGAAGCTAGTGGTGGATTTGCAATCCAAGGTTCACTTTAAATATTTATTAAAACAACTTTTAAATTGCCTTCATAGTTTAGATTTATTTTATTGTTCTTAGTTTAATTAAAATCAAAATCAAAATCCGTTTTTCTTAATTAGCTAAATTAAGTTTTAAAATTAAAGTACTTTAGTAATTCAATATCTGTGGGTTCGACCTCTACTTCTACACTACAAATCCTTAGAAAGTAAAGCATACTTTTTATATCTTGATTTTGACAAGATCAATTTTTGGCACCGTTGCCGTGGATTGCAAATTACTACCTTTAGTTTAGAATCTTAGTTTAGTAAATTCGTAAATATTAGATTAGGTTTTCTTTTTCTTATTTTCCATTTGTGTTTTGTGTCACTAACTTTTCCTTTTATTTTGTAGATTTCTCGAGTTATCAAATTATAGCATCTTGGAGAGGAAAAGCTTAGCACATTAAAGGAGCTTACGCAAAATAATTAAAATAAAATTTTTATATATCTCTTCTTTTAAATATTTCGCATCAAATCACTATAAGTCAGGGCGCTGAGACGCAATTACTTGCATTAGATTAGATGTGGAGTGAGTACTGCATTAGCTAGGAAACTCGGGGCGCTGGGCTTTGAAGCAAATCACTGCATAAGGATAATTACATGCATCATAGTAGTACTGTGTGCTTGCGTGCTTGATTACTTGATTGATTGCTTTTCGTTTTTGTTGAGTCAATCGTTGTTTTAGTTTATTTTCTTTTTGTTTATGTTTGGTACCCGTTCGAGTAAACCGAAATTAAATCCACTTAATCTTGATCTTGAACGTACCTTTAGAGTCCTTAGGTCCTCAACTCAAGCTTCTAGAGTTCGGTTGATGCTAGAGGATGATTCGACACCTGAACCGTCATCTTTATTTGAGTCTGAAATACGAAGTAGCCTTAAAAGACTAAAGAACCCACACGTCATTAACATCCAACCTATTCCAATGGCCGACATTGAAAACAACGGGAATAACAAAAATAATGGAAATAATCCTAATATACCTCCACCTCCTCCGCTTATAGATTATTTCATTCCTACGGCCTATACACCACATGCAAGTATAGAATTATCAGAGGTAACGGCATTTCACTTTGAGATTAAGTCATCTACCATTGCGTTACTTCCCTCATTCCATGGCCGTATTAAAGAAGACCCTTATCAGCAATTAGGTAATTTTCAAGATATATGCTCTACTTTAAAAATTCAAAACCTAACTGATGATGAGCTAAAATTGCGACTCTTCCCATTCTCTTTAAAAAGATAAAGCTAAATACTGGCTCCAATCTCTAGACCTAAATACTATTAAAACATGGGAAGCCTTACATACCACGTTCTTACAAAAGTTTTTCCCTATTACGCGTACAAATCAAATAAGAAAATCCATAACAAACGTTATAATGCAAGATGGGGAAACACTTTATGACACTTGGGAGCAATTTAAGGAATTATTACTCTCTTGCCCACATCATCAGGTTCCTAAGTGGCAGTTGGTATAGGTTTTCTACAAAGGGCTTATTCCCTCTATTCGTAACACAATCGATGTTGTTTGTGCGGGGACGTTCCTCCACAAAAGCGCCGATGAGGCTTGGAAAATTTTTGAAACATAAAGTGAAAATTCTATGCACCAAGTTATGTCTATACGCCCCGAGGGATATCCTCATCAACCTAAATGGGAGGTAAAGTTCGAGTCAAGTCACTCAATTGAATTGCAAGAACTATCTAAAAAACTTGACCGACTTATGACAATGAACCAAATGATGAGCGCACCATCTTACGAAACTTGTCAAATATGTGCCGACCATTCACATTCTACACTTACATGTCCATCCGCATCTCAATTTTCGGAGTTTGTGGAGCAACACATAAATGCTATTCAACAATTTCCGCAAAATAGTTATAATCCTAGGATGACTAATTTTCCTAATAATTATCAACCCCAATTTCAACAAAACCAATACCAACACCCCCCTCCTAACCCTAACCCTCCAAGGGTTAACGCTTTTGAGGAGAAGGTGTTGGTGTCCCTTAAGAATATCGAAACACAAGTATAGGCACAATCATAAATAGTGCACTCTCACACACAATCCATTGCAAAGCTTGAGTCCCAAATGGGACAAATAGCTAATGTAATGAGTCGTAGAAACGAGGGTAAGCTGCTGAGTCAAACTATACAAAACCCTAAGAGACGATACGAGAATGGGGGTTGGAATGAGCAAGTAAATGCCGTCTCAACTAGGATGACTATTCAAGAAGAGGAAGTTGTTGAAATTCTGAATGAGACTGAGAAAGAGGTAAACATTAACTCGAATAAAGAGAAGGGTGAGGACGTGAATAAAGTTAGGACAGAAAATGAACCAAGCCCGATAAATAATGTACCAAAAATGCCCTTTCCACCAAATATTGAGAAACTGTTACATTTTTCAAAGAAAGGGTAAAAAATAGAAGATATACTCGAGGTATTTAAACAAGTGAAAATCAATATTCCATTCCTCGATGCTATAAAATAAATTCCTACATACGCTAAATGTTTAAAAGACATATGCACTCAAAATCATAAGTTGCGTAGTCATACTCCGAAAAAGGTCTTCCTCACGAAAAAAGTAAGTTCAATTTTCCAACACGCTCCTCCAAAGTATAAGGATCTCGGTACACTTACAATTTCTTGTGTCATAGGTGACACTATCATTCATCGGCCTTTCCTTGACTTAGGGGCGAGTGTTAATCTCTTACCTTACACAATGTACAAACAATTAGGTCTAGGTGAACTTGAACCCACGGCCACTACCATACAATTAGTGGATCGTTCTATTAAAATCCCTAGAGGAATCATCAAAGACGTTCTAGTTAAAGGCGATAAATGTGAATATCCCGTCAATTTTACGGTCCTTGACACCGAACCTGTACTAGATGCAGGAGACACACTCCTATCATTCTTGATCTTCTGTTCTTAGCCACGGCCAATGCTCGTGTCAACTGTCGAACGGGGGTAATGAAAGTGTTGTTTGGGAACATGAATTTAAAATTAAACATTTTTAACGCTATTGATCAACCTCCTACGACGATGCTTATCTATGTGAGGTGGAGAGTGAGGTGAGACGAACAATTGAACTTACTCCAGAAATAAATGTGAGTACGAAAAATAATACAGTGAGGAATGAGCGGATGAATTTGACTAACCCGGATTCTAATGATGAATTTACTCAGAAGTTGAGAGATCGATTTGAACATGATAAGGGAGAACCGTTGAATGAATTAACTTATAACGACATTCTTACTACTTTTCACCAGAATCTCCCTAATGCCCTAAAGGGTACAAACTCTGATTTATAGCCTCCATAAGTCTTGAGGTAGAACGGTCTAGCTGAAGATGTAAAAGACAGTGCTTCTTGGGAGGCAAACCAAGCTTTTACTGTTCTATTTTTTTAGTTTGGTACACTTTTTGGTCATTTTTGGTCAGTTTTGAGTTTTTTGTGAGTGTTCTGGACAGGTTTGGGGGTCGGGGTTAATTTAATTTGAACTTATTTACATTAAAAAGAAGAAAAATGAGAAAAAGACCACGTCGTGCGCGCGGCCCGCTCGTGCGAGTTTGTCCCTTAGACAAATTTTTTTGAAAAGTTTTATAAGAACCCTCAGTATTTACTCGTGCCTAGATCGCGTGCGCGAGGGGTTCGCTCGCCCGGCCTGCTCACGCGATCTAGGGACTTAGAGATTTTTCTTTTAAGTTTTATAAAATATGCCTCGGCATTACCTTGTGGAGGATTCGTGTGTACAAAGGTCGCTCGCGCGAGTGGGGGATTTTTGGGATGTTCTCTTTATTCTCTTACCTTCTTTCTCCCAAACCTGGTCAGCTGCTTTTTCTTTTCTGTTTGTTTTCTTAAGCCCTTCCAGAGTCAGTCCTTCTTTGTTTGCATAGTTCTGTTTGTTTTTTTATTGAGTCTTTTAATTCTAGTTTAGTTTTTATTAGTAAATCATTAAAAAAAACATGTATACCCATTTCTTTCTTTATCATTGTTATTATGTTATCCAGTTTTAACAAGTGAAAGAGTGGCTCTATTTGGAGCAATTAAACTTTCATTCCATATTCTTATATGTTCACCTGTTTGTGATTGTTGAGATCGAGTTATTATTGTTCCTTCCTTACGTACTCTCTTTTCTTTTGTTTTAATGTTTCATTGGGGACAATGAAGCTTTTAGGTTTGGGGGTATGCACTCGCATCCACATTATTATGCACCGATTTTTTAAAATTCTTTGGATAATTGAACTCTAATAAAAGATGTTACCGACATTTTTGCAATCTCGAGTCGATACTTCTTTTTAAATGACTTTGATTGTATAGAATGGTAAACAGAAGAAGATGTGATTAAATATTTGCTGAAGTCACGATGACATGTTTTAAGATATGTATCGTTCGAATCGTAGTTTTATATCATAGATTTGCACATAAAGCTATGCACTGCACATAGTCGCTTGAATACATGTTTGATGTGAACTATAATATGATTCCGATTTGTGGATAACACATGGTGGAGACTAGACCCAGTGAGCTTTTGACCCTGTCTTTTCTTTATAGAGGGTTATAAATACATTTTGTGTTTGTCAAATTTCATTAAAATAGCGCATTAACTCGTCGTTTAGTCTCATTATTCTTGCTTTGGTTGATAATCAAGTTAAAATATTTGCTACCATGCTAAATAATCTTGCGTTATAAATATTGAAGAACCATATGACCATAGGAAATGATGGTAGGCCCTCTTTGTTTACCACCGATCGAAAAATGATAAAATTTCCTTAGTTCACCCTGTGAGCCGTAAAGTGCCCCTTTTTCTTTAATGACCATTATCCATTTTTTTGCTCCAACTTGGCCAACTTGGAGTTTACCACTGAAAGAGTGATCAACTTTTAGTGGTGATAAGGCGATGTGTTGATTAAGAAGAAGAAGAAGAAAACAAGATGATGTTTGGGGTAGTTGCCTTGGCAATGAACAATCGTTTCAAAAACAATGAAAAGGAAAAGAAAAGAGAAGAAAAAAAAAAGAAGGAAAAAACAAGAGAGGAAAGAAAAAAAAAATAAAAATGAAAAGAAGAAAATGGAAAGATGAAAGTTGGTAGAAGAGATGGATGAAAGAAACCGAACATGCCTTACAATGCCATTCGAAAACCATTCTATTCTTTTTCATTACCTGAGCCACGTTACAACCTTTGAAAAGTTCTATTTGATCCTAGAAAACATGGTTTGGATATAAAAACAATGGGAGGGGATTAAAACATGATAACGATTAATTTTTCTTGACTGTTGACTTCCTATCCATGAGACTACTGTTCTTTCGTGTCATGAGTGTTTTACAAGTCATATGTGAGCGTTTCTCGTTTTGAAAACATATTTCCTTTGCTCGCATATACCCGAGAGATTACACAGATTCTGAGTGTTTCATTTGAGAGTGTAATTAACATTGTGAGATTCGTAGTCGAAGCATAGAAGGATGGTTATCCGAGTTATATTCCAAGTTCATGGCATGCTCGTGTTTATTTGACTACGACATCACACACATGCAATTTTATGAGAAACTCTATTGATTTATACGATGCATGTGCTTGGGATTGTTTTCATGATGTAGGTGGATGTTTGATTTCGTTTCTTTTTGTTTGTTATTCTATTTCAAATCATTATTTTATAATAAGGAGTATTGAACGTTATATTTTTCATAAAACTTTTTAAATTTACAAGTTAATAAAGATGGTTGTGGGTGACTTGTTGACGAGAACCCTCACGAGACTTCACTCGTCCGACTAGGGACACCTAGAGGTTTAAAAGGCTTGTTGCAGCTAAATGCAATCGTGATCCACGCGAAAAATGGAGTAGTTTTTATTAGTAGTTTTATTTTATGTTATGTATTTTTTTTTACTCGAGGACTAGAAAATATAAGTTTGGGGGTGTGATCGGGAGAGAACAAGTCCTAATTACACGCCTTAATTCACGTTTTATCCTGTTTTTGCATATTTTTACTTTATTTTCTATTTTCTATTAGGATTTGGAGAAAAGTAAGGATTCTAGGCAAAATGGGGTGAAAAAGTAGAAGAAAAGAAGCAAAAAAAGGCACCTCGCGCGCGCGACATTCCAGAACCTCGCTCGCACGACCTGCGGGCGCGACCTCCCAATTACACGCTCGCGCGGCCCGATCATGCAACCTGTGTAAAAATCAAAGTTGCATATTTCAGTGTACTGAAGATCCCCATGCAAACGAAACTGCCTAATTAGGTCCAAACTGTAAAATATAGTAGTTTTAGTGCGAATAGGTTTTGAAAAGCTTCCAAACTTGCTCCAAATCTATAAATACTCAATTGTAATTCAATTCTTAGGTTACACATCATTACACAACATTAGATACATCCATACACAATTAAAACTTTCAGCCATTGAAGAGAGGAAAGCAAGGAGAAGAAGAAGAAGACCAAAGATTTCCATGGCCTCCTCCATCAACCTCTTGCCAATCCTTGATTCCATGGCCACTTAGACCAAGATCTAGGGTTTCAATGAAACCCTAGCCAAGTAATAGGGAGTTATATATGTTTTTCTTTTAGATTTATTATGTATGGATGACGATTACATGTTTCAAGGATTTTAAATAATAAAATCAAACTTCTATTGATTAAATCATTACTTTCAAAGTTTATTCTTGTCTTAGATCTATTTTGAATGTGATGTGCTCAATGATCTATATTTGTTGTGCTTGTATGGATTATTTACATGTAATGGTGCTTAATTGAATTGTGATATCAAGTAGCCGAATAGTTCATGCCTAAGAAAGATGGATTGTGACGCAACCCTAGTTTAGTGTGAGACAATCCGTGCTAATCGAAGATGAATTATGTTGGTGCTTAAATTGTAGCTATCTTCTTGACAGAGGAATTGGGCTTGTAGCTATAATTCCCCATTATCATCCAATGTAATAAGCTAATTGAATGCATAAATACCCTTATTATGAAGCTAGTGGTGGATTTGCAATCTTAGGTTCACTTTAAATATTTATTAAAACAACTTTTACATTGCCTTCATATTTTAGATTTATTTTATTGTTCTTAGTTTAATTAAATTCAAAATCAAAATCTGTTTTTCTTAATTAGCTAAATTAGGTTTTAAAATTAAAGTGCTTTAGTAATTCAATCTCTGTGGGTTCGACCTTTTCTTCCACACTACAAATCCTTATAAAGTAAAGCATACTTTTTATATCTTGATTTTGATAAGATTAGTGATCTTTGCATTAAAGATTTGGCGTCACTACTTGTACGGTGAAACATGTGAGATATTCACCGATCACAAGAGTCTGAAATATCTATTTACCCAAAGAGAGTTGAATATGAGACATAGAAGATTGCTTGAATTGATGAAGGATTATGATTTGAAGATTCAGTATCATCCGAGTAAAGCTAACGTAGTTGCCGATGCTTTAAGTCAGAAGTCGTCATAAAATTTGGTTTATTCTTTAATAGCTCAAGCAACGTTGGTAAAAGAATTTGAACAGCTGGAATTGGAAGTAAATCAAGGGTGGTTTAATGGCGGCTATTATGGCACAACCAAAGCTTAATCAAAGAAATCAAGGTGAGCCAACTTTTGGACCCAAAATTTAAGAAAATGGTTGAAGAATTACTTGAGGGTAGATAGCCAAAATTCAATTTTCAGAATAATGTATTGAGGTACATTAATCGACTGTGTGTTCCTAATATCCAAGAGTTAAAAGACAAGATTATGGAGGAAGCTCACAATATGAGGTATTCTGTACATCTAGGGAATACCAAGATGTATAGAGATTTACGAGAAGTCTATTGGTGGAGTGGTATGAAACGGAAAGTTGCTGAGTTTGTGGCCAAGTGTACGACTTATCAACAAGTAAAACTAGAACATCAACGACCCGCCAGTGAATTACAACCGTTGGAGATACCATAATGGAAATGGGAACATATCACGATGGACTTTGTGTCAAGTTTGCCACGGTCTCCTAAGTCTAATGATAGTATTTGGTTGATCATAGACCGGTTGACTAAGTCAGCCCATTTCTTACCAATCAAGACTCATGATCCGATAAAGTTAGCAGAGCTTTATGTTAGAGAAGTTGTTAGATTACATGGGGCACCGGTATCAATTGTGTCAGATCGAGACACACGATTTGTGTCTAGGTTTTGGGAAGGTTTGCAAAAGGCAATGGGGATGACCTTGCATTTTAGCACAACATTTGATCCTCAGACAGATGGCCAATCAAATCGAGTTATTCAAATTCTGGAAGATATGCTATGAGGTTGTGTTATGGATTTTAAATCAGATTGGGAGACCCACTTGCCATTAGTGGAATTCTCTTATAATAATAGCTTCCAGACAAGTATTGGTAAGGCGCCCTACGAGGCATTGTATGGCCGAAAGTGCAGATCACCAGTGTGTTGGACAGAAGTTGGGGAAAATCAACTTATAGGGCCTGAAATTGTGCAAATCACTATCGACAAAATCAAGTTAGTTAAACAACAGCTACAAATAGCACAGAGTCATTACAAAAGCTACGCAGATACAGGTAGAAGACTGTTGGAATTCAAGGTAGGTGATTATGTTTACTTGAAAGTATTGCCTTCGAAAGGCATCGCACGATTTGGTAAGCGAGGCAAGTTAAGTCCGAGGTTTGTAGGACCTTATCTGATCTTGGATAGAGTTGGTCCAGTTGCATATCGGTTGGAATTACCAGAAGAGTTGGCTAATGTTCATAATGTGTTTCACGTTTCTATGTTGCGACCTTGTTCTATCAGATTCAAGTCACCGTATCACTCCGGAATTGTTGATGATTCGAGAAGACTTGACTTATCTTGAACATCTAGTTCGAATCCTAGATAGGAAGGATCAAGTGCTCAGAACTAAAGTCATTCCTCTAGTTATAGTGTTATGGTGTAATCATTCAGTAGAGGAGGTAACTTGGGAATGTGAGGACGAGATCCGAGAGAAATATCCTCACCTATTTGACTCTTGAGGTAAGAAAAGTTTGGGGACAAACTTCCTAAAAGGAGGAGAGATGTAATACCTGTACCAAGAAAATGGAAGTAATATTTATTTTTCATGCATTATCTAGTATAATTAATTGCATGTGATATTTGGATAAGTTCCAGTTACCCCGATGTGATAAGTGCTTTGACAAGGCACAGTTGGATAGACGTGAAATGGGACCCACGGGAGGTCCAGATTAGATTAATTTTATTTAGTTGTATTAATGTGATTAAATGAATAAGTGTTTAATTGTTTTGAATATTTTATTACTAGTTATGACCTTTTATGGTGCCAATTTGGGTACTCGTGTGGGGGCGAATTGGAATGTGGTTCATAATTAGTAGGCTAATTAGCAACTTCATAAAATATTTGGGACCCCTTTTGGGACCCATACGTGACACAGACACATACCCACTTAGATATTTGGTAGTTAGTATAAAGTTTAGGGGGTTTTATAATAAGCTTTAGAAAGTAGTGGGGGTGTAAACGTAAATAAAAAATTTGAATGAGATATATATCCAAGACTTATTGTCTTCTTCATTAAAAAAAAGATAGATAGATACAGTACAGAGAAAGTTTCAACGAGAAAAAAAAAGAGCTTCTGTCGTCGTTTCGTCGCCGTTTCTCTGCCGTCAGGATATCGGTTCACGAACCGAAGCCATATTTGGACTCGTGAAGGTGAGAGGATTATTTCTCTGTCTTTCTTTTTTAGTTTTGGTAACGTTTTTCTGTTACCCATTTTGAGGGGTGATGCATATATGTGATATATATATGTAGGGATATCATTGGGAGTAACTAAAGCTAGTTTTGCGAAGGAGTTTGGGATTTCTAGGCTTATTCGGGACTTATTCGTGAGGTGAGTGTCTTAATTCCAAAATTGGATGTTGAATGTGATTTATTGTTATTAATGCTTAAAAGTGCTTAATTGTGATTAAGTAGGTTCGGACTAGCATCACAGTGAGAAGCGTTGAACTGTGGGGATTCTGGGATAGTTCGAGATTAATGGTTTATGTTTAATATGTTAATATGTAAATGAGTTTAGATGAGTAGTTATACTCCTAGTGTTTGGAGTTTTGGAGATAAATTTATATTTTGGTTTTATATTAAATCCTTGTAATATACTGTGGATTGAAGTTTTGAAAGTATTTCCAAGTATTTTGGTGTTATTTTGGTATTTCAATTCTTGTTTAATAGGGGGAATGGTGTTGTAATTGGGGGAACTCTGTCCAAGTACCATTTAATGGTTTTAAACTTTAATTTTATTTCTTTTCATTATTTTGTTGATAAAAAGCTATTTTAACCTTGGTATTTCAATTTAAAATGTTATTTTTGGAACGTTAAAAAAAAGATTGTTTAGTCTTTGTTGGCTTTGTTACACGGGTCCTAGCCCGTGGGGGCGGGTTGGGGTGATAGATTTACTATGATTGGCTGATATTTGGTGACTCAACCCCTATATATGGATCCAAACAGAGAGAAAAAAAAAGTAATCTCCTTCTTCTCTTACCCTCTCATAGTCTCTCTCTCTCTCTCTCTCTCTCTCTCTCTCTCTATTCTCACCCTCCCAGAGACAGTAGCCGCTACCCCTCTCTCTCAAGTCTCTCCTCTTTCTCTTGCCCTCCCTCATCCACCCTCCTCCTCTTCCTCCCACCGCCACCAGCCGCTTGCACCCTCCTCCACCTCTCTCTACACACACACACACACACACACACTCTTTCTCCCCTCTCTGTTTTCTCCAACGCCATCGACGCTACTGCTTCTCTCCAACATCGTCCAAACCTGCCGCCACTTTACCCCAAAACCCTTTAACCCCCTCCTTGAAAATGCCAACATGTAGACCAAATACACATGTAAAAGCTACAAATCATATCTGGATCTCCCAATCCCATAGCCACAAATGGTTACAGAGGAAAAATTGTCAAAGAAAGTTTAAAGCTTTTGAAGGTTCTAAAATGTACAGTTATGAGTAAGTGTACATACAATTTCATTCATCTTCTTAACATTTGATTTACAGTCTCTGTTTTCTTTGTAGATTTTTGGCAAGCCTTTGGTGACAGCATGGTCGGGCGTGACTTTCTTCCTAGGGGATCAGGTTAGGAATTTTGTTTTTTAATTTCTTACTTTGGATGATTTTGTATTTTGTTTTTTTTTTATTACGAGTTTTTGGATCTAAATTTCTCTCTTTCTCTCTCTCTCTCTCTCTCTCTCTCTCTCTCTCTCTCCCTCTCTCTTTGTACACACACACACACACACACACACACTGTGTCACGCCTCAAAACCCAAATTGGTGAATTTAAGGCACGTGACCGGCCACCAAGGCCTTATAACTTGTACAGAGACTAGCGGAAGCAACATAATTAAAGCTTATTACAAATACAGGTCATGAAGACCATAATATTACAAATCATTCCAATTTATTACATGATATTCTTATTGGCTAACTTGAGCCTTTAAATATTGCCTTTGAGAATTCCATTGGAATTACCCATGTTATTTAACTAGGTAGCTAGCTAGTGTTTTAAGTTCTTCTTCTTCTATAGATCTTCCTCAACCAGGTTATCTCCCACCTTCTTATACTTTTCATCACCTGAAAAGAGGTTAAAAAGATTTGGAGAGTGTGAGTAGAAGACTCAGTGAATAATCATAATCTTGGATGATGTGTATAAAGAAAAATCTATATATTAGTGGTAAATGAGGTAAACATAACAATCAGTATATCGAGAGAGTAGAATATCATCAGGACAGATATAACGAATACATATTTAGAAGGTCAGATTACCAACCACCCATTCATGTACTCATACATATACATATACTACAATAGCTAACTGATCAGAAGCACTAGTAGACCCAATAAGGAGGGTCGGCCAACTTTGGGGCCACTCGTAGATCCAACAGGGATCATCCCACATAGGGGCTCGTAAGTTCTTAATAGAACTAATATGTAATCAAGTACAATGGTGGTAATTGACATTGGAATCAATGAAATATGAAACTTACAATAACTTCAAATACGATAACCTCTTTCAGTGGAACGAATCGAAGTGTTCTAGAACAAATATAAGAACAACGATTTCATCATTAAAATAAAACTTGTTCAAGTAATAGGATAAAATTCACTCGTGAGGAGTTGAATTAGTAAAAGGAAATGATCACTCACCTTGGTAGTTTAGGCGATTAAAATACTTCTTTTGTAAATAAATTAACCTTGAAGTCCTACATAATACATGTGATAAAAAGAAGTAATTTAGTGTACGTTTAGGGCATAAGGGTAAAATGGTAATTTATAGTTTTTTCAGGGGTATTTTTGCAATTTTATCAAAATAGAATTTTCTCTTCCCAAAATGATCCTTATATTATTACAAAACTAACATCATTGATTACAGTCGATTCGGAGTTCGTTACAATAGTATATAAAGAAAATAAAATAGCTTTCTATAACAATTCTGCTGCAAAATAAGCGATGCAAATTTCTGTCTTCAAAAGTTATGAAAATAGTGTCCAAATATTCTAAATATTATTTTGGTCAATATAGTACTGGCTGCTTATTTTTTGGAGTTGTACACAATTTTAAAAGTAATAGCAAAGTTAAAAAATTCATATTCCATAGCCGTTTAATAAATTCAAAATTCAAATAAATGCCAAATGATGTCCAAAATTCACCAAAATTTAGAAAATAGTAGAAAATAATTTATAGTGATTTTGCATATTTTTGAAATACCAAAAGTCATTCTATGTATCCCAAAAATTAAGTTAGTTTTGAAACTTGAATTTGCTATTAATGACGATTTAGGGTCTGTTTGGCCTTGCTCAAATCTTAAACTTTGAGAAGGCCTTCTAAGGGTCTAATACAAATTATAAATAAATAAATATATATAAGGTACTTATTCTAAAATGCATAAAAACATTTGAAAAAGAAATTTACCCTGGATTGACAATTGTAGTTTTGACTTTAAATTCCTTCACGACAAATGACCCGAGCAAGCACTACTGGAACCACCACCACTTGAGAGTTATAGGAAATTCTCCCTAACTCTCTTTCTCTCTCTATATATATTGAACTCTCTTCTCGTAATTAGTTGAGATTAGTGGATGTTCATACCACTATTTATATGGTGAATTATGGGATACGTTTAACATGGCATTAACTTCACTTTTATTAAATGAAGGAGTTGCCTTGAAAAAACTAACTTACATGAGAGAAAGCATATGCTTTAACAAAGAGAGTTCATACTTCGTCAGTAAATGAAGTTTAAGTTTACTTTTATAAATAACAAAATGTTCCCATATATTTATGCTATAGTAGTGAATATGTTGTGGGTTAATTACGTATGTTAGGATGTATTAAATGTGTGTCTTACTAACTATATGCATTATGCATGTGTGTAATATATGAAATATCTAAGGTTCACCGCATTATTTAGGTAAATAATTTAGGTGTAGAATGTGTTGGGTAAAAGTCTTCCAATTAGATAATTTGTTATGGTCACATGTAGTTTAATTTGTTAGGTGATATACCAATAGAGCTTTAACACATGTCTAGAGTTGATTGGTTAAAGCTAAAAATATGATGATATTTTACGAATTTTTAATAATGAAAATTTCGGTCTTTACATTCTCCCCTACTTAAGAAAGTTTGGTTCCCAAACTTAACTTAGCTTACCTTATTAATTGAAAAGTTGTGGGTATTTGGTTTGCATTTCATCTTTTCTTTCCTACGTAGCTTCCTCCACTGCATGATTTCGCCAAAGAATTTTGACCAATGGAATGACCTTGTCCTGTAAAACTTGATCACGATGATCTAGAATCTGAACTGGTTGTTCCACGTAGGTAAGATCTTCTCGCACATCTAAAGGTTCGTAAGCTAGTACATGACTGGGATCTGATATATAATGACGAAGCATAGACACATGAAATACGTTATGGACGTTAGACAGATCCGGAGGTAATGCCAAACGATAAGCAACAGCTCCAACTCAATCTAAGATCTCGAACGGTCCAATATAACGAGGATTGAGTTTACCCTTCCTGCCAAAACGAACTATGCCCTTTGAAGGTGAAACTTTGAGAAACACATGATCACCTTTTCTCAAACTCTAGATCTCTTCTACGTGTATCTGCATAACTCTTGTACCTGCTTTGTGCTATCTAAAGTCGTTGACGAACGAGTTGAATCTTTTCTATCATTAGCTGAACAATCTCTAATCCCAAAATTTTCCTTTCACCAACCTCGGTCCAACATATAGGAGATCGACACTTCCTTCCATAAAGTGCTTCATACGGTGCCATGCCAATGCTAGCCTAAAAACTGTTATTGTATGCAAATTCTACTAAAGATAGGTGTTCTTCCCAGCTACCTCTGAAATCTAGAACACTAAATTAAAGCATATCCTCCAAAATTTGAATTGCTCACTCAGATTGTCCATCCGTTTGAGGGTGAAAAGCGGTGCTGAAAGTAAGAGTAGTTCCCAAATCCCTTTGTAAGCTCTTCCAAAATCGTGATACGAATCTTGGATCTCTATCAGAAACTATAGTAACCGGTGTCCCATGAAGCCTGATAATCTCATCAATATATAATGCTGCTAACTTTTTTAGTGAATGAGTGACTTTGATTGCTAGGAAATGAGCTAATTTTGTCAATTTGTCAACAATTACCCAAATAGCATTGTTTTGCTTTGGAGATTGTGGTAATCTAACTACAAAGTCCATAGTAATATGCTACCATTTCCACTCTGGGATAGAAAGTGGTTGAAGAATTCCACTCGGTCATTGATGCTCTGCTTTAACTCGTTGATAATGCAGACAACGTGATACAAAGTCAGCGATCTCTCTTTTCATGTTTGGCCACCATAAGGATTTCTTCATATCTTGGTACATTTTAGTACTACCAGGGTGTATTACAATTCTAGAAGAATGCACTTCCTCCATTACTTTCCTCTTAATCTCAGGAAGTTTGGTACACAGATACGATCTCGATATAGTAGAATACCGTCTCGTGATATAAATTCAGATCTCTTCCCTTCTGGTATCTCCTTAGAAATTTTGTTTAGGTAGTCATCTTGCATTTGAGTTTCTTTCACCTCATCGACGATTGTTGGTTTTGCAACAAGAGCTGCTAATATACCATTGTAATGACGAGAGGTAACTTTGATTTCTAATCTTTCAAAGTCTTCAATCACTTGCTATTGTGTAGTGAGCAAGTAACCCAAATTTCCTGAAGATTTTTGACTTAAAGCATCAGCTACAACATTAGCCTTGCCGGGATGATATTGGATATCAAGATCGTAGTCTTTCATCAACTCAAGCCATCTTCGTTGCCTCATATTCAGTTCCTTTTGAGAGAATAGATACTTTAAACTCTTGTGATCGGTGAAAATCTCACATCTTTCACCATATAGGTAATGACGCCAAATCTTTAAGGTGCACACCACTGCGGCTATTTCCAAGTCGTTAGTAGGGTAGTTCTTTTCATGAATTTTGAGCTGTCGGGATGCATATGCAATAACTTTACCATGTTGCATTAGAACACATCCCAACCCATGATGGACAGCATCACTATAGATCATGAACCCACCTCGTCCCATATGTGTGCTTAAAATTGGAGCAGAAACCAGTCTGTTCTTTAACTCTTGGAAACATTGCTCACAGTCATCAGTTCATTCAAAATGTATGCCCTTTTGTGTCAATTAAGTCATTGGCCCAGTTATCTTGGAAAAGTCTTTAACAAATCTCCAGTAATATCTTGCTAAACCTAGGAACTACGTACTTCTGTCACAGTTGTTGGTCTCAGCCAAGACATGATTGCCACCACCTTTTGTGGGTCAACTGATACGCCTTCTTTTTAGATCACATGCCCCAATAAAGAAATCTTTGGAAGCCAGAACTCATATTTCTTGAATTTAGCAAATAGTTGGTGATCTCTTAATGTCTGTACTACAGTCCTCAAATGACGTTCATGCTCCTCAAGACTCTTAGAATAGATAAGGATATCGTCAATGAATACTATTGCAAAATCATCAAGATAGGGCTTGAACACTCGATTCATTAAATCCATGAATGCAGTAGGAGCATTAGTAATACCAAAAGGCATTACTAGGAATTCGAAACCATATCGAGTTCGAAATGCCGTCTTTTCTACATCTTCTGCTTTAATCTTCACTTGATGGTAACCTGATCTCAGATCAATCTTTGAGAACACTTGTGCTCCTTGTAATTGATCGAATAAATCATCAATCCTTGGAAGAGGATATCGATTCTTTATCGTCACCTTGTTCAACTCGCAATAATCAATACATAATCTCATAGTCCCATCTTTCTTCTTCACAAATAGAACAGGTGTACCCCAGGGAGAAGTGCTAGGTCTAATAAAACCTTTATCCAACAATTCTTGTAACTGCATCTTTAACTCTGTCAGTTCCATTGGAGCCATATGATAAGGGGTCTTCAATATTGGTTGGGTATTTGGAACGAGATCAATAGTGAATTAAATCTCTATATCGATTAGAATGTTAGGCAAGTCATCTGGAAAGACGTATGGAATTCCCTCACTATTTGGGATATCTTCTAGAGTTACTTCTACAGGCGAATCTTCTAGAATGGTACAGAGATAACCTTCACATCCTTTCCTGAGTAATTTATTGGCTTTCATATAGGAGAAAAGACACGTAGGAGGTAACATTGCACCCTTTATTGGCTTTTGTGAAGATAATCCTATGCATGGCCGCCTAAACGTTGTTCTTTTCAAAAGTTGCTTATAGGGGGTCTATTTGGGACCATAAGGGTCTATTTGATATAATTTTTAGGGGCTATGATTGAGTTTGAGATTTCAAGCTCTGGTGAGTGAGCTCTAATGGCAGTTTCACCATTACCAGAGCTTAAGGCTCTGTTGGCTTAACTTAATGGGGTCTGGGAGTGTGTGTGACTGCATGTATAGAAATACAAAGGGTGGGGGGGGGGACCTTACCTCTTCTCTAGATAGTCTCAGGTCTCTCTCTCTCTCTCTCTCTCTCTCTCTCTCTCGCTCTCTCTCTTGTCCGTCGTCCGTGTGTGTGGTGAGGCAGAGATAAATGTGAGGGTGTGTGTAATGAAGTAGTGAGTTGTGGTGACGCAGAGAGATTTTGGTGAGAGTTTGGTTTGTCTCTCTCTCGGTCATACTTCCTCTTAATAGCTCACACTATATAATACAAACCCAATAACACACATAGACTTGTCCACTCTTACACATCCAGATTCGTAAAATCTGTGGGACTAGACGGGTTCTTGGGAGAAGGAAAAAAAAGGTGGCCGGAGTGGGAACTGTGTGGGTTTTGATCTCTAAATCTCTCGGTAGGTATCCTCTATATCCACTAACCCATATGTGTATACACACATATATCTTCACGCGGTTATCTACACAGATTGCAAATCTGCTAGAGCCAATGGAGAGTGGTTGAGTGAAGGTGATGTGTTCTTTGGGGGGGGGGGTGGAGAAAAAGTGGCTGGCGTAGGGAGTGTGCAGACAAGTTGATTGGGTAAGTTCAATGGGTATCTAGGGTAAGCTTCGCATTGTACTAATGTGCATGACAGTCCAGATAAATGCAGATTTTACGGGTCTGCGTGATATGTCAGTTTGGGTCAAAATTTACAGTCTAAGAAATTAAATAAATAAATATGCCTGTGCATATAGATCACCGAAATAGATATACGAACTGAAATACGGCGTATTCAATTAACTAGAAATTTAAGGGTATTATAGCATCCACCTCCTATTAAAGATTCCGTCCCCGGAATCAGAGCTAGCTATACATTAAAATGGTAAGGAAACTTCTCACGCATTTCTGATTCTAACTCCCAAGAAGCTTCACGCTCATCATGATGTTTCCACTGAACTTTCAGCAGAGGGATCTCCTTAGTCCTCAGCTTCTTAGTTCCTCGTTCCATAATCTTCACCGGTCCTTTATTGAAAGTCACATTATCGTTTGCCTCGATATCCGTGAAGTTGATCTCATGAGACGGATCGTGCATGACTTTTCTCAGCATGCTGATGTGAAATACATTATAAACTCCCAACATCTTGGGGGGTAGTGCAAGTCTGTAAGCAACTTTTCCCACGCGTTCCAGAATTTCAAACGTTCCAATGTAACGTGGCCAAAGCTTTTCCCTCTTCTGTCAAGATCTGACAATTCCTCGTACGTGGGATACTTTTAGGAATACGTGATCTCTAACACTAAATTCTAAGTCCTTTCGATGTTTATCCGCATAACTTTTCTGTCTGCTCTGTGCCGCTTTCATCTTTTTTTATGATATTAATCATTTTATTCATCTCTCGTACCATCTCTGGTCCTAGAAGTTTATCATCTCCGACTTCTGCCCAGCATAAAGGTGATCGGCACGGTCTTCCATATAAAGTTTCAAATGGTGCCATCCCAATGCTCGAATGGTAGCTATTATTATATGCAAACACTATCAACGGTAGGTTCTCTTCCCATGAACTTTTGAAATCTATTGCACAGGCTCGGAGCATGTCTTCCATGACTTGATTGACTCTCTCTGTCTGTCCGTCGATTTGGGGGTAAAATGCCAAACTTAACTCTAATGAAGTTCTAAGTGCTGTTTCTAAGCTTTCCCAAAATCTAGACGTGAAACGTGAATCACGATCTGACACGATCGATACAGGCACTCCATGTAGTCGAACAACTTGTTGTATATACATTCTGCTAAATTTCTCAACCAGGTAAATCATACTATAGGCAATAAAGTGATGATTTGGTGAGTCAATCTATGATCACCCAAATAGCGTTATGATTCTGCCGTGACCTTGGCATTCCTACGACGAAATCCATCGTAATATGTTCCCATTTTTATCAGGGAACTGGTAGTGGCTGTAACAGTCCTCCTGGTTTTTGATGTTCCGCTTTGACTTGTTTGCATGTCATGCACCTGGATACATAATCCGCTACTTCTTTCTTCATTCCGTCCCACCAAAAGTTTTTCTTCAAATCATTATACATTTTTGTCCCTCCAGGGTGGACAATCAACTTTGACTTATGTGCTTCGTCCAATATATATTTTCTTAAGTTATCCTCATCGGGCACACAAAGTTGATTGCGACATCTGAATCCTCCATCTGGTCCTATATTCCACTCGGCGGAGTCCTTTGCTGATGCTTTTTCAAACCATTGACGAAGTCCTTCATCCTTTCTTTGAGCTTCGAGAATATGACTTGTGAGCATTGGTTGTACTATAAGACATCCAAGGAGTTGTCCTTCACTTGACTCGACAGCCTAAAGATCAAATTCTATTAACATCTCCAACGCTTTCCATTCTCTAACCATAAAAGAGGATATGATGAGTTTGCGAGGTTTCGTCAGCAACAATGTTTGCTTTGCCACGGTGGTATTGCAGCGTGAAATTGTAGTTCTTTAACAATTCCATCCAACATCGCTGCCTCATGTTCAACTCCTTCTGAGAGAACAAGTACCTCAAGCTCGTGTGATCTGAGAATAGATCAAACTTCCCTCCGTAGAGGTAGTGTCTCCAAATTTTGAGTGCAAAGACAAGTGCAACTAGTTCCAAGTCGTGTGTAGGGTATTTAAGCTCATGTGGTTTCAACTGCCGTGATCCATATGCTATCACTCTTCTATCCTGCATAAGTACACTTCCAAGTTCTTAATGTGATGCATCGTTGTCAATGGTGAATTATTCACCGCTCTTCGGTATTGCAAGCACTGGTGCCGTGGTTAATCTCTTCTTTAATTCTTGAAATGGGCATTCATGCTTGTCATTCCATTCATACGTCAAATCCTTTTTGGTCAATCCAGTAAGAGGGGCTGCAATCTTGGAAAATCCTTCCACGAATCTCCGGTAGTATCCAGCTAGACCAAGGAAACTTCTGACTTCTATTACTATGGTCGATCTATTCCAATTTAAAACAGCATCAATCTTTGATAAATCCATTGCTATTCCTTCCCGTGAGACAACATGTCCTAAAAATTTGACGTTTTTTAGCCAGAACTCACACTTACTACACTTCACATACAAGTGGTTGTCACGTAGATGAGGATATCATCTATGAATACAATGATGAACTAATTCTGATAAGGTCTAAAGACTCGGTTCATTAAGTCCATGAATACCGTTGGGGCATTGGTCAATCCGAATGGCATAACTAGAAATTTGTAATGTCCATATCTGGTTCTAAAGGCCGTCTTGGGTACGTTCTCAGGTCAAACGAGCAATTAATGGTATCCAGATCACAAATCTATCTTTGAAAAT
This sequence comes from Hydrangea macrophylla, assembly GCA_033977485.1. Taxonomy (NCBI): domain Eukaryota; kingdom Viridiplantae; phylum Streptophyta; class Magnoliopsida; order Cornales; family Hydrangeaceae; genus Hydrangea; species Hydrangea macrophylla. Next base: position 52,271,042 of record CM066983.1, read on the forward strand.
GTAGTAGCTCCTTGTAGTTGATCGAATAGATTGTCAATCCTTGGTAGTGGGTATCAATTCTTGATTTTAACCTTATTCAATTCTCTGTAGTCGATACAGAGTCGAAGTGTTCCTTCCTTCTTCTTGACGAACAGTACCAGTGCTCCCCATGGTGAAGTACTTGGACGAACAAATCCGACTTCCTAAAGTTCTTGCACTTGCGTCTTTAGTTCTTGCATCTCCATTGGGGCCATTCGGTAAGGTGTCTTCGATATCGGTGAGGGTCCAGGCATTAACTCAATACAAAAGTCGATGTCTCTCTTTGGTGGTAGTCCATTAACTTCTTGGAACACATCTTTAAAATCCTGAACTATGGGGATTTGATCACTCGTGGTTCTAAGGGTAGCTAGGCAGTTTGTGAGGAAAACATCACACGAGGGGTTGTACTTGAAATCAAATGGTTCACCATTAGTGCTGAAAAGGATATTGATTTGCTAGCACAATCTAACTTGGCATGGTATTTCGCGAGCCAATCGATTCCTAGGATCACGTCGAATTCCTTCATCGACAAAACTATCAAATCAGCAGGAAGGTTATGATCTTTCAAGTTTAGAGGGCAGTCCTTGCATACTTTTTTCAACTTAACACTCTTTCCTAGAGGTGACGTAGAGTTCAAGGCTATATCCATCGTTTGGGGTACTACACCTAATGGGTTTCTATACCAGTGTGGGCCCTAACGATAAGCTGTATTTTTTACCATGTCAAAAGGTCACCCAAACTTTAAGGGGATGTTCTAGACATTATTCTAAGACTCTAGAAACTGACCGCGTATTTTTTTGAGCTACGGTTTATTTTCTATGAATTATTGAAGTTCTATTTGTCTAATAATAGACTTAGGAACATCCTAATTCTAAAAAAAATATTTTAGGAAGACATTAGGTCCTTATAAATATTTTCATTAAGTATTAGGCCTTAAAATAGGCTAGTAGTATTTTTCTCGTAATTTTCGGAGTTCGTTTGGTATTTAAATTAATTAAATACAACTAAACGGGTCCTTCATGAATAATTAAAGGAATATTAAAATATCACAGCGCGGGTTTTATAAATAATAATTTATAAAATAGAGGAATTAGGCCTTGGGAAAATTGAGGCTACCTTTCTTCCAACATCAAATACCTATTACTTAAGGTAGCTTACTGTTACAAACTAGTGAAAATAATTTTCGTATGTTTTAAAATAGTCATTAGGTATTTATCACCTAATTATTTTAATTAAAACTAATAGTTATTATTTATTGAAACTAAATAATTAATAAGTATATTATACAAAAAATACATTATAATTTCATAATATAAGATTATTATCAAAAATTATATTTCAGATTATTAAAATATAACTTGTAGTATTTTAAAACTATTTTTAAGGAATTAAAAACTATTTAAAAACCATTTATAACTTATTTACAACTATTTATAATCATTTATGATTATATAATATATTATAAATAATTCATATAAACATTAATCCGAATTAACATAATAATAAAATATTAATAAATAGATTATTAAGCATTAATAAGGTTTTAACAAAATAACTAATAATATAAAAAAAAACAATTAAATCAAAGATTATAACTAATATTAATTTAAATAAAGATCCGCGGGTTAGACCCGATCCAGCCCAGACCTAACGGGTTACCCGCTCACACACACAAAAATAGATCCAACTTAAAAGATCCGAACCGGATCCAATTCTACTTAATATAACCCAACCCAACATTCGTATCTACACATAAGCATATCATAGGATCCAATTCCCGGAGAGATCAAACCAAATAATGTCGATCACTATTTTTTTTGGGGAAAAAAAACCCAAACAACAGTTCCATTTTTTTTGTATAGAACATACCCAAATAACAGTTCTAAATCAAGGTTTTACCTTAAGTTTTTGAGACCTTCCTCCTCCTCAAGGCGTAGCGTCGGAGATAGATCGGTGATCGGTGGTCAGTGAAGATCTTACTCGATCAGTACTTGGAGATCCGAGTTTTTTCTGCCACTGATTTCCATGGTTTAACTTTTGTTGGGGGATATCTGGACCACCGAGGGCACTGCAGGAGAGAGACGATTTGTGAGGAGGCGGTGAGAACTAGAGGAGAGAGAGGCAGATCTATTGGTGGGGGTAATGGTGGTGGACCATCGATTTGTGAGGAGGTAGTAGAAAGGGGATGGTGGTGGACCACCGATTTGTGGCTGTGGAGAGAGAGAGAGAGAGAGAGAGAGAGAGAGAGAGAGAGAGAGAGAGAGAGAGAGAGAGAGGGAGATATCTATGCGTGGGGGTGTGTTTTGGCCAAGACGGAGAGAGGGGAATGGGGGATGGTGGAGGTTTCTAGGTGAGAGAAAGAGAGGGGATGAGAGTAAAGTAAAGGTGGGTGGGGGAAAGTGTATTCCTAGATCGATCCTAGTTAGCATCCTAGTCATATAAATATCATCCAGTCATATTTTTATTGTGTCCTAGTAGGGTAAAGTCCTACAATATAATATAGATTTTTATTTTACTCTATTCAGCAATCAATTCCTTAAATGACATATTCCATAATGATATATTCTATCAAATCAATTCTTTCTTAAATTGTTTTGGTTCCTATGATATGCCTTTAAACATTTCGGAAAGAATAGCAATTTGTGTCATCACAATTCACTCTATTAAGCAATCAATTCCTTAAATGACATTTTCCATAATTGATATTAATAAGAATAAATATACTTGGTTGACTGCGGTTTACAATGTTCTATGTTTAAGTTTCATGACTTTCATTGGCCAAAGAAAGTAATCTTTTTTAATTTTAAGAACTGATGGATCTCTTTTTTTTTTTCATGACTCTCTTTCCCTCTGTAACTTTCAAATCTAATGTAACTTTCATAGCCTTATCCTATCAGAGTTTTGGACCTCTAGATTTTGTTGGAACATGTAAATAAAATCATAATAGAATTACCATATCAGTAGCCTATTTAAATAAATCTTGGGCCGAGTCGCGGATCTTGCTCTCTTTAAGACGTTTTGCGGCTCTGCTCAAAGTGTGTAAGCAGTTCGTACTTGCCACGCCGTCCCCAGGATAAAACAGTCCAGAATCTCCTCTGTCTCAGATTTTTATTTGCACCAAGAAAATTTGGTATACTAAACACCCTTTCTGCTATAATTGCTCGGTAGCTAAAAATTAGAAAACTCTCTTTTTGGAAACAAGAACACAGTTTTTTTTATTCTCAAACTTTGGAAACTTACAAGATAAGGGAGTAATTTTCTTTTGAGGACTAGACATCCTTGGGAAAATGATTCTCTTTTTTATTATATATGTCTAAACCAATATACATATATATGTAGACACCCCATTTTTGCCCAATCCAATCTGTAGACGCCCCATTTTTGCCTAATCCAATCTGTAGACACCCCATTTTTGCCCAATCCAATCATTTCAAAGTAAAGTGTTTGTAGACGCAAGCCTATCACTTTTTAAATCATCCCATCTGACCTCAAATGGTAAGGATATTACAGGTCAAAACTATGGGATCAAAATGTCAACAATTTTACATGCACCCTACCACACATGATTATTCCTCCATAAATTATTGGAGAAAACAACTCTCGGTGGATTCATAAGGCAAAGCAAAGAAAAAAGGAGGGGGTGGGGGTGGGGCAAGAAAACAATGGCTATGGCTCCTTTTTTAGTGGAGTTTGCTTTTGATTAAAAAAAAAAAAAAAGAGATGCTCTTTCTTGGGCCTATAAATTAGCCAATGCACCATTCAGAGAAGGAGGAACGAAGAAAGCAGAATACTCCCTCTCTGTATCTCTCTTACTCTCTGTGTCTCCCTTACACTCTATATCTCCCTCACTTCATCATTAAAAAAAAAAGTGTACATTTTCTCCACCACCATATCACCTTTTCCAATCACTAACCTCAACCTAGCTACCGCATCATCGCAATTCTCATCAACATACCTCACAGCCACTGTACTACCACCATCATCTGTTGTCACCCAACCGTCATAGTGCCACCTCAAATCACTGCCCAACATCCCAGTCACTTACCACCAATATTCTAGCAGATTTCTCGAGTTCCTCTAATAACTCAGGTTTTTTTTTTCTTGTACGTATTATTTTTATTCCTACTTGATAATAAAAAAGATAATAATAATATCCACGTCATACTCGGAATTACTTGGTTTCCAATATAAAAGTCACTTCCGACTCTGGATTACATGGTTCACAATACAGGAATCCTACGTGGTTTCTAATAAGGAGAGCCATGTTCTACTAGGGATGACGCGATAGCTAATACGGGAACCAATGTTCTACTGGGGACTACGTTTTTTTTCAATATGGAAATTAATATCTAAATAAATAAAGATTGCATAATTCGCATAAATAAAGAAAAAAAAATGATAAATTGGACCCAACAGTCGCCTTTGCACTAGGAGATCTTCACAGGTAAGTTTTTTTTATGCTACACACACTTTAGATATCTTTTTTTTTCTTTTGGGCACCGACCCTTACTTCTGGCATAAAATAAATATAAAAAATTTCTTTTCTTTTATTTTATTTTCTTTCTTTTGGACACCGACCCTTACTTCTGGCATAAAATAAATATAAATTTTTTTTTTCTTTTCTTTTCCTTCTTTTGGGCACCGACCCTTATTTCTGGCATAAAATAAATATAAAAAATTTTCTTTTTTTTTTCTTTTCTTTTCCTTCTTTTGGGCACCGACCCTTACTTCCGGTATAAAATAAAAAACATATATATATAGACAAAAAAATCTCTTTTCAGTCATTTGGGCACCGACCCTTACTTCCGGCATAAAAAAAAAAAAATATAAAAAAACAAATTCTCTTTTCTTTTCTTTCTTTTGGGCACCAACCCTTACTTATGGCACTTTTTTTTTCAGTCATTTGGGCACAGATCCTCATTTCCGACATAGGAATAAAAGCACAGGAAAAATAAAAAAAATACAAAAAATACAAAAAATACAAAAATACAAAAAAAAAATGTATCATTCTCCAATCACTTGCATAGTGCATTTCAATCTCAATCACTTTCTAAAGGTTAAAATCTAGGACTATACCACGTGGGTTAAAGTTCCTAGTTACACCAAACTCTTTCTCAAATCACTATATTACACGTGCACGGTCAAACGGGAGTGCTTTTCTTTCTCTAAAAAAAATCATGCATACACTCGCACACACAAGTCAGAACTACGTTTGGCCTGATTCCTGTTTTGAGATATATAAACAACTCTCAAAGAGTGCGACCATACCCATCAATATTGCTGTCCTATTCACTTTCTAAAAAAAAAAGAAAAAAATCACTAAAAATTGGCAATCAAAATGCCAATTTTAATAAAAATCACTAAAATTGGCAACCCTGCTTGCACGGATATTCGAGGGTGCCTAATACCTTCCCTTAACATAATCGAGTTCCCGAAGCCATCTCAAAATCTCTGGTTTTTGCATGGCTATTCAGAGTCATACTTTTAAAGGGCCTACTTTTTTCAAAACTATTTTTCAAAAGTTAAAGATGAATTACTTTAATTGTATTTACAGGGGCCCTAATACCCCAAATGTTAGGTGGTGACTCTGAACATTTCAAATGGGCCCTACCATACTATTTTCACCTTTTCCAATAAAAATCAAGTCGCAATTCACCCACTCTCAGAAAGCCAGGCCCACACCGACAGCCTGGCGCTTCGGGGGCACGGGCGCGACAGCTGGCGACTCTGGTGGGGACTTACTCTTAATGAAGGCTCAGGTCATCACTTTAGTGATTTTCGTTACAATGTGGCATTTCATTTGTACTAACACTTTTTTATATTTTATCTTTTCTTTGTAAATTCATATTCTTTTACACAGGTATTTGCGACTCAGACTTAAATAAAATTGAAAGGCCAATGCCAAAATTGCAAAGGCCAATACCAAGATCTTTAACTATCACACACACTACACATTGGCATGCAAGCATAACATAGCCCTTCCTTAAGAGTAAACCTTTAAGATTAGATAGGAGGATTAGTAAGTGGCATGACCGTTGCGGTAGTATCGCCGGAACCAGCATCGAAACTTCCTTCACTAGAACCACCAACTTGAGAAAGTGCTTCGGCACTGGAGATTTGAAGGTTTGGGAACCGGGCCTAAATTAAGATTGCATTAAATGTAAAACCCTCCCCACACGGTCGCATTCTACTCATGTGCATTTGTAAATTACCTTGTTGTTGTTTATTCCCTTTCCTTTAAAAAAAAAGAGTGATGATATCTAAATAAGTGTGGTTTTTCATTTCTCAGCTCGTTAAATTTAAAAAAAAAAAAAAAAACCAAGAACAAGTTCCCACTTTCAAAATGGCAAACCAAATTCCAAGGCTAGATTTCATTGCAAAGGCAAGCGCTCAACTGACCCACTGCTATGACAGTCTCTCCGTAGAAGAGAAAAAAGCATTCGAAGGTTATTTCAGGTACTTGGGCTCGTTACTTAAAGTCAAAATCAACTGCCATCTGTTCGAGACCCTGGTCACTTTTTGGGATTCGGAGACCCTGGTTTTTCGTTTCGGGGAATAGGAACTCACACCAACTCTCAAAGAATACGCCGGTCTATTGAAATTGGTTATTTCCAAGGATCCCGTTCAACCAAAATTTTGGACCAAAAATGACAAAATATCTAAATTCTTGGGTATAAAGAAGGATGTATTGACGAAAGCAGTAGGTGGGGACATCTCGCGACTCTCTATCGACTTCCTCACCAAGGCATTCATGACTTCTAGGGGATATGACAGATACAACTTCTACTGCACACGATCAGACTGGCAGAACAAATGGCTAGGGGTTCTTGCTCTGTGTCTCTTAGGCCACCTACTATTCCCCTGAAAGGACAGAAAGGTCGACATAACTCTAATCGGGGTCCTTACTCAGATCCAGGATGGCCATACTTTCATCCCAACGATACTAGCTGAAACCATAAGAACTGTATCTTTTTACAAGAACGATTGTAAAGGTTTATTCTCAGCTAGCACTGGGTTATTACAGATCTAGATACAATCTCATCTCATCAAGATGCCAGATCCAGTTCCGATCCAGAACTTCATGATCGTCGACATCATCACCCCATTGGAAAGACGGTCGTTTCCTATTCAAGGGAAGAAAAAATGGCATGAGTTCCTGGCTCAACTAGAGGAGCATAATGTTCAATGGTTTTTGGGTTGGTCCTCCCCCGTATCGATCCGACTCCAGACTAGCACTCTCCCATTTATCCCATTGATCAGTCTTTCGTGTATGGCACCCTACATCCCTACACGTGTTCTTAGATAGCTTAACCGTTATCAACGGGTCCCGATAATAGGGGATGTGCTTCCTTTTTGTTTCAATTACAATTTTCTTGCGTCAAGAGAGCGCTATAACGAAATATCGGGGCATTGGTACCAAATCATTTCTAATGACAAAATCCTCGAGGACTTCCATGTTGGTGTAGACCCTGCATATGTCGAGTGGATTAAACGACTGCTCGAAACGTTACTGATAAGCAAGGGTATTTTTAAAATACAACTGCGCTAAAAGTAAGAAATACACTGATTTAGTTTACAATTCCCTGTTTTATCTGCAATTCATATTACAATGCTAGTTTATATACAACATGATTAATCTATGATAAGTTGCATTGTTTTAGCTAGTGTTTGTGGAGATCATTGTTTAACTGTGTGAAGAAATGAATAGCAGGATAAAGGAAAAGCTTGCTGATGAGCAAGATAATTCAAAGACAAAAACTAAAGTTTGAGCGATCTAAGAACCGTCAAGCGATCGAAGTTTCGATCGATCGAAGTCAATTAAAGCGCTCGAGTATTCCAGAAGTTCAATTGATCGAGTGATGTTCGATTGATCGAACATGCCTTTTATCAGAATTTACATGCATGTAGTAGAACACATTCGTTGTAACCCTAGCCCTTAGGTTGTCTATATATATTAGTTTGTAAGACGTCCATGAGGACACCCACATTGTTTTCTGCAGTTTATAAAGAGATAGAGAGATTTGTTCTTGGTTTTATAGGTTTCTCAAGGTATGATATTGGTTTGGCTTGGATTCTTATAAAGTAATCAAAGTTCTATTATTCCAAGTTTTTATATTTGTTTTACATTTCTTCATTAGTTCCAGTAGCTTATAATCTAAATAGTTATAGTTTTGTATGTTAGATATTGCTAAACCCATAGTTTTTGTAAGATTTATGTTAAAATCAAAACCAAACGAGACTTTAATGAACTTTTACGTTATAAACTGATCTGAGACACTCCAGACCATGTTTGAGTAGTCCTAGAGTTGGGAGATCACGATCAAACAGTAATCTCCAGTCTCTGCCATGCAGCAGTTTAAAATCTGTGTTCGATCGATCGATGTTAGTTCGAGCGATCGGACCAGAGATACAGTCAAGCGATCGAAGACATTTCGATCGATTGAGAGATAACGATTTTTGATCGATCGAAAGCGCATCGATCGATCGAAACCTCAGATTCTTGAGAACATCCTATGCAGTATTCTTAGACTTTCTGTTTTAGAGATTTGTTATCAAATTGTCCCCAAATGCTCAGTTTGTCAAAATAGTTTATGAACTTTAAGCCTTGAGGCATTTTTCTTCAATAACTTTTGCTAACCACTTTGAATGTTAACACCATTTAGAGTGCGAGACTTAACTATTGTTTTAAACCGCTTTCTTGTATTTCAAATCAACTATGATGACATAGTCCCGGTCATGAAAGGGCTATGGATTCTTTATTTTTAGAGAAATACGGAATATTGTAGAAGATGTACTCCATTGGGCTTCATTGTAACTGCATGGTGGATGGCTAGGTCACTGTGGATTCATGTAATCCCAACGTCCCCCTTTTATTAAGAAACACCATTTCTAAATATTGCTTTAGTTAATTAGTTAATTCATAGTTTAATTCAATTGCTTTATTTTTTGTAATAGTTAATTTGTGGAACTTCGTGTTCTACACCTTGCTTAAATCTTGAGTTTTCATTTTTTTTAATCTAAGTAATTAGTCTCAACCTTTCCTGTGGGATCGACCTGGTCTTAACCAGAATACTACTTGCACGTCTACCTACACTTGGGTATAGCACACAAGCGCACACAAACTAATTACGTGTCAAGTTTTTGGCACCGTTGCCGGGGAGGGCAACAAGCTAACGCTTAGATTACCTCATTCTATTTTAATCAATTTCTATTTTTCATTTTCTTTCTCTTTAGGTTTAAAACCTTTTAGGATCTCTTCCCATTCATGTCCGATAATTCCATTGAAGGAATTCACGAAAATCCACTCCACTCATCTGATTCTTCTAGTTCTATAAATCCCGTAGCTACACCTAAGATTCAATGGCTGATAATCAAAGTGAAAATGGTGAGAATGTGGTTGTGCCTATTGACGATTCGTTGCATCCTTTGTGCGATCTCATGCAACCCGAACATGCACCTATGCCTTCTTGCATTCTCGTTCCACCCCATGCGAGCAAATTCCAATTTCGCAATGGAATGATTCAATTCCTTCCAACCTTCCATGGAAGGGAGAGCAAGAAGGCATATCTACATGTCAAGGATTTTAAGGATGTTTGTAAAACATTCTCACAGAATTGTCCTATAGATGTGACACGCCTAATGCTATTTCCCTTTACCTTTAAGGATAAAGCAAAAGCGTGGCTACTCACCCTCAAGCCGAATTCAATCTTCACTTACCATGCGATGAACACTGCATTTTTAAAGAAATTCTTCCCACCTCGCATGACCACTGAACTAAAATGTCAAATTAATTCCTACAAACAAAAGAGCAATGAAACCTTCACTTAAACGTGGGATCATTTCAAAGATTTGCTTCTCTCATGCCCACATCACGGGTATGAGAAATGGCGAACCATTAGCTACTTTTATGAAGGACTAAATGGTGAAACCAAAAAACTGGTTGAAACCATGAGCTCAGGTCCATTTCTTCGTAAAAATACCGAAGAGGCAGAAACCCACTTCGAGTGGTTAGCTGAACATGCTCATGAATGGTCTAACTCTGAGGATGTCTCACGCGCACAGATATCAGGTGTAGAGGAGAAAAGTATATATCAGCTAAAAAGTGAAGATCACCTAATGACCAAATACGAAGAACTAGCAAGAAAAGTAGAGGAGTTAGGGATGAAAGGAGAAGGTTCTAAATAGATTTTGCCTGAAGAACCATGCAGCACATGCAATATGTTGGGACACACCACTCAATATTGTCCCAATGTGCCGTACTTTCAATGGAGATGAACACCATGAAAGGATACAGAGGGGCGGGAAATTCCTATAATAACAATAATAATTTTCAAAATAATAACAATCGATGGAATCACCCCAGTTTTGATTGGAAAAATGATGCCGGGACGCAAAATCAATATCAAAAGCAGCCCTACAATAACAATCAATATCAAGGGCAAAACAATAGACAACTCTAGCATTTCACTCAAAACAGACCCAATAATTACAACCTAGCTCAACCCTCTAATAATCAACAGTCAAATGTATATGTGCCACAACATAAAAAGGTGCAAGAGGAAGATCCACTCTTGAATGTGAACTTAACACAATAGTTAATTCAAATGATAAGTAAAATGTCCGCAATATTAGAGAGAATGGATGCACGAAAAGAGGGATCTGGTGGAACGTTTTGTTCCCAACCAATTCAAAACCCTAAGGGATACAACAATGGTCCCAATAATCAAGAATATGTAAAAGCCGTGACTACTCTAAGAAGCGGTAAGATTATAGGGCACAACATGCCTCTCTCTACCCCTGACGAGTATGAAGAGCATGAAGTGGTGAATAAAAACAAACCTTCTACTTAGGAAGAGGAGCCATCTACTAAAAATGAACTATTAGACTCAAATGAGGAAGCTCCTAAAGAAGTGGAAGAAGTTGAGAGAAGGCCCGAAAAGGATCCTATTAATGATGAATTACCTAAATACCCTTTCCCTGCGCCTTATCCTCAACGTCTAAAGAAACCCAAAAATGAGTTAAAAAATCAGGAGTTTTTGGAACTGTTTAAATAAGTCAAAATAAACCTTCCACTCCTCGATGCTATTAAACAAGTACCGGCCTACGCTAAGTATCTCAAAGACTTATGCATAGTCAAGAGGAGGCAAAGTGTAAAGAAACACGCTTATGTCGCTTGCCAAGCAAGTGCAATCATCCAAAATGAATTACCTCTGAAACTCAAAGACCCTGGTACTCCCACTATTTCATGCCAAATTGGGAATCAAAGAATAGACAACGCATTCCTCAATTTAGGGGCAAGCGTAAAACTGTTGCCATACTCAGTTTACAAACAACTAGGGTTGGGTGAACTCAAACCTACTCAAGTTGCAGTACAACTGGAAGATAGGTCAATCAAATACCCTAGAGGAATACTGGAAGACGTTCTCATTCGAATTGACTCAGTTGTCTTCCAGGTTGATTTTATGATCTTAGACACTGAACCTGTGTCTAATCCATGTGCACAAATCCCGGTAATATTCGGACGTCCATTACTCAACACAATTGATGCCACAATAAAAATAAGCAGTGGCATAATGACCATCGTATTTGGGAATATGACTTTAAATTTCAAAATATTTTCAAATCCCCGACCTGAAGAATACGAGGATGAGGAGGAAGTGAATTACACCGAGGCGGTCATTGAAGATGAGGTTGATTTTGTTCATTACAAAGACCCTTTAGAGGTAGTGGTGTCACAATTTGACGCTATCTATCATCCTAAATATTCTACTCCGTTGGACGCTGCTTTAAATCACACTTGCCTTATGATGGAAACGAAATAGGAGGACAGAACTGAATGCATATGGGTAACACCATATGAACCATTGCCTCCGAAAACAAAGTTAGTCATGCTCTCAAACTTTCAGTTTCCTAATTTGGAATTAAAGGAGCTTCCAAAGTAGCTCAAATACGCTTACCTAGGAACTGAAAAGACTTACCCTGTTATAATTTCATCTATGTTAAATTCTGAATAAGAGGGTAAATTAATCCAAATGCTGAAACAACATAAGGCAGCATTGGGATGGACTATTGCTAATCTCAAAGGCATAAGCCCGTCTGTTTGCACTCATAAGATATATTTGGAGGAAGACACTAAACCTTCACGACAAATGTAAAGGCGTCTAAATCCCAACATGCAAGAAGTAGTCAAAAAGGAAGTCTTAAAACTACTTAATGTTGGGATCATATATCCTATATCTGATAGCCCTTGGGTCAGTCCAACCCAAGTGGTACCAAAGAAGGCTGGCATAACGGTTATTCTTAATAAAGACGGCAAATTGGTAACAACACGCATCCCCACTGGATGGTGGATGTGTATCGATTATCGAAAATTGAATACCGTGACCAGAAAAGACCACTTTCCATTATCATTCATGGATCAAATGCTAGAACGAGTGGCGGGTCATAAGTACTATTACTTTTTGGACAGATATAGTGAGTATAACCAAATCAAAATTACTCTTGAAGATCAGGAGAAAACAACTTTCACGTGTCTGTTCGGTACTTTCGCTTATCGTCGTATGCCCTTCGGTTTATGTAATGCACCGGCTATATTTCAGCGGTGCATACTCAGTATATTCAGTGATATAGTCGAGCAAAGACTCGAAGTCTTCATGGATGATTTTTTTGTGTTTGGCCATAACTTTGAAAACTGTCTTGACAATCTTGAACGTGTGCTAGCACGATGCGAGGACAAACACTTGGTATTAAACTGGGAAAAGTGTCATTTCATGGTAACCAACGGAATAGTCCTCGGCCACATTATATCTGACAAAGGTATCCAAGTGGATAAAGCAAAAATCGACATCATCTTGAATCTACCTGTCCCCCAAATAGTCAGGGACATTCGCTCTTTTCTGGGACATGCGGGATTTTATCGTCGATTTATCCAGAATTTTAGTGCAATATCCTGACCACTCTGTCAATTGCTCGTTAAAGACACACCATTCGAGTGGTCAGAAAGCTGTCAAATATCTTTTGATGCACTAAAAGAGCACCTTACCTCTGCACCAATAATACAGGCACCCGACTGGGGTTTGCCATTTGAACTAATGTGCGATGCTAGCAACTACGCTATTGGCACAGTTCTAGGATAGAAGAAGGATAATAAGCCATACGTTATCTACTATGCTAGTCAAATGCTAAATGAAGCTCAAATGAATTATACAACTACTGAAAAAGAGCTACTGGCTATAGTATTCGCCTTGGATAAATTTAGGTCGTATCTGATAGGGTCCCCAATCGTCTGTTTTACAGATCAGTCGACCCTCAAATACCTATTATCCAAGAAAGATGTGAAACAAAGGCTTATCCGCTGGATGCTCCTACTCCAATAGTTTGATGTCATAATCAAAGATAAAAAGGGAGTACAGAATGTGGTCGTAGACCATTTATCTCAGTTAACGTTTATCGACAATACTGAACCGCTACCGATTAAGGATGAATTCCCAGATGAGCAACTAATGACTGTTTCTAGTTTGCCTTGGTATGCAGATATAGTAAATTATCTTTTCACGGGAGAAACTCCCAGGCATTGGTCAAAGCAAGATAAGAAATGTTTCCTCTCGTTCGCACGTCACTTCTTCTTTGATGACCCGTATTTGTTCACGTGTTGTGCCGATTAGGTCATCAGACGTTGCATTCCAAATAAAGATATAATTGTCATCCTAGCATCTTACCATTCTGAAGCCTGCGGTGGTCACTTCACTTTGCAAAAGACTGCACAAAAAGTCCTACACAGCGGTTTCTACTGGCCTACTATTTTTAAAGATGCCTATTTCTTTTGTAAAATGTGCCAATGCTGTCAAAAGCTTGGTACCATTTCAAAAAGGAATGCTATGCCCCTAACCCCTATTATCACAATTGAAATATTCGATTGTTGGGGCATAGATTTCATGGGCCCATTTCCTAAGTCAAACAACTATAAATACATACTCCTAGCTATGGAGTATGTGTCAAAATGGGTAGAAGCGATACCGACGCGACACAATGACCACAAAATAGTGATGTCCTTTTTGAAAGAATATATACTGTCATGTTTTGGAACCCCAAAGGCATTAATAAGTGACCAAGGCAAGCACTTCTGCAATAGGCCCTTGGAATCACTCCTCAAGAAATACAGGGTTAATCACAAGATCGCTCTAGCCTGCCACCCACAAACTAATGGGCAGGTAGAATTAGCTAATCGAGAAATAAAACATTTTCTCAAAAAAATGGTTAGTTCAAACAGAAAAGACTGGGCATGCAAGCTGACCGATGCTTTATGGGCGTACCGTACTGCTTATAAAACGAACATGTGAATGTCCCTGTACAGGCTAGTGTACAAAAAGGCTTGCCACCTCCTTGTCGAAATTGAACATAAAGCTTATTGGGCAATATGCTCATTAAACTTTGATATTAAAGAGGGAGGGAAGTTAAAAAACCTTCAACTCGCAGAGCTAGAGGAAATTCGCAGAGCTGTGTATGACTCTGCTAAGTTGCATAAGGAGAGGTTGAAGCCTCGTCATGATAGAACTATCTTTCGCAAATCATTCGAGCTGGGCAGAAAGTCTTGTTGTATGGCTCTCGCCTTTATCTTTTCCCAGGTAAGCTCCAATCTCGGTGGACAGGTCCATTCATTGTTAAATCTATCTTTCCACATGGGGCTATTGAGCTCATAAACCACAAGAATGATGAAAGTTTCAAGGTTAATGGCCAAAGATTAAAATTGTTCTCGGAGAACTTTCAACCAGAAGCTGAGCACATCCAGCTAGATGAGCCCAGCTATTCCTCTACTTAAAACACTAAAGAGTGTTCTCACATTGTTGTTGTATTCTTTCCTTTTACTACACATTATTTTGTTTTATTTATTTCTATCTTTTTTAGTGTGACTTCGACTTTAATCTGCTATTCATATAATCTTTCCCCTGTAGGCTGTAAGAATGAGAGATGATAACGTTCACTCGATCGGGTCATAGGCTGATTCGGAAGACCAGAACCCTCCCTAGACTGTCGAGGAGATTGCATTCTGCCTATCTCCCTATCAAAGCCCGGGGCGGACGATATAATCAACCTGACCCAAGGGTACATCCCTTATAACCTTGCCCTCCTCAACATTAATCCTTTTGAGAATATGGACTTCCCTAAAGAGGAAGGAGAATCAAAGGGGTATTTCCTCGGAGAAGTAGATGATGCACTCTTAGAACAATGGGAAAATGACTCGATGTGGGAACCATGGGACGAAGACGATTTACAAGATGTGGTGCCCGAATGCCATAATGTTGTCTTCACATATGTGGATGATTTCATCGTCATCACCTTGGTTCCATACATCTTTGTGCACATGAGCTATTTGTTGTTCCGGCTTCAATACCCTCTACCTGCTAGTGTACATGGTTCTATCACGCCAATAGTGAGGTTAATTCATTGTCACATCTCATTTTTCTTTGTTTGTTCCTTTCACTGTTAGTTCTTTCATTTTTTTTATTTAATTTCTTTCCTTTTTGTTCTCTTTTATTTTCCTTTTCTAGGATTATCACTATGAATCCAATGCTACCGCCTGTGTTCCTTCCGCATTTATTGTTTTATGGACCTCCTGTAGGGTCCCCGGGTACTCCACCGCAAGAGGAAAGTTTGTTGAGGAATTTCACTCCTTTATCAATGTCTCCATCTGGATCACCTCTTGTCTGTGCCATCTTTGGAGATTTTAGGCTTGCTTGATGATATCCTCGCTGCTTTCCAACTATTCTGGGAGAGGGAATTATCAAGTTTGGACTCCATCTTTGAAGACTTGGTAGAGCATGAAGCATTTGTGGAAGAAGAAGTTTTCATGCTCGAAGCATAGTGCTGCACTTCCGTTGTTTTTATTCAGTTGTCCATCTTTTAGCAATTGAAGTGTATTTCTGGACAACAACTTTGCTATCTTTAGTTTAGAATTCTAGTTTTTTTTGTCTGTTTAATAAGGTCTTAAGTACCAATTTGGGGATTATAATTTTGCAATATGGATGCTATTAAAAATTATATTTATAAAATTTGCAACTTTATATTACTTTGTTGATGGTGAATTCTGGCTTACATGTCTGCATTTGCAATACTTTAAGACTATCCTTGTATGTCCAGAATAGTTTGTATTAGTTGGGGGGTACACAAATGTTCTGCTTAAAGTTTCTGGAAAATTTCATGTTCGATCGATCGAACCATTCTTGATTAATTGAAAATTCGGAGCTCTCAAGCGATTGAAACATCTTCAAGCGATCGAATATTCGATCAATCGAAGACTCTCAAGCTAAAGAGTTTATTTAAACGAAGAGTTTTTGACACTCTTCTTCAGTTTTTCTCCCTCTCACTCATACTTTCGAGCGATCTAAGACAGAGAGGGCGAGCTTGGGGCGATTTTTTCCTCTCCCTATACAATCACCTGCATTGAAGAACCTTGACCCTCCCCATTTCATCATCATTGACAAGCAGGGGTATTTGTGAAATACAACCGCGCTAAAAGAAGAAAATACATTGATTTAGTCTACAATTCTGTTGTAAATCTGCAATTTGGACTACAATGCTAGTTTTTATACAATGTGACTAATCTTTGATAAGTTGTGTTGTTTTAATCTATAATTCGCGCAGGTTACTATTTTGCTGGGTGCAGGAATCAATAACAGGATAAAAGGAAAGCTGGATTACAAGAAAGACAACTCAAAGATGAAAAGTGAAGCTCGAGCGATCGCAGATCCCTCAAGCGATCGACGTTTCGATAGATCGAAGTCTGTTAAAAGTGATTGAGGATTCCAGAAGTTCAATCGATCGAATGATGTTTGATCGATCGAGCATGGCTTTCATCAGAATTTACGCGCACGCAGCAGAGATAGAGTTTATAACCCTAGCCCTAGGTTTATGTATAAATACTCGTTTTATATATGTTCATAGGGACGCCGGACTTTAGTTTTTCATTAGTTTATTGAGAGTAGAGAGCTTTTTATTCATTTTGTAGGGTTTTCAAGGATTAATATTGTTTTGGCTTGGATTCTCTTAAGTTTAATTAAAGTTCTTCATTCCAGGTTACATCTTATTGTTCTATTTACTTTTTGCTTGCAGTTTATCGTAGTTTAATCTGTTAGATCATAGCTTTGCATGTTAGTTAGTGTTGAACCATTAATTTTCATCATTTTTATGTTTAAACCACAACCAAACATGACTTTAATGAATAGTTACGTTAAAAATGAATCTGTGACACTCCAGACCATGTCTGAGTAGTCCCCAGGTTGGGAGATCACGATGAAACTATGATTTCAAGCCTCTACCATGCAGTAGAATGATTCCTTTGTTCGATCGATCGAAGTTAGTTAGATCGATCGGACCAGGCTACAGTCAATCGATCAAATAAAGTTCGATCAATTGAGAGAAGATGATATTCAATCGATCGATAGCTCTTCGATCGATCAAATTCTCTGATTCTTGAGAATAGCCTATGCAGTATTCCTAGACTTTCTACTTTAGAGATTTGTTATCAAATTGTCCCCAAATGCTCAGTTTGTCAAAACTGTCTCTAAACTTAAGGCCTCAAAGCATTTTTCTTCAATATCTTTTGCAAACCACCCTCAATGCTAACACCATTGTAGGTGTGAGTTTTAACTATTGTTTTAAACCGCTTTCACATGTTTCAAATTAACTGTGATGATAAAGCCCCGGTGTGGATATCGCAGGTTGATTTACCCACAGCTTTTCTTTTAAAATCCTTTCTCAAAAGAGTCGCCACTTAATTTTTAAAAGGAAAATTAAGAAACTATTTTAAAAGCAAACTGATCTTTTAGAAACCAGAGATTAACTAGGTCCGGGGATTATAAAATGAGAGAGGAAGGAGCCCGTCGGACTAAAACACCCTCTCTCATCCTATCATGTGATAGGCCTCTACTCAACATCCTTTTAATCAAATTTATTAATCTAAGCATGCCCTCAACTAATACATATATACATATACATCACAAAAGCATGTCCAAAGGGTGTAAAATTGCAATTGACAAAATATCATTCAAAAGCCACGTAAATCAGGTAGCAAGCGATATGATATGCAATAGAGAACAAGTGAACTTACCCGGGATCCAGCAGCGATATTAAACGTGCAATGCATGCGAGCAAAAGAAAATCCTAAAAAGAGTCTCTAATCACATATACACATAAGGCAAAACCTAATTCTAAGGTGTCGCGCATTAAGTTAAAAAATCAATAAAAATCAAAGAATGCAATAAACTAGAGAGGGGTTGAGAAATCGTACCTCAATAGCGCTACAAAAGAATGAGTTAGTCCACATGATATATAAGATGTAACATTGGATAATAATCCTAGACTTCTAGCTTAAATCTATCAAATATGGTTAAATGTAGAGCAACTAAATTCTAATTACAAATGTCAAATCATATGGACGAATATATACATGAACAAGAGTAAGTTATGATACGCTCTTAGACTTTGATTTCAAATTCAAATAATCATTACGTGAAACAAGGTTTGAACCTCAACTCATGAAAGTATCATCTAAGCCATTATTCATAAGATTGATTAAAACTAATGCAGAATTTTGGAAATTGCTGAGAACAGATTGGGTCATAAAAATGGAAAAATCACGTTTCTAACGGTTGGATCTTAATGATTTTTGGATATGATATGCCTCTGTGAGTCTAGTTTACAACCCCAAAAGAAAATCAAAGTTTGAACGGTTAGATCTCTGAGAATATGGAAAACACTAGACATCACTCAGGAATCTGCAACTCTCTATCCAGAATTCTTGCACGATTTATTAAAAATAGTAAAAAGATTAGAAATGCTTCGTTCTTTTTAGGGTGACTTCCTAACACATTAATCTACTTATAAAAAATTATTCTGGGTCACAAACACGTTATTAAAATCCCGATTTATTTATTCCGAAAGAATGTTGCTGTGCTGAAATTCTGGGCAGATTGTTGTTACTTCACAAAACTCATGACCAAACCATTTTAAACATGAAACCAACTTAAAACAAAAATTACAGTGGTAGATCATTGTGTTATTAACATTTTCTCGTTGGTTTCACTTGATTTCAACGGTTAGATTTCGAACTAAAAATCTTTGATCAAAAACAGTTCGTGAACTCACTGTTTTCATTTGTCAAACTCAACTTTATTTGTTAACCCCAACTATTAAACCAAGAAGTTGGACTTAAACTAAACCATTTCCCCTACCATTTGATGGTCATTGGAGACTAAAGACCTTCATATTTGTAGGTTTCAAATGAAGTATGAATAGACTTCATGAAATCTCAAGATGAGGATTCTAAACCATGGAAATGAGCTTAGACTCAAAACCACTTTCTCCTACCATTTGGTGGTCATTGGAGATGAAGACATGACTAATACTCAAGAGTCTCAAAGGAATATAGAAAGGATTCCATGAAACATCAAGTTTAGAGGATCCAAGTCATGAGTATGGACTTGGATCCATCTATATGAAATAAAGTGATGATCAAATTTTGACTCTCATGTAGAGCATAAGCTTACATGGGATTCAAAGGATCATACTCAAGAGATCAAGAGAGATATTGAAGATCTCCAAGACTCTTAAGAGAAAAAAACATAAACAAAGAAATAGAAGGAAGAATTAGAAATAAAGACTCATATGTTTACTTGACAAACAAAGCAGATAACAAGAGGTTTAAGGATTAGAGATTCAAAAGAAAAAGAGTAAATAAACAACCTATGGTTAGAGGATCACCTCCAAATTATCCTCAAAGTCCTCTTTTCTTTGAAGATCTTCCAAGCTCTTCTAGTTTTCTCAACTCTCTTTTTCTCTCAAAAAAATGTTAGTGGAGTAATGGCTATTTTTTATGTGTGTGTTGTATATAGTAGGTAGCTCTTGTTGTATTCTTCCCTCTCTTCCCTTCCAAGGAAGATCCCTTCACTTTTATAAGCAAAATTACCAAGTATTTTCAGTGAATTCGGAGCAAAAAATAGGTGTAAATCCCTCATTTGGTGGTACAATGCGTACTTTCTGAAATTAGGCAGACTGCTGCCCAGGGCAGCAGTCCAAAAAGCTGTGCGGCAGTCCGTGAATGCCACGGCGGCACTCCATGACTGTCGCTGCGGCTTTTCGTGACTGCCGCGCGGCTCTCTACGAGTGTCGCGGCAGATTGTTGATTGCCGGGTTTTCGTCAACCTTACTTTATCAGTTTTTTGTTTTTATCCGCATACATATACGTATTGCACCGCAAAATACATACTTTAAAAGAGAACGGCAGTCAGAAAATGTCGGCGACACTGGGTGAATGCCAGGCCGGCATTCTCTGACTGCCGCGCGGCATTCAGCGAGTGCCACGGTAGTTTGCCATGTGTCGTTTTTTGTTGAACTTCCCTTTTTAGGTCTTCCTTTTTCTCAAAGCAATTTATTTTTGAAGATCTTTTCCAAAAATTGTGTTTTATATCTGAATTCTCCTAAATACCTGGTATTTTCCTCTTTCTGTGAAATTTTACTGTGTTTAGAGAACTTTCTGAAGAGCTTGGAATACTTCGAATCTTCCGGTCTTTGTCATCATCGGATACGGAGGTGACACTCTCCTAAATTCGGCGGTCGGTCAAAATTGGGGTGTCTACACCCGGTCATGAAATGGCTATGGATTCTTTATTTCTAGAGAAATACAGAATACTGTAGAAGATGTTCTCCATCGATCTTTAATGTAACTGCGTGGTAGATGGCTAGATCGCTGTGGATTCGTGTGATCCCAACATTCCCCTTTTATTAAGTAAAAACACAGTTTTAAAATATCGCTTTAGTTAATCATTAGTTTAATTTAATGTAGTTGCTTTATCTTTAGTAGTTGATAATCGTGGAACTCCGTGTTCTACACTTTCCTTAAACGTTGATTTTTATTTTCTTTTTAGAGTCTATCTAGGTACTTAGTTTCCAACCTTCCCAGTGGGATCGACCTGGTCTTAAACAGATTACTACTTGCACGTCTACCTACACTTGGGAATATCACACAAGCGCACACAAATATTTCTTGTGTCAAGTTTTTGGCGCCGTTACTGGGGAAGGCGACAAGTTAATGCTTAGATTACCTCATTCTATCTCTAACTATTTCTATTTTCCATTTCTTTTAATTCTTTAGATTAAAACCTTTTAGGATCCTTTCCCTTTCATGTCCGATAATTCCATTGAAGGAATTCATAGAAATCTATTCTACTCATCAAATTCTTCTAGTTCTATTAATCCTGTAGCTACACCTACAGATTCAATGGCTGATAATCAAAGTGAAAATGGTGAGAATGCGATCGTGCTTGACAAGTCATTACGTCCTTTGGGCGATCTTATGTACCCCGACCACGCACCTATGCCTTCTTGTATTCTCATTCCACCCCATGCGGGCGAATTCCAATTTTGCAACGGAATGATTCAACTCCTTCCAACCTTCCACGGAATGGAGAGTGAAAAGGCGTATCTACATGTCAAAGATTTCGAGGATGTGTGCAAAACATTTTCGTAGAATTGTCCTATAGATGTGACACGCCTAATACTATTTCCCTTTACCTTAAAGGACAAAGCAAAAGCGTGGCTACTCACCCTCAAGCCAAATTTGATTTTCACCTGGCATGCGATGAACATTGTGTTTTTAAAGAAATTCTTTCCACCTCGCATGACCACTAAACTTAAACGTCCAATTAATTCCTACAAACAAAAGAGCGATGAAACCTTCACTCAAACATGGGAACGTTTCAAGGATTTGCTTCTCTCATGCCCACATCATGGATATGAGAAGTGGTGGACCATCAGTTTCTTTTACGAAGGACTTAATGGTAAAGCAAAGAAACTAGTTGAAACCATGAGCTCAGGCCCATTTCTTCGCAAAAATACTGAAGTGGCAGAAGCCTATTTCGAATGGTTAGCTGAACATGCTCACGAATGGTCTAGTTCTGAAGACGTCTCCCGTGCTCAAATATCAGGTGTAGAGGAGAAAAGTATATATCAGCTAATAAGCGAAGATCGCCTAATGACCAAATATGAAGAACTAGCAAAGAAAGGAGAGGAGTTAGGGATGAAAGGAGAGAGTTCTAGACAGGTTTTGCCTGAAGAACCATGCGGCACATGCAATATGTTGGGACACACCACTCCATACTGTCCCATTGTACCTTATTTTCAAGAACAACCCCCCATGGAAATGAATGCCATGCAAGGGTATAGGGGGCCGGGGAATTCCTATAATAAAAAAAAATTCAGAATAATAATAGATGGAATCACCCCTGGTTTGATTGGAAAAATAATGCTGAAACCCAGAATCAATACCAACAGTAGCCCTACAACAATAATCAAAATCAAGGGCAATACAATAGACAGTCCCAGTCTTTCAATCAAAATAGATCAAACAACTACAACCAAGCTCAACCCTCTAATAATCAATAGTCAAATGTGTGCATGCCACCACACAAAAAGGTGCAAGAAGAAGATCCACTCTCTAACGCGAATTTGACACAGCAATTAATTCAAATGATGAGTAAAATGTCTGCAACGTTAGAGAGAATGGATGCACGACAAGAGGGGTCGAGTGGGACATTTCCCGCTCATCCACTTCAAAACCCTAAGGGATACAACAATGGTCCCAATAATCAAGAACACGCCAAAGCCGTGACTACTCTGAGAAGTGGAAAGATTATAGGGCACACCATACCTCTCTCTACCCCTGAGATGTATGAGAAGGACGAATTGGTTACTAAAATTGAACCAACTACGCAGGAAGATGAGCCATCTATTAATCATGAATCATCAAATTCAAATGATGATGCTCCTAAAGAAGCAGAAGAAGTAGATAGGAGGCCCGGAAAGGAGCCCGTTAACAACAAATTACCAAAATGCCCTTTTCCCGCGCCTTACCCCCAAAGGCTCAAGAAACCCAAAAACGAGGCAAAGAATCAGGAGTTCCTAGAATTGTTTAAACAAGTCAAAATAAACCTTCCACTCCTTGATGCAATTAAACAAGTACCGGCCTACGCTAAGTATCTCAAAGACTTATGTACAGTCAAACGGAGGCAAGTGTGAAGAAACACGCTTATGTCACTTGCCAAGCAAGTGCAATCATTCAAAATGAGCTGCCTCCGGAACTCAAAGACCCTGGTACTCCCACTGTCACATGTTGAATTGGGAATTAAAGGATAGACAACGCACTCCTAGTTCTAGGAGCAAGCGTAAACCTACTATCATACTCAGTTTACAAACAATTAGGGTTGGGTCAACTTAAACCTACCCGAGTTACGCTACAACTGGCAGATAGGTCAGTCAAGTACCCTAGAGGAATACTGGAGGACGTCCTCGTTCAAATAGACTCATTTGTCTTCCCGGTTGATTTTGTGATCTTAGACACCAAACCTGTGTCTAATCCATGTACACAAATCCCGGTGATATTTGGACGCCCATTCCTCAACACAATTGATGCCATAATCAAAATAAGAAGTGGCATAATGACCATCATATTCGGGAACATGACTTTGAATCTCAAAATCTTTTCAAATCCCCAACCTGAAGAATACGAGGATGAAGAGGAAGTTAACTACATCAAAACGGTTATTGAAGATGAGGCCAATCTGGTCGATTACAAAGATCCTTTGGAGGTAATGGTGTCACAATTTAATACTGCCTACCAACCTAAAAACTCTACCCCATTGGACGGAGACCTTAATTTAACTTGCCTCATGATGGACACGCTAGAGGAGGATCGAGATGAATGCATGTGGGTAACACCATATGAACCACTGCCTCGTAAAACAAAAATAGTCATGCCCTCCAACTTTCAGTTCCCTGATTTGGAAGTAAAGGAGCTCCCAAAAGAGCTCAAATACGCTTTTCTAGGGACAGAAAAGACTTATCCTGTCATAATCTCATCTACATTAAATTCTGAACAAGAGGATAAGTTGTCCAAATGTTGAAACAACATAAGGGGGCATTAGGATGGACTATTGCCGACCTCAAAGGCATAAGTCCGTCTATCTGTACCCATAAAATATATTTGGAGGAAGACGCTAAGCCATCACGGCAAATGCAAAGGCGTCTGAATCCCAACATGCAAGAAGTAGTCAAAAAGGAATTTCTAAAGCTACTTGATGTTGGGATTATATATCCTATTTTTGACAGCCCTTGGGTCAGTCCAACCCAAGTCGTGCCTCAAAAGGCAGGCATAATGGTTATTCTGAATAAAGTTGGCGAATTGGTACCAATAAGCATCCCCATCGAATGGCAAATGTGTATTGATTACTGAAAACTGAATACCGTGACCCCAAAAGACCACTTTCCGTTACCATTCATGGATCAAAAGCTAGAATGAGTGGTGGGTCATAAGTACTATTGCTTTTTGGACGGATACAGTGGGTATAACCAAATTGAAATCGCTTCTGAAGATCAGGAGAAGACAACTTTCATGTGTCTGTTCGGTACTTTCGCTTACCGTCGTATGCCTTTCAGTTTATGCAATGCACTTCCTACATTTTAGCAGTGCATGTTAAGTATTTTTAGTGATATGGTCGAATAGATACTCAAAGTCTTTATGGACTTTTCTGTATTCGGCCATAGTTTCGATAACTGTCTGGAAAACCTTGAACGTGTGCTAGCATGATGCGAGGACAAACACCTAGTACTAAATTGGGAAAAATGTCACTTCATGGTGACCAAGGGAATTGTCCTCGCCCATATTATTTCTGATAAAGGTATCCAAGTTGATAGAGTGAAAATTGACATAATCTCAAATCTACCTGTCCCCTGTACAATCAAAGACATCTGCTCTTTTCTGGGACACGCGGGGTTCTATCGTCGCTTTATCCAAAATTTTAGTGCGATCTCCCATCCACTCTGTCAACTGCTTGTTAAAGATGCACCATTTGAGTGGTTGGAAAGCTGTCAAACATCGTTTGACACATTAAAAGAACACCTTACCTCTGCACCGATAATACAGGCACCCGACTGGGGTTTGCCATTCGAACTAATGTGCGATGCTAGCAACTATGGCATTGGTGCAGTCCTAGGATAAAGGAAGGATAATAAGCCTTATGTAATCTACCATACCAGTCGAACACTTAACGAGGCTCAAATGAATTACATGACTACTGAAAAAGAGCTACTGGTAATAGCCTTCACTCTAGATAAATTCAGGTCATATCTTATAGGGTCCCCAATCGTCTATTTTACGGATCACTCAGCCCTCAAATACCTGTTATCCAAAAAGGATGCGAAACAAAGGCTTATCCATTGGATACTCCTACTCCAGGAATTCGATATCACAATCAAAGATAAAAAGGGAGTAGAGAATGTGGTCACTGACCATTTATCTCGGTTAACGTTCATTGATAATACTAAGCCAATACCGATTAAGGATGAATTTCCAGATGAGCAACTGATGACTGTTTCCAGGCTGCCCTGGTATGCGGATATAGTAAACTATATAGTTACGGGAGAGACCCTAAGTCATTGGTCAAATCAAGATAAGAAACAGTTCCTCTCTTTTGTACGTCACTTCTTCTTTGATGACCCTGACCCGTACTTATTCAAGTATTATGCTGATCAGGT
Source organism: Hydrangea macrophylla (assembly GCA_033977485.1). Lineage (NCBI taxonomy): Eukaryota > Viridiplantae > Streptophyta > Magnoliopsida > Cornales > Hydrangeaceae > Hydrangea > Hydrangea macrophylla. The sequence continues at coordinate 52,296,644 of CM066983.1, forward strand.
CATCCGACATTGCGTTCCCAATGAGGATATAACCATGATTTTAGCTTCATGCCACTCCGAAGCTTGCGGTGGCCACTTTGCTTCACAAAAGACCGCACAGAAAATCCTACATAGCAGTTTCTACTGGCCAACTATATTCAAGGATGCCCATGAATTTTGTAAATTGTGCCAACACTATCAAAAGCTAGGTGTAATCTCAAAACAAAATTCTATGCCCCTAACTCCCATAATCACAATCGAAATCTTTGATTGTTGGGGCATAGATTTTATGGGCCCATTCCCAAAGTCAAATAACTGAGAGTATATACTCCTTGCTGTAGAGTATATCTCGAAATGGGTAAAAGTAATTCCAACAAGGCAAAATGATCATCGAATAGTAATTTTTTTCTTGAAAGAAAATATTCTTTTGCATTTTGGAACACCCCCCAAGGCATTGATTAGTGACCCAGGAAAGCATTTTTGCAATAGACCCTTGGAGTCACTTCTCAAAAAGTATAGGGTTAACCATAAAATCGCCTTAGCCTACCACCCACTGTGGATATCGCAGGTTGACTTACCCACAGCTTTTCAAAATCAATTTCTAAAACAAATGAGTCGCCACTTAATTTTTAAAAGAAAAAATTAAGAAACCATTTTGAAAGGAAACTGATCGTTTGCGAAACCAAAGATTAACTAGGTCCGGGGATTATGGAATGAGAGAGGAAGGAGCCCGTCGGACTAAAACACCCTCTCTCATCCTATCTTCCAACAGACCTCTACTCAACATCCTTTTAATCGAATTATTAATTTAAGTGTGCCCTCAACTAATACATATATATATATATATATATACATCACAAAAGCACGTCCAAAGGGGGTAAAATTGCTAATGACAAAAATATCATTCATAAACCACATATGTCAAGTAGCGAGCAATATGATATGCAATAAAGAACAAGAGAACTTACCCGGGATCCAACAGCGATATTAAACATGCAATGCATGCACACAAAACAAAGTCCTAAAAAAAAAGGTCTCTAATCACATATACACATAAGGCAAATCTTAATTCTAAGGTGTCGCACATGAGGTCGAAAAAATCAAATAAAATCAAAGAATTCAATAAACTAGAGAGGGGTTGAGAAATCGTACCTCAATAGCGCTACAAAACAAAGGTTAGTGCACATGATATACAAGAGGTGAAGTTAGAAATAACAATCTTGAATTTCTAGCTTAAATCTATCAAATGTAATTGAATCCAAAGCAAATAAGTCCTAATTACAAGTGCCAAACCATATGGATGAATATGTACATGGACAAGAATAAACTATGAAATACTCTTAAGCTTTGAATTCAAGCTCAACTAATCATTATTGAAACATGGTTTAAGCTCTAAGTCATAGAAAAGCCATTTGACCCATTATTAACAAAGTTGGTCAAATGTGTCATAAAATTCTGAGAAAATTGCAGAGAGCAGACCAGACCTTTAAGAAAATACAAAGCACGTCTCTCATGGTTTGATGTCAGTGAATTTTGGACACAAGATGCCTTTTCGAGTCTAGTTTCCAAATCAAAAAGAAAATCAAAGTTTCAACGGTCGGATCTCCGAGAAAAGGACAATAACCAGACATCACTCAGAGATGTACAACTCTCTGTCCAGAGATATTGTTTGATTTTTTAAAAATAGCAAAAAAATCAGAAATGCTTTGTTCTTTTTAGGGTGACTTCCCAACATATTAATCTATTTAGAAAAAAATTATTTTGAGTCACAAACACTTTATTAGAACTCTGATTTAATTGTTCCAAAAGAGTGTTGCTGTTCTGAAACTATTCTGAAACTCTAGACAGATTATTGTTACTTCACAAAACTCATGACCAAACCATTTTAAACATAAAACCACCTTAAAACAAAAATTACAGTGGTAGAATAGTGTGTTATTGACATTTTCCCGTTGGTTTCACTTGATTTCAACGGTTAGATTTTGAACTAAAAATCTTTGATCAAAAACAGTTTGTGAACTCACTGTTTTCATTTGTCAAGTTCAACTTTTATTTGTTAACTCCAACTATTGACCATGAAGTTGGGTTTGAACCAAACCACTTCTCCTACCATTTGATGGTCATTGGAGACTAAAGACTTTTATATTTGTGGATTTCAAATGAAGTATGAATAGACTTCATGAAATCTCAAGATGATGAATCTAAACCATAGAGATGAGTTTAGACCCAAAATACTTTCTCCTACCACTTGATGGTCATTGGAGATGAAGATATGACTAATACTCATGAGTCTCAAAGGAATATAGAAGGGATTCCATGAAACATCAAGCTAGAGGACTCAAGTCATGAGTATGGACTTGGATCCATCTATTTACTTATAAAAGAAGTGATGATCAAACTTTGACTCCCATGTGAAGTATAAGCTTACATGGGATTCAAAAGATCATATTCAAGAGATTTCAAGAGAGATATTGAGGGTCTCCAAGAGTCTCAAGAAGGAAGTATGAACAATAAAAGAAATGAAGCAAAGAAAGCAAAATAGTTTGAGGATTCAAAAGAAAGAATGCAAATAAAACAACTTATGGTTAGAGGATCACCTCCAACTATCCTCAAAGTTTCTCTCCTTTGAAGATCTTCCGAGCTCTTCTCTCTAGTTCTCTAAACTCTCTCTTTTCTCTCCCAAAAATATGTTGGTGTAGTAGTAGTTTTCTCTTGTATTTTTTTGGTGTTTCTCCCCCCTCCCTTTTGCATGTGTTTCTCAATAGAGATACCTCTTCTTATATAGACAAAAATACCTAGGTAATTTCAGTAAATTCGGAGTAAAAGACAGGTGTAAATCTCTCATTTGGTGGTACAATGTGTACTTTCTGAAATTAGACAGACTGCTGCCCAGGGCGGCAGTCAAGAAACTGTCGCGGCAGTCCGTGAAAGCCGCCACGGCAATCCATGAATGCCATGCGGGCACTACGTGACTGTCGTGCGGCACTCATCAAATGCCGCGGCAATTAATTGATTGCCGCGTTTTTGTCAGTCTTATTTTATCAGTTTTTTGTTCTTATCTGCATACATATACGTATTGCACTGAAAAATACGGACTTTAAAAGACAACGGTAGTCAGAAAATGTCGGCGGCATTTGGTGAATGCCGGGCCGGCATTCACTGACTGCCGTGCGGCATTCAGTGAGTGCCGCGGTAGTCTGTCGTGTGCCGCTTTTGTTGAACTTTCCCTTTTTTGACTCTTCCTTTTTCTCAAAGCAATTTATTCTTGAAGATCTTTTCTGAAAATTGTGTTTTATATCTGAATTCCCCTAAACACCTGGTATTTTCTCCTCTCTGTGAAATTTTATCGCGTTTGGAGAACTTTTTTGGAGAGCTTGGAATACTTCAAAACTTTCGGTCCTTATCATCATTGGACTTGGACGTGATACTCTCCTAAATTCGACGTTAGGTCAAAATTGGGGTGTCTACAGTTTGCCCCTCTTCGGCAGAGCTTGTGGAGCAACGCGTGCCACAAGTGAATGTCGAAGCCTGTGTGAAGACAAGCCTTTGACCAGACCGTCGAATTTAGGTAAAAAAAACAAAATGCGTTGCAAAAAGAGAATATGTGCGCGGTAATGGTTCATGCTGGTCGTGCTCGATGATGAGCTGCCTACGTATCCATTCAGGAATCAGACCAAGACGTAGTTCGGGCTAAGGGTCAAACACATACAAGCGCAAATAGTCATACGGATGAATGCACTTATCTTATCGTGATGCACGTGCTCAAGCAATCTCATGCTCCATATAATGTCTCAGCAACATATTGTTCTTTCTTAGTATCAAAAATGCGCCCTAAGCCATTCTACTTGTGATGTCATTCTATTCTAGGAAAGTCACGACCGTCATAGATGCGCTTTCTATGCTTGCATTTTACTCGAACTTAAAGACGAGTTATTCTTTAGAATTCGGAGTTTCTACAATCCACAGGTTGCTTCTTCTTCAAGATGCTTTCCCGTCTTGGTGAAAAGGACGAAAGCAATTGACTGGGCGACGCTTCGCGACTTAGGCCCCGGTGTCAATGCGGATTTTCTCTTTTTAAACGTAATTAACTGGGCGGCGCCTCGCGCCTTAGGGCCCGGTGTCTTCCAAGAATCATCTGATCGATTGAGATGCGCTTCGCGCCTCATACTCTGGTGTCGAATCAGGAACCACGCTTTTGAAAGACTGAGATGCGCTTCGCGCCTTATACCCTGGTGTCTTCCAAGAATCATCTGATCGACTGAGATGCGCTTCGCGCCTTATACTCTGGTGTCGATGTGAGTTTTCTCTGAACAATCTGCAGCCCTTCGGCCCCGTCAGATATGTTTTCACTGAACAATCCGCAGCCCTTCGGCCCCGTCGGATATGTTTTCTCTTAACAATCTGCAGCCCTTCGGCCCCGTCAGATATGTTTTCTCTTAACAATCCGCAGCCCTTCGGCCCCGTCGGATATGTTTTCTCTTAACAATCCGCAGCCCTTCAGCCCCGTCGGATATGTTTTCTCTGAACAATCCGCAGCCCTTCGGCCCCGTCGGATATGTTTTCTCTTAACAATCTGCAGCCCTTCGGCCCCGTCAGATATGTTTTCTCTTAACAATCCGCAGCCCTTCGGCCCCGTCGGATATGTTTTCTCTTAACAATCCGCAGCCCTTCGGCCCCGTCGGATATGTTTTCTCTTAACAATCTGCAGCCCTTCGGCCCCGTCAGATATCAGTCCTTCGGCCCCGTCAGATATGTTTTCTCTTAACAATCCGCAGCCCTTCGGCCCCGTCGGATATGTTTTCTCTTAACAATTCGCAGCCCTTCGGCCCCGTCGGATATGTTTTCTCTGAACAATCCGTAGCCCTTCGGCCCCGTCGGATATGTTTTCTCTGAACAATCCGTAGCCCTTCGGCCCCGTCGGATATGTTTTCTCAAGATTGGGAGTCAATCAGGCTCAATTTCAAATTAATTTTCAAAACTTGGAGTCGAACAGACTCAAATTCTTTTCAATTTTTAAAACTTAGAGTCGACTCGGCTAAACGAAAATTTCAATTTACAACATTGGAGTCAATTTGACTCAAAAGAATTTCAATTTTCAAAATTGGTAGTTTGAATGAGACTCGAAGAATTATTGAGGACTAATGCAAATGCGAGGTTGCCATTGATGACTAATGCAGATGCTCGGGAGGATTAGCAGGGACTGCCATTGATGACTAATGCAGATGATGCTGCCGTTTGAGGACTAACGCATGTGCCATTGAGGACTAATGTAGATGCCAAATGATGCTGTCATTGAGGACTAATACAGATGATGCTGCCATTGAGGACTAATGCAAGGTTGCCATTGAGGACTAATACCGATGATGCTGCCATTGATGACTAATGCAAGGTTGCCATTAAGGGCTAACACAAATGATGCTGCCATTGAAGACTAATGCAAGGTTACCATTGAGGACTAACGCAAGGTTGCCATTGAGGACTAACACCCGTAATGCTGCCATTGAGGACTAACGCAAGGTTGCCATTGAGGACTAACACCCATAATGCTGCCATTGAGGACTAATGCAAGGTTTCCATTGAGGACTAACACCCATAATGCTGCCATTGAGGACTAACACAAGGTTGCCATTGAGGACTAACACCCATAATGCTGCCATTGAGGATTAACACAAATGATGCTGCCATTGAGGACTAACGCAAGGTTGCCATTGAGGACTAACACCCATAATGCTGCCATTGAGGACTAACGCAAGGTTGCCATTGAGGACTAATACCCATAATGCTGCCATTGAGGACTAACGCAAGGTTGCCATTGAGGACTAACACTGATAATGCTGCCATTGAGGACTAACGCAAGGTTGTCATTGAGGACTAACACCTATAATGCTGCCATTGAGGACTAACGCAAGGTTGCCATTGAGGACTAACACTGATAATGCTGCCATTGAGGACTAACGCTTAGAGAAGCTACCATTGAGGACTAAAGCTTAGGAAAGAACTAAACAACATGGTAAGATATTGGTCAATAGCCACTCAGAGGCTTACAAGCAAGAATGATGGTCAACAGCCTTTCAAGGACTTATGTTGTGAAAGCGACAATCAACAGCCCTTTTGGGGACTTATGTTGCAAAAGCAGAGATCAATGGCCTCGCAAGGACTTATGTTGCAAAAGCAGAGATCAAACGAGAGTCATTCGGACTCGAACGAATTCGATTTCACCAAATTCGAAGTCATTTTGACTCAAATCAAGTTTGAATTCCACTTATTAGGAGTCAATCAGACTCCATTCGATTTCATTTTCTAAAATCAGGATTCAAAGAATTTGAACGGAGTTGATATAAAGAATGATTTTCTGCATTCGCGGACCTTTGGAAGAAACACATCGATTCTGTCAAAAGAGGGAAGTCACCTTTGCCCCTAGTCTTGGACTCTTCTTATATTGCCACTTTATGCTGTGATAGTGTTCGAAACCTCTGCTCGTACTGCTCTTGGGATGCTCATGAAGACCTTTCAAATCTTTATTCGTCATCTTAAACCCACACATTTGAGACCATTTATTGACTCGTCAAAGGAGGACAGACCTGACAAAGCTAGTTACTCAAAATGACTGACTCAAACTCTTCATTCATTATGAATTAATGTGCTTTCATTGTGAGTAACTGTATCATCTCATCATTTTACAAATGGTAGTGCTTTGTTGATAAATCTAAACTTTGAAAACTTCCTCTTTTGATTTAGCGAATTCTTTGCCCATCTAGAATGTGCTTCAAATTAGTGCTTTAGCTTATAGAGTGAAAGGCACTCTATTTCAATCCTTTCAAAACGAACTTGATTACTTGAGAACTTGCTTCTGACATAGAGGGATTTTGGCAAACGAAGTTTGCCCCTAGTTTGAATAAGACTTGGAGGCATTGCTTTTGGGATTAAATGAGGTGTTCAGCAAACGAAGTTTTCCATTGGTTTGGCGATATGTATGTGGCTCCAAGCAAACGTGAGTTTGCCCCTAATCTGAAGGAAGGAAACCAAAGGCGCAAAAGGGTGATGCTTATAGTTTAGGGATGTTTATGGACCGAGAACCTTGGGAGGTTCGCCTACTTAACCCCGAGCGGGAATCAGGTCTAGAGTAGTTCGGCCAAGGCCTGAAAGAAGGATATTATGGGATGATGGGGTGATGACCGAACCGAGCAGGTTGCCTACGTATCCCCAAGTGGGAATCAGGTCAAAACGTAGTTCATCAATTCTGGAGGTCTTGAAAGAATAAGGCTTCAAGAATTGGTGGGCTTTTCGAGCCATGTTGCCATTTGGGTCTAGGGAGTGCATGTCACTTGTGGTAGCCCTTGTGTAGCATGATGAACTATTTTTTCCATTATTCTCTTTTCTCTTTTCTTTTCTTCTTTTTTTTTTTATTTTTTTATTTGACGGTTGATTCTTTAACCTTTTCACTAGCCAGTTAATCTTTACAACTCTAATCATGTTTTATTCATATTCTATCATATTCGCAAAGCAGTATCAGCCCTCCAAATCACTTTTTATTTTTCTCAAGATATCTTTGCATTGTTTTAGGCCCACTTATCGTTTGAGCTTGAAGCTGATAAGTCTCTCTTTTTGTTTTCAATTCCTTTTCTTTGTTTAGAACAACACAAAGCCTTGAGATAATTCATGCTCAAGAATTCTCAATCTTGTCTATTTTTTTTCTTTCTTATTCTCTCTATGATTTTGACTGGCTAGGATTAGGATTTTTTGAAATCAACACGCGTCTTATTTTTGCTCTAACTTTTGCCTAGGCGCCCTTCTGGGTTTTCATCCTAGCGAGCTCTTTCTTCTTTTTTTCCTTTTTATTTTTTTATTATTTTTTTGGAATAAGAAGTTCATTTAAAATGTCGGGCCATCATCAAGGACCAAGTTTATGGCTTTAGGCTGGTCAGGCTCATCTTTTAGGCTTGGTATTTGAGAGAAGGGGATGGTGAGCAAGCTTCAGGTTCCAAGTTCATCTTTTCAAGATTGAGCAAGAGCATCTTTAAAGCTAATCAATTCTCTACTCTTCTTTGGATTTGGCACATAATTTGCTTGATCACTTGGGATCCTTTTCAATGCAAAGATTTATTAACAAAGTATTTTCCATGATCGTTTGAAAAGGTGACTTTTTCCCCCTTTTTTTTTCGGCTTAATGATCCATTCATTCACGACTTAGCACACTTAAATCAAGCAAAATGAGACTTTATTCAACTAGTAGGGACGGAGGATTATATTACTTGACTCGATGACCAGAAGACTCGACTGGACTTGACATTTGACTCCAACCTAACATAACTCGACTACCAGACTTGACTTGGTCTCAATTGGAGTGTCACAGATGATTTTCAATTTATTAAATTTCCAAGAGCATCCATATTTACTTTAGCAGCGGCGGTTCCAAACACTATCACCTCACTAGCATTTCCTTCAGGTTCGTCATTCCCCTTCTGCATCTTTGTAGGAGCATCATTTGCCTTTATGGCCCAATTTTCAGTCAAATGGCCCTTTTCTAACTCATACCGAGTATTGTCAATGCCTTTTTTGATTCTGTTGATTGGGTCAGGGCCAGTTGGTTGTTGCACATTCATAGAGGCAACAAATTCCTTGAGAGTGCTCAGCAATGGCTGTGATTGAAAGGACTGCACGTCATGCCAAACGTCACTCGATGGGTTCAGCAAAGGAGTGATGATTTTATGCTCGATGAGATCTTGGATATCATGACGGAGCTTCATGCAATGGTTAGTCGTGTGACCAGGGGTTTGGTGGTAGGCGCAGTACCAAGAAAGGTCACATTTGCGAGGTAAGGGATTTGGTAGTGGCTTTGGGTCCAGGGGGTTGAGGTGACCATTCTTGACAAGGTGGCCAAGGGCCATGGATAATGGCATGCCAAGGTTGGTGAAGATTCTCGGCTTGCGAGCTTGGTTTGATTTTGAATTCGACTCTGAGCTAGAGGTGGTTTTTGGGTTGAGATGTGGACTCGGAATAGCTCTTTGATTAGTTGGGATTGGACCTGGATGTGGGCTTTGGTGAATGGTTAGATTTGGACATGGGCTTTGGTGATTGATTGGTCTTGGATGCATAGCTGGTTTTGGACATGGGCTTTGGTGCATGGCTGGATTTGGACATGCCTGTTGGTGCTTCTTTAAGCAATCCATTATTCTCTGATCCATCTTTTCCTCAACAAGGCCCATTTGATCTCTTAATAACTGAATGAACTCAAGCATGACCCTCTCTAATTGCTTCACCCTTGAATCTTGTTGCTCAACGGTGGCCTGCAGTTTGCTTACTTTCTCTTCCAAATCTCTTAATGCCATTGGCGGATCAATCTCAAAATGATGGTCCATGTTCTCCTAAAATCAAGAAGACGAACCCAAGAGGTTAGAAGTGTCCTCACTAGGGGATCTGGTTGTTCCACTCTTTCTACAGGTTCACGACATGAAAAGGCCCGCATACAGAATCGATTTTCAGGAGGCAGGGAATTTTGAGGAATTGTTTTGATCTTAATTGGAAGGAAGATGTGCATTTGTATGCTACATGTATGCAACGATATTGATAAAAGAAATGTTCATGCTTTGATGATTTGATGCAACTGAATGCATGTACCGCACATATGGCACACGGATGAAATGCAAGTGTGTGTGTGTGTGCCTACTCTATATGCCAAAGAAAGGAAAATTCTAATCCTAACACATAAACACATAAGCACATAAAATCCTCATCCATATCAAGTGCGCTGATTTCTCCATTCATTGTGACCCTCTTTACCTTTCGATGTCTGGAAATTTTAGGGTTTTCGAAATTCATTTGAAAATCATTTCTGATGAAATCTTTAGAAAATAATTTTCAAGAATTTTGGATCACGCTTTTCAAAAAGTGATTGGGTTGAAACTCCTGTTTTGAAAAGTGTCTTAGCTGATGAATAACCTTGGTTTGGCTCTGAAGTTTTAATCAAAAAATGAACTCCTAATTTTTTGAAAAAGCGATTGAAAACTTTGGAATAAATGATGGCAAACATATGTTTGCTTTTAAAGATGGATTTAAAATTCTTTGGGCAGAAGGATCACATGATCGGATTATCACCGTACTTTTCATGAATTTGGATACATACAAGGTCAATGATGCTTAGCTAAACATGATATAAGAAGTATAATCTTATAATCAGGGTTCGACATGTTCCCCAAATGTCGTGTAACATGAGGAGAAATTGTTAAAAGGTGATTAAAAGATTATGCGTCTTTCATCAAGCAAGTATCGTCATCATCTCAAGTAATCCCTTCCGGGCATACAAAACTTCCTAGCACATAATCCTAATCAAGAATTGATTTCCTAAGATTGAAAGGCTTTATAAAAACTACAATGCAAAAGCTGAGTTTTGGTCAAATAAGGGACCCTTGACACACATCCGATAGGATGCTTAATATACCAACTCATGGTACGAGATCAAGGGTGATCACACAGTCCCATGATAACTTGACCGACCGGGTTGCCCCGAGTCTCCAAGGTCATAGTTCTGTGCAATCGACTGGCTGGACATGCAAGTGAAATGCAACAGGCACACAAAGATTGATTAATTCGATTAAAAGGATGTTTTCAAGTCTAATCCTCAAGTGAACCCAAAATCAGAATTCTGGTCTGCGAAACCAGAGATTCTGGGTTCGATCCCCAGCAGAGTCGCCAGATTGTGGATATCGCAGGTTGACTTACCCATAGCTTTTCAAAATCAATTTCTAAAACAAATGAGTCGCCACTTAATTTTTAAAAGAAAAAATTAAGAAATCATTTTGAAAGGAAACTGATCGTTTGCGAAACCAAAGATTAACTAGGTCCGGGGATTATGAAATGAGAGAGGAAGGAGCCCGTCGGACTAAAACACCCTCTCTCATCCTATCTTGCGACAGGCCTCTACTCAACATCCTTTTAATCGAATTATTAATTTAAGTGTGCCCTCAACTAATACATATATATATATATATATATACATCACAAAAGCACGTCCAAAGGGGGTAAAATTGCTAATGACAAAAATATCATTCATAAACCACATATGTCAAGTAGCGAGCAATATGATATGCAATAAAGAACAAGAGAACTTACCCGGGATCCAACAGCGATATTAAACATGCAATGCATGCACACAAAACAAAGTCCTAAAAAAAAAGGTCTCTAATCACATATACACATAAGGCAAATCTTAATTCTAAGGTGTCGCACATGAGGTCGAAAAAATCAAATAAAATCAAAGAATTCAATAAACTAGAGAGGGGTTGAGAAATCGTACCTCAATAGCGCTACAAAACAAAGGTTAGTGCACATGATATACAAGAGGTGAAGTTAGAAATAACAATCTTGAATTTCTAGCTTAAATCTATCAAATGTAATTGAATCCAAAGCAAATAAGTCCTAATTACAAGTGCCAAACCATATGGATGAATATGTACATGGACAAGAATAAACTATGAAATACTCTTAAGCTTTGAATTCAAGCTCAACTAATCATTATTGAAACATGGTTTAAGCTCTAAGTCATAGAAAAGCCATTTGACCCATTATTAACAAAGTTGGTCAAATGTGTCATAAAATTCTGAGAAAATTGCAGAGAGCAGACCAGACCTTTAAGAAAATACAAAGCACGTCTCTCATGGTTTGATGTCAGTGAATTTTGGACACAAGATGCCTTTTCGAGTCTAGTTTCCAAATCAAAAAGAAAATCAAAGTTTCAACGGTCGGATCTCCGAGAAAAGGACAATAACCAGACATCACTCAGAGATGTACAACTCTCTGTCCAGAGATATTGTTTGATTTTTTAAAAATAGCAAAAAAATCAGAAATGCTTTGTTCTTTTTAGGGTGACTTCCCAACATATTAATCTATTTAGAAAAAAATTATTTTGAGTCACAAACACTTTATTAGAACTCTGATTTAATTGTTCCAAAAGAGTGTTGCTGTTCTGAAACTATTCTGAAACTCTAGACAGATTATTGTTACTTCACAAAACTCATGACCAAACCATTTTAAACATAAAACCACCTTAAAACAAAAATTACAGTGGTAGAATAGTGTGTTATTGACATTTTCCCGTTGGTTTCACTTGATTTCAACGGTTAGATTTTGAACTAAAAATCTTTGATCAAAAACAGTTTGTGAACTCACTGTTTTCATTTGTCAAGTTCAACTTTTATTTGTTAACTCCAACTATTGACCATGAAGTTGGGTTTGAACCAAACCACTTCTCCTACCATTTGATGGTCATTGGAGACTAAAGACTTTTATATTTGTGGATTTCAAATGAAGTATGAATAGACTTCATGAAATCTCAAGATGATGAATCTAAACCATAGAGATGAGTTTAGACCCAAAATACTTTCTCCTACCACTTGATGGTCATTGGAGATGAAGATATGACTAATACTCATGAGTCTCAAAGGAATATAGAAGGGATTCCATGAAACATCAAGCTAGAGGACTCAAGTCATGAGTATGGACTTGGATCCATCTATTTACTTATAAAAGAAGTGATGATCAAACTTTGACTCCCATGTGAAGTATAAGCTTACATGGGATTCAAAAGATCATATTCAAGAGATTTCAAGAGAGATATTGAGGGTCTCCAAGAGTCTCAAGAAGGAAGTATGAACAATAAAAGAAATGAAGCAAAGAAAGCAAAATAGTTTGAGGATTCAAAAGAAAGAATGCAAATAAAACAACTTATGGTTAGAGGATCACCTCCAACTATCCTCAAAGTTTCTCTCCTTTGAAGATCTTCCGAGCTCTTCTCTCTAGTTCTCTAAACTCTCTCTTTTCTCTCCCAAAAATATGTTGGTGTAGTAGTAGTTTTCTCTTGTATTTTTTTGGTGTTTCTCCCCCCTCCCTTTTGCATGTGTTTCTCAATAGAGATACCTCTTCTTATATAGACAAAAATACCTAGGTAATTTCAGTAAATTCGGAGTAAAAGACAGGTGTAAATCTCTCATTTGGTGGTACAATGTGTACTTTCTGAAATTAGACAGACTGCTGCCCAGGGCGGCAGTCAAGAAACTGTCGCGGCAGTCCGTGAAAGCCGCCACGGCAATCCATGAATGCCATGCGGGCACTACGTGACTGTCGTGCGGCACTCATCAAATGCCGCGGCAATTAATTGATTGCCGCGTTTTTGTCAGTCTTATTTTATCAGTTTTTTGTTCTTATCTGCATACATATACGTATTGCACTGAAAAATACGGACTTTAAAAGACAACGGTAGTCAGAAAATGTCGGCGGCATTTGGTGAATGCCGGGCCGGCATTCACTGACTGCCGTGCGGCATTCAGTGAGTGCCGCGGTAGTCTGTCGTGTGCCGCTTTTGTTGAACTTTCCCTTTTTTGACTCTTCCTTTTTCTCAAAGCAATTTATTCTTGAAGATCTTTTCTGAAAATTGTGTTTTATATCTGAATTCCCCTAAACACCTGGTATTTTCTCCTCTCTGTGAAATTTTATCGCGTTTGGAGAACTTTTTTGGAGAGCTTGGAATACTTCAAAACTTTCGGTCCTTATCATCATTGGACTTGGACGTGATACTCTCCTAAATTCGACGTTAGGTCAAAATTGGGGTGTCTACAGTTTGCCCCTCTTCGGCAGAGCTTGTGGAGCAACGCGTGCCACAAGTGAATGTCGAAGCCTGTGTGAAGACAAGCCTTTGACCAGACCGTCGAATTTAGGTAAAAAAAACAAAATGCGTTGCAAAAAGAGAATATGTGCGCGGTAATGGTTCATGCTGGTCGTGCTCGATGATGAGCTGCCTACGTATCCATTCAGGAATCAGACCAAGACGTAGTTCGGGCTAAGGGTCAAACACATACAAGCGCAAATAGTCATACGGATGAATGCACTTATCTTATCGTGATGCACGTGCTCAAGCAATCTCATGCTCCATATAATGTCTCAGCAACATATTGTTCTTTCTTAGTATCAAAAATGCGCCCTAAGCCATTCTACTTGTGATGTCATTCTATTCTAGGAAAGTCACGACCGTCATAGATGCGCTTTCTATGCTTGCATTTTACTCGAACTTAAAGACGAGTTATTCTTTAGAATTCGGAGTTTCTACAATCCACAGGTTGCTTCTTCTTCAAGATGCTTTCCCGTCTTGGTGAAAAGGACGAAAGCAATTGACTGGGCGACGCTTCGCGACTTAGGCCCCGGTGTCAATGCGGATTTTCTCTTTTTAAACGTAATTAACTGGGCGGCGCCTCGCGCCTTAGGGCCCGGTGTCTTCCAAGAATCATCTGATCGATTGAGATGCGCTTCGCGCCTCATACTCTGGTGTCGAATCAGGAACCACGCTTTTGAAAGACTGAGATGCGCTTCGCGCCTTATACCCTGGTGTCTTCCAAGAATCATCTGATCGACTGAGATGCGCTTCGCGCCTTATACTCTGGTGTCGATGTGAGTTTTCTCTGAACAATCTGCAGCCCTTCGGCCCCGTCAGATATGTTTTCACTGAACAATCCGCAGCCCTTCGGCCCCGTCGGATATGTTTTCTCTTAACAATCTGCAGCCCTTCGGCCCCGTCAGATATGTTTTCTCTTAACAATCCGCAGCCCTTCGGCCCCGTCGGATATGTTTTCTCTTAACAATCCGCAGCCCTTCAGCCCCGTCGGATATGTTTTCTCTGAACAATCCGCAGCCCTTCGGCCCCGTCGGATATGTTTTCTCTTAACAATCTGCAGCCCTTCGGCCCCGTCAGATATGTTTTCTCTTAACAATCCGCAGCCCTTCGGCCCCGTCGGATATGTTTTCTCTTAACAATCCGCAGCCCTTCGGCCCCGTCGGATATGTTTTCTCTTAACAATCTGCAGCCCTTCGGCCCCGTCAGATATCAGTCCTTCGGCCCCGTCAGATATGTTTTCTCTTAACAATCCGCAGCCCTTCGGCCCCGTCGGATATGTTTTCTCTTAACAATTCGCAGCCCTTCGGCCCCGTCGGATATGTTTTCTCTGAACAATCCGTAGCCCTTCGGCCCCGTCGGATATGTTTTCTCTGAACAATCCGTAGCCCTTCGGCCCCGTCGGATATGTTTTCTCAAGATTGGGAGTCAATCAGGCTCAATTTCAAATTAATTTTCAAAACTTGGAGTCGAACAGACTCAAATTCTTTTCAATTTTTAAAACTTAGAGTCGACTCGGCTAAACGAAAATTTCAATTTACAACATTGGAGTCAATTTGACTCAAAAGAATTTCAATTTTCAAAATTGGTAGTTTGAATGAGACTCGAAGAATTATTGAGGACTAATGCAAATGCGAGGTTGCCATTGATGACTAATGCAGATGCTCGGGAGGATTAGCAGGGACTGCCATTGATGACTAATGCAGATGATGCTGCCGTTTGAGGACTAACGCATGTGCCATTGAGGACTAATGTAGATGCCAAATGATGCTGTCATTGAGGACTAATACAGATGATGCTGCCATTGAGGACTAATGCAAGGTTGCCATTGAGGACTAATACCGATGATGCTGCCATTGATGACTAATGCAAGGTTGCCATTAAGGGCTAACACAAATGATGCTGCCATTGAAGACTAATGCAAGGTTACCATTGAGGACTAACGCAAGGTTGCCATTGAGGACTAACACCCGTAATGCTGCCATTGAGGACTAACGCAAGGTTGCCATTGAGGACTAACACCCATAATGCTGCCATTGAGGACTAATGCAAGGTTTCCATTGAGGACTAACACCCATAATGCTGCCATTGAGGACTAACACAAGGTTGCCATTGAGGACTAACACCCATAATGCTGCCATTGAGGATTAACACAAATGATGCTGCCATTGAGGACTAACGCAAGGTTGCCATTGAGGACTAACACCCATAATGCTGCCATTGAGGACTAACGCAAGGTTGCCATTGAGGACTAATACCCATAATGCTGCCATTGAGGACTAACGCAAGGTTGCCATTGAGGACTAACACTGATAATGCTGCCATTGAGGACTAACGCAAGGTTGTCATTGAGGACTAACACCTATAATGCTGCCATTGAGGACTAACGCAAGGTTGCCATTGAGGACTAACACTGATAATGCTGCCATTGAGGACTAACGCTTAGAGAAGCTACCATTGAGGACTAAAGCTTAGGAAAGAACTAAACAACATGGTAAGATATTGGTCAATAGCCACTCAGAGGCTTACAAGCAAGAATGATGGTCAACAGCCTTTCAAGGACTTATGTTGTGAAAGCGACAATCAACAGCCCTTTTGGGGACTTATGTTGCAAAAGCAGAGATCAATGGCCTCGCAAGGACTTATGTTGCAAAAGCAGAGATCAAACGAGAGTCATTCGGACTCGAACGAATTCGATTTCACCAAATTCGAAGTCATTTTGACTCAAATCAAGTTTGAATTCCACTTATTAGGAGTCAATCAGACTCCATTCGATTTCATTTTCTAAAATCAGGATTCAAAGAATTTGAACGGAGTTGATATAAAGAATGATTTTCTGCATTCGCGGACCTTTGGAAGAAACACATCGATTCTGTCAAAAGAGGGAAGTCACCTTTGCCCCTAGTCTTGGACTCTTCTTATATTGCCACTTTATGCTGTGATAGTGTTCGAAACCTCTGCTCGTACTGCTCTTGGGATGCTCATGAAGACCTTTCAAATCTTTATTCGTCATCTTAAACCCACACATTTGAGACCATTTATTGACTCGTCAAAGGAGGACAGACCTGACAAAGCTAGTTACTCAAAATGACTGACTCAAACTCTTCATTCATTATGAATTAATGTGCTTTCATTGTGAGTAACTGTATCATCTCATCATTTTACAAATGGTAGTGCTTTGTTGATAAATCTAAACTTTGAAAACTTCCTCTTTTGATTTAGCGAATTCTTTGCCCATCTAGAATGTGCTTCAAATTAGTGCTTTAGCTTATAGAGTGAAAGGCACTCTATTTCAATCCTTTCAAAACGAACTTGATTACTTGAGAACTTGCTTCTGACATAGAGGGATTTTGGCAAACGAAGTTTGCCCCTAGTTTGAATAAGACTTGGAGGCATTGCTTTTGGGATTAAATGAGGTGTTCAGCAAACGAAGTTTTCCATTGGTTTGGCGATATGTATGTGGCTCCAAGCAAACGTGAGTTTGCCCCTAATCTGAAGGAAGGAAACCAAAGGCGCAAAAGGGTGATGCTTATAGTTTAGGGATGTTTATGGACCGAGAACCTTGGGAGGTTCGCCTACTTAACCCCGAGCGGGAATCAGGTCTAGAGTAGTTCGGCCAAGGCCTGAAAGAAGGATATTATGGGATGATGGGGTGATGACCGAACCGAGCAGGTTGCCTACGTATCCCCAAGTGGGAATCAGGTCAAAACGTAGTTCATCAATTCTGGAGGTCTTGAAAGAATAAGGCTTCAAGAATTGGTGGGCTTTTCGAGCCATGTTGCCATTTGGGTCTAGGGAGTGCATGTCACTTGTGGTAGCCCTTGTGTAGCATGATGAACTATTTTTTCCATTATTCTCTTTTCTCTTTTCTTTTCTTCTTTTTTTTTTTATTTTTTTATTTGACGGTTGATTCTTTAACCTTTTCACTAGCCAGTTAATCTTTACAACTCTAATCATGTTTTATTCATATTCTATCATATTCGCAAAGCAGTATCAGCCCTCCAAATCACTTTTTATTTTTCTCAAGATATCTTTGCATTGTTTTAGGCCCACTTATCGTTTGAGCTTGAAGCTGATAAGTCTCTCTTTTTGTTTTCAATTCCTTTTCTTTGTTTAGAACAACACAAAGCCTTGAGATAATTCATGCTCAAGAATTCTCAATCTTGTCTATTTTTTTTCTTTCTTATTCTCTCTATGATTTTGACTGGCTAGGATTAGGATTTTTTGAAATCAACACGCGTCTTATTTTTGCTCTAACTTTTGCCTAGGCGCCCTTCTGGGTTTTCATCCTAGCGAGCTCTTTCTTCTTTTTTTCCTTTTTATTTTTTTATTATTTTTTTGGAATAAGAAGTTCATTTAAAATGTCGGGCCATCATCAAGGACCAAGTTTATGGCTTTAGGCTGGTCAGGCTCATCTTTTAGGCTTGGTATTTGAGAGAAGGGGATGGTGAGCAAGCTTCAGGTTCCAAGTTCATCTTTTCAAGATTGAGCAAGAGCATCTTTAAAGCTAATCAATTCTCTACTCTTCTTTGGATTTGGCACATAATTTGCTTGATCACTTGGGATCCTTTTCAATGCAAAGATTTATTAACAAAGTATTTTCCATGATCGTTTGAAAAGGTGACTTTTTCCCCCTTTTTTTTTCGGCTTAATGATCCATTCATTCACGACTTAGCACACTTAAATCAAGCAAAATGAGACTTTATTCAACTAGTAGGGACGGAGGATTATATTACTTGACTCGATGACCAGAAGACTCGACTGGACTTGACATTTGACTCCAACCTAACATAACTCGACTACCAGACTTGACTTGGTCTCAATTGGAGTGTCACAGATGATTTTCAATTTATTAAATTTCCAAGAGCATCCATATTTACTTTAGCAGCGGCGGTTCCAAACACTATCACCTCACTAGCATTTCCTTCAGGTTCGTCATTCCCCTTCTGCATCTTTGTAGGAGCATCATTTGCCTTTATGGCCCAATTTTCAGTCAAATGGCCCTTTTCTAACTCATACCGAGTATTGTCAATGCCTTTTTTGATTCTGTTGATTGGGTCAGGGCCAGTTGGTTGTTGCACATTCATAGAGGCAACAAATTCCTTGAGAGTGCTCAGCAATGGCTGTGATTGAAAGGACTGCACGTCATGCCAAACGTCACTCGATGGGTTCAGCAAAGGAGTGATGATTTTATGCTCGATGAGATCTTGGATATCATGACGGAGCTTCATGCAATGGTTAGTCGTGTGACCAGGGGTTTGGTGGTAGGCGCAGTACCAAGAAAGGTCACATTTGCGAGGTAAGGGATTTGGTAGTGGCTTTGGGTCCAGGGGGTTGAGGTGACCATTCTTGACAAGGTGGCCAAGGGCCATGGATAATGGCATGCCAAGGTTGGTGAAGATTCTCGGCTTGCGAGCTTGGTTTGATTTTGAATTCGACTCTGAGCTAGAGGTGGTTTTTGGGTTGAGATGTGGACTCGGAATAGCTCTTTGATTAGTTGGGATTGGACCTGGATGTGGGCTTTGGTGAATGGTTAGATTTGGACATGGGCTTTGGTGATTGATTGGTCTTGGATGCATAGCTGGTTTTGGACATGGGCTTTGGTGCATGGCTGGATTTGGACATGCCTGTTGGTGCTTCTTTAAGCAATCCATTATTCTCTGATCCATCTTTTCCTCAACAAGGCCCATTTGATCTCTTAATAACTGAATGAACTCAAGCATGACCCTCTCTAATTGCTTCACCCTTGAATCTTGTTGCTCAACGGTGGCCTGCAGTTTGCTTACTTTCTCTTCCAAATCTCTTAATGCCATTGGCGGATCAATCTCAAAATGATGGTCCATGTTCTCCTAAAATCAAGAAGACGAACCCAAGAGGTTAGAAGTGTCCTCACTAGGGGATCTGGTTGTTCCACTCTTTCTACAGGTTCACGACATGAAAAGGCCCGCATACAGAATCGATTTTCAGGAGGCAGGGAATTTTGAGGAATTGTTTTGATCTTAATTGGAAGGAAGATGTGCATTTGTATGCTACATGTATGCAACGATATTGATAAAAGAAATGTTCATGCTTTGATGATTTGATGCAACTGAATGCATGTACCGCACATATGGCACACGGATGAAATGCAAGTGTGTGTGTGTGTGCCTACTCTATATGCCAAAGAAAGGAAAATTCTAATCCTAACACATAAACACATAAGCACATAAAATCCTCATCCATATCAAGTGCGCTGATTTCTCCATTCATTGTGACCCTCTTTACCTTTCGATGTCTGGAAATTTTAGGGTTTTCGAAATTCATTTGAAAATCATTTCTGATGAAATCTTTAGAAAATAATTTTCAAGAATTTTGGATCACGCTTTTCAAAAAGTGATTGGGTTGAAACTCCTGTTTTGAAAAGTGTCTTAGCTGATGAATAACCTTGGTTTGGCTCTGAAGTTTTAATCAAAAAATGAACTCCTAATTTTTTGAAAAAGCGATTGAAAACTTTGGAATAAATGATGGCAAACATATGTTTGCTTTTAAAGATGGATTTAAAATTCTTTGGGCAGAAGGATCACATGATCGGATTATCACCGTACTTTTCATGAATTTGGATACATACAAGGTCAATGATGCTTAGCTAAACATGATATAAGAAGTATAATCTTATAATCAGGGTTCGACATGTTCCCCAAATGTCGTGTAACATGAGGAGAAATTGTTAAAAGGTGATTAAAAGATTATGCGTCTTTCATCAAGCAAGTATCGTCATCATCTCAAGTAATCCCTTCCGGGCATACAAAACTTCCTAGCACATAATCCTAATCAAGAATTGATTTCCTAAGATTGAAAGGCTTTATAAAAACTACAATGCAAAAGCTGAGTTTTGGTCAAATAAGGGACCCTTGACACACATCCGATAGGATGCTTAATATACCAACTCATGGTACGAGATCAAGGGTGATCACACAGTCCCATGATAACTTGACCGACCGGGTTGCCCCGAGTCTCCAAGGTCATAGTTCTGTGCAATCGACTGGCTGGACATGCAAGTGAAATGCAACAGGCACACAAAGATTGATTAATTCGATTAAAAGGATGTTTTCAAGTCTAATCCTCAAGTGAACCCAAAATCAGAATTCTGGTCTGCGAAACCAGAGATTCTGGGTTCGATCCCCAGCAGAGTCGCCAGATTGTGGATATCGCAGGTTGACTTACCCATAGCTTTTCAAAATCAATTTCTAAAACAAATGAGTCGCCACTTAATTTTTAAAAGAAAAAATTAAGAAATCATTTTGAAAGGAAACTGATCGTTTGCGAAACCAAAGATTAACTAGGTCCGGGGATTATGAAATGAGAGAGGAAGGAGCCCGTCGGACTAAAACACCCTCTCTCATCCTATCTTGCGACAGGCCTCTACTCAACATCCTTTTAATCGAATTATTAATTTAAGTGTGCCCTCAACTAATACATATATATATATATATATATATACATCACAAAAGCACGTCCAAAGGGGGTAAAATTGCTAATGACAAAAATATCATTCATAAACCACATATGTCAAGTAGCGAGCAATATGATATGTAATAAAGAACAAGAAAACTTACCCGGGATCCAACAGCGATATTAAACGTGCAATGCATGCACACAAAAGAAAGTCCTAAAAAAAAAGGTCTCTAATCACATATACACATAAGGCAAATCTTAATTCTAAGGTGTCGCACATGAGGTCGAAAAAATCGAATAAAATCAAAGAATTCAATAAACTAGAGAGGGGTTGAGAAATCGTACCTCAATAGCGCTACAAAACAAAGGTTAGTGCACATGATATACAAGAGGTGAAGTTAGAAATAACAATCTTGAATTTCTAGCTTAAATCTATCAAATGTAATTGAATCCAAAGCAAATAAGTCCTAATTACAAGTGCCAAACCATATGGATGAATATGTACATGGACAAGAATAAACTATGAAATACTCTTAAGCTTTGAATTCAAGCTCAACTAATCATTATTGAAACATGGTTTAAGCTCTAAGTCATAGAAAAGCCATTTGACCCATTATTAACAAAGTTGGTCAAATGTGTCATAAAATTCTGAGAAAATTGCAGAGAGCAGGCCAGACCTTTAAGAAAATACAAAGCACGTCTCTCATGGTTTGATGTCAGTGAATTTTGGACACAAGATGCCTTTTCGAGTCTAGTTTCCAAATCAAAAAGAAAATCAAAGTTTCAACGGTCGGATCTCCGGGAAAAGGACAATAACCAGACATCACTCAGAGATGTACAACTCTCTGTCTAGAGATATTGTTTGATTTTTTAAAAATAGCAAAAAAATCAGAAATGCTTTGTTCTTTTTAGGGTGACTTCCCAACACATTAATCTATTTAGAAAAAAATTATTTTGAGTCACAAACACTTTATTAAAACTCTGATTTAATTGTTCCAAAAGAGTGTTGCTGTTCTGAAACTATTCTGAAACTCTAGACAGATTATTGTTACTTCACAAAACTCATGACCAAACCATTTTAAACATAAAACCACCTTAAAACAAAAATTACAGTGGTAGAATAGTGTGTTATTGACATTTTCCCGTTGGTTTCACTTGATTTCAACGGTTAGATTTTGAACTAAAAATCTTTGATCAAAAATAGTTTGTGAACTCACTGTTTTCATTTGTCAAGTTCAACTTTTATTTGTTAACTCCAACTATTGACCATGAAGTTGGGTTTGAACCAAACCACTTCTCCTACCATTTGATGGTCATTGGAGACTAAAGACTTTTATATTTGTGGATTTCAAATGAAGTATGAATAGACTTCATGAAATCTCAAGATGATGAATCTAAACCATAGAGATGAGTTTAGACCCAAAATACTTTCTCCTACCACTTGATGGTCATTGGAGATGAAGATATGACTAATACTCATGAGTCTCAAAGGAATATAGAAGGGATTCCATGAAACATCAAGCTAGAGGACTCAAGTCATGAGTATGGACTTGGATCCATCTATTTACTTATAAAAGAAGTGATGATCAAACTTTGACTCCCATGTGAAGTATAAGCTTACATGGGATTCAAAAGATCATATCCAAGAGATTTCAAGAGAGATATTGAGGGTCTCCAAGAGTCTCAAGAAGGAAGTATGAACAATAAAAGAAATGAAGCAAAGAAAACAAAATAGTTTGAGGATTCAAAAGAAAGAATGCAAATAAAACAACTTATGGTTAGAGGATCACCTCCAACTATCCTCAAAGTTTCTCTCCTTTGAAGATCTTCCAAGCTCTTCTCTCTAGTTCTCTAAACTCTCTCTTTTCTCTCCCAAAAATATGTTGGTGTAGTAGTAGTTCTCTCTTGTATTTTTTTGGTGTTTCTCCCCCCTCCCTTTTGCATGTGTTTCTCAATAGAGATACCTCTTCTTATATAGACAAAAATACCTAGGTAATTTCAGTAAATTCGGAGTAAAAGACAGGTGTAAATCTCTCATTTGGTGGTACAATGTGTACTTTCTGAAATTAGACAGACTTCTGCCTAGGGCGGCAGTCAAGAAACTGTCGCGGCAGTCCGTGAAAGCCGCCACGGCAGTCCATGAATGCCGTGCGGGCACTACGTGACTGTCGTGCGGCACTCATCAAATGCCGCGGCAATTAATTGATTGCCGCGTTTTTGTCAGTCTTATTTTATCAGTTTTTTGTTCTTATCTGCATACATATACGTATTGCACTGAAAAATATGGACTTTAAAAGACAACGGCAGTCAGAAAATGTCGGCGGCATTTGGTGAATGCCGGGCCGGCATTCACTGACTGCCGTGCGGCATTCAGTGAGTGTTGCGGTAGTCTGTCGTGTGCCGCTTTTGTTGAACTTTCCCTTTTTTGACTCTTCCTTTTTCTCAAAGCAATTTATTCTTGAAGATCTTTTCTGAAAATTGTGTTTTATATCTGAATTCCCCTAAACACCTGGTATTTTCTCCTCTCTTTGAAATTTTATCGCGTTTGGAGAACTTTTTTGGAGAGCTTGGAATACTTCAAAACTTTCGGTCCTTATCATCATTGGACTTGGAGGTGATACTCTCCTAAATTCGACGTTAGGTCGAAATTGGGGTGTCTACACCCACAGACTAACAGGCAGGCAGAACTGGCTAACCGAGAAATCAAACATTTTCTCGAAAAGACAGTTAGTTCAAACTGGAAAGACTGGGCATACAAGCTGACCGATGCTCTATGGGCATACCCTACTGCTTACAAGACAAATCTGGGAATGTCCCCATATAGGCTAGTATACGAAAAGGCATATCACATCCCTGTCGAAATCAAGCACAAAGCATGTTGGGCGACACGTTCATTGAACTTTGACATTAAAGAGGGAGGTCATCTCCGAAAACTCCAGTTGGCTGAACTGGAAGAAATACGTCGCGATGCGTACAACAACGCCAAACTACACAAGGAAAGGTTAAAGGCTCACCACGATAGAACGATCTTTCATAAATCATTCAAGCCAGGACAAAAAGTCTTATTATATGACTCTCGCCTTCACCTATTTCCTAAGAAGCTCCGCTCCAGATGGACAGGACCGTTCATTGTTAAATCTCTCTTCCCACACGGGGCCGTTGAGCTTATAAATCCTAAGAACGATGAGAGTTTCAAGGTCAATGGCCAAAGATTAAAACTGTTCTTGGAAAACTTCCAATTAGAAGCTGAGCACATCTAGCTGGATGAACCCAGCTATTCCTCTACTTAAAACACCAAAGAGTGTTCTCGCACTATTGTATTTTTGTCCTTTTACTGCACTTTGTTTGTTTTATTCATTTCTATCTTTTTGAATGTGTCATTGCGTTTAACCTACTATTCTTTATTATCTATCTCTCGCAGGCTGCTTAGAATGAGAAATCACGATGGTACACGGTCCATGTTTTCAATTGGTTCATGGGCCGATTCGGAAGATCAAAACCCTACATGGACCACTGACGAGATTGTATTTTTCTTTTCATCGTACCAAGGTCCAGATATCGATGATGTAGTTGATCTAACTCAAGGGTACATCCCTTATAATCTTGCACTCCTCCAAATTAACCCTTTTTCCAATATCGATCTTCCAGAAGAGGAAGGAGAACCAGAAGGGTATTTCATCGGGGAGGTGGATGATGCACACTTGGAACAATGGGAGAACGACTCAATGTGGGAGCTATGGGAGGAAGAAGATTTACATGTGGTACCAGAACGCCATAATGTTGTTTTCACATATGTTGATGGCTTCCTTGTCATCGAATCGGTTCCTTACATTTATGTGCACATGAGTTATGTGTTGTTTTGACTTCAATGCCCCCTACCTGCTAGTGCACATGGTTATATCACACCAATAGTGAGATTAATTTCTTGTCACATTTCATGTTCTTTTCATCTTTCTTTGTTTATTCCTTTCTATTAGTTCTTTCTATTTAATTTCTTTCTTTGTGGTTCTCTTTTATTTATCTTTGTCCAGGATAATCACTATGTTTTATAATGGTGTTCCTTTGTTCCTTCCGCACCAATTGTTTCATGGACCTGGACCATACATAGGGTCTCCTGGTACCCTGCTGCAAGAGGAGAGTCTATTGAGAAATCACACTCCTTTATCCATGTCTCCTATCGGATCACCTCATGCCCGTGCAATCAATTCCCTGGAGATTTCAGACGGGCTAGCTGATATCCTTGCTGTTTTTTTACTATTCTGGAAAAGGGAATCATCAAGTTTGGAATACACACTTGAAGAATTGGGGATAATGAAGCAGTTGTGGAAGATGAAGTTTTCATGTTCGAAGATTAGTCCTTCGCTTCGATTGTGCTTTGTCTTTGATCATTCTTTCATCAATTGAAATGTAATCCTAGACATTAGTATTAGTAGTTTCAGTTTTATTTTAGTTTTTCTTTATTAATAAGGTCTTTAGTGCCAACTTGGGGACTACAATTTTGCAAAATGGATGCTTTTACAAAGTTATATTTATAAGAATTTGCAATTTTATTTTATGATGATCTTTTTTTTGGCTTGCATGTCCTGTGATTGAACTGTTTTTATCCCTTCCTGTATGTCCAGAGCAATGTTGGTTAGTTGGGGGTGCATAAATCTGTCATCCAGAGTGATCCTAGAATTCTCAGGCTTGATCGATCAAACTATTCTCGATCGATCGACGATGTATACTCCCCAAGCGCTTTAACAGGTCTCAATCGATTGAGGGGTTTGATCGATTAAACTTTCTCGATTGATCGAGACTTGTATTTAAACGAGGTGTCATTCATACACTTCATCAGTTTCTCTCTCACTCTCTCACTCTCAAGCGATTAAGCTCAGAGAGGGAACTCACGAATTCCCCCCCCCCCCTCATCACTCACGTCATTTGAGGCAAGCTCATCACCTCCGATCATCATCCTCATCACACTCACCTCTCCTCTATATATATACCCGATGTAAGGTCCCGAGAACCCCCTCCTTTTATTTTTCATTCAAATTGCGTGGGGGTGCCCCCCATTGGTCCTAAGACCAATTTATGTTTTTCTTATTCCTCTTTTCCTTGTTTTTTATCCTTTTTCATTTATTTTTCTTGTCCTCGTTGCTTTTCTGTGCTCGATCGATCGAGCTAGGCTCAAGCGATCAAAGTCGATACCTATTCAATCGATCAAGAAATGTTCGATCGATCGAACTGTGGCAGTGACAGATTCTTCATTTCTTTCTTTATTTTTTGTTTTTATTAATCTTTTCTTTTCTTTCTTAATTTTAGGGCCTTCACAATGAACCCTATTACGGGGTATCACAAATCCAAATCGTTCGATCTCACAATACCTAATTCAGTACTCGATCATGGGTTTCGAAATGACGAGGATCGAGTGTGGTTTGATCGCTATTTTCATTCGCGCAAGGTGATGTTGGAGCGACCGCTTGAGACGGTTTAGCTTTCAGCTCCATGGTTCCTGGCGAGAATCAGGGACATGCTTCTATGGTACGGCATGTTGACCCAGACCAAACAAGTTAACATCAATTGGGTTCGGGAAGCCTGTGCCATGATGATTAAGAATCCTACAGCTCCATTCACGTACCGTTCATTCTTCCATGGGCATGAGATCATTTTCAGCCCTGCCACTATTTCTGTTGCTTTGGGGATACCAGAGGTGCCCAACTATTTCTACCCTCAGCTACCGGGTACTCCAGAGATCTCTCCTGCCACTATTATCCTTGAGCTTACAGGAGGAGCCGTCCAGAGATAGAACGACAAATCTCTTATTGAGGATAAGTTTCTTACTGAGCAATACAATCTCCTCCATCTAGCGCTCATCAATTACATTTTAATGAGTTCCTATCAAGAGAAGTTGGCGGTGTGGTATGCCCGGGCTCTCTATTCTATTGGGACAGGACAGCGAGTCTACCTGTCTCGCCTCTATATTGACTTCTTTATATAGCTGACGCGGTACATCGCCACCAAGCGCCATTTGAAGGGTGCTTGGCCTATTCATCGAGTTATTGAGTGGGTTGGGTTACTTCCATTGGCCACAGATACAACTTTGCAGGCCTCTAGTCGATTTGGCGAGACAGCGGCCCACCGTTCTGATGTGTAGAAGAAGAGAAAATTAAAAGGAAAAGCAAAGGTTGGGGCAAAGAGGAGGAGAGGAGGAGGCACCGATACTGAGGCTAAGGAGCATGATTCAGATGATGAGGTTGATCCTGTAGAGGAGGTTGCACGTTTTGAGCTAAGACAGAGATCTCAGGCTCCAGCCTAGGGAGAGTCATCATTTGTGTGTCCCTAGACTCTGCACACATTGTTCTTGGAGGAGAGGGAGGCCCAGGTACGGCTTGAGGGCAAGGTCGACCGTTTGACATTTCTACTAGAGGCGATTTTGGTACAGATAGGGGTAGATCAGTCTATTCACACAACTTCGCAGCCCCCTACTGCCCCGTCTGCACCACCCACCACCGGTCCATCTTCTTCCGCACTGCCACCATCATCTGCTCCTGTCGCTCCATCTACATCTATCGCTCCGCCTGATATTTTGGGTACTCCACTTCCACCGCCTGTTGATCCCTATGCCCCATCATCATCATCTGTACCACCTCCAGTCGTGGCTAACCCATCATTCTCTACATCAGCTGTCGCGGCTGTGAGTGACCCGGCGATGGCTACTACTATTGCTGAGGGTGGAGATGAGGATGCTCTTACTGCACCGATCATGATTTTATCCGATGTTGGTGACGATTAGATATGTTAGTTGAGAGTGGGAGTTTTATTGTATTTTGTTTATTCCTGTTCTATCTTTTCTCTTGTAGTTTTCTTTTGGTCTAGTGGATATTTTGGGACTGTTGGGTTGTTTGGACATTATTATCACTGTTCTCTGCTCTCTTGTTTTATCATTTCAGTGATTGGATATGTTATTGTGCCTCGCTCATGGTTTACAATTATATTTCATTTCTTTTGATCTTGGTTGCTTCGAGTTTGGATGCCATCTTTACAGATTGCTATGTTTGCAGTTATTGCTTGCTTCATCAGGTGATATCTCTCTATTTATTTTTTAAAATCAACTTCTGAGGACATCGCAATTTTCAGTTAGGGGTGGGATGTAGATAGATATTCATCACCTGCACATGTTTATACTTATCATCACCTATACATGTTTATACTTAGCAATCTGGATACTTTTATTGCGCATATCATACAATCTCGTTTGGAATTGGATTAAAATTAAAAAAAAAAATTGAACAAATTGAAGAAATTGAAAATTTCAATTTATTAAGGAATTTTTGAACTTAATTGGTAGAATACTTTTGAATATTCACTACTATTTAGCCGTTATCAAGCAATGATACATTCATATTAATCTCATCCTTTTATGAATTAAGTTCACATGTTTTTTTTTAGTTCACTAGGATGATTGCATATGTTGACCATCCTTGTATCCAAAATCCATATGCACGTGTTGATAGCTATGCAGAAAACCTAAAAAATGAGTTAATACGACTATTGTGTCTAAGGAATGAGTAGTGGAAACTAATGACCTTTAGTGAGCTTTTGATCTAACCTTTAATTCTGAGAGAAGTTTCACATAAATTCAAATTGTCTTTCTTGATTATGCATATTACATTCGTTGCACTAGTCTCAGTTAATTTTTCAATTTTGGCTGCTTATTAGAGAAGAACGTTCAGGATCTACCAACCAAATTCAATGAACACTGAAGTGCTAAAACTAAGAAGTTAAGAAAATGATTTAAGCCATCGTTATTCGCTCATTAACCTTTTCATATGCATGTATCAACATTCAAGAATCTGCTTTGGTCTCAACCCACACCGATTAAATATTGCCAATTCTAGTATGGAAACCCGAATTCCTAATCTTATACTTTGACCTCAATGAACCCCATTACACATCTAATATGATTAAACTATTGAAGTATAGGAGGGAGTAGTTGTGGGAGTGACCTTATAAAAGGAAACATGCAAAGAGATGTTTGAAGGTTAAAAAATAAAATAAAATAAAATAACACATGAAAATAGAGGATGGTTGGAATGAAGTGAAGAAAAATTATTAGACTCAATCAAATGCTAAAGATGTGCGATGCTTGCCCCTCTTGTTTATCCTACTATATAAAAACCGAAAAGCCAGAGTCTTAATGATTCTTAATAAATTAGTTTGAACATGAATGTGTAATTTGAGTTATCCACGGTATTTTGCTCCTCTAGTAAGTAGTATCCCTTTCATGAGACTATACACTCTAAATGTTCGTCCTTTATCGAGTCCGGTGTGAAAGCACTAGTAACCAGAATATCATTATTATTAAAGTTTTCACACCATGTGCGATCATTATTAAACAAGTTTCTGTGAGACGTTCATTTTTGAGTTTAAATCCATGTGAGAATTGAGTTGAAATTACAAGTTCTGAAGGTATGGTAGTCTAAACAACTCTAGATAAGGTTGGATGCATAGCTGTTAATTTCACACACACACGGATACATGATTGCGATACATTTGTTGTTTTCATCTTGGTGGTATGAGGAACATGTGAGTTTCCTTCATGAGTTGTTGAGGTTGATATGTTTTGTAGAGTTAAGTTGATAGCTGAATGGGAGGGAGTGTTTACAAGTTATTCTAAATCTATCTGAGCTTAAAATTGAGAATTTTGTGGGTATATTCACTGCAAACCCTCATGAGACAACACTCGTCCACTAGGGGGAACCTAGCGGTTTAACGGCTTGTTGCATTCGCTAAATGCAACCGCAATTCCTGCGAAAGTGAGTTAGGAAGTTTCTCTTTCTATTTAGATTAGATTATTTTAGTTTATTTTGTTCTAATTTAGTCATTGTAGTAATAGTTTGTTTTGTTTTTGCTTTATTGCTAGGGACTAGCAATTCGCTAGTTGGAGGTTGAGACAAGCGGGGATATTTGTGAAATACAACCACACTAAAAGAAGAAAATACACTAATTTAGTCTACAATTTTGTTGCAAATATGAAATTTGGACTACAATGCCAGTTTTTATACAATGTGACTAATCTTTGATAAGTTGTGCTATTTTAAGCTGTTATTTGTGTAGGTTACTATTATGCTGGGTGCAGGAATCAATAACAGGATAAAAGGAAAGCTGGATTACAAGAAAGACAACTCAAAGATGAAAAGTGAAGCTCGAGCGATCGCAGATCCCTCGAGCGATCGACGTTTCGATCGATCGAAGTATGTTAAAGCAATTGAGGATTCTAGAAGTTCAATCGATCGAATGATGTTCGATCGATCGAGCATGGCTTTTATCAGAACTTACGCGCACGCAGCAAAGATAGCCCTAGCCCTAGGTTTATGTATAAATACTCATTTTGTATACCTCCATAGGGACGCCGGACTTTAGTTTTTCATCAGTTTATAGAGAATAAAGAGCTTTTTATTCTTTTTGTTGGTTTTTCAAGGATTAATATTTATTTGGCTTGGATTCTCTTAAGTTTAATTAAAGTTCTTCATTCCAGGTTACATCTTATTGTTCTATTTACTTTTTGCTTGCAGTTTATCGTAGTTTAATCTGTTAGATCGTAGCTTTGCATGTTAGTTTGTGTTGAACCATTAGTTTTCATCATTTTTATGTTTAAACCACAACCAAACAGGACTTTAATGAATAGTTACGTTAAAAATGAATCTATGACACTCTAGACTATGTTTGAGTAGTCCCCAGGTTGGGAGATCACAATAAAACTGTGATCTCAAGCCTCTGCCATGCAGTAGAATAATTCCTGTGTTCGATAGATCGAAGTTTGTTAGATCGATCGGACCAGGCTACAGTCAATCGATCGAATAAAGTTCGATCGATTGAGAGAAGATGATATTCGATCGATCAAAAACTCTTCGATCGATCGAATTCTCTGATTCTTGAGAATATCCTATGCAGTATTCCTAGACTTTCTACTTTAGAGATTTGTTATCAAATTGTCGCCAAATTCTCAGTTTGTCAAAACAGTCTCTGAACTTAAGGCCTCAAAGCATTTTTCTTCAATATCTTTTGCAAAGCACCCTCAATGCTAACACCATTGTAGGCAGGCTACAGTCAATCGATCGAATAAAGTTCGATCGATTGAGAGAAGATGATATTCGATCGATCAAAAACTCTTCGATCGATCGAATTCTCTGATTCTTGAGAATATCCTATGCAGTATTCCTAGACTTTCTACTTTAGAGATTTGTTATCAAATTGTCCCCAAATTCTCAGTTTGTCAAAACAGTCTCTGAACTTAAGGCCTCAAAGCATTTTTCTTCAATATCTTTTTCAAAGCACCCTCAATGCTAACACCATTGTAGGCAGGCTACAGTCAATCGATCGAATAAAGTTCGATCGATTGAGAGAAGATGATATTCGATCAATCAAAAACTCTTCGATCGATCGAATTCTCTGATTCTTGAGAATATCCTATGCAGTATTCCTAGACTTTCTACTTTAGAGATTTGTTATCAAATTGTCCCCAAATTCTCAGTTTGTCAAAACAGTCTCTGAACTTAAGGCCTCAAAGCATTTTTCTTCAATATCTTTTGCAAAGCACCCTCAATGCTAACACCATTGTAGGTACAAGTTTTAACTATTGTTTTAAACTTTTTTCACGTGTTTCAAATTAACTGTGATGATATAGCCCCGGTCATGAAATGTCTATGGATTCTTTATTTCTAGAAAAATACGAAATACTGTAGAAGATGTTCTCCATCGAGCTTTAATGTAACTGCGTGGTAGATGGCTAGGTCGCTGTGGATTCGTGTGATCCCAACATTCCCCTTTTATTAAGTAAAAACAAGGTTTTAAAATATCGCTTTAGTTAATCAATAGTTTAATTTAATTTAGTTGCTTTTTCTTTAGTAGTTGATAATCGTGGAACTCCGTGTTCTACACTTTCCTTAAACGTTGATTTTTTTTTTTAGAGTCTAATCTAGGTACTTCATTTCCAACCTTCCCTGTGGGATCGACCTGGTCTTAACCAGATTACTACTTTCACGTCTACCTACACTTGGGTATAGCATACAAGCGCACACAAATATTTCTCGTGTCAATCATCATCGCTTCCCCTCCTCACGGTGCTTCTACCCGAGGTAAGATCCTGAAACCCACCCCCCCCCCCCTCTCTCCTTCTTTTTGTTCAAAAGCATGTAGGGATCCCCCCCCCCCCCCCCCATTGGTCCTATGACTAATTAATGTTTGTCTTTCTCTCCTATTTCTTGTTTTATTTTTCATTTCTGAGTCATTTTTATCCCTGCTGAATTTCTGTGCTCGATCGATCAAGCTGGGTTCAAGCGCTCGAGTATGGCCCTTGTTCGATCGATCTAGAAAGTTCCATCGGTCGAACTTTTGCAGAGGCAGATTGTTCTGTTGGTCTTTTGTTCTTGTTTTATTTAATCTTTTCTGTTCTTTTTCTATTTCAGGATCCACACAATGAATTCTATCATGGGGTACCATAAATCCAAACCCCTCGATCTCACTATACCTGAGCCGGTACCCGATCACGATTTTCGGAACGACGAGGACCGAGTCTGGTTCACCCCCTGGTTTTAGGCGAGGAAGGTGATTTTGGAGCAACCACTTGAGTCATGGTTTCTGGCGTGGCTCAGGGATATGCCCCTTTGGTACGATATGCTGATTCAGGCCAAATGGATAAACATTTCTTGGGTCCGGGAAGCCTGCGCCACAATGATTAAGGATCCTGCAGCCATATTCACATATAGATCTTTCTTCCGAGGGCGTGAGATCATCTTTAGCCCAGCTACCATGGTCGTTGCTCTGGAGGTACCTGAGGTACTTGACCACTTCTACCCTCATATACCCGACACCCTAGAGACGTTGCCCTCTGCTATCATACATGAGATCACGGGAGGTGCTGTTTAGATCTGGAACGGCATTTCTCTTATCGAGGATCAGTTTTTGATCGAGAAGTATCATCTCCTCCACCTGGCACTTACCAACTGCATTTTGATGACTTCATACCACGAGAAGGTGGCACTGTGGTACGCTTGTGTCCTCTATGCCATCGGGATGGGGCGGTGCGTTTGTCTACCTCACCTTTATATCGATTTCTTTATCCAGCCGATGCGGTACATCACCGTCAAGTGCCATCTGAAGGGTGCTTGGCCCATACATCGAGTGATAGAGCAGGCTTGGTTGCTCCCATTGTCCATAGATATTTGGTTACGAGTCGATTTGGCTAGATGGCAGCACGCCATTCTGATGCGCAAAAAAATTGAGTTATCCACGGTATTTCGTTCCTCTAGTAAGTAGTATCTTTCTCGTGAGACTAAACACTCCAAATGTTTGTCTTTTATAGAGTTGAGTATGAAAGCAATAGTATCTAAAAATTCACTCTTATCAAAGCTTTCATATCATGTGCGATTATTATTAAGCAAGTTTCAATGAGATGTTCATTTATGAGTGTAAACCCATGTGAGAATTGAGTTGAAACTACAAGTTCTAGAAGTACAGTAGTTTAAATAACTCTGGATAAGGTTTGATGCATAGCTGTTAACTTCTCACACACACACACAGATACATGATTGTGATACATATGTTATATTTATCTTGGTGGCATGAGGAGCATGTGGGTTTCTTTCATGGTTTGCTTGAGGTTAAAATGTCTTTGTAGAGCTAAGTTACCAATTGAATGGGAGAGAGTGTTTAAAAGTTTTTCTATATCTTTTTTAACTTAAAATTGAGAATTTTGTGGGTACATTCACTGTAAACCCTCACGCGACAACACTCGTCCACTAGGGGGAATCTAGGGGTTTAACGGCTTATTGCATTTGTTAAATGCAACCGCGATTCCTATGAAAGTGCGTTAGGTAGTATCTCTTTCTATTTAGATTAGTTTGCTTTAGTCTATTTTCAATTTTCTCTTAGTCGTTGTAGTATTAGTTAAGTCTGCCTTTCTTATCGATTTATCGCTAGGGACTAGCAATAAGCTAGTTGGGGGTTGTGACAAGCGGGGGTATTTGTAAAATACAACCGTGCTAAAAGTAAGAAATACACTGATTTAGTTTACAACTCCATGTTTTAATTGTAATTCATATTACAATGCTAGTTTATATACAATATGATTAATCTATGATAAGTTGCATTGTTTTAGCTAGTGTTTGTATAGATCATTGTTTTGCCGTGTGAAGAAATGAATAGCAGGATAAAGGGAAAGCTTGCTAATGAGCAAGACAATTCAAAGACAAAAACTAAAGTTCAAGCGATCTAAGAACCGTCAAGCGATCAAAGTTTCGATCGATCAAAGTCAATTAAAGCGCCTGAGCATTTCAGAAGTTCAATCGATCGAGTGATGTTCGATCGATCGAACATGCCTTTTATCAGAATTAACTCGCACGTAGCAAAAACATTCGTTGTAACCCTAGCCCTTAGGTTGTCTATATATATTAGTTTGTACGACATCCATAAGGACGCCGACATTGTTTTCTTCAGTTTATAGAGAGATAGAGAGATTTGTTCTTGGTTTTGTAGGTTTCTCAAGGTATGATATTGGCTTGGCTCGGCTCGGATTCTTATAAAGTAATCAAAGTTCTGTTATTCTAGGTTTTTATATTTTTTTTTACATTTCTTCATTAG
Organism: Hydrangea macrophylla; assembly: GCA_033977485.1. Lineage (NCBI taxonomy): Eukaryota > Viridiplantae > Streptophyta > Magnoliopsida > Cornales > Hydrangeaceae > Hydrangea > Hydrangea macrophylla. The sequence continues at coordinate 52,331,337 of CM066983.1, forward strand.
TTCCAGTAGCTTATAATCTAAATAGTTATAGTTTTGCATGTTAGATATTGCTAAACCTATAGTTTTTGTAAGATTTATGTTAAAATCACAACCAAACGAAACTTTAATGAACTTTTACGTTAAAAACAGATCTAAGACACTCTAGACCATGTCTGAGTAGTCCTAGATTTGGGAGATCACGATGAAACAGTGATCTCCAGTCTCTGCCATGCAGCAATTTAAAATCTGTATTCGATTGATCGAAGTTAGTTCGAGGGATCGGACTAGAGATACAGTCAAGCGATCGAAGACATTTCGATCGATTGAGAGATGACGATTTTTGATCGATCGAAAGTGCATTGATCGATCGAAACCTTAGATTCTTGAGAACATCCAATGTAGTATTCCTAGACTTTCTGTTTTAGAGATTTGTCATCAAATTGTCCCCAAATAATTAGTTTGTCAAAACAGTTTCTAAACTTTAAGCCTTAAGGCATTTTTCTTCAATAACTTTTGCAAACCACTTTGAATGCTAACACCATTCAGAGTGCAAGACTTAACTATTGTTTTAAACAGCTTTCTTGTATTTCAAATCAACTGTGATGACATAGTCCCGGTCATTAAAAGGCTATGGATTCTTTATTTTTAGAGAAATACGGAATGCTATAGAAGATGTACTCTGTTGGGCTTCAATGTAACTGCATGGTGGATGACTAGGTCACTGTGGATTCGTGTAATCCCCAACATCCCCCTTTTATTAAGAAACACTGTTTTTAAATATTGCTTTAGTTAAATAGTTAATTCATAGTTTAATTCAATTGCTTTATTTTTAGTAATAGTTAATTTTTGGAACTTCGTGTTCTACACCTTGCTAAAATCTTGAGTTTTCATTTTTTTTATTAGAGTTTAATCTAAGTAATTAGTTATCAACCTTCCTTGTGGAATCGACCTTCTCTTAACCAGAATACTACTTGCACGTCTACCTACACTTGGGTATAGCACATAAGCGCACACAAATTAATTATGTGTTAGCTACCAACAACTAGCTCAAGGAAGCCCAGAACGGGCGGGTCATGGATCGAAGACCACATTGAAAAACTCAAGGAAGCCTTCAATCATGAGGAAATCATCAGAACCCAAGTCGAAACAGAAAGGGACAAACTCAGAGTTGCCCTCGATCAAGAGGGGATGGCTAGAGTGCAAGCCGAATCAGGAAGAGATCAGCTTAGGGCCCTCCTCAATCATGTTAAATGAGAAAGGAACCAGGTACAAGCCAACCTTCAGAATGCTCACATAGTGATAGGCAGGCTGGAATACTTCATCTCCACCAAGGCCAAGTCAAGGATCGACACATTAAACAAAGAGCTTGAGCTCGAAACTTCCAAGAAAGAAACCTGATGGGCATCCTAAATGAAATCAGGAACCTAACCGTGAACATTGCTCAGGGCGATTTCAGTTCAACCCAAGCAGGCTTCAAAACTGCTAGGGATTACATCTAAAATGTTTTAGGCTTAGTGTCTCTGGCTGAAAAAATCTTTGCAGTCGAGTAGGATGTTTATGTAATAAAATTCCCGAACCGATCTTTCTTAATAAAAGTTTGAATTTTCTCGGAATCTTGAGAAATCAAATCTCTTTAACTTGTTTGCCTAATGGATTTGGGAACTTTCCAACAAAAAAAATGAGCTGATAAATCATACTTACATAGATCACAAAATCATCACAAGTATATACATTCTAAACTGTTATCATTTGACAGGCAGTTCTCAATAGTTCAAAGTATCGAGGACACTAGAAGACTGGGTTTGTAGCCCTATCTTGACTCGAGGATACCTCCAAAGGCAGTAACAAAATATGAGCAACACTGAAGGAAACCCAAACGAGGCTACAGGAAACACTCAGACCCCTAATCACCCGAGTATTCAACAACAAATCAACGATTTGTTCGCTATAGCCAGACAGATGGCCACTCAGCGCCCAGCATCTCCCATAGGAGCTGGTCAGTTACCATGCAATACTACCATACCAATTATATCAGGGCATCCGACAGCCAGAACCAACCACCCATACTAGTCGGCTATGTATACGCTGAGGTACTGCCAGCAACAGCCTCGTTCCAGGTTCCGCTGCCCATTCCTCCAAATCAGTTCACGGCCCCTCCTACCGCCATTCATGAGCCGACAATCACCGTCAGTTGAGGAATCGACCATTTTGCCGAGGATGAAAGATTAAGGAGACTCGAGGAAACGAACATCATGGCACAGCAAATCAAACGCATAGAAAGCACTCTCAAGGCCATGTAGGGGTTCGATTCCCAAGGGGGGATGTCTCTCTCGGATATGTCCGCCACTTCGGGAATCATATTCCCAGCCAAATTTAAGATGCCCCTATTTACCACATATAACAGGTTTGGAGACCCGTTCATCCACCTCAGGGTGTACATTGGCAAACTGGGCGGTAGCGGGAAATGAAAAACTACGAGTCCACCTCTTCCAAAAGAGTCTCGTGGGACTGGCTCTTTTGTGGTACATACACCTTGAGAATTCCAAGGTCTCCACTTAGGAAGACCCCACGAATACCTTCTTCCAGCAGTACCGGTACAACGCCGACGTAGCATCGGATAGATACTCATTGTAGAAAATTTATAAAAAGACAAACGAGTCTTTCCGGGAATATGCCCACCGTTGGAGGGAGGTTGGATCCCAGGTGTACCCCCTAATGGATGACTCCGAGATGGTAAAGGCATTCATACATGCCCAACAGCGCCCATATTACGAATGACTTATCTCAATGGTTGGTCGATCATTCGCTGAGCTCATCAGACATGGAGAAATGGTAGAAGACGGCTTGTAGTCAGGAAAAGAGAAAGGATACTGTGGACCAGAGTCAAGCTGGCACCTTCTATAACAAGAAGGCCAAAAAGGAAAATGAGGTCACAGTTGTCTATCTAGATGCTTCGTAGTTCGCTCCTATAAACTATATCTAGCAGCCTACTATGCCATCTCCCATATACCAACAGGCCTTCCCTCTATACTAGCAGTCAATGGTACAATAAATAACCCAGGGTCTGCCACGGCACCCCGCACCTCAAAACCAAGGTTATAGGTCAGTATCGCCGCAATAGTGCCAGAACTCAAACGTCCAAAGGAAGTCGTTGGACATAAATTGAAAATTCACGCCGCTGGCAGAATTGCCAAGCTCCATTTTGGGCAAGTTGCTGGCCCAGAGAGCCATTGAAATAATCTATGTGGGGCAAACTCCAGACCCTCTCCCGAAGACATACAATCTTAACCGACGTTGTGAATTCCATTCTGGAATGATCGGGCCCTCAACGGATGATTGCTTCCCATTGAAGGATAAAATCCAAGATCTAATTGACGAGGGCAGGATAACTGTCAAACCATCAGAGCCACTCGCCAGTGTGGCTAGCAACCCACTCCCTCAGCACAGAGCCGCGGCACCAAGTATCAATGTGGTAACTGTCGAATATGAAGAGGTGGCCATGTCAGTCTCTCAAAATCCCTCACCAAGATGGGTCGGTGGCTCAGTCCAGGTGAACCTGGAAAAAGGGTTCTCAAACCTTAATATGAACTCTGTACCAACAAGCTCTCTTCCTCCCATTTTTATACCAACTTCAACTGTTCCCATACCAACAATCCAAAGGGCGACCAAGCCCATCTCTGTGCATTCTCTCCCTCTCACTTTTGCACCTCCAACTGCTCCCCAAGCAAGAATCCAAAAGGTAACCGAGCCACATCGTTTTCCCGTGAGGACCATATTGGAGGTCTTCTCAGCACTAGCACCATCGGCTCCCATCATCCTCTATGCTTCCCAGTCCATCATCCAGACTCTAATGAAGGACACACATGCCATCCCGTGGGTGTATCACATCTTAGGTCAAGTAGATGTCAATGAAATCTCAAATACTGGAAGGTTTGTCGATCAAGGCAAACAGGTCTAAACTGACGGCCCAATTAAGCAATCCGTCTCTGATAAAGAAGCAGAAGAATTCTTGAAAATGCTTAGGCACAGCGAGTATAAGATCATTGAATAGCTGAGCAAATCCCCTGCCCAGATTCTGATACTATCTCGTTGCTGACCTCCGAGACTCACCGTAATGCCCTCTTAAATCTACTCAACGAGGCTCATATCTCCAACTGTAGTTCAAGTGACCAACTTGTAGAGATCGAGGGCAACATCTCGGCCGCCAACATGATCTCTTTCTCCGATGATGAAATTTGACCCGAGGAGACTGGTTATAACAAGGCCCTATATCTCGCAGTAAAATGCTCAGGCATGATACTTAATCACGTGCTTGTTGATAATGGATCTGCGATTTCCCTTTGGTCACGATCGAGAGAATGGGCATCAATCAGACGCAAATCAAAAGGTCTAACACTATCGTCCGAGGTTTTGATGAAAGCCGCAGGGAAACCTTCGGATTAATAGAACTTCTGATCGAGGTTGGCCCTTTGAATTCCAAGTCATGTTCCAAATCTTGGACATCCCTGCCTCCTACAGCATGCTCCTTGGCAGATCATGGATCCACCCGGCTCGGGCAGTCCCCTCCACTTTATACCAAAATGTTAAATATGCGATCGAGGGGTTTCTGATCATCGTCCACGGTGAAAAAGAATGTGCAATATTTGGAGAACCCTCGATCCCACACATCAGCGCAAGTGGGAAGGTTGAAATTGCTACATACTAGATCTCAGAGTTATCATGTGCCACCTATGCACCAGAGGGACGGGTAGAGAGGAAGTCGTCATGCTCTAAGGTGCATGTCAACATGGCGAGGAAGCTTAATGCTAACGGCTATCAGCCAGGGAAGGGCCTGGGAAGACTAAACCAAGGGCAGACAGAGCCAGTCAATCCACCAACTCTGAACAACACCCGTGGCCTTGGGTACAAAAAGAAATTCTGGAAAGGCTAAAAGTCTGGCCTCATCACTGAAGGGGTCATTCCCCATATACGGAAGACTTTTCCCCACCCCGCTAAGGTTATAACCCCTGACTACGTTCAAGAGGGGGACATTTCAAGCTCACAGCCTGCCCAAGACATAGATTGGACTTTCGCGGCCCCAATGGGTTATATTCGATCATTGTTTGAAGAGGAAATCTTCATGATGGCCGATCAAGAGGCCACTTCCTCACCTGCCATCCATCCAGCCAAGCCAAGCAAGACCCTGAACAACTGGGAGGTTCACTTATTGCCCAAGAATGGGGAATTTTGGTAAAATAACAACATATGTAAAGTTTTCACTTGACTTAAGCCGGTCGGGTAAAAAATGGATCCGACACTTGTAAAGGCTTTCTATCTTTTATGCTTTTGAATGAAATGCTAGTTCACTTTGTCTCAAATTCACATCTCTCTCTAAAATTATTTCTTTTTCTCTTTTCTTGTCAAACTTGATTCCAGGGAACCTATGATTGAATCAACTAATCCACCAGATATTACACAACTTGATAAGACCCAGCACGATTTTAATACAGAATTAAACTCTAATCTCATGGGTATAGAAGAAGATTCTAATTCTGACGAGGAAGCACCCCACGAACTCGAAAGATTAATCTCAGAACTTGAGGATAGGCCAAAGCCTAACTTAGAAGAAACCGATACTATCAACATTGAGACCATAAAAAATCCTCGAGAACTGAAAATCGGCCATCAATTATCGTAGGGGAATAAAAAGGAGTTATTCCAATTCTTGAAGGGATATCAGGACGTCTTTGCCTGGTCATACCGAGATATGCCTGGACTGGCCACTAGCATCGTCACACATAAACTCGCCATCAAGCCAGAATTCAGACCCATCAATCAAAAATTAAGGAAACTGAAGCCAGAGTGGAGCCTCAAAGTGAAAGAAGAAGTAATCAAGCAGTTCGAGGCCAACTTCATCATGGTCGTGAACTATCCAACATGGCTGACAAATGTAGTCCCGGTACCCAAGAAGGACGGTAAAGTCAGAGTTTGTGTCGACTACAGGGAACAAGGCAAGCCCAAATGATGACTTCCCTCTGCCGAAAATCCACATAGTGGTTGACAATACGACTAGAAATGAGATCTATTCTTTCATGGATTCTTGATATAATTAAGAAGTACCTCCTAAATCTACCCGTACTGGTCCCGCCAGAGCCAGGTCATCCTTTGTTGCTTTACCTATTGGTCCTTGACCATTCAATGGGATGTGTACTGGGCTAGCATAACGTGTCCGAACGAAAGGAACATGCCATCTATTAACGGAGTAGAGGTTCACAGACTGTGAACCTTGATACTCTGTACTAGAACGAAAGGAACACGCCATGCTATGAAGGATGCCAAGCTCCTCCCGTATAGAAGATGTCTGGTCAATTTGTGCAAATACTTTGACTACATCGAGTTCAACCACATTCCCCAGGATCAGAATAATTTCGTTGATGCCCTCGCAACTTTGGCATCCATGATCAGGGTCCCCAAGATGGATGAGATTCCCCGTCTGATAATCGATGTAAAGTTTAGGCCAGCTTATTGTTATCTAGTCGAGGAAGAGGCAGACGGTGAGCCATAGTACTATGACATCATGAACTTTTTGGAAAAACAAGAGTACCCCCTTGCTGCTAATCTGGGAGAATGACGTACCCTTCGAAAGCTTGTTGCACAGTTCTTTTTAGTGGCAAGACCCTATTCAAACGAGGCTATCATTTGGGACTACTTACATGTGTAGCACCACTGGAAGCCAACTACTTAATGGAAAAGGTACACGGAGGAGTCTGAGGCCCATACATGAGTGGTCTCATGCTCGCCAAGAAAATAATGAGAACGAGTTACTTCTGGCTAACCATGCACAATGACTGTGCTAAATTCGTGAAGAAGTGTCATCAATGTCAGATCCATGCTGACAGAATACATGGACCGCCAAAGGATCTGCATTCCATGACTATTCCATGGCCTTTTTCTATGTGGGGAATGGATGTCATGAGACCCATCACACCAAAGGTGTCTAATGGTCACCGTTTCATCTTGGTAGCCATCGACTATTTCACAAAATGGGTCGAGGCAAAATCCTATGCTAGGGTAACCAAGGAGGTCGTTGCCCGCTTCGTCAAGAGGAAAATTGTGTGCCAGTATGGCCTCCCAAAATCCCTCATCTCAAATAATGCCAGGAATCTCAACAATGATATGATAACTGAACTCTAACAACAGTTTCAGATTACTCACAAGCATTCAGCACCGTACCGTCCTAAGATGAACGAGGTAGTTAAAGCAGCCAACAAGAACGTCAAGATGATCATATGGAAGATGTCTACCAACTACAAGGATTGGCATAACCTACTACCATTAGCACTCATGGCTTATCACACTTTAATCCGAACTTCGACTGGGGCAACCCCTTATTCTCTCGTCTATGGGATGGAAGTCGTTCTCCCCGTCGAAGTTGATATCCCGTCGCTGAGGATCCTCATGGAAGCCAAACTCGAAGAAGCCAAATGGGTCCGATAAAGACACGAACAATTGTGCCTGATCGACGAGAAACATTTGACTGCTCTATGCCACGGTCAATGCTACCAAAAAGAGGATCGCTCGAGCCTACAACAAGAAAGTCCGACCTCGCAAATTCAAAGAGGGAGATTTGGTATTGAAAAAGATTTTTCCCTTTCAATAAGAAGCCTAAGGAAAGTTTTCCCCCAACTGGGAGGGCCCGTTCATCGTCAAGAAGGCATTGTCTGGAGGAGCTTTGATGCTTACTGAAATGGACGGTGATGTTTTTCCAAAACCAATCAATTCCAATTTGGTTGAGAGATTTTATGCTTAATCGAACTTGTATACTTTACATTTTGATCAAGATGAAGAGAGGCCTTCATTTTTGCTACCCGTACATATCAAATAAAAATTTCTTTTTGTTCGCTGCTTTGAGCCTTTTATCTTATTTCATTTAATTTCCTCTAAACCAACCAACTCCTACACTGGGGGCATATTTTTGTGGTTGAAAAAAAAAGCTATCAAAGAAAAACAAAAAAAATGTACATGTGTCAAGATCGAAGCTCAAAGACAAAAAAAAACAAAAACAAAAACGAATATGAAAAAAGAGCCGACCAACAAAAAGGTTGCAAAAATCCCCCCAAGGAGAACAAAAAGATGGTCATAAAAGCCAAAACCCGGAAAAAAAAAATCATCAAAACTTTGAACCTTCATGCTACCCTTTCTTTCCCAGCCCTCACCCTGGCCTTCGTTACAACCCACTAAAGCCCTCTTGGATTGATCAAAAGGTTAAGCATACAAGTTTGGCTGACATCCCTCATTAAATCTTTACACTAGTCAGCATTCATCACTTTGACGAACCACATCACTAGCTTCATCTCTCTGCAACATTGCATGTTCGAGAATAAATAAAGAAAAGCATAGACCAAAGGACGCAGTGAAAACCCGAAAGGGCACTGTGAGTAAGAACGTAGGTTGTGGCAAGAAACAAAATGTCGATGCGGTGAAAACCTGAAAGGGTGCCGACGTGCAACAATGACAGAGCCGGACTTGGCGAAAACCCGAAAGGGCGCTGAAGGGTAAAATAGTGCATTTGAAAAAAAGGAAAAGAAAATCGGGCATTAGTTCCAAAGGTTTATATCAAAGGATACATGATCCAACCTCTATGCCCCCGAGAAAAGGGTTTCTTCTGTTGCAAATTAAGCTTCGAGTCAAGATCAAAGACTGTGATATCTGGTTGGTGTAGTTGGTTCCATCCAAGTTTACTCAAAACTCTCACAAAAATTTCTGCTTAGTGATCTTGTCAAAATCAAGATATAAAAGTATGCTTAACTTATGCTTTACTTTCAAAAGATTTGTAGTGTGGAAGTAAAGGTCGAACCCACTGAGATTGAATACTACGCACTTTAATTTTTTAAAACCTAAATTTAGTTAATTAAGAAAAACAGATTTTGGATTCAATTTGAATTAAACTAATAACAATAAAAGTAAATCTAAATTATGAAAGAAATTAAAAATTTGTTTTTATAATAAGTTTAAGGAACCTAGGATTGCAAATCCACCACTAGCTTCATAATAAGAGTATTTATGAATTACTTTAGCTTATTAAGTTGGATGATAATGGGGAATTGTAGCTACAAGCCCAATTCCTCCGTCAAGAAAATAACTATGGTTCAAGCACCAACATAATCCATCTTCGGTTAGCACGAATTATCCCACACTAAACTAGGGTTGTGGTATAATCCATCTAATCTAGGCATGGACTATTCGGATACTTGATAGCACAATTCAATTTAAGCACCATTACATGTAAATAATCTAAACAAGCACAGCAAGCATAGATCATTGAGCACACTACCATCAAAATAGATCTAAGACAAGAGTAAACTTTGAAAGTAACGATTTAATCAATAAAAGCACGATTTATTTATAAAAATCCTCAGAACATGTAACTATCATCCATACATACATAAGAAAACTAAAATAAAAACATAAAATATACCCTATTAATTGGCTAAGGTTTCATTGAAACCCTAGATCTTGAGTTTAGTTATCCATAGAAGCGGCGGATGGCAAGTAGTTGATGGAGGAGGCCATGGAAACCCTTGGTCTTCTTCTTCTTCTCCTTGTTTTCCTCCCTTCAATGGCTGAAAGCATGGTTGTATATTGTGTGTATATCAATTGACAACCCCTCAATTGAAGTAAACTAGGGTATTTATAGATTTATAACATGTTTTTGGAAGATTTCCTAATCCAATTCGCACTAAAACTGGTGTATTTAGCTTTCTAGACGTAATTAGGTAGTTTCGTTTGCGTAGGAGTCTTCAGAATACTGAAATACACGTATTTGATTTTTACACTGGTCGCGCGAGCGGGCCGCGCGTGCGAGGTGCCTTTTTCAGCTTCTTTCTTCCTGCTTTTTCTCCCTATTTAACCTGGATTAGTGTTTTCTTCCAAAACCTGCTCTAAAACAGAAAACAAAATAAAAATACATAAAAATTGGATAAAATATGCTAACAAATGTGAATTAAGGCATGTAATTAGGATCTGTTCTCTCCTGATCACACCCCCAAACCTACATTTTGCTAGACCTCGAGCAAAAAAGAAAATAAAAATAAAACTACGAACAAAAATCTATTCCATTTTCGCATGGATCGCGATTGCATTTAGCTTATGCAACAACCCTTTTAAACCTCTAGGTTTCCCTAATCGGACGAGTGAAGTCTCGTGAGGGTTCTCGTCAACAAGTCACCCACAACCATCTTTATTAACTTATCAATTTAAAAAATATTATTAAAAACAAATAACATAATATTCAATACTCCTTCATCATATAACAAAGATTTGAAATAAAATAACGAACATAAAGAAACATAATGAAACATCCACCTAAATCATGAAAAACAATCCCAAGCATATGCATCGTATAAATCAATAGAGTTTCTCATACAATTGCGCATGTGTGATATGGTAGTCAAATAAACACGTGCATGTCATGAACTTGGAATATACTTCGGATAACCAATTAACTATGTCTCGACTACGAATCTCACAAGGTTAATTACACTCTCAAATGAAACACTCAGAAACAGGTGTAATTTTTTTAAAATATGTGAGTAAAGGAAATATATTTTCAAAACAAGAAATGCTTACATATGACTCGAAAAAGACGCATGACACGAAAGAACAGTAGTCTCATGGATAGGATGCCAACAATCAAGAAAAATAAATCGTTACCATGTTTTAATCCTCCTCCCATCGTTTACATATCCACCATGTTTCATAGGATCAAATAGGACTTTTCAAAGGTTGTAATGTGGCTCAGGCAATGAAAAAGGATAGAAATGATTAATTAGGTACTTTTCATAATGGCATTGTAAGGCATGCTCGATTTCTTTCATTCTCTCTTCTACCAACTTCATCTTTTCATACTTTTTTTTTCTTTTCAATTTTTTCTCCTTCTGTTTCTTTTTCTTTTTTTTTTCAACCTTATTCTTTTTTTTTTTCCTTTTTCTTTTCTTTTTCTCTATTCTTTTCCTCTTCGTTGCTTTTGAAACAAATATTCATTGAATACCAAGGCAACCACCCCAAACATCATCTTATTTTCTTCTTTTTCTCAATCACACATCGCCTTAACACCACTAAAAGTTGATCAATCTTTCAAGGGTGAACTCCAAGTTGGCCAAATTGGAGCAAAAACAGGATAATGGTAATTAAAGAAAAATGGCTCAAAGGGCGAACTAAGGAAATTTATCATTTAACTGGATAGGACAAAGGTCAAAAGGGTGGAAAACAAAGAAGGCCTAAAATCATGTCCTATGGTTATATGGTTTTTCAACATTTACGACGAAAAATTATTTAGCATGGTAACAAATATTTTAACTTGACTATCAACCAAAACAAGAATAATGAGACTAAACAACGAGTTAACGCGCTATTCCAAATGAAATTTGACAAACACAATGTATTTATAACCCTCTAAAAAGAAAAGATAGGCTCAAAAACTCACTGGGTTTAGTCTCCACCTTGTGTTATCTAGAAATCCGAATCATATTATAGTTCACATCAGACATGTATTCAAGCGACTACATGCAGTGCATAGGTTTGTGTGCAAATCTATGATATAAAACTACAATTCGAACGATACATGACCTAAATCGTCATATCATGACTTCAGCAAATATTTAATCACATCTTCTCCTGTTTACCATTTTATAACAATCCAAGTTACATAACAAGATGTATCGACTAAAGATTGCAAAATCGTAAGTGACATCGTTTATTTAAGCACAAGTATCGAAAAAAATTTCAAAATTTTGGTGTATATAATAATGTGCATGTGAGTGCATACCCCCAAACCTAAACCTTTCATTGTCCCCAATGAAACAATAAAATAAAAGAAAGGAAAGTACGTAGAGAAGGAACGATAATACCTCGATCTCAGCAATCACAAACCAGGTGAACGTATAATAATATGGAATCAAAGTTCAATTACTCCAAATGGAGCACTATTTCACCTGTTAATACTTGACAAAAGAAAATAAACTAACAAAAGAAAACAAATAGTTAATAGAAATATAAATATCTAATAAATTAAACTAAACTAAACTAAAACTAAAAGATTAACGAATAGAAACAAAAACAAACAGAACTATGTAAACAAGGAAAGACTATATATAAACAAAAGACCTAAAAGAACCAAAAAAAAAAAAAAAAAATGACCAGGTGTGGGAAACAGGAGGTAAAAGATAAAAGAGAAAACTCAAAAAATCCCTACCTCGTGCGAGCGACCCTCGCTCGCGCGAATTTCTCTGCGAGGTAAAGTTGAGGCCTGTTATTAATTTTATTTAGAAAAATTTCTAAGTGCCAGAATCGCGCGAGCGGGCCGCGCGAGCGAACCCTGCGCGCGCGAATTCTGGCGCGAGATGTAACAGAGAGCTTATATAATAATAAAAAGTTGAAAAAATTTTGTCTAAGGGGGAATCTCGCGCGAGCGACCTGTCGCTCACGTGACTTTGGTCTTTTCCTCTTTTTCTTTATTTTAAAGTGCAAAATAATTTTACTTAGACCCCCAAACCTGTCCAGAATGACCAAAACTGACTCAAAAAGACTCAAAAATGACCAAAAACAATAGAAACAGACGAACTAAAGCTTGGGTTGCCTCCCAAGAAGCGCTATCTTTTATGTCTTTAGCTAGACCATTCTAGCTCAAGATTTATGGAGGTTGAAAATCAGACTTTGTACCCATTAGGATATCAAGAAGAGTCCGGTGATAAGCAGAAATAACGTCGCTTTGAATTAATTCGACCAACGGTTCTGCCGAATTATGTTCAAATTGATTTCTTACCTTTCGAGTAAACTCATCATTCGGGTCTTGGTTGTCAGGATTCATCCACTCATTACGAATTATATTATTTTTCTCACCCATATGCAGTTCTTTGTTAGGCTCAATATTCCTTCTTACCTCACATTCCGCCTCATGTAGGTAATCGTCGTCTTTAGGAGGTTGATCCATAGCATTAAAAACGTTTAATTTTAAGTTCATGTTCCCAAATGACACCTTCATTACCCCCATCCTACAGTTAACACGAGCATTAGCAGTTGCTAAGAATGGACAGCCTAAGATGACAGGAGTATGTTTCCGAGCATCTAGCACGGGTTCAGTGTCAAGGACCATGAAGTCGACAAGATAATAGCATTTATCAACTTTAACCAAGACGTCCTCGACGATTACTCTAGGTATTTTAATAGAACGATCCGCTAATTGTATAGTAGCGGCTGTAGGTTTAAGTTCACCTAGTCCTAGTTGTTTATAGACATGATAAGGTAAGAGATTAACGCTAGCTCTTAAGTCAAGGAGAGCCCGATGAATGATAGTGTCACCTATGACTCATGAAATCGTAAGCATACCTGGATCTTTATATTTCGGAGTAGCGTGTTGGATTATTGAGCTAACTTTTTCTGTGAGAAAGACTTTTTTTGGTATATGACTACGCAACTTGCACTTTTGAGTACAAAGGTCTTTTAAACATTTCGCGTAAGCGTGTATTTGTTTTATAGCATCGAGGAATGGAATATTGATTTTTACTTGTTTAAATACCTCGAGTATATCTTCAGTTTTTGAATTTTTCTTTGATAAATTAGACGGTTCCTCAACGTTCGGTGGAAAAGGTAGTTTTGGAATATACTTCGTTGGGACCGGTTCATTCTCTTTCCTAACTCTATCGACATCCTTTTCTTTATTCGAGTTAATGTGTACCTCATTTTCTTTCGCATTCGGAATTTCAACAATTTCCTCCCCATAAATAGTCATCCTAGTTGACACGGCATTAACTTGCTCACTCGTACCCCCACCCTCATACTGTCCCTTAGGGTTTTGTATAGTTTGACTAGGCAGCTTACCCTCGTTTCTACGGCTCATTGTATTGGCTATTTGTCCCATTTGGGACTCAAGCTTCGCAATGGATTGTGTGTGAGAGTGCACTATTTGTACCTGTGCATGTACTTGTGTTTCGATGTTCTTAAGGGATGCCAACACCTTATCCTCAAAAGCGTTAACCCTTGGAGGGTTAGGAATAGGGTGAGGGTGTTGGTATTGGTTTTGTTGAAACTGGGGTCGATAAGTATTAGAAAAATTATTCGGCATAGGATTATAGTTATTCCATGAGAATTGTTGTATAGAATTAATGTGTTGCTCCACAAACTCCGGGAATTGAGATGTAGAAGGACATGCAAAGATATTACGAGACGGTTCAGAACATAATGCACATACTTCTGAAGAAGGTGGAGTGGACCTAATTCCCATCCTCATAAGTTGGTCAAATTTTCTATTTAATTCTTGCATTTCAATTGAATGACTTGACTCGAACTTTACCTCTCGCTTAGGTTGAAGGTATCCCTCAGAACGTACCAACACAGCATGATGCATCGAATTCTTGCTCAAAGTTTCAAATATTTTCCAGGCCTCGTCGGCGCTTTTGTGTAGGAAAGTACTCGCATAAACGACATCGACGGTATTACGAACAGAGGGAATAAGTCCCTCGTAAAAGACCTGTACCAACTGCCACTTAGGAGCCTAATGATGTGGGGAAGAATGTAATACTTCTTTAAATTTCTCCCATGTGTCATAAAGTGTTTTCCCATCTTGCATCACAAAATTTGTTATTGAATTTCTTATTTGATTTGTTCTTGTGATTGGGAAAAACTTTTGTAAAAATGCCGTATGTAATGCTTCCCATGTTTTTATAGTGTTTGGCTACAAAGATTGGAGCCAATGCTTCGCTTTATCTTTTAAAGAGAATGGAAAGAGACGCAGTTTTAATTCATCATCAGTAAAATTTTGGATTTTTAACGTAGAACAAATATCTTGAAATTCTCCTAAGTGTTGATATGGATCTTCATTTAAACGGCCATGGAAAGAAGGAAGTAGCGAGATGGTAGATGACTTTATCTCAAAGTGAGATGTCGTCGCCTCCGGTAATTCGATACCTGCTTGAGGCGTGTAAGTCGTAGGAATAAAATAATCTTTAAACGGAGGAGGTGGCGGTATATTATGATTATTTAAATTAATTCCGTTATTTCCGCCGTCGGCCATTGGAATAGGTTCTATGTTTAAAGTTCGAGTTTTTCTTAAACGTTTACGGGTGCTTTGAATTTCAGCCAGAAACAATGACGATGGTTTTGGAGTTGACTCGTCGTCTATTTTCAACTGAGCTCTCGGAACTTGGGTTGAAGACTTATTAATTCTAAGGGTACGTTCAAGTTTAAGATCGAAAGATTTTAATTCTGGTTTATTTGAACGTGTACCCAACATAAACTAAAAGAAAAATAAACTAAAACAACGGCTGACTCAACAAAAACAAAAAGCAATCACGCAAATAAAATAACACGCAAACACACAGTACTACTATGATGCATGTAATTATCCTTATGCAGTGATTCGCGTCAAAGCCCAACGCCCCGGGTTTCCTAGCTAATGCAATGCAATCCACCCCTAAACTAATGCAAATAGTGCGTCACAGCGCCCTGACTTACAGTGGTTTGAAGCAAATTTCAAAGGAAGCAATTTACTTAAATTATTTTTATTTAATTAATTTTTTTTTCGCGTAAGCTCCTTTGACGTGCACAGCTGTTCAACTCGAAACGCTAGAATTTTGAGTACCTAAGAAATCACAAAAATAAAAAGAAAAGTTAGTGACTCAAAATAAAACGGAAAAATAAGAAAAAGAAAACCTAATCTAATATTTACGAATTAACTAAACTAAGATTCTAAAACTAATTGGCTAGTAATGCAATCCCCGGCAATGGCGCCAAAAATTTGATCTTGTCAAAATCAAGATATAAAAGTATGCTTAACTTGTGCTTTACTTTCAAAAGATTTGCCGTATGGAAGTAAAGGTCGAACCCACAGAGATTGAATACTACGCACTTTAATTTTTTAAAACCTAAATTTATTTAATTAAGAAAAACGGATTTTGGATTTAATTACTAATAACAATAAAAGTAAATCTAAATTATGAAAGCAATTAAATATTTGTTTTTATAATAAGTTTAAGAAACCTAGGATTGCAAATCCACCACTAGCTTCATAATAAGGGTATTTATGAATGACTTTAGCTTATTAAGTTGGATGATAATGGGGAATTGTAACTACAAGCCCAATTCCTCCGTCAAGAAAATAACTATGGTTCAAGCACCAACATAATCCATCTTCGGTTAGCACGAATTATCCCACACTAAACTAGGGTTGTGGTATGATCCGTCTAATCTAGGCATGGACTATTCGGATACTTGATAGCACAATTCAATTTAAGCACCATTACATGTAAATAATCTAAACAAGCACAGTAAGTATAGATCATTGAGCACACTACCATCAAAATAGATCTAAGACAAGAGTAAACTTTGAAAGTAACGATTTAATCAATAAAAGCACTATTTATTTATAAAAATCCTCGGAACATGTAACTGTCATCCATACATAATAAAACTAAAATAAAAACATAAAATACACCTTATTACTTGGCTAAGGTTTCATTGAAACCCTAGATCTTGAGTTTAGTTATCCATAGAAGCGGCGGATGGCAAGTAGTTGATGGAGGAGGCCATGGAAACCCTTTGTCTTCTTCTTCTTCTCCTTGTTTTCCTCCCTTCAATGGCTGAAAGTCTGATTGTATATTGTGTGTATATCAATTGTCAACCCCTCAATTGAAGTAAAAATAGGGTATTTATAGATTTATAACATGTTTTTGGAAGTTTTCCTAATCCAATTCGCACTAAAACTGGTGTATTTAATTTTCTAAACGTAATTAGGCAGTTTCGTTCGCGTAGGAGTCTTTAGAATACTGAAATACATGTTTTTTTTTACACAGGTCGAGCGAGCGCGATATTGGGACGTCGCGCGAGCGATTTTTGGTATTCCACGCGAGCGGGCCGCGCGCGCGAGGTGCCTTTTTCAGCTTCTTTCTTCCTGCTTTTTCTCCCTATTTAACCTGGATTAGTGTTTTCTTCCAAAATCTGCTCTAAAACAGAAAACAAAATAAAAATACGTAAAAACTGGATAAAATATGCTAACAAATGTGAATTAAGGCATGTAATTAGGATCTGTTCTCTCCCGATCACTTAGCGAACTAGCATGTCAATCACTAACATACAGGTAGAATGTATAGACACTTTGTCTTTTTAGAAAAATCGAACCTCAAAAGGAAATGTACAGGTGAATTCCCAGAAGCTCAAGCTCACGTCTTGGATTTTGACCATGCCCCAAGAACAATCTGAATCCAAAAACATCGGATGATTCATTTCATCAGTACAAGATTGAGTCCGTCAAGGGACATCCTGTTCACAATCTCACTATCGTGAATGAGTCCGTCAAGTAGCATCCCGTTCACATCTTCATCACAGGAGTGAGTCCGTCAAGGGGCATCCTATTCACAATCTCACTATGGGGAATGAGTCCGTCGAGTGGCATCTCGTTCACATCTTCAAGCTCGGGAATGAGTCTGTCAAGGGGCATCCTGTTCACAATTTTACTATTGGGAATGAGTCCATCAAGTGGCATCCCGTTTACATCTACAACAGGAGTAAGTCCGTCAAGGGACATCCTATTCACAATCTCACTATTGAGAATGAGTCCGCCAAGTGGCATCCCGTTCACATCTCCAAGCTCATGAGTGAGTCCGTTAAGAGGCATCCTGTTCACAATATCATCATCAGGAGTAAATCCATCAAGTGGCATCCCGTTATTGTCAACATCAACCTCAGTTTAGGATTACGCGACTTTGCACTTCCTGACTACATCCCTTAATCCCCGACAACACGAAGTACGCACGGTCTGATTCTCCCAACGGGAGATACGTAGGCAGCTTTAAGAGCTTGACCATACCCTCAATTTACTACATTCTCGATTAAAGTTTGAGATTACGCGGTTATGCACTTCTTGACTACACCATCAACACCATCCCTCTTCTATTCGACTCTCACATGAATCCCCAAACAAATTCGTTCACCCATTCTGGTGACACTCTCAATCCTCAGTGAAGCTATCTTCTTAACCTCACACTACTCCCAATTCACAGCTGCCTACCTTGGCAGGCCACTCACTTGCCTACTCTGGCACGTTACTTCACTCTTCGCCAATCATGGCGTCTCTCTATTGAACTACGCTCGTCCTGAGTCTTCTCCATATAAGATACGTGGGCATCTCAAACAGACTTTGAGATCATTCGTATTCTTGTATATGCTTCTTGTAAATAAAAAAAAACAAAACAAAAACATTTCAAGAAAGAGTTGAGGCAAAAATGGGTGTCTCCTTAGCTTTGTCATTGTCATGATTTGCTTCGCAAAACATGACAAAGAGAGGCAGCTGTAGACACCCCATTTTTGCCCAATCCAATCTGTAGACGCCCCCATTTTTGCCCAATCCAATCTGTGGACACCCAATTTTTGCCCAAGCTAATCATTTCAAAAAAAAGTGTTCGTAGACACAAGCCTATCACTTTTTAAATCATCCCAATCTGACATCAAATGGTAAGGATATTACAAGTCAAAGCTATGAGATCAAAAGGTCAACAATTTTCGCATGCACCGTACCACATATGATTATTCCTCCACAAATTATTGGAGAAAACAACTCTCGGTAGATTCATAAGGCAAAGCAAAGAAAAAGGGGGGGGGGGGGGGGGGGGGGCAAGAAAACAATGGCTATGGCTCCTTTTTTTTAGTGGAGTTTGCTTTTGATTAAAAAAAAAAAGATGCTCTCTTTTGGGCCTATAAATTGGCCAATGCACCATTCAGAGAAGGAGGAACGAAGAAAGCAGAATACTCCTTCTCTGTATCTTTCTTACTCTCTGTGTCTCCCTTACACTCTATATCTCTCTCACATTCCTCTCCATCTCCCTCACTTCATCATTAAAAAAAAGTGTACATTTTCTC
Source organism: Hydrangea macrophylla (assembly GCA_033977485.1). Classification (NCBI taxonomy): domain Eukaryota; kingdom Viridiplantae; phylum Streptophyta; class Magnoliopsida; order Cornales; family Hydrangeaceae; genus Hydrangea; species Hydrangea macrophylla. Next base: position 52,350,204 of record CM066983.1, read on the forward strand.
CACCACCATATCAGCTTTTCTAACCACCACTATCAAGGTCACCACTGTAATCACTAACCTCCACCTAGGTACCACATCATCGTGATTCTTATCAGCATACCTCACAGCCATTGTACCACCGCCATCATCTGTTGTCACCCAACCGTCATAGTGCCGCCTCAAATTACTACCCAACATCCCAGTCACTTACCACCAATATTCTAGCAGATTTCTCGAGTTACTCTAATAACTCAAGTTTTTTTTTGTACGTATTATTTTTATTCCTGCTTGATAATAAAAAAGATAATAATAATATCCACATCATACTCGAAATTACTTGGAAGTCATGTCCGACTCTGGATTATATGGTTCACAATACAGGAATCCTACGTGGTTTCTAATAAGGAGAGTCATGTTCTACTAGGGATGACGCGATTGCTAATACGGGAACCAATGTTCTACTAGGGACTACGTTTTTTTTTTCAATATGGAAATTCTTGTCTAAATAAATAAAGATCGCTCAATTCGTATAAATAAAGAAAAAAAAAGAAAAGAAATGATTAATTGGACCCATCAGTCGCCTTTGAACTAGGAGATCTTCACAAGTAAGTTTTTTTATGCTACACACACTTCACATATTTTTTTTTTTCTTTTGGGGCACTGACCCTTACTTCTGGCATAAAATAAATATAAAAAATTTCTTTTCTTTTATTTTATTTTCTTTCTTTTGAGCACCGACCCTTACTTCCGGCATAAAATAAATATAAAAAATTTTATTTATTTTTTCTTTTCTTTTCCTTCTTTTGGGCACCGACCATTACTTCCGGCATAAAATAAATATAAAAAATTTTCTTTTTTTTTTCTTTTCTTTTCCTTCTTTTGGGCACCAACCCTTATTTCCGGCATAAAATAAATATATATATATATATACAAAAAAATCACTTTTCAGTCATTTGGGCATCGACCCTTACTTTCGGTACACTTTTCAGTCATTTGGGCACCGACTTTTACTTCTGACATAAAAAATGAAAATATTAAAAAAAAAAAATTTCTCTTTTCTTTTCTTTCTTTTGGGCACCGACCCTTACTTCCGGTACTTTTTTTTCAGTCATTTGGGCACAGATTCTCATTTCCGACATAGGAATAAAAGTACAGGAAAAATATAAAATAGTTAAAAAAAAAAGAAAAGTACAAAAAAAAAATGTATCATTCTCCAATCACTTGCATAGTCTCAGTTCAATCTCAATCACTTTCTAAAGGTTAAAATCTAGGACTATACCACGTGGGTTAAAGTTCCTAGTTACACCAAACTCTTTCTCAAATCACTATATTACACGTGCACGGTCAAACGGACCAATTTCCTTTCTCTGAACAAAATCATGCATACACTCGCACACACAAGTCAGAACTACGTTAGCCTGGTTCCCGTCTTGGGATACGTAAGAAACTCTCAAAGAGTACGGCCATAGCCATCAATATTGCCGTCTTATTCACTTTCTAAAAAAAAAATATTTTTTTTTCTTTTTCAATCAAAATGCCCCATTTTAATAAAAATCACTAAAATTGGCAACCATGTTCGCACGGATGTTCGAGGGTGCCTTCCCTTGACATAATCGAGTCCCCGAACCCATCTCAAAATCTCTGATTTTCGCATGGCTATTTAGAGTCATACTTTTAAACGGCCTACTTTTCTCAAAACTGTTTTTCAAAAGTTAAAGATGGATTACTTTAATTGTCTTTATAGGGGCCCTAATACCCCAAATGTTAGGTGGCGACTCTGAACACTTCAAATGGGCCCTACCATACTATTTTCATCTTTCCCAATAAAAATCAAGTTGCAATTCACCCACTCTCAGAAAGCCGGGCCCACACCGACAACCTGGTGCTCCGGGGCTGCGAACGCGACAATATATATATATAGGAAATGAATTTATGCAAACGGCCTTTTGACCGTTGGACCTTCTGTCCATTTGATTACAAGCATTCAATAATAAATAAACTCCACATGTTGGAATACTAGAACATCAATGTTGCTCTAAAAAATTCTCACATGTAATTCTAGAACATATGATCGTTGCTTTAAAAAACATAAAGACCATTTAGTAGAAATAAAATATTGACCTGCTTATTGTTGCTACATTAATATATTATTAAATCGAATTAATGTTCAAGCAATAATGTTAGAAAATGGTAAGAACTTTTCTTTAATAATATTTTATTAAAATATTCCAACAATCCCCCACTTATTTTAATAAAATTGAAAATCAGATATATATATATATATATTCCTCATCGAGCAACTGATCATAAGACTGTGCATAAGTAAAGTTTTCAACTTGAACCTTTTCGTAGTAATAGTGCTCCCGATTATACTAGAGTAACCATAGTTTTGAACTCTATCTCAGACAATACCACACACACAACCCGACAAAGGTGAAGTAAAAAAAAGCCAGCACTTTATGGTCATGTGCTTATATCCCAGTATAGCGAAAGGTCTAGAGAATTTGCCCAAATCCCATAGGAAGCGGCCTCACTTCCACATTCGCATAGGTGAGTCTAACAAGGAAACTCCTGTAGCTAGGTATCCCACTCAAGATAGAGTTGAGATCTCATTAAAAGTTATATTAACTCATCCTTGTACCTCTTCAAGATGTCATGCTTCATGGGATGGACTTGGAGTGTTAACCCAAAATAATAATAATAACAGCATGATACCACTCATATCACTTCATGACTTGTTACTATCCTTTGAACCTCTTTCATGGGATCTCCAGTCTATAGGTTGGGTTACCATCACAAGTGACTCAACTGTCTATGAGCTTTAGTCCCATCCCTTTCTAGGTTTTACAAACCTTCTTTTGAGTTAGTCCTCTCCTCAAAGGATTAGCTATACTATCCTCAGACTGTACATTATCCAGTCTTACAACTCTAGTAGAGACAAACTCTCAAATAGTGTTGTGCTTGAAACATCTCTGTTGCCTCTTACTGTTATAACGGTTCTAAACTTTTTGCAATAGTCGCGGTATTATCGCAGTGGATAAATAGCTGGTATCAATCTCTCCCATAAAGGGGTATCTCGTAGCAGACTTCTCAGTCAAGCTTCCCTCACTAGTAGTAGCTAATGATATCAATTCTGACTCTATCGTGGACTTTACCAAAATAGTATTCATTAGACTTTTACCAAACTGTACCCCAGTAACACAAAAAAAATATCTATTTACTGTGGCTTCAGACTCATCTAAAATGGTATTCCAATCATCGCTATATCCTTTTAAGGATAGCGGAAACCTCTCACAATGTAATTCGAAGTTTATGGTCATTTTCAGGTAACACATAACTTTCTCAATAATACTACAGTACTAAGAATATAGCCACTCATGGCTTTGTAGTCTTCTGTTAGGAAATATCAATTGTCATTATTGTAACCTTCAAGTACATTAGAAATTATTTTTTATAGAAAAATACCTAAATTAATAGATTTTTTTAAAAACGTTATAGTTCTTCCAATTACAGTCATGACTTCGAAATTACATACTTATTTCCCCAAAAAACCAATTTGGTTAAAAGCCAACCTTGAAAAATCAAAAATTAAATTCTTTCAGATTTTGAAGTATGCATTACAAATTTTTTTGAAAAATATCTCTTCTTATCTCCAGGGAATACAACGCACTATCAAAATTTATATCTTCCCAGAGGTAAAATTCAATTTCACTTTGCCAGTATCAGAACCTTAGTATTGAGTAAACCACCAGGTAAAATGTTTCCATTCTCCGTTGGAGAGAATCTCTAGTAACAATTGTGATTGTTACTCATATGCCTAGAGGCACTCATATGAAAATAATAGTAATTTCTCAAAATCTTTTCAAAATGACATTACAAGCTCTTATAATTTTAATATCTAAAATTATACTCGTTTCATCCAAATCCTTTCATATCAAATTAAGTGAAACCATATAAAGATCGAGTATATAGGAATACACACTTTATTCTTATCTGTAAACCCTCCGGTTTATCCAAATAAAATCTCATCTTCTAATTCTCCATTTAAAATAAACGATTTTAACATCTATTTCATGAGTATATAAATCATAAATAATAGCTAATAAAATTCTAATGGATGTAATGCGTGTAAAAAGAGAATAGGTATCCAGAATGTCAATACTTCCTTTTGTTTAGCTTTAAGAGCCTTAGCTACTACAGTAGCTTCACACCTTTTAATAGAACTATCGGATTTAAATTCTTTTTAGGGCTCCATCTACTCCTTATCATGTGACATTGAAATGATAAATCCACAAGTTCACAAAATGATTGAAAATAATATAAATCATCTCAACTTGAATGGCTTCTTTTCAAGAATAAGCCTTGAAGATGTAAGAGCATCCTTTAAATAATTCAGATATTTTTTCTAGAGAAAATAATAAATCACTCCCAAAGTCTTTTTAGCACTTAGCTTACTTACTCTTTTATGGTCCAAATTATGTGCAAAGACCTCCATCATGTACTCTAAACTTAATATATTAGATTGAACAAAAAATAGGAGGTTGAGAATCCCCACTATACCTCAATTTTAAAAAGTAACACATGCTCATAAAAATTGTCATCAGTAGACTCAAATGTCGTCATATCAATTTTGATATCTAAAATTTTATTAATAGACTTAACAATCGAATAGATTTTTATGTCCAAAAAATCTACTAACTTTACTGTAAAATACATCTCCCAAAACAGCATGGTCTACGCCTTTACTAGTAAATTCCTTAGGATTAAAAGTCATATCATAAACCCAATAACCCAAAATTCAAAAAGTAATAATATTGGGTTTTTTTCAATATCCAACTGAGTCATTTTTGTTTAGACTGGGCACTCTATTAAAATAGAACACAGTTCAATAAAGCTTGTCCCCAAAATATTTGAATATCTCAATTTGACCACAAATGAATATAATAAAATGAACCAAAGTTATTGAGTCAAAAAAGAAAGGGGTTACCAAGTTCACACCAACCTTATCCCCAAATATTTAAACCTCTCAATATGACCTCAAATGATTAAAAATATTGCGTGTCAAAACTATTTGATTCAAAAAATAAAAAAGTTTATGTGAAACCAAACACACGTATAATATCCCACTAATAGTATCCCATTCCTTAGCACATCACCACCAATTTGGTGTGGCCCGATGTATATTGTTATATAAACAATATACCATACCATACTGTACATAAAATGATACAATATTATATACAGTTGGTATTTCGTCCTCAAATATTCCTATTGAGTTATAGTGGAATTCGCAAAACAAACTTTCAGAAATACATACAATTAATATATTAATAGCAATAACTTGAAAGTATTCTACCAGTACAAGGCATTTGTACCACATAAATGATATAAGTTAAGTGAGTAAACAGCACTCAAAACTTTCCTTATACTTGTGGAAAACACACATGTGATACACACAACATACCCTTACAAAATGCTATGATACACACAACATACCCTTTCAATATGCTTAAGGTGTACAAGCAACACATCCAAAATACTCTATCCAAATGACCCACACAAACACTTATTCAGTAAAATCTCAATTCCTACAACCCACAGTGCGCCACATGCCTTCATTTAAAATAAATAAACAAAAGTGCTTTCAGAGCAATACTATGCTAATGTAAGCCATAAAATTCTTTACCATATCTCTGTATATAAAAATTAGAATACAGTGGAGTATGCATCCATTAAAGAACAAAACAAAAACCACTTCAAATTCACACCTCAAACACTAGCACATGCTAGCCGACTCTGTCCAATTAATTTGTAAAACTTACTTACATAGAATATATATGATATGATGGGAGACAAAACCCATACCCTTTTAAAAAAAAAAAAAAAAAACATTCTCTCTCTCAGATTCAGTACACAAGTGAGCGCAGGAAGTGAAAAAGTCTTATATCTCCAATTTGTGTCCAAATATCAACAGATTTAATTCTGCTCTAGCCAACAGAGTTTTCAAAAAATTCAAAGAACTACCACTTTCTTTGGAATTAAGAAAAATAGCATTTTCTGTCTCCAATTCTTAAAACAAAGATTCTCAAAATCAAAATTTTTGTTTTTTTTAAAAAAAACATTTGTTGAGATCTGGGGACTAAGAGGATGACCCAAGAATTAGTGGCAAAAGAAAACGTCTTAAAAATGTTGGAACATGTAAATAAAATCATAACAGAATTACCATATCAGTAGCCTGCTTAAAAAAATCTTGGGCCGGATCGTGGATCTCGCTCTCTTTAAGACGTTTGTGGCTCTGCTCAAAAGTGTGGAAGTAGTTCGTACTTGCCACGCCGTCCCCAGGATAAAACAGCCTAAAATCTCCTCTGTCTCAAATTTTTCTTTACACCAAGAAAAATTGGTATACTAAACACTCATTCTGATATAATTGCTCGATAACTAAAAATTAGAAAACTCACTTATTGGAAACAAGAACACACAGTTTTCTTAATTCTCAAACTTTGGAAACTTACAAGGTAAGGGACCAATTTTCTTTTGAGGACTAGATACCCTTGGGAAAATTATTTTCCCCTTTTTTTTATTATATATGTCTAAACCAATATATATATATATATATATATATATATAGGAAATGAATTTATGCAAACGGCCGTTTAACCGTTGGACCTTCTGTCCATTTGATTACAAGCATTGAACAATAAAAAATTCCACATGTTGGAATACTAGAACATCAATGTTGCTCTAAAAAATTCTCACATGTAATACTAGAACATATGAACGTTGCTTTAAAAAAACATAAAGACCATTTAGTAGAAATAAAATATTGATCCATTTATTGTGGCTACATTAATATATTATTAAATCGGAATAATGTTCAAGCAATAATGTTAGAAAATGGTAAAGAACTTTTCTTTAATAATATTTTATTAAAATACTCCAACAGATTTTGGTAACTTGAGTGGGTGATTTGAGTTTTTGTTTGAAAACTTTTTCATTTTGACCAGCTCTCATATTGGGTAATTTCTTATGTTTCTTATGTAATTTCTTTGTATTTTCTTAATTCATTTTTTTTCCTTTCCTTTATCTTGGATCAACTCATTTCCTCATTGTTTAAGCTGTGAATGAAAGAAAAAGCTTATGTTTCTTTTTGTTTCATGCTCTCAGGGTAAGTCAACATATTTTAATTCCTCCCACTGTTTGTTATTTGCAACAAATGAAAGTTTTTTTAATTTTCAGGTGATGCATATTTGAAGCTTTTTATGATCCCTCTCATTCATTTTTATCTTGACTTCATTTTGAGAGAGGATATAGCTGTGTTCAGCAGATTTTCAAGCCGTGAATTGAAAAGTAAGAAATATAGGAGTAACACTTGAGTACTTGGGTTTTTTTTGCAACACGATTAAGTACTTAGGTATTTTTTGCTAAACACTTAAGTACTTAGTTAAAAGTAGGATATGTAATACTTAGTTGAAACTTGAGAGGATGTATTTGTTGTTTTCTGGCTAACCTTGGATGAGGTGTGCAGGTGTGGTGCTTTGGCTAACTTTTTCAATTTTAATATTTCAACTCTTTCTTGGGTGTTATGAGTGGGCAATTATGCTTTGTCCAGCTTTTTCTGTCTTTTGTATGTTTTATTGGGTGTTGTGAAGAAAAGTTCAAAGTCTGTAGTATTTTTTATTTTTTATGTAAAAAATTTATACTCTGATGATGCATGGTACAACATACTTTGAGAGTAGTACCCTGGAGTGCCAATAAATAATTCTTAAAAATAATCTTATATGTGTTATGAGTGAGCACTCGTGTTCACCCAACAGAGTACTTGGGGGAACAAATTTTGGGTGAAAAAAATATTTTTATTTTAGAAAATTTCAAAGCGTATAGTCATGTCACCTTTTTTTCTTTTTGCTATTTAAGTTTTATTCAATGGTTTTTTTTTGGGGTGGTTGTTTCACATATATTAGTATGTGTTTGGTCTATCAAAGGGGTGGGGTGGGTTTAGGGCGTCAGCCAAGGGGCAAGTACCCAAGGAACTTGGCCACGTCCTGAGATTGAATTGAAAGACGGTCACCCTTTCTACACGGGCTGTATAAACCATAACTCACACATTACACACGGTAAGGTTTGAACATTGCCCTCCCAAAGAGAGAGAGATAAGTATAGAAGGCATATGAAGTTACTAACCGAATGCACATGTGTTGGTTTTTTTAATGAAGTGTTGAAGATAAGTGGAGTTAGCTATTGGCTCAAGGCACATTTTTGGTACGTAGTGTATTTAGGTAGGGCAATATAATAGGTATATATATAACATATCAATATAAGTACATATGCTAGGAAAAAAATTCACTTTTGTACCAATCATTGTTCATTTTCAATGTATTCTAAAAAGGGTTAAATATACTTGCACCCCTTGTGGTTTGGCCAGTTTGCACTTACCCCCCATTGTGCTTTAAATTTTGGCACTAATACCCTTTGTGGTTTGGGGTAAAGTGCAATCGTAACTTTTTCCATATAAATTAACAGTTTTAAACTTGGGAGCCCTCATTTGGAGCGTAAAATGACTTTTGCACTTGAAAGTCATATTAAAAGAAAAATAAGTTATAAATCATTTGCTCATGACCTATACCAAGAAAATTCTAAAAAATGTCAAAAATTCTCTCACCCAATTCAAAATCATATGTTTCTCTCTAAACGAATTGAAGTAAACAAATTTTGTAATGTTACGAAGGCTTGGGGGTAATTTGGTTATTTTAGCTTGCTCCATTAGAAATTTTAACAATTGCACTTTAGTTCGAACCACAGGAGTGCCAAAATTTAAACCACAAGGAGGTAAGTGCAAATTGGCCAAGCCACAGGACGCAAGTCTTATATTACATGCTCATGCTATATGTTGGAGACGTTGATTTGCATATCAGGACATGACATGGAGTTGACGGAACCCCTTATTTTTTAACTTATAGCAAATAACTCTTTACTCTATCATATTTCCATCTCTATTTTCACCCCTGTTGTTCCCTCTGTCTATAAAATCTAAAGCATATTGATACTGGTACATATACTACGAAAAATAAGTTATTTTCGTTCCAAACACAGGATTACTAAAGGTGAAACCAGTTCGGTTCGGTCGGTTTTGTGTGTATTATACTTATTTAGATTCATGATACATGCATATGTATATATAATTACTTTTTAGAAGTGGGTAGAGAGTAATTTTTTGTAGTGTATTAAATTTCTTTGTCCTTGAATGTCATTTTGTACATGGATAGAATTGTAATGAAAAAAATTATTAAAAGGTGGATATGTGGAGTACTAAAATAGGTAGGTGTATATAGAATTTCTCTTAAACTTACTCTTCGTATTAAATAGGTTTTAAAATTGCATTTTTTTTTAATGGAAACAACTCTTAAACGGGGTTTAAATAAAGCACAAAGAATAGGTAGCTAGCAAATAAAATACACAATATCATATTCGTTTGGTTAACTGCTAAATTTCATTGTGCTTTTTGAACAGAAACTATGTTTACCGCACTCGATATTTCACACGACTTTGGAAAATTCTGTGATTTGATCAAAAGGGTTATAATATTTTGTGACCTAAGCAAAATAACTATGAAAACCACCTTGGTTAAACGTTTTGTGACCGGGTTACGATTTTGTGATTTCTATAATAGTTTTGCTTGGGTCTTAAAATATTGCACATATGTCACAAACCGTTGTACCCAGGGTATCAAAACGTTGGACCCCTGGTGTTGATTGCTTGATACGACCAAACCGCTTGATCGTATCATAGAACTCTCCCATGATTTTTACTAATCGCAAAATCGCATTGAACTTAGTACATTTTTTTTTAAAGCAGTTATTTGATTTTACAAGAGCTAATTGCAAAAGATAAGAAGAATGTGAGAGAGGTCTACCAGAGACACAGGAAAAACCAATTATCAGACAATCCCTAATCTCACACTACCACAACAAAAACAAACTATTATAGAGAAAAATGTGGGAGAAATTACCCCATTAAATGTCTGCAAAAATCAGCTATAATCATTCCAAAGATCACATCTTCAGCATCCCGTGAATAGGGGAAAAAAATGGAAAGAAAGAATTAAAGTATCAAACACATGCAAAGCCAACTCACAGCTCCTCGAGTACACTTTGGCTTGCATTATTGTGTATGCAAAAAGAATATGTAGTTAGTGTCCTAAACTAAATGATTGATTATTTGGCTATGTGACAAGAAAGAAAGAAAAAAAAAAGAACAAAAAAAAAAAAGAAAAAGAAAAACAGACATGCCTGCTTTGGGATTTCTCCTTATGATCATTTCCATGCAACCGAATCAATCTCGTCTCTCGCTGACTTGTACAGTTCAAGCCTCTTAGCAATGGTCTCTCTTCTTTCCATGAGTGATGGGTCCTCGTCCAGCATTTTACCAAGCTGCTCTTTCTGCACAAGGAGGGAGACAAATTTGTCAAATTTTTATTCAAAAATAACATAGTTTTGTATTTCATCATTTTTTTTCATTTCCTTTAGGCTCTATTTGATTCACGGATTTAGTGAAGGAAAAGAAAGGGAAACACTAAGGAAAATACTTTCCTTTCTTTGGTTAATAAGGAATACAACCAGAAAAATCAGACGGGAAAAAAAAATGCTGAAAATATATATATATATATATATATATTTTAATTTTGTGAGTCACTTCCCTTCCTTTTTTCTTGACTCCTATTATACAAGAAAATTTAAATTTCTACTGTTATTTAAGCATGGAGTAAGACACTATGGAAAACACTAGAGTAGTAGTTCTTATCGATTTCCTTCCCTTTTCCTTTTCTAAATCTGCAAACCAAACGGAACCATAGAGGGACATTATGGCAACAGAAAGACTGCAAGCAGACACCGTCATATGGTTTTACCAATGTGCTGAGATGGTTTTGAGAAACAAGTTAAACTAAAGTCGTATTGTTGTCATAAGATAAGTTACTAATAGGCCCGTTTTATTGAGTTATATTTGATTTCCAAGGGAAAGTTGGACAAAAGACTCAAAAAGAAGATGAAAAAAAGGGAAAAACGAAAAAGAAAAAAGAGAATAAGAAGAAAAAAAAAAAAGGCATTCGTCTGCATGAAGTTACCACGTCAATTTCCATCAAATAGGACAGTGATTTTTTAGTTATTTCATTCACTGAACAAATTGGGAATCACATCTTAATCATATTTTGTAATCATCACTGCAAAAAAATTGGATAAAAGAATTCCATGCCGGAAAAAAAACACAAAAGAATTAGAAGAACCTAAGGTGAAATTATGTACTGCCACTCTGTATCAGACAGTCTAAATTGTTTTTGAGAACTTAATCAAAAGATGCAATGCCAAGTCTAACATCTATCACTCATAAAGGAGGTGCAATGGGAAAGACTCCCTCTGATGCAATATAAGAGTCCTTATTCCGTTTTGCAATGTCCTACTTTAAGATCCTCTTTGAAAAGTCAACATACTTTGGCTATACACTTGCAAGTTTTCCCCTTATTATATAAAGCTCTCTGACTTTTCCTTTGACGAGTCATTGAAATTTTAAACTTAAAAGGAGGACCATAATAGAGGGTTGAAAATTTTTCACCACAATAAAATAAGCATCCTTAAATATTGGATTAGTAAAAGGGTTCCTTAATCTGGGACAGAGGGAGTATTAAAGAATAATGCTAAAAGGTGGAAAATAAGAAGCAATTGGGTTTTTGAGTATGGTACTTTTGCGGAGAGTAATTATTGCTTATTTCTCAGGACAAGCTGCGTCCAAGGAATGCTAGATGCCTTCGCATCCTTGAGAAGGTGAAGACCCAATTCCTTTCATATGCACCCCAATTTCCATTATAAAAAGAAAAGGGACAAGAAGAACTATAAGCCCACTGTCCAAGAGAGAGGAGAAAACTTATGGTTCTTTAATGTGGATTGGAGAGGTACCAGACATTAAGGGTTGATTCCAAAATCTGTATACTACGGAAATAAATCCACACTTGAGTCGAGGAAATATTAAAGGCTGCTACTTTACAAGGACATCTTCAGCTACAGTGAAATACTTCGTTGAATTATCATTCTTTTGTTTTTAGCAGTGGCAAGTGACCTCATAGCTTTTAAATTAGCATTACCTCATTTACCATGCCATAAAGTGAGATGTCATATTATCATATTTCCTATGAGAGTTTTACGCGTATGATTTGTAAAACTTTACCTCCCTTCTCCCAATCTGAGCATAGAAGTTGTTGAGTAGTGCTCTCTTTGCCTCTCGAACTTGACAATAAACGACAGCCTTGGGGATAGAATTCTTAAGCGTATCACAAACCATACCAACATAAGCTGTTACATTTGATCCTGAGAGGAATAAAGAAACATATTTCAGAAGTTGATTTTCATTTTTTTTTTATTTTCGATTGACGTTACAAGATAAGCATCAAAATGGTTCGAATTGCCACTTATCACTAATAAACTTTCTAACATATGTATGAGTTCTTTAGTAATGTGTGTGAGAGATGCAGAGATGTATAACTAGTAAGCAGGTCAGTACAGGTAAAACATGATAAAACAAGGTACAGTAAGAAGATGTGGCTCGAGTGAGAGCCAAGGTAGCCTCATATGTGAGAGAGAGAGAGAGAGAGGGAGAGCAGTATAGGACAAGGTCCCTGATCTGGTGACGGAGTATGCAGTAAATGCCAAGGGTTTTCAGAGAAAAGAAGGTAGGTGATGTGGGAGTCAAGGGAGTTTGGAAAAGTTAAGAAAAGTTGGTGAGAACCAGAGAGTGATAACTGCTATAAGCCTATAATTGTTGGGAGTAAAGGAGAAGTGCTTGATTAATGGCTCAAGTCGTTGGTTTGTACTTGTATTGAATGAAGTGTGTATTTATACCGAGGTTGGAAGGGTGCAGGTTGGAGGAGCTGTCGTTGTGCTGAGTTGGCACCTCCGGAGAGGTTCTCCTATTTAAGGTAGTTGAGGGCATTAAATTCTTATGTTTAAGGTAGTTGGGGGGGAATAAAGGCTCTGTTTGGTTTGGAGATTTGGTGAGGGAAAAGTAAAGGGAAAGGAAAACAAGACTGAAAAGTAGTTCCCTCATGTCTTCCCTAGTGTTTTCCTTCATGCTTAAATATAATTGGAATAGAAGAAAAAACGAAGGGAAATGATTCGCAACATTCAAAATGTTTAGTTATTCTCAATTTGTTCCCTTTTCTTTCTATTTTCCTTATCGTTTTCCTTATTAACCACCAAAGGAAAAGGATTTCCTTTTTGTTTTCATTTCTTTTCCCTCACTAAGTTCATGATCCAAATAGAGCCTAAATGGGTTTGGTGAGGTTTGACCATGCAGAGGTCAAGTATGGACGAGTCTTACGGTGATGAAGCAATGGTATTGGCTATAGGCAGGGTATTGGTAGTAGGTAGGTTGACGATGGTTGCAGGAGGGTCAGCGAGGCTGTGGAAAATAGGTCATGCCTAGGGGTGGACACGAACAGAGCCGCTCAACAAAGGTTCGAAGCTCAGCTCGATAAATGCTAGGCTCGTCTAGCTCATTTGAGCTCGTGAACACGATCGATTAAGGCTCGCGAACAAGCTCGTGAAAAAGCACGTTAACAGGTTTGACAAAGAGCTTGTATAGTGACTTACATATATTTATTATAAAACTACATAATTTTAGAGAAAATATGACAAACCTCGCAACTAGGCTTGATCATTGACTGATTCATCATTAAACTATATAGTTTTAATGGTCGCACGAAAAGCTTGTTAAAAAGGTCGTGATCACTTGAAAGCTCAGCTCTTGCTCACGAGCTCATGAAAAAGCTCGCGCACAGGCTCGGCTTGACTCGTGTCCACCTCTATGCCATTGGCTGCAGAGAGGCCAGCAAACCTTGAGACAAGAAGGCATTGAAGGGTCAACAACTCAGCAGGTCTTGCGGTCTCAGAATGCCCTGATTGGTGGTGAGACCGGAGCAGCAGGGGGCATCTCTCTCTCTCTCTCTCTCTCTCTCTCTCTCTCTCTCTCTTCGGGACCCACCCTAACTTTGCCTGTGAGGGCGTCTTCTTAGGAAGGTCCCTTAGTTCTAGCCACCAACTCATATGAGCTCTGGAGGATCCCAAAGGATGTGATCACCCTTAGGTATTGCTCTGACGAAGGGTGATTGATCCAAGTGTTAAGTTGTGTGTTGGGAAAGTCCCACGCAGTGAGTTTTCTGATCTTCGGAGACGAGCACCAAGGCTCTTACAAAACAAATTCCTTGACAATGGTATGAACCCACAAGGTGGAGTTACTGGAGTTCCCTTGAGGACCCTTGGAGGTGGAGCTCTTTGGAGATGGATACGAGAGCCTCTGTCCAGTCCATGTGGACACACGACTAGCAGTGATATTGGAGACATGCGGCGTTGGTGATGACGTGGATTCACGCCGCGTGGAGAATTATTGACTGCTACGTACAACATACAATTAGATTAAAAGTAATACAATCATATTACATACGAAAATTAGCCCATTAGGGGTTGCTTATGCTTGCTTTTGTGGATTATGATCATAAGTGATTCTGGTGTGTGTGGTGTTTGCCATTGGTTTCAACAGTTAATAGTTATTATGAACATTAAAATGGTAATATCCGACTATTAATATAGTTTTAAATGCAATAATTATAAATCACTTAATTCATATTCTAATACACGAAATGTATAAACAACATTGCAATTTTTATTATATTTGGCAATTAGTGAATCATAGCATTTAATAGTTAGAAATACTAATTTCATATATCAATCCATTACTACAGGTAAGCATTCAATGTACTAAACGTTTGAAAATAATAATTATAAATCACTTAATTCATATTCTAATACACGAAATGTACAAACAATATTGTAATTTTTATTATATTTGGCAATTAGTGAATCATAGCATTTAATAGTTAGAAATACTAATTTCATATCAATCCATTACTACAACCGTTCAATATATTAAAACATATTTGAATTCATATATGCTTTAATACAAAAGGGTATAAGAGCAATATAAAAAAAAAAATTTGTTTGGCAGCGATTGGGCATAAGTTGCTTGTTTTGCAGCTGGGCCCCACCATAGTGAGGAGATAGCCAAACATCTTTGAGATTGCGTTTGGAGTTAAAAAAACATGAGTGCCAAACATCCTCTATATTTGTCGACACAAGCATATTATTGTTAATGTTGAATTGGAGCATCCAACCCAAAACCAATTGGCCATGGGTGGAGTAGCCCCTTCAACTTATATATTGAGTAGCTAGGTTATAAGTCTCCGATGTGGGACAGACAATCTCAACACGCCCCCGCACGTGTGGCCTGACTGAGAGCCAAACACATGGATTACTGAGATAGGGTGACGTAGAGCACACGTGGACAAATTGGCCCAACAATAACCTGCTTTGATACCATTTTGAATTGGAGCATCCAACCCAAAACCAATTGACAATGGGTGGAGTAGCCCCTTGAACTTATATATTGAGTAGCTAGGTTATAAGTCCCCGATGTGGGACAGACAATCTCAACACGCCCCTGCACGTGTGGCATGACTGAGAGCCAAACACGTGGATTACTGAGATAGGGTGACGTAGAGCACACGTGGACAAATTGACCCAATAATAACCTGCTTTGATACCATGTTAAATTGGAGCATCCAACCCAAAACCAATTGGCAATGGGTGGAGTGGCCCCTTGAACTTCTACATTAAGTGGCAAGGTTATAAGTCCCCGATGTGGGACAAACAATCTCAACACGCCCCCGCACGTGTGGCATGACTGAGAGCCAAACACGTGGATTACTGTGATAGGGTGACATGGAGCACACGTGGACAAATTGGGCCCAACAATAACCTAGCTCTGATACCATGTTAAATTGGAGCATCCAACCCAAAACCAATTGGCAATGGGTGGAGTGGCCCCTTTAACTTATATATTGAATAGCTAGGTTATAAGTCCCCGATGTGGGACAGACAATCTCAACACGCCCCCGCACGTGTGGCATGACTGAGAGCCAAACACGTGGATTACTGAGATAAGGTGACGTAGAGCACACATGGACAAATTGGGCCCAACAATAACCTGGCTCTGATACCATGTTAAATTGGAGCATCCAACCCAAAACCAATTGGCCATGGGTGGAGTAGCCCCTTCAACTTATATATTGAGTAGCTAGGTTATAAGTCCCCGATGTGGGACAGACAATCTCAACACGCCCCCGCACGTGTGGCATGACTGAGAGCCAAACACATGGATTACTGAGATAGGGTGACGTAGAGCACACGTAGACAAATTGGCCCAACAATAACCTGCTTTGATACCATTTTGAATTGGAGCATCCAACCCAAAACCAATTGGCAATGGGTGGAGTAGCCCCTTGAACTTATATATTGAATAGCCAGGTTATAAGTCCCCGATGTGGGACAGACAATCTCAACCATATTTTGAATTCATATATGCTTTAATACAAAAGGGTATAAGAGCAATATAAAAAAAATTTGTTTGGCAGCGATTGGGCATAAGTTGCTTGTTTTGCAGCTGGGCCCCACCATAGTGAGGTGATAGCCAAACATCTTTGAGATTGCGTTTGGAGTTCAAAAAACGTGAGTGCCAAACAGCCTCTATATTTGTCGACACAAGCATATTATTGTTTACATAAGGCTTAAGCAACATAAAATTTGGAACATAACAAAAACAGGAAATATGAAGTATAATCAGTGAACCAATGGCTAAGCCATGGATCTTTAAACGTTGTATTTGGTGACAAAGAACCAGTAGACTGCATACCTATCCTCCTGAAATGGTTTTCTGAATACCGGTCTGCATTTGGACCTGAAGGAGTAGAATTCTTCTCTGGTTCAAGATGAAGCTTCCGGAAAAACTCTACTGTGAGGTAAGTAGACTCCATCTCCACCAACCGTAAAACCGTTTTACGGCTTTCGTCCCTAAATCTCTCCAATGCATCATCTGCAGCAGCTGCTATATCAGCCTGAAGCGATGGGAATCGCTTCAATTCCTGTGAGTGCAGTTAAGAAATGTAAGTAAGAAGCGAGAAAATCTTTACTTGTAGGCAATCTGAAGTTATTTGTGTGATCACATGGAGAAAGCGTTGTGTTCGATACAGAAAATAATATCATAAAAGATTTAATGTTTGGAGCAGCAACTCTGTATAGAATAATGCCGAAGTTTTTGTATCCTATCTACCTTGTTGAGCCTAAGTTTATCTAAGGGCAATTTCTACATTGACTCTGTTTTGATGACAGCAAAGTATGTAAAATGATGTTATTAATCCTCTACACGATATTTGACATTTTATTTACTTTGGAAAGGGGAATTTTCAGTCATTGACGTTAGTACACTTAGGAGTTTATAGTAGTACTATTATCCTGTTGACATTACAAAACTGGCTTTGTACCGAATACTTTTCATGTCCGTTGTTTTCTGTTCTAGTATGCCCTCACACATGTTTGCATGAGTTTGATAAACCATGAAGTCAGGGATGATTGACAAAGTCAAAGATGAAGAGCCTTGCAGCTAAAGGACCAACACACTACCAAGACCATAATGAAGACATGTTTCGTTTAGTGCCTTCACTTGGATTGTATGGTGATATTGTCGTAAATCACTTGAGAAAGGATTGCAAGGCCGTAAAGCATTTCAATGAGGATATTTGACCTAAAAAGACATCAAGTTTCAACAATCGAACTTCGAAAGTTTTAACATAATGATTGGACCTTAACTGACTTTACAACAAGATTAATGTTTTAATGTCAATTTTCAAGATAAAATACTTGGAACTTTGCTGGCAATGGACATAGAACATGATTAATCTTGGTATCCTTCTTCTCTCCATTTTCTTTGTTTTCTGTTTATCCCTAGTAGTGACAAATGTTTTACATGGTATAGGAATGGGACAACTAAGCTTCCCTTCTCATAGTTTCATGTTCATGCAATTGAATTGGAGACTGCTCACTTCTATCGACAACTCTCACTCACTCTCTCTCTCTCTCTCTCTCTCTCTCTCTCTCTCTCTCTCTCTCTCTCTCCTTCAAAAAGTAGTGAAAGGGAGAGAGTTGAGGTAGTGAAAAAGGGAATTAAATAAGAAGGGAAAAATGCAAAGTATCCAATAGCAGTATTGGATTAGAAGCCAGTTCATCATCTCTAAAGCCAAATGCTGGAAGATTAAAAGGTCCACAATATAGGTACTTTTTGTAGGAAAAAGTTTATGGTTCTTTGAGCAGGAACACACTTGATTAAGCCCTTAGATTAGGCACTACAACACAGCTCATAGATAAAGCTTTCATTCGGACACAGTTTTGCCATCAAACTATGTATCTCCACTTCTATTTCTACGAGGTTGGGGCGCACTTCAACAAGGCCATATTGCGCAATCTAAGGGGGAATCTTTGATAAGTTTAACTCCTAGGAATTGGTGGACTGACATAACCATGTTGAATAACACGTATATAACGTTGTGATATACCTATTAAATTCAATTCAAATGAACCCTTCAGCTCTCTTCATTTTATTTCTTCCAAATTTGCTGGGTTGCTTCACAACAGACGACCAAAATCGAAATAGAATCAAGAGCGTCTTAAGGAAAAGAATAAATTGTTTCTTACTAAGCTAATTATGTAATTCACTCAGTGACAAGTACAGAATTTTCTATGATATGGAACTAAATGAAAGAACAAAAAAGATTTCACTGACATGCATAACACTTTTGGCAGTATTTGGTGCTAATTAGAGATTGTTACCAGTGTTTCTGCAATAGACTTTCTAACAAGGTCTTTCAAAACGAGGTGAACCTGAGGAAAGAGGAAAAAAAACAAATCAATGACGAAAGGAGTAAATGAAAATTCTAACTTTAAATAGAAGCTCCAGCCAAAGAAACAAAAAGTAAAACCTAGTTTACCTGAGTTATCGAAAAAATCAATGTATGATAAGTGATAACATGTTCCACCCCCACCCCACCCCACACAGAAATAATTAAACATTGATCACCCTTGATCGCTTTCACAAAACCTAACAGATATATGAGAAAGAATGGTCCATGAAGCCTAGCAGTTGCACTCTTCTTCAGAGATAACACTCTAAGAGAGCTTCTAGTGAAGCTAAAGGTAGGGTTCTTTATTTGTAGCGTTAAGAAAAATATAGAACTCTTGTTTCCAATGGGAGCCATTGGTATCTCTCTTCATCAAAATAGTTTCAAGCTATAAAATACACATATCAAAAGTCGCAGAATGTTATATATTGTAGTTTGTTGTAGAAATCTAATCAGAAAGAATCCATAAGTTGCTACTATATAGCTGGAGAACTTGAGGCTCTGCTTGTTTTGTGAATTTAGTGAGGGAAAAGAAAAAGGAAACGGAATTTAGAGGGAAAAATAGTGGTTTCGGAAGGTGTTTTCTCTCATGCTTTGATATTGTCAGAAATTATAATTTTTTGAAATACAAGTAAATCAAGGAAAGTTGAAGGACATTGACGTACAAGATTCAAAGTTTGGATTTTACTTTTAGTCCATTTTCTTTTCCTTCCTATTTCCCTCATGATTTCCTTACTAAGCAACCAAAGAAATGATCACGAAATCCGTGAACCAAACAGAGCGTAAATATTCCAGGTAGGATAACAATAAATTACAGCGTCAACAGAAGCTTCAGCTGGGCCCTTGAAATAGCCGAGGGATCCATCAATTAGTCTTCTGTACCCTTGTTCAGGAGCAACCAAATGGGGCTGATAACCATCTGCCTGTGCAATAACTTTTCTGACATTGTTTAGAGAAAGATGATGATCCAATGGGAGCTTTTTCATAGCAGCTGGCAGTTGATGGTCAAAAACACCATATATCCGATCACCACCTGGTCGCCTGAATAACTTAATGTATTACAACATGCTCCAGACAAAAAATTACATTTTTCAACTCAAATCAAGAGACTTTGCTATCCCAAAGGCAGAAATATCTTCTTCCAGGTAAAAATGTACCAAAATAAAACTAGTAAGTGGCTGCTTGGATAACACAAGAACCAGTTCTATGTTTAGAAAAGAACCGATTCTAAATAGTTTGGTGTTTATGTAGCTGTTTCCAATTACATAGGAGTCTGCTCCTGGCTAAAAAGTAACCGCAAGAACTGGTTGACTATCAAACCAAAACAACAATGATCTTTGTGTAAACCAAATAATTTAAATAAAAGGGAGAAGGTGTGAACCTGATCCCACTTTAGGCTTTCCAAACAGGGCCTTATTGTTTGAAAATGCATCATTTCTGATATGACGGAATTTACGTAATGTAAGCGCTTCGCCAAAACATTTATAATAATCTAGAAAAGTAATGCCATTCAGTTCATCAAAAAGATAAACATGTATGTTTCATGGAGTTATTTATTTGTCGAATTCCCAATAGATGCAGATCAAAATTAAGGAATTACCCTCCATCCAGGTGCTCCTTGAAGATACGGTCAAATGCACGACACAGTTCCAAAATTGTGTACAGCTGGGCCTGTTCATAGAGTTAAATTGATGACAAATAACTATACCAAGACTAGAAATGGAAAATAAGATCAAATATACTTATACAGGTTTTATTCATTACCCCTCCATCCACTCCAACAGGCCTGCCAATGCGGTCCAACTCCGCATTAAGCTCGTCAATTGTCTTATTTATTAAGGCAATAATACTTGGTATGCGCTGCCTGATAACAGTTTCCAAATGCTGATTTACAACCAAAAGAGAGTGGGGTTCAATCTAATGATGGTTTTAACTTATAATAATTCATTCACATGAGAATAACTCAAAATTAAATACGTAGGCTCCGTTAGGCTTGTGGATTAGACAAGTAAACGGAAAGGGAAAAGGAAAGAAAAAAAAGAAAGAAAAGTGTTTCCCTAGTATCTTCCTCCATACTTAAAAAAATTAGAAATTCAAAATTTCAAAATATAATATAAAATCAAGAAAATAGGACGGGGAGTGTGTTTTTTATTAAAAAAAAAAAAAAGGTTCAGTTTTGCCCTATTCTTTTCACTCTATTTTCCTCACAGCTTTCCTTGATAACCATACAAAGAGAAGTGTTTGCCTTTGGTTTTTTTTTTTTTTCCTTTCCCTCGGTAAATCCAGGAACCCAAACGAGTCGTAGGGTGAGTTGAAGGAAGAGGGGAAGGAAACCTTGGATAAAAGTTTTGCCAGATACTCTGAACCCATTTTATGTGCCAAGTGCCCATACTCTGGGCTGGACTCAAAATACTCCTGCTCCTTCCGACGAGCATTGCTCATGTTGACATTCTTATTGATATCAGCCTGAGAACGGTTCACGATTCCAACCCAGGGATGTTGAAGCCTGTATGCTTTTCCTTCAAGAACCTTAAAACATTCAAAACCCAGACGACCATGTTTAGTGTACATCTAGCAACTACACTATGATAGTTGTAAACATGGTTGTAACTTGTAAGAATCAGTCTATTCGCGAGCCTATCCGATACAACCTGATACGGTTCACGAATCAATATGATTCACGATTCATAATTTTGAACTTCGAAACTTTGAGTATCAAATAAAATTGTTTTGGCATTGATATATCATGAGACCTGTGCTAAATTGTTATTTGTTCATTTTAAGCACCATATTAGCAAACTTTCAAGAAGTATAATAAAATACATACATCCAGAGCATTGGTTCCTTTGTCCATCAGATCGAGTTTTGTTAGCACTCCAAATGTTCTTTCACCTACAAATACCAAATATAACGAAAACAGTATAAGTTGTGTCTAGAGCATCAAACATTCCCATAAAACCGAAACTCAGCTGCAATAACAAAGTGATCCGGTTTTATTATGCAATTAGAAGAGTTGTATAGCAACTTCACAATACCTGTAGGATCAACTTCTTTTGCAAGTTTTATGGCATCAGAAGTGGCAATATCTTGATTAGCTGGAGAAATGGCCAATATAATGCAATTGGGCTACAAATTCCAACAATCCATTAGATGAACATAGAACGAGCTAAAAGAAAAACTTCAGTTACAATTATGTATTCAAACAATTGCACAATTAGTTAATGATCTAATGCCTACTAATCAATTGAAGAATAGTACACGTCTCTTCATTTGAAATAAAAACCATTAAGAAACAATAACACGTGTTCTTGTTATAAGAATTAAAAGACAATCAGAGTCTTGGAAATGCAAACGTGTTCAAATGCATTACTATTAAAGAGGTCCCACACAGTGTCGAAAACTGTACACATGCAGATATGCAGCTTCAGCAATTCTAAACTAAAGGTCCAACCAAAGTTATCTCCAATGCTCTGTAAAGAATCCCAAGGCCATGCATAGATTTTTTTTTTTTTTTTAATGTTTAATAATATAATTTTGGGGGCAATTTCGTTTTCATTTCTTTCTATTTCTGGGTGGGTTCTTTTTTGTGATATGACATGATACACATGTAAATTAGGGTCAGTTCAGGCATGTGATCTTAAAACAAAAATCATTGGCTGCAAAGGCATGTTTCTGCAGGAAAAGCCAATGTTCCCAACCTCGTAGAGATTGCAATACTGTTAGCTGACACATACTTATCTCTTATACATTTCTTACTCAGCAAAATTTATAGATATGACCGACATTGTAAAGCATGGTTGCTCAGGAGTAATAGATTGAGGTTTGTGATTTACAATCTTCTTTTTCACACATATGTAGGAGCGGCAAGCATATAAGGCAGTTCTCTCAGTTGTTCTTTTCTAGAAACCTGTTTCTTTCTCTTGCTGGTACCTGGATACTGAACATGGTTTATGTAGCACAGAACACTTCAACTTGGGTGCAGTAAATCACTAGTGCAGGACATGCAAAAAAAAAAGTGTCTTATTTTTCGATTTTTTTTTGTTCTACATCGGACACAGCGCTATGACTCCTCGGTCAAAGTATCATTATAAGAAAATGGGAGATAAGTAATGCATTTATCTCAAAACCTATGAAATAGGAGTGGGCACGGCAAGGTATATGGTACAATGAATTGAAATAATAATCTCTTTTAATTTGGTTGGGTCCTAGCCGTGTCCGAATCATATATCATTTAGATTTTTTGGTGTATCTATGTCCGATGTACATGTCCTTGCTACATAGTACAGCAATGCTACATGGTACAGCAAAGATAATATCAAATCTAGCACAAATTAGGTTCTTCTTCATTTCTGATTGTCTTTTCCCTTTTCCTTCTCTCTTCATTTTTCTTTCGAATATCAGTAAAAGAAAAACAGCAACGTGGTAGGCCCTGATTGCCCATGCTACAGGGACAACTGTAATTATTATGAGCATGACAATGAAGTACCCTTCTGGTTCTTGCATTTGTACTTCATACTTAGATTAGGTGAAGTTTGTGGTCGGTATGGAATTTTTTTCACAAAACTAGCAAATTTTGTGTATGTTTCTTTTTTAGTTGAGTGGATACATGTTCTCTCTCTTGGTTTTTCGAATGCTTCAAATATCTATGTTGGATCCATCAATAAAAGTTTTTTGGTTAATAGGTTACACTGGTGTCATTTTGCGCTCCATAGTTTAGAAGCTGATATCAATTTGCACCCTCCATCAATATCCATTAAAAATGTTGACAGAATTCTGATGATTTTTTTGTGAATTTCGACAGAACAGTTAACAAAATTAATGGAGTGTGACGGAGGTAGAAATTGACAGAAATCAGAACTGCAGGGTCCAATGTGTCAACTTTTGAAGTACAGGGGCAAATTTACACAAAGGGTAAACTACGATGGATCAAAGCGAAATCAACCCAAGTTTTTTAAGGGACAAAGTAAGATCCTTGGATGTTCTACTACTTGCAATTCCACAAGAGTTTGTCAAGACAAAATAGTCGCCATTCTGAAACTCCAGAGTCAGAAATAGGTACGCTCAAGAACTGTAGAAAAGCTCCACAGTTTTGTTTTGTTCCTAGAATATAGTATCCTCACCTTTTCAACATAAGAGCGGACCATGTTTTCAATATCTTCAACAATAGATTCTGATTGGCCCTCTGCAAAAGGTAAAATGTTGCATTTCAAACAATTAGCCATTAAAACAACACTAAGTGAGAAAAACAAATGGATTAATTTCTGAATATTACTCACCTACGGCGACCTTTGTCAACCCCGGAAGATCAATGAGAGTTAAGTTTACAACTGCAAACAAGAGTACAGAACCATGCACTTAAAATTAGCATATTGGTGGATGAAGGTTGACAAGTGTTAGAAACTAAAATAGAGAAAATTGTATTGATATATTGATATATTCATAATACCAACTAGGGTTACATGAGAGCCTTTTATATAGGCAAATACCAGTAATGGAAAATACTAAAATGCCCCAAGGGCTTACATCATTGATACCTCAGCCCTAACATAAAGATGACATCACCCATTACATAAGCCCTAAATACTAATTGACATATTTATCCTCTAATACTCTCCCTCAAGTTGGCACACAGAAACTTGTTGAAGTGTCCAACTTGCATACTTGCATTTGAGTGTTCGTAAATGCTCCCAGCTTTTCCAAGATCTCTACAATACTTCACTAACTTCACTTCAACGGATAACACTCCCCCTTACAATAAATGCCCAATAACAAATACTCCCAACAATAAATAATAAATGCTCCAACATCCCCCCTAAAAATGAAGGTGGTCATGAAAATTACAACTGAAGTTTGGAATGAATAATGACAACTGAAACATGACTGTAACAAGTGACTGAAAATGGTGATGACAACAACTAGTGGGATATTCAATCCCCAACATTGGCCAAGGTGGTAATAACATCCACCACCACCAACAACAATGAAAAATTATGGAACAACAGTGTCCTTAATATGGGGGAAACACATCCACCACCACCACCAACGATGAGAAATTGTGGATCAACAATGTCCACAATATCGGCCAAGGTGAAAACTATTCACCAACAACAAAACAAAGTGTGGGACTAAAACCCACAACAAAAAATCACCAAATTTCTGCCAAGAACAGTAAAAACAAAGGTTGTAAAACTCCATCCGAGACTATCGAGTTGAAATCCAACAAAAAAAGAACCAACAGTAGCCCAAATCAACCAGTCACCACCAAACAAGGACCAAACATGGTCTTATATCATCAAATAAAATCACTCGAATAAAAAGAAGTGCAGAAGAAGTGTTCAGAGACTACACAAAACATGACAGAAAATTTTTATAATTTTGAAAATTTTTGGGGTGATTCTGTATTTTTCAAAACATTTGGAACTGAGTTGTAAATATAAAAAACTTTGGGGGTTTATTTGCAAATGTCAAAAAATATGGGGGCTAAAAGATAATTTTTGAAAAATCTGAGGGCAAAACTGAAAATCTTAAAAATACTTGTGGTGCGTGGGGGACTAAGAGGCAGCATTGCACATGGACTTTTTCTTCTCTTCTCTTCTTTCTCCTTCAAAGCATCAACCAAATAGCCTTTGACCAAAAACACACCAAACAGATCCTTAAGCTCTACTCGTGTAGAACTTTATGGCCAAACAAAACCTTAAGTCACCAAACCAATTTAGATCTCCAAAGAAGTGGTTGCCAAACAAACCAAACAACCGTGGCCGACAATATAGGTCTCGCGCAAACGGAAAAGAGAACCACCAAATCTTATTCGATGAACACTGATGCACAAACAGTAACTTCGATGAACAGTATGTCGATGAACAATGTTTTGATGAACAGTACCTTCGTGAATAGTAAACGATGAGCAGTAATCTGTGAATAGTGACGGCTGAAAAACCTATTTATGACAATATTTAGGACTCTAGACAACGAGTTGGCAAAGATGAAAAATAAGGTAATTTCTAGGGGTCCAGCAGTGCGGCAAGATCGCCGCCTGCCGACGAAGTGGAAGATTGAAAGTCACCAAGACCTACTGCTCTGATACCATGTTAGAAACTAAAATAGAGAAAATTGTATTGATACATTGATATATTCAGAATACCAACTAGGGTTACATAAGAGCCTTTTATATAGGCAAATACCAAGAATGGAAAATACTAAAATGCCCCAAGGGCTTACATCATTGATACCTCAGCCCTAATATAAAGATGACATCACCTATTACATAAGCCATACATACTAATCGACATATTTATCTTCTAACAAGCACTACCATTTTTTGGAATAGGATATTTACAAGTTCCTTGGTTGAATGTTAAATAGTCTAAAAATTATACCTTTTATGATAAAAATAGCAATGACAACAGAGGTCTAGATACAGTGATATGTTGAGAGTTATTTTAGTTTATGTTTCACTTATTAATCTAAGGACTATCTTGTAATTTTTATTTCTTATTCTCTTAATATAGATAGGGGTTTGACACATTGTCAACCCTAAGTTTGGCTAAATCATATTGTCTACGTGGTATCAGAGCTAAGACAGCCCATGATATTTAGGACATGGTGACCTGTTGGAAACTCCATGGTCGTCCTTTTGGTGGCCATGGGGGTCGTTCAAACTATTTTAGAGGACATGGGGGTAGTAATGTTTAAGTTCATCATACTGCTGTAATGGAGACTACAACTCCTTCTGCTCAGTGCCATTATCTGCTACTGAGTTTGAGACTCGTCGGAATCTGATGGCCCGTTGTGCCCAATCAGATAATTTAGTCCCATCAGCGAGAGCATTTCTCCCATTTGACATTTCCTTGGATAATTGATTCAGGTGCATCCGATCATGTGTCTAGTTCCTCTGACCTTTTCTCTGATTATACGCCCTATTTTGGTCCAGACAAAGTCCGAATTGTTGATGGTACTTTCTCCTCTGTCTCCGAGAAAGGTTTAATTCATGTCACCCCCTCTTTGTCAATGACCTCTATGTTACATGTTTCCAGTTTCTCTCATAATCTTTAATCATTGAGTCGAATAACCCGTGACTTAAACTGTAGTGTAACCTTCTTTACTTCTCATTGTGTTTTTTAGGATCTTCACACGAGGAGGACGATTGGCAATGGTAGAGAAGAGAGTGGTCTCTACATCTTGGATGAAGGGGAGAAGCTGGCTCATCACACCGTAGTTTCGAAGAATAAAATCGAAGATAGAGCTTTGGCATAGGAGATTAGGACACCAGTCTTTTTCTTTACTTAGGCATATTTTTCCAACTCTTGTTTCTAATAAAGATGTTTCTAAGTTTTCTTGTGAGGCATGTGAACTTGGAAAACATCATAGAGCTTCTTTTGCTCCTAGTAATAATAAAAGTGCTATTCCTTTTGAATCAATACGTTCTGTTGTTTGGGGTTTAGAAATGTCGCTGGTGGTTTGTTTCTATTATTGACGATTGTTCTCGTACCAGTGGTTATATATGATGAAAGAAAAACGGGAAGTGTTTTCTATTTTCAGAAACTTCCACAAAATGGTGTGTACATAGTTTGGGGTTGTCGTAAAAATTTTGCGATCTGATAATGGGGACAGTATATTGATTTAGGTTTGGGTGATTATTTTTGTTCTCAGGGAATTTTTCACCAGACTTCTTGTAGTGACACTCCTCAATAGAAATTGGTTACAGAGCGTAAGAATCACCACCTGATAGACATTGTCCGATCCTTACTTTTCTCGGCTCATGCCCCTCGTTTGTATTGGGGTGAAGCATTCTTAAGGGCTGCTTATCTAATCAATCGTCTTCTCACTCATGTATTGAATAAGCAAACAACACTTGAAGTCCTTTATCATCCTTCCACTTCGTTTCCTATTCCTCCTCCTGTCTTTGGCTGCGTATGTTTTGTTCATAATCATTCTCCCACCTGTTGGAAGTTGGATCCTCATTCCTTTAAATGTGTGTTTGTTGGTTACTCCCCTACTCAGAAGGGTTATAAATGTTACCATCCTCCATCTCGGAAATAGTTTGTGTCCATGGATGTCACATTTCCTGAGTCTTTGTCATACTTTCTTGTACCCAGTTATCTCTTCAGGGGAGCAGAGGTGTGCGGAAGTGATTCTTACCTGTGTTTCCACTGCCTATGATGATTGAGGCTGAAACTGAAAAGATCACAGAACAAGGGTGTGAGGAGGAGGAGGGAGTAAAAGAGTGTGAGGAGAAGGAATCGGAGGGAGAAAAAGGGTGAGAGGAGAAGGAGGCAGAGTGAGCAAAAGTCATTCCAAAGAAGAAAAAGTTGTTGGTCTATTCTAAGGAACATGGAGTAATAGAAAGACCAAAGCAGCCAAATCTCCTATTCTGTCACTGTTATTCCCTCTAACTGATGAAGATTCAGGTAATTCTGATTCTGATACACCTTCGCTTACTGAGCCTGATGATTTAGATGTGCCCATTGCTATTTGTAAGAGTGTTAGGTCTTATACTCAACATCCTATATCTAATTTTGTGTCTTATACTCATTTGTCTCCCTCCTACAGAGCTCGTATTTCAAACTTTTCTGATGTATCTATTCCTAATCATGTCCAGGATGTTCTTGCTGATCCCAAGTGGAAACACACTATGATTGAAGAGATGAAAGCACTTCATAAGAGTGGCACTTGGGAATTGACAATGTTACCTAAAGGGAAAAGGACTGTGTGGTGCAAGTGGGTTAAGCACAGGGCTGATGGTTCCATTGAGCGGTTACAAAGCTCTCCTGGTTGCAAAGGGCTTCACTCAGACCTATGGTGTGGACTATGAGGAGACCTTTGCACCTGTTGCCAAGATGAACTCGGTCAAGATTCTTCTTTCCCTTGCAGCAAATCTGGATTGGCCTATTCACCAGTTTGATGTGAAGAATGTTTTTTTGCATGGTGATTTGGAGGAGGAAGTATACATGGATGTTCCTCTTGGCTTTGAGGCCTCCAAGATAGAGGGTAAGGTGTGTAGACTGAAGAAAACTTTATATGGTCTCAAACAGTCTCCTAGTGCTTGGTTGAAAGGTTTACACAGGCTATGGTTCGATATGCTTCAAACAGTCATGATGATCACACATTGTTCATCAAACATTCATCACAGGGTAAGGCTACTACTCTTATTATATAGGCTTAAAGACACTTTAGTACCCAGTAGTTTGAGCGAAGTTTCACTTTGGGCCCTCGACTTTCAATTGCAACACTTTAGGCCTTGTTTTTTTTATTTCGTTGCAATGTAGACCCTACCTCTAACTCTCGTTAGTGCAATTTGATGGAACACTCACGTGCATTGCACGAGTTTACTTATTAAAGACATTTTGGTATCTTATAGTTTGGGCGAAGTTACACTTTGGGCCCTAGATTATTAATTGCTACACTTTGGTCCCCGCAGTTCCCAGTTTTACGCAATTGTATTTGGTGTCTAAAAATGTAGCCTTGATGGTAGCAAATTGTTCTAACCATGACAATGTAATTGAATTTTCAATGTTAAGAGCCTGTTTGGATTAGCTGAATTTCATAAATTAAGGGCCCGTTTGGCGTAGCTTATGCTTTGCGTTTGTGATAGCTTTCCGATTGCGATTGTTAGAATAGATTTTTGATAGTTGTGTTGTTTGGGTAATGTATTATAAAAGTGAATATGGTCGCAGAATAGACTATGTAATTGTTTGGTTACATGAATGCAAAAGTGATTTTAATGTCTAAAAGACAATTGTGCCATTGTCTTGTATTACTCTCATTTTGTTGTTGATTACATACATGGTTTTAACTAACTAATTTACTCTGCTAATACTTAGTACTAGTTAATAATTAGTATTACTGATTGTTAAATGTTAATAATAAGGGTGATCTATAGTTCCCAAATATAAATCTCAAATGCTTTAATAGTTGTACTGTATGTAATTAATAATTACAGTGGGGCCACTTTTATTTAATAGCAATGATATGAATTCTAAATGCTTTAATAGTTGTACCACATACTGTGACAATGGTTAGTCTTACCATATTTTATTGCACGTGGTATGGTTAAAGTTGGTATAAAGAGACTATGAGTAAAGCGTTTGGGAACCAAATTTGGGATTCAAATTTGGGAAGCATAACATTATTCTATATTAAAGTTGTTTGGGTGGTACAACTATCAAAATATTTAGAAACCATATTTAAGATTTAAATTTAACAACCATAACATTATTCACAAATTAAAAGGTAAAAATAATATCCTATAAAAAAGGGTGTAAAAATGATATATAAAGTTCTGTCATGTATAATGCTATGCTTTGTTCAATGGGTTATGGGTATAAAGGTAAAAAAATGCAAAAAGAAAAATCCAATAGCAGTTGGGATTTTGCAAAAGCTACTAGGAGGCAGCTTCTATGTATTGTTGTGTTTTATGTTTTGTGGATGGGCCCCACAGATTGAAAAAATGAGCCAAACACTTAGCAATCACGATGGGGGTGGCTAATCGCATGATTGACCCCTCAATCGTGATTGCCAAACAGCCTCTCTAAGTGATGAATTGAAGATTTTAACAAATAAAAGTGATTGTTTTGTAAACTGCTAGTGTTTTGGTTAGCTTAATTGTTCAGTGTTTTGCGGATTTCAAGAAATAAAAGTGAGAATTTTGTAAGCTAAAAACGTAGATGCTTGAAAGAAAAAAAACAATCACTTTTTTCACTTTTAAGTCAGTAACACTAAAACATAGGGTCCGTTTTGATAAAACTGAAAATTAAGTGCTGGATTTTAATTACTGAAAATTTTAAGCGATTGAATTTGCAATACCAACAACAGTGTTTCAAGTAACTGAAATAGACAGCATTCAGTGATTATTTTAAGTAGAATTTTCACTTAAAGTCTTCACTCTTCAGGGGATTTTTGGCTACTTTTTTCAATTAAGTGGTACATTATCAAACACACTGAAAATAAACAAGTGCTGAAAGTTTTCATTTTCACCACTTAATTGGGTTGTCAAACACACTCCATAGTCCTTCCATAAACTTATCCTCTGATAACCCTAATGCCTCTCCTATGTCCTTTTTGGTCATTTTATACAAACAACTACTTTTTGAAGTTTTTGCCAAACATTCTTGTTCAGAAAAATCTTGTGTTCCCTCAAGTAACCTAAATACCAAACAACTTTTTAATATGTCTGAACGAATAGAAGCGTTAATTTGGTCAGAGGCAGGTCCCATATTCCAAGGAATCTAAAATTATAGGGACCAAAGTGTAGCAATGAATAATCTTCAAAGTGAAACTTCGCCCAAACTATAGGGTACCAAAATGTCTTTAATAAGTAGACTCGTGCAATGTACGTGAGTGTTCTGTCAAATTCCATTAACGGAGTTAGAGGTAAGGCCTACATTGCAATGAAATCGAAACTATAGGGCCCAAAATGTAAAGTCGAGGGCCCAAAGTGAAACTTTGCTCAATCTACAGGGTACTAAAGTGTCTTTAAGCCTATTATATATGTGGATGATATTGTGCTTACAGGAGATGACTTGGAGGAAATGGAACGATAGAAAGAGTATCTGGCCAATGAATTCAAAATCAAGGACTTTGGGAACGTTGAGTATTTCTTGGAATTGAGCTTTACTCGATCTAAACATGGGATATTTTTTTCCCAAAGGAAATATGTCCTTGACTTGTTAAAGGAGATAGGAATGCTTGGGAGCAGGGAATGTTAAACACCGATAGAACCAAATCAAAAGCTTAACGATGACAGTAGTGGATAAATGGTGGATAGGGGGAGATATCAGAGTCTTGTGGGTAGGCTCATATACTTGTCTCATACTCGCTCAGACATTGCCTTCGTAGTTAGTGTTGTCAGCCAGTTTATACATTCTACTCGGGAGTCACACCTAGAGGCCATATTTCGGATTCTTTGGTACTTAAAATCTACTCCTGGAAAAGGCTTGTTATTTGCCAGACATGACCACCTTAGAGTGGAAGCATACACTCACTGATGCAGATTAAGTTGGTTCTATTACTGATAGGAGTTCCACTTTTGGATACTGCACCTTCGTGGGAGGTAATATTGTTACTTGGCGAAGTAAGAAGCAAAACGTTGTAGCCAGGTCTAGTGCAGGAGCTAAGTTCAGAGCGAGGGCCCAAGGCATTGTGAACTCTTGAGGATTAAATCCTTGTTGAAGGATTTGAAGGTTAAGTAGATAGATTTGATGAGATTATACTGCGATACTAAGGCTGCAATCAATATAGCTCATAATCCGGTTCAAAATGATCGAACCAAACATGTGGACATCGATCGGCATTTTATTAAGGAGAACCTCACTAGTGGCACTGTTTGCACTCCTTTTGTGAAGACTCGGCTGGTAGAAGTCTTACCAAGGGAATTGGGAGTAAACCATTTCACATTGCTGTGTGCAAGCAGGACATGAGAGATATATTTGTACTAGCTTGAGGGGGAGTGTTGAGAGTTATTTTAGTTTATGTTTTATTTACTACTAGTCTAAGGACTATCAACTAATTTTTATTTCTTATTCTCTTAATATATATATATATATACAAGGGATTGACACGCTGTCAACCCTAAGTGTGGCTAAATCTTATTGTCTGCATGGTATCAAAGCCAGGTTGGGCTCTACCCTTGTTGGGCTTTCCCTGTTGATGTGGTCCAGGGGGTGTGTTGAATTGTCCCACATCACCCAAGAAGAGACCCCGTATGTGCTTCTTATAAGCCTGGGCAATCCTCCCCTCACAAGGCATCTTTTGAGGGAGAGTCAGCCCTGTTGAGCTTTCTACACGATGCACGTGGTAATACAAGAATAAGAAGAAGTTATAACACACAAGCAAGAAGCAATACATTTCAATGCTAGATATATTTCAACTGCTCAACCATAAACCCAGGCTCAGGAACCAGATAAAACCAGAGTAAAGTACAAACCATTTGGAGAATAAATGCTTAAGTGAATTGGAATGTTCGAGATTTGCTTAGTCTTCCCAGTTATACGATCTGTTTCATCTGCGATCTCCTTACGCACCGCAGCTGATAAGCAACAGAAGTTCATTAACCACTGCAGTATTAAATAATATAAGCAAATAAATTTAAAAGAGTGTCTACCCTCATAATGTTATTTGGAAAGAATAAAAAAAAGAAGGGAAGAGTTCACCGCCGAATGCATCCAAATATGTATACATACTTAAGGACGATAATTATTTAACCCAAAGAAAGAAGGACAACAATCTTCCAAATTGTCCCTGCACTAGCCAATTCTTACGCTATTGGTAGCTTTAGGTGCTCATTCGGCTCAATTTGGTTTGCAAAAGCAAAAAGGAAACAAAAACAAGCACAAAAAAAAGACAGCTGTTTCCCTTATGTTTTGCCACATAAACAATGGGTCCCCTGGGCTGGATGAGCAATCTTCTCTGGAAAGGAATAGTGGAAAGCCATGTCACTTGGAATGGATCTAGCAATTCCCTCCATGCTTAAATAAAATTAAAGTTCACAAATTTTCAAAGCATTTTAACCCCTTAAGAAAAGAGGATTGGAAGTCCTCAAAAAATTCATTATTTTGTACTTTATTATCACTTTATTTTTTCCTTTCCAGTTTCCTAATTAACCATACAAAGAAAAAATTTTCCCCAGTGTTCTCTTTTCTTTTTCCTCACAAAATCCATGAACCATACTAGGCCTTCAGAGGTATGCACTAGGTAAAAAGAAAGAAAAGAAACCAGAAAAGACAAGGTAATCAATGAAAAGTCAGCAATATAACATTCTCATCTAACTATTTGAAATTACGATAAAGAAAAACGAAACACATATGGAGTTGGCAGCATGTCTCTATTTTTGTTGTAGTTGTTGAGTCACCAATTGCTCTAAAAGCTCAAGCTGTTAGAAAATGGGCTAAAATGTATATCAAGCTTCAACACCCTCCTTCACGTGCGACCCTATCTTGCACATGGAAAGGTAACAAAGTGCAAATATGCACACCAAAGCGGAGAAAGAGACTCGAACCTGAGAGCTCCACAAATAGGGGGGGACCAGGATTTGTGGACTGGAGGGGCCTTCGTGTAAGTATAAATAGAACATTCACACAAAAGTTAATATTATGTTTATAAAAAAGCTTGCTATATTTTCCAAATACCCGTGACGGGGTTGCATATCCTGGAAACGTTCCTTATAGCATCATTTTTAACCTCGTTAAATCTTTTTCTCTCATATCACAATCAAACTACCATTTAAAATTTGTCCTCCATTCAACAGTGCGAGCGATTTTTCACAATTTTCATAGCTGAAAATGCCTTCTCCACTATAGCCATTGCAATGTGTAGAACCAATGCCAATTTTAAATCATAACTCACAAATTAAATCTTAGTTCACAAATCCACGTATTCATAATTCATATTCACAATTCAGAAATCCACATATTTATCTTCACAACCCAAACATTCAAGTTCACAAATCCACATATTCACCTTCACATATTCACTGTTCACAAATCATGTGTAAAATTTGGAAAACCCCTAAATATGCCTCAAGTTTCTAATCCAATAATTGCATCTAAATTTCAACTAACAAAAAAAATCAATCATAATTTTCAATTTCTTACCTAAGATTTTGACGACCTTCAACGGTAGTAGCACAACTTCAACATCCTCCAATCATAATCAAGTGGGCCCACTGCCACATGTGTTTGGGAAGTATTTGGGATACAAAATTTCAGAAGCATAGCATTACTCAAAACTATTTTTACACATCCAGTTCGGGGTATAACATGTAATCTGAGGGGGTCCTATTCTTAAAATCCTAAAATACTACATGTAGACTTGTAATTTTCAAAAGTTGAGAGTGGCCTGGCCCACCCTGGTCTAAGTGTGAGTCCGCCCCTGTATGCAAACAAACCTTTGATACCAAGTTAAGTCACCCATTTGAGCTTAAGTTGTTATAAGAAATAAAGTTAAAAGTATATAGTGAATCAATAGACTTTATATGATTACTATCACCACTCATTTGACAAGTTGCTCACCACATTGTGTCCAAAAATGGCGGCAAATATTATCATACATGTCAGAAAACAGCATGTCAACTTGTGTCCTTTTTATGTATTCATCATCAATGCAACGATATTCTCAATTATCAAGGAAAAACGAACTTGTAGAACATTGGAAAACATGGAATTTTTGAAACGACGAATAGAAGAACTGTGTTTTTTTCCTTCTAATTGAGCGACTAATATTTTTGTGCTATAAGAACTTGAGCCTTGAAAGAATTGTGATGTAACATGGCTCTTCTAACAATTTCAGTTAACAAATGACGGGCAAGAAAACATGCTGGTGTTTTCAGTTGTAGGAAACAGAAAATCATAGAAAGAAGGAAAAGAAAATGAGGTAAGATGGGATAACATGTTCCAGTTTAGGA
Organism: Hydrangea macrophylla; assembly: GCA_033977485.1. Taxonomy (NCBI): domain Eukaryota; kingdom Viridiplantae; phylum Streptophyta; class Magnoliopsida; order Cornales; family Hydrangeaceae; genus Hydrangea; species Hydrangea macrophylla. The sequence goes on from CM066983.1 coordinate 52,385,405, forward strand.
ACTAGGGAAAGGATATAAGAGAGGGAGAAGACATTCCAATCCAGGGACTTGGGAGAGGGAGAAGATAGGGGGAGAGAGAACTACAAGCTCTTCCGAAAATTTATTAGATATTCATCTTCAAGACTTGTTTATTAACAAATAGCAAATCGTACCTTCGTACCTATGGGCTAAGAAAACAATAAAAAGATACCATAACCCAAAATTAATCTTGCTGTAGTACGATTCAAATCCTAAATCCAATCTATCCAAATTTTAAAACTAAAAGAAATGCATCATTACATAAAATAAATCCTGACAAGACTGATCTTTAAAACCTATTGATAAGTACATCTTGATTTTTCCGTACTGATCATTTATAGGAAAAGAACAAAACCAGCATGCCAAGCGGTATAGCATGGTTCAATGTCGCGGTCGCCGACGCTGACACCGTCACGGAGGCCTCCACGGCGTCGTGGCCCGCTATTGGGCTATACACGATGATATGCTAGATTTATGATTCAAAATTTTTCGAAAAAATAATGAAAATTTCTAAAATAATAAGAATAACATAATCGTTCCAGTAGATAACCACAATACACAACCTAGAAATTATAACATCATATAAACATCTAATATTCGCACTGTGGATCTAGTGTATGAGAACACAACACAAAATTTAATAACAATTGCTCAACACTAAAGTCTCAAATTTTACAAATAACAAACTAAATTTCAAGATTAAAAAAAATAATAAAAAATTTGTTAAAGTATTTTTTCATCTCAAATTTCATCATAATGTACATAAAAAAAAAAAAAAAAAAGTAATACTGCCATTTAATATGTATAAACAATTATCAGCTATCATCATTTTAAAAACGATACAAAGTTAAAATATATTGGCATGTATCGGTGTGTATCAGCCCGTATCGGCTGATATAACAGGCGATTCACCAGTGTCGGCAGTTACAGGCGATACTGCAAGCAGTATAGCATTGTTTGGGGACAATATTATATTGAGAGTATATATCGGAGTGGTCCACCTCGAGATAGATATGACTCGACCGATACAACTCAGTATCGGCCGATACTTCGAAACCTGCTTCTAAAATAATCACCAATACGATGATAACAAAAACCGACCAAATCAAATTGCTACCTAGCTTCTGACAACGATAAGCATGATAGATAAACAAAAGGTTTGACACAAGATATCAAAATAGAAGTTTATTAGTCTATATATATATCAACTCTACTCAAGAAAACCATGTCCAAAACTTTGGTTGGTTACATGAATCTTTTGTTATAACACCCGCTCCCGCGGTTTATATTTAATATTACTTTAGCATGCATTATCATGATTAAATATTAATTAATGTGTTATGTGACACTTATTGGAGGTGGGTTTGACCCACTAAGTTGTTTATGGGTGTGCAGTTGGGAACCCAGTTGTGGGCAGTATGGCAATCCCAAGTTGGGATATGTGTTGGTGGGTCCCAGTTAAGATGGGACATTATATGTGGAACACCCTAAGTGCCTAAATGTTTATTAAGGTTTAAATGATTTATTATTCTACTGTTAATAATATCATGTTATTAGGTGGTGACCACTTTTGGGGTCAGTTAAGAGTACTTTTGTGAGTGCGAATTGAACACGTTACATAATTAGTAGGCTAATTATCAACTTCATATAATTATATGGGACCACTTATAGGACCCATGCGAGACATAGACAAACACCTATTTAGGTTTGGGATAATTTTAATACAGTTTCATAATTTGCAAGGGCGTAATTGCAAAACTGGCAACTAGTGGGGTTTCATAATAAAAATGAAAACCCATATAATCAAGACACATAGGAGATGATAGTTACAGAGAAAAATACGAGAGTTTGCGACAACGTTGACGACGACGCCGATTGACGCGCTTAACGACGACGGTTTTTAAAACAGGTTATACATTTGGACTCCTGGAGGTGAGTTTAACCCGTTGCTACCAATATGGTTGAGTTCTGTGACAGTTTTTCTGCGACCCATTTTGGGGTTTTAGCTCATAACTTGTAGTTCTTGTATAGGATTTGTACCTGATTCCTAGTAGGTCTTTAATTTCAAGACTAGAAGCGAAACCCAAGAGGTGAGTCATATTAATTTTGATATTTGGATGCTTTTCATGTTGCGTTCAATTGTGATGCCAAAGCATTCCTAATTAGCTTAATTCAGTTTACTTAGTTAATTATTGGGCGAAATTCATGTGGTTAAATTAGGCCCAATTTGATTGTGATTGCACGGTGTGATGTTTAAATAAGCATGTTGAGTTGCCTATTTGGGTTAATGGGGTTGCTAGTTCTATACCACCATGAGGTAATCTTTGTGGTAACGACCAAGGCCGCCAAAGGCCTATGGGACCGCACGAGTGATGGCGTTGGTCATAACTAGTCACGTGGGCTTGGGGAGTGGAGCCGCGGGCTAGCCAGTAGTGGTGGGAGTGAACTAGTAATTGCCGAAGACTATAGTTATTTGTAATGAGTTTAATTGAACATGTATATTATCCATGTTCATGATTGACATTATTCACTAAGCATATAGCTTATATATTGTAATGGTTATTGAATAACCATCATAGGTGATCGTGGTGAGGAATCGGGAAAGTGAACTGGGTATTGATATGGCAAGCCCATGGATTTTGGGAGTAGTTGTAGATTTGTTCATAGTTATTTGTTTTAAAATTTTAACTAGAAACTTGTAAATGGTTTTAATCTGGGAATGGTGTTTGTTGTAATTTAGTCAGCAAGACTCATGTAATATTCCTATTTTAACTTCATGTTGTAGATGAATCCTTAGATTGTGAAACAAGAATTTAGTAGCTTTGGTGTTTGTAATATAGAGGTTGGTGGTTAAATATTTATGTATTGAGGTTGGGTTAGTTTGGGACATTTGATCCTGTAAGTTATTCATTGGGTTTTGTTGGTAAATGATTATAATATGTATCTTTCCTAAAAAGCTTTTTAACTCTTGCATGAACTTTGGGAGCTCATGATTATGATTTGGTAATGTTATATGAGAATTTACTACTTGTTAAGACATAGCAATTGGTTGATAGAATTCATAGAGGGGCTTTTGTCCGATCGATTTTCAACGTTTATAATTCAAACTTTTTACTTAGAGAGGCGCTCTTGGGACTCCTCTGAACCTTTAGAAAAGAAACTTTTGAAAATGTCTGCTGTTTGCTCAGCTTCTTAGGTTTAAGCTTATTTTAAACTTGTTCTTGGAACTTTCATGACTTGAGTTAAGCCTTGGTGGGGTGCCACGTGTCCTAGGATCATCTGAGTGGTTCCGGGGCGTGACATTTGTATCCAAATCGCTACATCTAAAGCCGCAAACTCCTTCAACCACACGTTATTATGGGCCCGTTTATATTGGATTTGGCTTTTACGTTGAGACAAAAGCAAAAGTAGAAGCCCTTGATCCCAAGCCCAAGATAGGAATTAAGAAATGTTCAATTATAATTCCAATATACTTACTGCATCACGTTTGGGCTGAAACACCACATAGCTCCTCCAAGCTCGATTCTCATAACTCCTTATGGTTAATTTTGTAGCAAATAACCCATCCAAGCTCGTGTCCTAAATGAAACTGTTACCTTTCTAAACGGAGAAAGGAAAAGATGAAATGCCTATGCATTAAATAGACAACTTCTCACTATAATAAAGAGGCATAAACCCTTTCTTTTAGCATACTCTCTCAAAACTAGGGTTTTGGGGCAAAATTGAAGCAGATGCAATAAGGGTTTCTTGTAGGGTTGAAATCGAGGTTGTGATCAGGTATAGAAATCTTTGTTTTAGTATTGGATTGTATTTCATCTCTGCTGTTTCCATGTTTATTTTGTAATAGGACCCAACATTGCGATAATCTCATATTTTCACATTAATGCTGTCAAATGGTCCCTACCTTGTCTTCGTAAAGGTAGCATTTGAGATCGAAATTGCATTTAAGTTAGTTAATGCATCAATGGTTCCTACAAATAACAAATCCTACTTATAGACTAAGAAACCAATGTAGTGAAAACCATAAACCAAAACTAACCTTATCCAAATAGAACAGCTTAATAAGTTTCAAATTCTAAACCCAATCTACCAAATTTTAAAACTAAAAGAATTGCATCATTATTTAATTTGAATTATGACAAGAAAGACTAATCTATAAGACCTATTGACAAGTACAACATCTTATTGTGGACCCCACATATAATACAATTCATCGCATTGATTTTTGCATAATGATCATTGTGCGTACTAGATAATACCCCTCTAGGACCCATGGCCATGTGGCACGGAAAGCTGGCATATCACGGGTCCACCTTATAGCCACTTCATTTATTTACCCCTCGCGGTATGAGCGTAGGCAAGCACAACTATTGCTAAGTAAGGAATCTCGCGATACACTAGGTACCCTTTGAGATGGGCCTGATCAACCTTGGCTCAAAGAAATGGTTTGGGGGCAATATCCCCTTAAGGATGAGCTGCTCAGCACCTCCCTTAGATAAGACTGGTAGTCACTATATACACAAAGGGAATATACTTTTAACTACTACTATACAATATGTATTCTATATATTTATCTTGGCTTACATAGCTGGGTTCGCACAAGGGAGCATTGCGCGAGCAGGTATCGGGACCTGATAGACTATCGCGGTAGCACCCCTTTTTGGGGTCCTGTTGCATTCAGTTATAAGGGATTTTCAGGGTCTTTGGCTTGGTGGCTAAGGATAAGAGGAACGTTAGGAACCACGGACAGATACCCTGACAAGACAACAGTCCTTAACGCTTTTAGAGATTGTGGGAGTGTGCCTGGTACTCTTGTCATTATATGGAATAACCGACTAATAGCTATTGGTGGTGCTATGCGCATATGATAGAAAGGCACAATGGCCAGCTGTACGTACCAACACCAATGGTGAGTCACGCGCGGTAAAGGCTATATATATGAGGGAGTGATCCAGGATGGATACAACTTCTTGAGACTTAGAGAGAGAAATACTGTTGTTGGCATTCTGAAGGAATAAAGGTGTAAGAGTCCCCCCCCCCCCCCCCCCCGACTGGAGACTAGCTATATAGCTCTGCCTACACAGTGTCCCTTCCTCTCTCCCTCACCTCAGATCTCTGAATTGCTCTTATCCTTCACCGGAGTCCATTCCTCTTAATCTCTCTATTGTGCTATTGAACGTGATGATCACTCCATTACGAACAGTTAATCCTTCCACATACCCACAATCTTTTACATAAAAGGAAGAAAACCAGTGTGCCAATGGTATCTTAACCTCTATGGTAACCACCAATACAGAGATAACACAATCCTTAAAACCTTGGCGAGTACACCATATTATTGTGGAACCCACGTATAATGGAAGACATCACATTTATTTTGTGTAATGATCATTTAAATAAAAGGAAAAAAAACCAGTATGCCAATGGCATCTTTACTTCTATGGTAACCACCAATACTGAGATAACAATATCCGACTATATCGAATTATTTCCCTACTTTCTGAACAAGGATAAGCAAGATAGATAAAAAGGCTCGGTACAAGATATCAAAATAGATGTTTATTAATCCATATGTACTCAACTCAACTCAACAAAGTCTTGCCCAAAACATTGGTCGGCTACATGAATCTTATGTCCCCATGTTACTATATCTGAGGCCATAAACTCCCTCAAACCACATGTTATTGTGGGCATGTTTACATTGGATTTGGCTTTTTCGTATACAGGAGCAATAGTAGAAGCCTAATCCCAAGGGCACGATGGGAGTTACGAAATGCTCAATGAAACCCCAATACGCTTCCTGCATCACATTTGGGCTTACAAACCACTGAACCTGTTTCAGCCTGGGGCTCTAAAGTGCTTTCTAAATTAATCCAAAAAGGATAATATATGCAATTTGTGTTTCATAAGCACATTTAGGAAGTGATTCCAAACTGGCCCAAAAAGTGATGTCAATTTTGGTCTTTTGCATGTCCTAAAGTAACCTTCAATAAATGCTACACTGTCACTCTTCCTAAGTGGTGTACCATTGGTACGTATCACAATGTAGCCTCCTTGAAGGAACTTTGACCAAAGAAGCAGGAGAAAATCATAACTCCAACCAAAATGAACAAAAACCACTTCCCTTGTGGCCGGATTGCAAGGCCTCTGGGTGTTATATCCAAAGGCCTCAAGTTCGAATCTCAAGGGAGTGGCCACAGGTGATTCACCTGGACACCCTGGCCTCGTGGGATTAGTCGAGGTGCGCGCAAGTTGGCCCGGACACCCACGGTTACCAAAAAAAAAAAACCAAAATGAACAAAATTATTTTCAGAGACATTAAAAGAAAATCTGAAAATTGAGAAGCAAAGACAATCGGTTTTCATAAAATCTAACTTACCAAAATCAGATAACTTTTTTCTTGGTGCATGAAGAAATTCCGCATATTCTGTTTGGTTCGCCTCCGTCTTATGTAGTTGCAACACTAATGGTCTCCTTGTAACAATACCTTACAGTTCAACAAATGAAAAGAATGATTAAATGAATGGACAAATTTTCATGAATGAATCAGCATTACTATAGATCATGATTGAAAATTTGAAATTCGGGCCCTATTCTAGTCAAATTTATAAGACAGTGGCAGTCAATTCGATTCAATTTTAAAGTAATTGGCTTCTGGTCAGTGATAGTGACTGATACTAGGAGGGGGAATTGAAGAGAGAGAGAGAGAGAGAGAGAGAGAGAGAGATTTCCGTTTCATTTATTTAAACTTAGAGCCCGTTTGGTTTAGCAGTTTTTTTCTTTGCTAGATTTTTGAAAAAGCAGCTATTTGCAGCTTCTGATTTTTGTTTGTTCTTCTTCTTCTCTTCTTTTTTTTTTTCAGTTGTAAAGTGGATTCGAATTTTGAAAAAGTCTTTACCGAACGGACTCAAATGGCTATAAAATCCAAATAAGTGATTGTAGGTCCGAACTAAGCTGATCCAAACTAGCTCTTAAAACCCCAGCTCAATTGAACCATTTAGCTGTGCAATGAAAACATTATGATGTAGACCAATAATTTCCCTTCCATTTATTTTCTTAGCAACCAAACAAAATGTGTAATCAAAAGAATCCTACGCACACACATATATTGAAACAAACCCACATTAACATGGGGAAAAAAAAAATTTACCAGATCCACGAGGCAGAAAATCCCTTCCCACCACACTTTCCAACACCGATGATTTTCCAGAACTCTATTTCTCCACCAAGAAACAACAAATTGCAAAGAAATTAAAGACTATATATATACATGTGTGTGTGTGTGTGCGCGCGCGTAAAATGAGAGAGAGCTACAGAAGAGAAGAGAAGAGAAAATGGTTGACCTGGCCTCCGACGACAGCTACAGAAGGAAGAGCTTCCCAGAGAGACATTCCTTCGCCTCCATGATCGCCCAAGACGGTACAAGCTCGTTGGATTCTGTTAACGAGTCCGATCAAGCTCTCCATTGTCGCCATTTCTGGATCAAATGCGAGTTGAGATCTGAATCTGAATTGAATCAGAGGGGGGGTGGGTTGTAGAAGATGAGAGATGGAAATGAATTGAATGGAAAATGAGAGTTGAAAATGTTAAATAAATTGGGGGATTAAAGAATGTAAGTTGGGCAATCAAAGGAAATGAAATGGCAGATTCATGAGAGAGAGACAGAGAGAGAGAGAGAGAGAGAGGGCGAAAAAAACGGTTGAAGACGTGGCGGTTGAAAAGGATGCATCATACTCTTCAAGGGACTGTTTGGCAAAAATATAAAGTGTTTGGGAAGAGTAATGACATGCTGCTCAAATGTTTCAACAATTATATACCACATGAGGTAGCCGTTCACATATTATATCACATAGTGCTATGGTACCACATAAAGGGTGTAAAGTGTCAAATCACCTAAACTTTGAAGGTAAAATGTATCATTAATACATTAAGTAAGGAATAGTAAGCACTGAATTTCTAATGCTGAAATTTTAAGGATATAGTTAGATCAAATTTTTCATAACCCCTTATGGTTAATTTTATAACACATAACCCCTCTCAGTTTGCGTCGTAAATGAAACGATTAACTTTCATAACAGCGAAAGAAAAAGACTTTGGGCGAAGAAAATTGAACCAAAATCAGGGCACGATTATGACTTCTGGACGTAACAAGGACATCGTTTAAGGCTAAATCAAGGTTGTGATTAGGTGTAGAAATCATATACTCCCTCCGTCTCATATTAAGAGTCTCTTTTGGGAATTTCAACTTATTAAAGGGACAACCTTGATTTTGGTGAGATTTTCAACTTTTCAATATTACCCTTTTTGAAATTCAAAATTATAATATCACATAAAAAAAAAGAGTTGGATATAATAAAGGGCAAATTTGGAAAGTGTGTAATAAAGTAATTTGATTTTTTAAAGAGGACTTTTAAAATAGGATATCAAAAAATGGCATCAAAGACTCTTAATATGAGATAGATGGAGTATTTTTTTTCCTCCTCCTTTTGTATTGGATTGTATTTCATCTCTACTATTTTCATGTTTGTTTTGTAATGGTTAACTTTGTGAGAAAACCATCTTTTTGCATCAATGTTGTTATAACTGTTCCCACGCTATCTCGGTTTAGGTAACATTTGAGATAGAATACTGCATTTGAGTTAGTAAAATGTACCAAGGTCCCTACAATGTGTCTAGAATATTTGATTAACTAGAGAAACACCCGTGCATATGCACCAGAATTTGTGAACAAATAGATATGCATAACAAATTTAATTGTATAAATTTCATTCAATTATTTTAATTTTTTAATTTTAGTCATATTATACAAATTTGTACAAATAACAATAAAAACAATCTCAAACTGGAGATTAGCGATTGAAATGAAAGAAATGCACTTACAGAGAATATCCTACAAAGTTTTATCACAACTTACAGTCTACTGAATAAAATTCAATTATATTTCAAAAAAATAAAATAAATTAAAATTCAATTATTATGTTATCCCAAGAGTGCCTAATAAAAATAATTTATAGTACATCGTAAATATGAAATAGAGACACATGGACAAGTAGGATATTTGAAAATGGAAAAATAAGATAAATACATTCTAAAGAGAAGGAAATTTACACACTGATGCTTCTATTTCACTTCATTACTTGAATTATTCAAATAACTGGATTAAATAGATATTATGGGATCCCAAACATAATGTATATATCCAAGTTCATGTATCCATTACATTTAATATCATTATTCTTCCAAGACTACTTTAAGACTAATACATGAACCTATATAATACATGGATAAACAAATGCAAAAAATAATAGATTCAATAAACTTAGTAGACAATTGCCCTTAAATCCCCCATTCATGTACTTTTGTGGATGGAGGACACCCAATATTTTTATTTAATACTAGACCCCTAGGATCCTAGTTAACACACCTAATCATGGTTAATGATTTTATTGTCCCCATTTTACCCTTCTATATATTCTATGATATGCATATAGATGTAATATATATTTAGTCATTAATTGGGATTTTGGGAGTAATAATTGTATTTATTCCCCATTATTGCCATGTTTGTTTGTGTTTTGAATGTTAGAGAATCATTTCTACCATTTACATCCCTTAACACATGCTGATTGATCATTTGTATTCATTACATCATAAAAATCTGTCAAATTAAATGTTTGACTCTTTAATTGTGTGTTCATGTGTATCATTTTTGTTTTTTAATGATTGCTTTTGGTCTTCTTTCTTATTTATATTTCATAGCATGTGAGACATACCTTATTTACACAAATGTTATTCAATACAGATTGGCTAATATCACTACCATAATCGATTGTTCAGCTTCCTTGCAAGAGAAAAAAAAATGTTGACTCTTTGACTCTTTAATTGAGTATTCCTTCAATCATTGACCCTTGCATTGTGGTATTTTTATCTCTATTAATTACATACATGTTAAACAATATATATCACCAGAAATCATTACGCCCAACCTGGAACAAAAAGAACATCATCAAATTTTTTGGTCATTACTTTGCTTGTGAAATTCACAAAACAAGCTGTTGGTAAATGAAGCAAATAAAAAAGGATTACAAGTCCCACAAGTGAGACAGGTTGTTGTCCACAATCGTGACGACCACCTTCGCGACTCAATGGTGCGGTGGTGATGTGTTGGTAGTGGTGGTGGGTGCCATGGCACTATGGTGCCTAAGAGTGGTGGTGGGTGCAATGGCGATGATATCGATGGTGGTTAAGTTTGGTGGTGGATGCGATGGTGGTTAATAGTGGTGGTCTCTCTCTCTCTCTCTCTCTCTCTCTCTCTCTCTCTCTCTCTCTCCCTGTTCCCATTTTCCATAACATGTTATGAGATTCACAAATCATGTTGTGTCTCTCTCTTTCATTTCCGATTTTTCCAGAACATGTTGTGAAATTCACAAATCATGTTGTGACTCTTTGTCGCTTTCATTTTCGTTTTTCAGAATATGTTATGAAATTCACAAATTATGTTGTGATTTTCTCTTCCATTTTCATTTTAGAGAACATGTTGTGAAATTCACAAATCATGTTGTGACTTTAGTCGCTTTCATTTTCGTTTTCCAAAACATGTTGTGAAATTCACAAATCATGTTAGGACTCTCTCTTCCATTTCCATTTTTCTAGAACATGTGAAATTCACAAATTATGTTGTGTTTCTCTATTCCATTCTCGTTTTCCAGAATATGTTGTGAAATTCACAAATCATTTTTCAAAACATGTTGTGAAATTCACAAATTATGTGGGACTCTCTCTTCCATTCCCATTTTTCCATAACATGTTGGAAAATTCATAAATCATGTTGCATTTCTCTCTCTCTCTCTCTCTCTCTCTCTCTCTCTCTCATCTTCATTTTCCAGAATATTTTGTGAAATTCACAAATCATGTTGGAACTCTCTCTTCCATTCCCATTTTTCCAAAACATGTTGTGCTTTTTCAATTCAAATTCCACAAATCATGTTGTTGGACATGATTGAAAATAGTAACTTTCAAATTTTGATCCCCATAATTTTTTATTCTCTTAATTTTTGGGGAGAAATTTTGGTTGAAAACATTAATGGAGGAAGTTACCATTTTTAAGAATACCAAACTTGATGAGGAAGGGGTATTTTAGTCCCTAAAAAATTTCAAGGACTTAATTATAAACATGTTTTAACTCAAGAACTTGAAGCTATTTAATTACAGTATCTAGGGATTTATCACTAAATCACCCTAAACTTAATTGTAGAAAGATATATCATGTATGCATAAATCATCTAAACATCTAATAAAAACAAACACAAAATGAAAAAATAAAATAAAAAATGCCACGTAGGAGTTTTGGTGCAAGGAGAGTTGATGGCGTGGACGCTTGTAAAGGCTTCATTTGTTTCGGTCTTTATATATATATATATATATATATATATATAGGGATTTGCTAACTTACAACAAATGAGGCTTTTAGCGACGGAAAACATGATTTTAGCAACAAAAATTTTTAGTCACTAAAAGTTGAAACATTTAGCAACAAAAATTTCGTCGCTAAAAACCTATTTTCGTCTCTAAAGGCACTGCGTATGCTGCTAACCTACAACAATCGTGTTGTAGGTTAGCAACCCCCATATATATATTTATATAGATAATAGATAGATTTGAAAATTTTTCAAATTTGAGATTTAGAAAAACTTTACCCTCCGCCACTGTAATATATGCTATACACGGCTGTTACAAAAAGAATTAAAGGTGCTACTAAAATAAGCCTTCACTAGTCGATACCATGTGCTTTGCACGGGCTATTACCAATATGTTCCAAAGCTAAAGCTACCCCACAAAACTTGCCACCTAAAGAAGGCAAAAGCTTGACACGAAGTTTGACAAAAAAATTGAAATCTAAAACCGGCTATGAAAATTACAAACTCTCATCAACACACAAAATTATAAAAACCTCCAGCCCTACAAAAAAATTCTGCAAAACCTGGCGAACTATTCCAAACTTGCATGGCAAACTAATCCAAACTTGTAGGAGCAAATATCATAAAAAGCTGCCAAAAAACTGCAAAACTCCCAACAACAAAAAGCAGGCCATAGCACAAAAAATCCCAACTACAAAACACATGTTAGACCACCACTTAGCTACCAAAACTGGACCTTCACTTCAAAGAGAAAGATGAACAATTGGTTCTACAACATGATTGCAGGCCATACAACCAACTAATGTGTTTGGAAATATGAAACTTGGAAAATCTGAGAGGAGGACAGCATTAGATACAAATTAAAGAGAAGAACTAATCTCATTTGAAGCTGACCTCCAAAATCTCATACACCCATTTCATATTTAGAGCCTCTGTTTTTCTACTTCTCAAGAATCAACCCCACAATTGCTTGAGATCGTAATTACAACAATGAATTCAACCTTTGGAGATTCACCTGATCATGTTTCTCGAGCACATATAATCATATGATTATATAATCACATGATCAGAGCACATTAGATGTTGGTCAATCAATTTGAATAACCATGGACAAAAGCAACAGTTTTAAACCAAACGGAGCTTTAGGGGTCCAACGCATCAAGAAAGAAAGAAAAAATAAATTGATCAAATGTTAAAGGAATTCATATGTTTTTCATCTTAGCTTTCTATCATCCTTACCATATTCCTCACCATCTGCCTTGGTAACTGTTCACCTTGTATTCCTTTTCTTTTCCTTCCTCAAATCTATGAATCAAACGAAGCCTAAAAGCTAAAGTTGTAGAAAGTCCATAAAGAGATTACAATAGTGAATGGAACTTGGGAAAATATTCTCAGTATTCAAGTTACTGGACAGTTTCCCAATCTTACAAATAGGCCCTGCAACAATTGTGTATTGCATATATATTGTTCGCCATAAAATCCTAAGTGCACAACACAACACTTACACCACTGGATTTTACAGGTTGGTAGTAGAGATGAGATTAAGGCAGATTGTGCAACAATTATACAAGTAATTCTATGCAGCCTATAGGAATATATGTTAGCCTTGAATTTCTTTAAGGCAATATTTATATTTGTTTTGATGATGACAAATCTATTGATAATAGCATGTTTTGTAATCGTTCTATTCTAAGCTATTATCAAGTCGTTTTCATTGTGCTAATCTCTTGATAGAGATCTTAAATGTTCTAACTTTGGTTGAGTTCATGAGATAGCATATGGTGAAGCCCAAGAGTGATGGAGCTCAACAAGGATCAAGCTTGAAGACTTGAAGATTTTTCATCCTTTGTTGAAGACTAGGATTTACGTGTAAGCATTTTGATCAATCACTCATAGGGGCTCAAGTAACTTTAATTGAACTTTAGGATCCTTTCTCACACACTTTAAAATATGTTCAAGGACCTAAACATACTTAGACCACTCAATAAATTTATTTCACAAAAGCTTTCAAGTGGCTAAGTCAAAAGAAAGTACCTTTGCGCAGACAGGTCAACTTTAAATGCAAACCTGATCCAATTGGTAAGGAATTAGATCTTAAGTTTTATATGGTTGGAAAGGTATTTGAATCTTGTTTCTGAATCTTCAAACGGATTGCGAATACAAGTTTTGTAGAGGGAGTTATGGCCGTTTTAGTAAAGAGGTGTCAGTCTGCGAAAAACTGCTTACAACCAGTCGACTGATTTATTTCATGTCCAGTCGACTGGATTGAAATCAGTCGACTGGATTGAAATCAGTCGACTGAATGAACTTTTCAGTCGACTAGACAGCACTGAAAATGCCTCTTCACTGCTATAAACTTCCCAGTCGACTGAACCTTCGATCCAGTTGACTGGATTGCGCTGAATACACATAATGGCTAGTTTTTAAACTCTCCAAAAATTGTTTTTACACCCCCTAACCACTTCCAACGGCTATAATCTTTCTTGGCCTATAAATACATGTTTTCCCACACCATTTTAGGTTGATCAATCCATTGGAAAACATCTTTTTAAATCACACAACTTGTTGATTTCTAATCATTCATATTTGAGCCCTAGTTGTGTGAGTTTATCAATTTGCTCAAATCTTTCATTTGTATTTCTTGAGAGAGCAAAATTGTAGTGAGCTTTATTTGTATTATCCACTCTAGAGAGAGAGTTATTATTTGTACCCAAATCAATTGTAAAGGTTGAGGGTTAGTAACCCTTGTGTGCAAAGAAGAGGTGTTCTTCTTTGGGAGAGATTGAAGGCTCTTGTAACGGTTTGGTGCACACCCGTAAGTGCTCCGGGAATGGTTTGGTCTACACCCGTGAAGTAGATCGGATTAAAGGAATCCTCAAGAGGTGTTCTTGAGGGGTGGACGTAGGCTGCGGGGTGCAATTGCCGAACCACTTGAAAAATTGGTTTGCAAGTATCTCTTCCCTTATCTCTTCATATTATCTCTTATGATTGTGTTTTAATTTGCTATCAAGTTTTAAAAAGGTTAATTTCTGCTAAAACCTTATTCACCCCCCCCCTCTAAGGTTTCCACATTTGGGCCAACAATTGGTATCAGAGCTTCGGCTCTTCTATTTTCAAAAGTTTTTGAAAATTTTGAGTTAAGATCCAAATGAAAACCAACACTTCCTGCATCTATTATAGTGAGGGTCACTCGGCAAATAGACCACCGTGTTTTAATGGATCAAATTATGCTTATTGAAAAAATAGAATGAGAATCTATATGATTTCTCAAGATTTTGATTTATGGCAAATAGTGGTCAAAGGGCCTCACCTTCCTACAAACATTGAAAATGGTATTTCTATTTCAAAAATGGAAGATGAGTATAATGATGCCGATAAGAAACTCATTAAAATGAGTGCAATGGCAATGAATTTATTATATTACGGTTTAGACCCAAATGAATACAATATAATTTCATCTTGCGAATCCGCAAAAGAAATTTGGGATAAACTTGAAGTGACTCATGAGGGAACAAGCCAAGTCAAAAAGTCAAAAATTAATTTGCTTGTTCAATCTTATGAAATGTTCAAAATGTTGCCTTTTGAGTCTATTGGTGATATGTCTACCCGTTTTACAACTATCATCAATAGCTTGAAAATCTTGGTAAAGTTTATGCTAATGAAGAAATTATTGAGAAAATTCTTAGAGCTTTACCAAAGCAATGGCAACCGAAGGTCACGGCTATCCGGGAAGCAAAAGATTTGACAAACTTGTCAATTGAACAACTCATGGGATCTCTCATTACCCATGAAATGGAGTTAGCCGTGCTTGTCGAAGAAGACAAGAAAAAGTAGATCAAAAGAGGAGACATCACCTTGAAGTCCTCAAGCTCAAAGAAAAAGGGAAAAGATCATGAGAGTGATGAGGATGAGGAAATGGCTTTGATCACCCAAAAATTCGCAAAGTTTCTAAAGAAAGAAAAATTGGGAAAGAAGCCTCCTAAAGATGAACAACGTAAGAAGAAGGCAATGAAGGCCACTCAAAGTTGCTCCGAGAGTGAATCATCGGATGACAACTCAAATGAAGATGAGATTGTCAATCTTTGCCTCATGGTAATTGATAATGGGGTAACCCCTACTTCTTGCTCTTTTAATGACTCTAATAATGTTTATGAATTTCAAAATGTTGAGTCAAGTTCTATGGAAACAAAAGTTCAAGAAGGTTATTGCATTACAACTCCTCCATCGTTGAAAGATCATAAGTATGATCATTGGAAGAGGAGAATAGAAATTTTTTTTTATATCACTTGACATAAATCTTTGGAAAATTGTCAAAAATGGTTTTTCTCCTAAACCAAAGATTGAATGGAATGAAAGTGATCAAAATAACTTTCTATTGAATCTTAGAGCCATGAAAATTCTATATACTTCTTTAGATGATATTTCATATAATAGAATTCGTTCATGCTCTAATGCAAATGAAATTTGGTTATGTTTAGAAAATTTTCATTTTACTACTAACCAAATTTTTGAAGAGGAAAAAGTGTGCCTTTTTACAAATGAAGATGATAAGAATGAGAAAATGGCAAAAAAGGCCACTTGGGATGATGACGACTCATCCGATGATGACTTATGTGACCAAGTAGGTGCACAAGAGAATTTGGTAAACTCTAATCCTACCTCTATTGTTGAATCTCCTAACTATAATGAGCTTCAATATGCTTTTGAGGAGTTACATGAGGAGTTAGAGAATTTGGGACTTAAATATATAACTCTTAAAAAGAATTTCTCCAAACTTTCAAGTGAGTTAAATATTTTAAATAGAGAATTAGCAATAAATCCTTCATACATGAACATTCATGGATTGAGGACAAGCTAAATTCATATTCAATATAAGATCCCTAAGATCCCTTAACCATGGTTGAATAGTTTTTCTTTGACTGAAATACCCTTGGAGATCTTAATGAGATATAGATATATAATATAAAACAACCCCATTTAATGGTGTAGTCATGAATATGGTCAATATGTAGTTTAAATTAACATTAAACGATACTCCTAATTATTGGCATATATATATATATATATAATTTTTCCTAATTAAAACTCTTGGTGACCTTTCTCTCTCACAAATCAGCACCAACATCACCAAATCTGAATCATCACCAATCAACACCATCACCCCCATCGCCACATCAGTCCCACCCCCATCGCTGCATCCTCGTCCAAATCTGCATGATGTTCACAATAGTTATCATGTGTCTCATATTCTGGCTATTGGAATCTTTTGTGTTTTGAGTTCCTAGGTTTTTTTTTTAATTATTACTGTCAGATTTTGGATATTTGATTATTTTGTAGTTTTTAAATTCCGATACTTGAATTAGCATCCTCATCAGTCCCACCCCCACCATACCAACACACCACCACCACTGATCTGTTACCAATCACTACTCTCATCTCCACCAAATGAGTCACCACCAACAATCGCCACTCCCAAACCATCCCTCTTCCAAACCACCACCACCACCAATCACATTTGTCGCCATTATATCCATGCAGCCGCTCACCACTGTCATCAAATCATTGTTGTTGCACCACCACCATCACCACTACTGCCACCAACATACACCCACTGCCACTCACCATCATCATCCAACCATCGCCACTACCACCTCAACCATCGCCATATCAATGCCTTCACCACCCTCATCAAACCGAACATATTATGAGATTCACAAATCATGTTGTGACTCTATCTTCTTTTTTTGTTTTCTAGAATATGCGGTGAAATTCACAAATCATGTTCTGTGTTTTATTTTCCAGAAGATGTTGTGATATTCACAAAATATGTTTTGAGATTTGTTTTGCATATGTTGTGAAATTCACAAAACATGTTCCGTGATTAACAAATCATGTTGTGACTCTATCTTCTTCTTCTTCTTTTTTTTTTTTTTTTTTTTTTCCAGAATATGTTGTGAAATTCACAAATCATGTTATGTGATTTGTTTTCCAGAAGATGTTATGAAATTCATAAAATATGTTTTGTGATTTGTTTTCCACATGTAAAATTCACAGAACATATTCCGTGATTTGTTTTTCTAGAATATGTTGCGAAATTCACAATTAGGATTTGTGAATTTCAGTTGGTGAAATTCACTGAAACTACTGTGAATTTTTCAGACCTATGTGCATCTGCAGTGGTGTGGTGTTGGCTAGTAGAGGTGATGAAGATGATTGTGGTTAATGGTGGTAAAGGTGGTGACTTTCAAATTTTGATTCCCTTAATTTTAGATTCTTTTAATTGTTTGGAGAGATACTTTGAGAGAAAACATTAATGGAGAGGTGACCATTTTGAAGATTACCAAACCTGATGAGGGAGGGGTAGTTTAGGCCCTAAAAATTTTCAAATGCTTAATGATAAATATGTTTTAACCAAGGGACCTATTGCCAAATAAGTACATACAAGAGGGATATAATACTAATTCACCCTATTTTAAAATCCCAAAATGAATCTTTGAAGATTGAAAATGAAAAACATATTTTAAGAGCACAATCTTCAAATGAGATTGAAAAAGAAAATTTGGAATTGAAAAGGCAATTGGATGATTTAAAATTTCAAAATGAAATTTTGAGAAAAGAAAAGCTTGTTTCAACCAATCAACCATCAAGTGAACTTATTGAAAAGGAAAAGGTTGAATTGAGAAAGGAGGTGGATGATTTGACAAAAACTTTGGCCAAGTTTACCCAAGGTGAACAAAATTTGAATATGCTTTTGGGAAAACAAAAATGTGTTTTTGATAAGGCCGGTTTGGGATTTAATCCCACATATAAGGAAAAGAAGTACAAAAGCTTCTTTGTAAAGCCCATATTCTCTACTTCAAATTCTCAAATTCCTCACAAGAAATTCTTTGTTAAGGAATCAATCTCAAATGAGACCCTTCCCCATGTAACTTGTCATTATTGCATGAAAAAGGGGCATGTTAATTACAAATGATCATTTCGTAAGAAAATTAACATGATTTGGGTTGTAAAAGGATCCTCTCCTACTTTCTCAGCAAATGTTGCATCCAAGAGGTACTTGGACAATGGTTAAATCTCTCACCTTAAGCCTGGTAGGAGTAGGTTAGATTAACTTGTTTCGATATTTCTCTTGATTTTGATAGCATGCTAATCTTGTTTGATTTATTAAGTTATTTTGTTTTGATGTTCATAGCTATTTCATCCTCCTAAGGAGAAAATGCATAATGTTGATCCTATAATTGGTATTCATTCGAATATGCATATGTTGAGGGAGAACATATTACTATGTTCATTTTAGTTGACTTGATTTCTTGGTATCATGATATTATGCTCACTTTAGTTACTTTTGGTATCATATTTTTACAATTTGGTATCTTATTGCCTCTATGATTTGTTAACTTGAGTTTTCCTTGGTATCATACGGTTGCATATCTTGTGGGGGAATTTTTAGTTCCAACCCCCCCATCTTTTTGTTGTTGTCAAAAAGGGGGAAATTCATAGAGATGTTGGTTACAGGGTTATTTTTTGTTTTATCATTCTTGGGAAATTGATGGAGATGTTAAAGAGGGTAAATAGTTATCATTCTTGGACTCATACTTTGGAAATATTGTTCCTTTGAATGATAACATGAAAATGTCTCTTGTTGTGCTTTAATTGCTATATCTCTATTGCATGTTTTGACATCATCAAAAAGGGGGAATTGTTAGCCTTGAATTTCTTTAAGGCGATATTTATATTTGTTTTGATGATGACAAATCTATTGATAATAGCATGTTTTGTAATCGTTCTATTCTAAGCTATTATCAAGTCATTTTCATTGTGCTATTTGATAGAGATCTTAAATGTTCTAACTTTGGTTGATTTCATGAGATAGCATATGGTGAAGCCCAAGAGTAATGGAGCTCAACAAGGATCAAGCTTGAAGACTTGAAGATTTTTCATCCTTTGTTGAAGACTAGGATTTACGTGTAAGCAGTTTGATCAATCACTCATAGGGGCTCAAGTAACTTTAATTGAACTTTAGGATCCTTTCTCACACACTTTAAAATATGTTCAAGGACCTAAACATACTTAGACCACTCAATAAATTTATTTCACAAAAGCTTTCAAGTGGCTAAGTCAAAAGAAAGTACCTTTGCGCAGACAGGTCAAATTTAAATGCAAACCTGATCCAATTCGTAAGGAATTAGATCTTGAGTTTTACATGGTTGGAAAGGTATTTGAATCTTGTTTCTGAATCTTCAAACGGATTGCGAATACAAGTTTTGTAGAGGGAGTTATGGCCGTTTTAGTAAAGAGGTGTCAGTCTGCGAAAAACTGCTTACAACCAGTCGACTGATTTATTTCATGTCCATTCGACTGGATTGAAATCAGTTGACTGAATGAACTTTTCAGTCGACTGGACAACACTGAAAATGCCTTTTCACTGCTATAAACTTCCCAGTCGACTGAACCTTTGATCCAGTTGACTGGATTGCGCTGAATACACATAACGGCTAGTTTTTTAACTCTCCAAAAATTGTTTTTACACCCCCTAACCACTTCCAACGGCTATAATCTTTCTTGGCCTATAAATACATGTTTTCCCACACCATTTTAGGTTGATCAATCCATTGGAAAACATCTATTTAAATCACACAACTTGTTGATTTCTAATCATTCATATTTGAGCCCTAGTTGTGTGAGATTATCAATTTGCTTAAATCTTTCATTTGTATTTCTTGAGAGAGCAAAATTGTAGTGAGCTTTATTTGTATTATCCACTCTATAGAGAGAGTTATTATTTGTACCCAAATCAATTGTAAAGGTTGAGGGTTAGTAACCCTTGTGTGCAAAGAAGAGGTGTTCTTCTTTGGGAGAGATTGAAGGCTCTTGTAACGGTTTGGTGCACACCCGTAAGTGCTCCGGGAACGGTTTGGTCTACACCCGTGAAGTAGATCGGATTAAAGGAATCCTTAAGAGGTGTCCTTGAGGGGTGGACGTAGGCCGCGGGGTGCGATTGCCAAACCACTTGAAAAATTGGTTTGTAAGTATCTCTTCCCTTATCTCTTCATATTATCTCTTGTGATTGTGTTTTAATTTGCTATCAAGTTTTAAAAAGGTTAATTTCTGCTAAAACCTTATTCACCCCCTCTAAGGTTTCCACATTTGGGCCAATAATATACAAATCACTCAACTGGTTAATTTTAATTAAATTATAAAGAAATCAAGCAAAAGCAAGAGAAATTGACACAAACATGCATATACTCCATCATAATCTACTATACTAATGAATTCTTTAATGCATAAAGAAGGTATGATATTCTTAAAGTCCCACAATAGTAAAATTAGAATAAAATCTTGAATTGAGATGAACAAGCCCCCATGGAGATGAACGCCATGCAAGGATACAGAGGGGCGGGGAATTCCTACAATAATAATAATAATTTCCAAAATAACAACAAGCGATGAAATCACCCCGGTTTTGATTGGAAAAACGATGCTGGGACCCAAAATCAATATCAACAACAGCCCTACAACAATAATAACCAATATCAAGGGCAATATAATAGGCAGTCCCATCCATTCAATCAAAACAGATCTAATAACTATAACCAAGCTCAACCCTCTAATAATCAACAGTCAAATGTGTACGTGCCACCACATAAAAAGGTACAAGAGGAAGATCGGCTCTCTAATGTAAACTTAACACAATAGTTAATTCAAATGATGAGTAAAATGTCCGCAATGTTAGAGAGAATGGATGCACAACAAGAGGGATCGGGGGGGACATTTCCTGCCCAACCACTTCAAAACCCTAAGGGATACAACAACGGTCCCAATAATCAAGAACATGCAAAAGCCGTGACTACTCTGAGAAGCGGCAAGATTATAGGGCACAATATGCCTCTCTCTACTCCTGAAGAGTATGAGGAGGACGAAGTGGCAAATAAAAACAAACCATCTACTCAGGAAGAGGAGCTATCTACTAACAACAAACCATTAGATTCAAATGATGAAGCTCCTAAAGAAGTAGAAGAAGTTGAGCGAAGGCCCAGAAAGGAGCCAGTTAATGACGGATTACTTAAATGTCCTTTCCCCGCGCCTTACCCTCAAAGGCTTAAAGAAACCAAAGAATGAGATAAAGAATCAGGAGTTCTTGGAACTGTTTAAACAAGTTAAAATAAACCTTCCACTCCTTGATGCAATCAAATAAGTACCGGCTTATGCTATGTATCTTAAAGACTTATACACGGCCAAAAGGAGGCAAACTGTGAAGAAACACGCTTATGTTGCCTGCCAAGCAAGTGCGATCATCCAAAATGAATTGCCTCCGAAACTCAAAGACCCCGGTACTCCCACTGTCTCATGCCGAATTGGAAATCAAAGAATGGACAACACACTCCTCGACCTAGGAGCAAGTGTAAATCTTCTGCTTTATTCTGTTTATAAACAACTAGGGTTAGGTGAATACAAACCCACCCGAGTTGCAATACAATAGGCAGATAGGTCGGTTAAATACCCGAGAGGGGTGTTGGAAGATGTCCTCGTGCAAATAGACTCATTTGTCTTCCCGGTTGATTTTGTAAATTTAGACACTAAACCTGTGTCCAACCCATGTGCACAAATTCCAGTTATATTTGGATGTCCATTCCTAAACACAATTGATGCCACAATAAAATAAGAAGTGG